>CM066912.1:10182014-10808298 GCA_033964015.1 Scolanthus callimorphus | reverse complement strand
TGTTTGTTAGTTTCAGTCATGCGACGAAGAAAACCTCTGTCGACAATAAATTCAAGCAATTGACTCACACAAAGGCTTTAAAGGAAGTCCCTGTACCGGATGTTGATTGTACGTCTCGTACGTTTAATCAGGTTCCAGCTTCAGAATTTAAGATTAAAGCTCAACTTGTCTACGAAGTTTATTTAGGTCAATCGACAAGACGACTCAAGAGGGTTTTTGAAATCTGATTGCGGGGCACAAGTCTGATGTATTGAATACGAAGCCTTTTTCAGCTTATCTTAATGATCTCTTCTAATAGCCATTTTGTCATGCACTTTCTTCTAATGTCAGGGATATGTTCTTGTCGGTACCAATAACGCGTTTAATGAAGCCTTCTTGTGATGGCAGGAAACGAAAAATAATCCGCCTCATCTTAAAATTAGTCAAGAAAAAAACGATAAGGTAAAGAAAGCAAACAAAATGTAGGAGAAAGAAAAGGATATTGCCCCTAAAAGGCTATTCCAAAGAAACTGTTCAGCCTACAGTTCAATTTTTCGCTAATATCTTAAGAGCTTTTTTAAGTGACCACCAGACATTTTATTAGAGGTTTTTCAGACATATTAGGGTGTTTTGCATTAGCAATTTTAAGGAGAAAAAAAAACAGTAGGTTTTCGTATCACCGTTAGAACTCAAACGCAGTTCAGACATCGATATACTTGTCCTAAATATTATTTACCATTTACAGAGGGTACTTTGTCCACACATAATATCATAGCTCTTTATGATTTATAAAATCCTTTTCGGTGTTCCTGTTTTAGGCGTTACAATATGGACAATTTTAAACACCCTTTGCTGATAGATTCATTCGACACGCCAAAAGAGCCTGAAACGGGTCTCAACGCGAAAAATGGGTTTCAATTCGGTTGTACGGGGTTTCTTTTATCTTTATCAGTAACAGTAGAAAGAGCTCTACGTGACTTTCAGTGGACAAGTATCAAATGCTATTAAGGATCTAATCCGAGTGCCATGGCTAATCCTAAAAATACAAGTTTTAGTAAAATATAACTGTCAGATAGTCAAATAGCGCCAAGTTGACTATTTCACTCAGAAAACGATAGCCTGACTTTCACGCCCTCTACCTTTGCCTGATAATATAAAGTAATTATGTTTTTGAGACGCCAATACCACAAAATATTGACGGCTTGTTGGGAAAAAAATGTTTTCGGCGTATTGGGCCGAAACGTGAAAATATTTTATTGCAGCGGCTGACGGCTAGCCCGTGGTAGATCCTCCATATATGGTACACTATATGTGTATTCGTATAATTGTCTCCCATAGAACGAAGATAACAGAAGGACACTACAATGCACCATATATGAAGGATCTACCCTACCTCGTCGCCAGACTTCAATGCCAAAAAATATTCACGGCTCACAACAACACAGGGTTGCGGGGTGAATCACGATACTCCGGCTAGGAAAACAACAACATGGATACTTACGCTTTCAGAATTTTCTGATAGAGCAGATTTCAGATAAGTGTCGAAAACTACTACAAAACCACTAGCCAATCAGGAGTGGAAGCCATTCAACAACAAACGGCACTCATATGAGGCGCAGTAAGTCAGGACTTCCGTTAGTCATGATGTGAGCAATGGCGCGTTTTGATTTAGTTCTAAATTTGATTGGCTGAAAAATGTTTACTATGCGGTTAGTATGTTCTTTCTCTTTCGAATCCCTATATTTCATGTTTTCTTATCTGGCACTTTTAGGACAGCACCTATTTCTGAGCTTGGAATACGATTCTTTTTTCTCGAAGACATAGGCTATTAAGCATTCTCGTGCCCAAAGCTCCCCGGCTCGTTACTACACAGGGGAGGCTCTGGTGCATGCAGCCATTTGAGGGGCTTTTCTGATTTTGAACGCTGTAGCATGCGCACAACGAACTTTCTCATCACCGTTCTATGTCAATCTCGTTCCCATTCTCGAACCCAGAGCTCCCCGGCTCGTAACCTCGCGGGGGAGGCTCTGGTGACAGCCACTGACGCATGCGCGAGTTTTAATACAGAGCCGCTGAGAGAAAGACCTTTCAGCGCATGTTCCAATACTCAAAATCAACCAATCAGCGACGGCCCTCAAATGGATGTCCCCAGAGCCTTCCCTGCGAGCAGACGAGCTGGGGAGCTCTGGGTACGAGAATGTCTCGTTCCCAGAGCCCTGCATTTTCAGAAAATGCAGGGCTCTGGGAACGAGATTGCGTTCTATGTCAAATCTCTCGCATGCGTCAGTGGTTGTCACCCTGGATCTACTCTCGTACGAGCCGCGAGTGACTGAATCGACGAAGGAAAAGAAATGGTCATAACCACCAAGAAAAACAACAACAATAATAACAAAAGATTGTAAATGATTGATGCTTCAAGCCTCCTCACTCTCTATTACTTTATTCTCCCATTCAAAACCCGCGACTAGCAACCGAAGTCGCATAAACTTCCTATGGGAGTTTAATGCCGCAGTTCGACCACGCAAAAAAAGCGGGTATTCTTCAAAACGCAAAACAGGAAGTTCCTTTCAAATAAATTATTTTCTAAGACCTATTATACGCTGTATGGCACACAGGCATTGAGAAATACCGGTTGCACGCAGGCTACACTTAATCGGCTGGCGATTAAAGAGACAAATGCCAGGAATCAGTCGAAGCTTTGCAAAATCGAGCAGCGTTAATGATTCTACCATTCAGCACATCGGCTGCACAAAAACATCCCACAAAATATTTTCTTTTGCGCATTGTTTTACGAGCTTAACACATCAACATATCGCAGGATATAAGTCATGTGCAGAAGAATTACGTGCATTAGAGTTGCAATGCCAAATTTGGGCCTAGCTCTACGTATTAGAGCGGATTTCACATGACCGTCGTGATTTGTTATGTAATTGCGATTGCTCTGCGTTCTCATTGGCTACTCGTTTTTCTCAGCCAATCAAATTCTTTAGTAAATACAATTGTGTAATTACTTAGTAATTGGTTCGGCTTGTGATTGGCCGAGAAAAAAGCCATTTAGGAGCAAGTGGTGATTTCTCTCGATTCTCATTGGCTAGTGATTGCTCAATTGCAATTGCTTTCACGACAGTCATGTGAAATCCGCTCTATGCCAAAGAAATAAGCATTACAACTATCTATGACTTTATAGGCGAAATAGAGCACGCGTGTTGTTGGGAGAGACACGAGAACGTTTAAACGTTTCGAGTATCTCTCCAAACATTCCAAGTTTCTCTATTTCGCAGATAAAGTCATAGAAAGTTGTGCTCTAATGCTTTTATGATATAGCAGGAGAGAACCATTACTTTGTCGGTGAAATAGAACATAGATTTGAACAAATCAGAGCGCGCGCATCGTAGCTATATTATAATAGTTCACAGGAAAACGTGCATCAAAAGGGAGACCCACGTGTTTTAGTGCACGACGTTACAATATTTATAAATACATACATCCTAATTTTCTCACGCCACCCATAATAACTCATATTTTCATAATCATTTATCAAAAACAGCTGTTTTCATATGGGGCGTGGGAACGAAACCGTCGCAAAAGCCTTGGCCTTTCCGTTGGCCTAATTTTAATTATGTTCAAAGTCAAACACGGAAAGAAGCTCCGTCGTGTGACTCTACGCACGTTTAGCCTATAAAGTTTTCTATTATAAATGGGGTCTATTTTTAGAAACATTTCCCGTCTTAAGGAAAGCAAATGCAGTTTAGCACGAACAACACAAGCATATTAGACTTTCTTGAAGTCCTTTAAAATTTCGTGCTTGGTTGGGTCTCACAAAAGCTCGCTACGCCCGCATCTCGTCGCTTCGATGCTCATCTCGGCTCGCTTCGTTCGTTTTTGTCAGTATCCTTAGAGAGGTCGACTTGTGGTAAGTCTACACGCATATGTCTCTGGAAAACGTCAATGGACGATTCCAGCAATAACGCCCGCCCGCGCTGCGTGTCGGTAGAATAGGGGCATTTGTCGATTAAAGTGTCAAAAAGCACGCGCTCGATCTGGTAGTTGTGGGACACGGCTTGGGCGGATATGAATGTCATAGTCACGCTACTTGCCGACAGCGGTATGTCCTTTCCCGAGTATGCGCTGTCTAGTGTATTCCCAAATAAGGAGTGCACCACTGACGTGTACATTGAGTGAACGGATGATTCCAACTTGTGGTATTTCTACGCATGCGTCAAGTACCTGAATCAATTCCACAGGGATCCCATGTTTCTCGTGACCTAACAGCAGAAGTGCGTTGTGTGGGAATCTGTACTCCGTAAGACAATGACTGTTAGCGGTTTGTTCCACGCCAATCACAGTGTAACCTTCTTTGCGCATGGCCTGTAAGTATGGCTTGAGGTCCGCTGGCCGCACTTGTTCAACGTCAACCCACTTAGCCGAACTGACGCTGAGATTCTAAGAGACATAAAACATAACAGTCATGGCCGCGAAAGATCTCTTATAGCATACATTTTTCAAAATAATTGTAAACTAATTGAGTCACTTATGGATTGGTTGCAGGATTTTCTTAGCCAATCAGACAGAGAGAGAGAGAGAGACCGAGAGAGCGCAGAATCAATAGAAAGTACTCGCTTTAGGACCATTCTCGTACCCAGAGCTCCCCGGCTCGTCACCTCGCGGGGGAGGCTCTGGTGACAGCCACCGACGCATGCGAATAAGAAAATGGTGGTTTTACGCCTTATGATTACTTTTCGAGCGTACAAGTCGAAGGCAAAGATTGAAAAGACGACTAGGAAACGAGAGCAAGTGTTATTTTGACAGATACGTTTTATAAAGCGAGATTTGGCTACTTTTATGTACGCGTGCGCGTCATTTCAGCCAATCAGCGAAGGCCTTCAAATGGATGTCACCAGAGCCTCCCCTGCGAGGCGACGAGCCGGGGAGCTCTGGGTTCGAGAATGCTTTAGGACTCGATATGCACACCTCAAAGATCCGTGTCAAACCACAGCCTTCCCAGGCTACTGATTTGTGTGAAGATTGATGGTAAAACTCTTACCTGGTTGAATTATTTTGAGCAAGAGATCAGTAAAACGAGAACAGAAAAAGTGATCCTAGATGTTCTTGAAGGACAATGGTCGACTCCAGCTATAATGATTGCGCGCGCTGGATGTCACATAGCTGTAGTAGCTGTAGTGCCTTGTAAGTCGCTTCCTGATAGTTGCATTACGTTAAAAAAGCGCTTTTAAAAAGACGGCTGGAATCGTCCATTCTTTATTTGTGATTTAAATTTTATCGTACTTTTCTCTGGTGTTCCTACCCATATTTTCTCAGTATTTGTATCGTAATCCTTCACACAAATCAGTAGCCTTTGTAGTACTGGTTGACACAGGTCTAGAGATCTGGGCTTCAATCTGAAACATACCTTGAACTGTGGCTGGTTCATGACGTCATTACTGCCTATGACAAGCTTCCTCACACCGAATATCTCACACGTTCGACACAGGCCTCCCAAATTTGGCGCCTTGTCAATAAGAGATGCGACCACGACGAGGTCCCCCCTGTGGTCCGCTGCATTGTGACCATTCTCTGCTCCTGAAGTTCAGACACCAAGAGTTCATCAGGGGGGACAATTTTCCACGCGATTATTTTCTTCTGAACATCACCATGGTTTGGGGGTTTTCTTTGCCTTCATCGTCCTCGAGAGTTTCGGCCGTTTCTTGTTTCACATTCCGAATTCCTGCAACTCGAAGCCGAACATGCTTACTGACACCTCCCTCCTCCTTTTCGTAGGAATGAACGACTAACTCAGTCTGCGATCTATCTGGGTTGTACAGCGGTATTCCATGTCTCGTGCTCTCTTTCCACACGCGCATGCCCACTGGAGTTTCCTTGAACATGTATGGAGAAATTAACTCTTCATCAGTAATACCAGAAAGTCTCGGGATGATGTGGTATATGGACTCTATCGAGAAATCCTTAAATAGGCTGACATCAAAGAAAAAGTAATCCTCCAAAACTCGCTTCTTTTCAACTCCGTTATCGTTGTTCTTTTCCATGAACTGTATGCACGACTTGAGGAAAGCATCCTCCTTCAGGACCTTTACGAAGCCTTCTGTGGAGCAATACGACCATATCCGCAAGATGGCGACGTGTGCGTAACAACGCACGCCTCTGTGATTGGTCATTGCCCAGGGAAATATCGTTATTATTGCACGGTTGATTATTCCCTCCTGAATTTCTGAGCTTCCCTCCTTTCGGTGTAGTATGAGTAGCGTTGCTATGGTGATGAGTGACGTAATTCGTCCGACCTTCTTGTTGTCAAAGGTCATTTCCTCCCAAATGGTAGACAGAAGCTCAAGATGTCTGAAAGTAAGAAGTGATAAAGCACTGTAAAATAAGAGAACCAACCCAACAATCTGGTGATACCAGAAGACTTAGGTAGCCTGCTCTCCGGTGTTTTTTTTTTTTTTTTTTTTGGGGGGGGGGGGGGGGGGGGATATTTGATTTTTTGGGGCGCGCGGGATTCCTGTGTGTAGGAACACAGGAATATCCGAAAAAACATGAAATGAAATGTATGCACTTGTGTACCGTAATATCATATGGGTATGTTCAAATGCGGTTACAGATGTCGACGTGTCTGTTCCTTAAATGCGGACTGCGATTTATACAATGCAGTTTACAATCATGAGTTGTTGTTAGAATAGCATTCTGTAGTGGTGAGCACTGTGGTAGTTTGACGTTCCGCGCATAGTGACGGGACCTCGGTTTATAGTCTCATCCGACAGACGTGAAAAAGAGGAGAAATGAAGAATCACTTCAACCCACGATGAACCACAAGGTTCGCAACAGCAGAGAAACAAATCCCAACTGCCCCGACTGGGATTCGAACTAGGTGCACAGAGGTGAGAGGCAAGTGCTTTACACGCTACGCCACCCGTGCCTCACTGGAGAGACGGCTCGCAAGCTAAGATTTAGGCTTTACAGTGCTTTACAGTGGCATAGCCAGGGGGTGGTTCCAGGGATTCCTAAATCATGACGTCTCTCTTGGGTGAAACGTGTTGAGTTCAAATCTAAAAAATGTTCGGCTACGCCCTGCTTATGTTAATGCCTTCACGAGATAAAGTGCAAGATCGAATTTCATACTCTTACGTTAAACCTCAACCAGGGTGCCAAGGTAGCTGTAGGCTGACTTAGAAACATAAGGAATGGGGATTTCAAGGTCGAAAATGGAAACATAGCCAAAAAAACATGGGGGAAATTAGTAATGAACCTGACACAACGGCGCACTCGGCCCTGGACAAGAAACGACTTGAAATTGACTCCTTACCTGTAGATTATGTGAAGGACCGTCCATTCCTGATAGTTGCGTATTGTAGTCTGGCTACTGACTGACAAGCAAGTAAGCACGGTCTTCAGCACTTCACTGGCGAACTCTGAGTCCTTGTTATCGTGTGGAATAACCACGGAAATTAGTACAAGGATGACTTGCCAGACACGATGTTTCTTGCGGTGGTAAGGAGAGCTCAGAAAACAGCGAGTTTTCTCTTTCAGTGTTTCCAGATCATAATCAAGAAACAAACCGATGACGTCTTTCAAGACTTTTAGATTCTGAGGCTTGCTCGGGTCTAGAGAGAGAAGCGTGTTGAGCATTGTAACGCGGACGTGCGAGTCATCTCGCCAGTCTTCGGTTTAAAGACATCAAGTGACGATTCATTACCATGGTTGCAGAGGTAAGCCATGACGTCATTATCGGTATGCTTGGATTTCTCAAGAGCTGGACCGAACACGCATGCGTCAAAGATGATATCGCGATGTACATAAAGACTTTGCGCACGAGTGACGTCATCAAAGCTCTCCCACGTCTTGCTCAACTGTTGAATGACCTTAACCATTACCCCTACTCGGACTGTGCCATATTTCAGCATCTCTTTCCAAATGGCCTTCATTCTAACCGTAAGGGGGTGATCTTCCGGTAGTTTGAGCAAATCTGGACAGAACATCACTGTGACAGCTTCATCGAGAACTTTCCAGAAAAATTCAGTCTCTCTTGTATCTTGAACAATCCTGCGGACCCTTTCTAGAATTTGAGCGCTGAGATCGGCATCTTCAATCACTTTTGGCAATACCAGTGTTAAACAGCGCAACATGGCTGGATAGTTTTCAAAGTAAGCGATGTCCAGTGCACCCCAAACACAATCAAGCAGAGACGCTGATGGGCTCGTGACGGTAACTCTTCCTTTCTTGTGAGTTACTACCTGTTCAGGAAATGAGAACCGAGAGAGGAAGATACAGACAGAATCCAAGAGAGACTCCACATAGTCAGACACCATATGGCTCCATTCAAAACTACTCAAATCTTCGTTGTTGCCGTCAGTAGATCTACTGCCTGATGAAACAGGTTTTGTAAAGTTCACATTCAGCCTAAAGCTTGGGACAGCAATTTGAAGTATATCAATTAACGATAAAGGCACTGCTTTGTCCGCTATGCTTACAACATCATAAGCCCAAGATACTACAGCCATTGATTGATGAAGGGTACAAAATTCTTTGACTCCAAGGTGCTCTATCTCTTGTAAACTCTGTATGTTGCTTATACCCAATCTTGTAATGTTCTCTGTAAACCTATAGAACTCTGGCAATTTTGTCGAAAGGGTTGGGTTGTTTATGAGGAACGTATAAAGTGCTTTGCAAAGAGTAAGATAACCATCCTTTCCATTGGAATTTCTAGAAGAAGAAACTAGCATCTTTCTTTCAAGAAGGGAAAGAATAGTTGTAAGAGAAGCTTTCAAACACGAGCACAACAATTCAGAGGTTACAGGTGGTATGCTGGAAGTTGGATGATTAATCTCCTCATTGTTTGCTGTTCCAGGAAGGTTTATTACACAAAAAATCTCAGCTAAAAACTCTACAGCTCGGTAGCCCTTTCTTTCTGGGGCATATATATGAGTAGTAGCATGAGTAATGGTGTTGAGAACAATTTCCATTAGATCTTTTAGGGGTGATCTCTTAGGAGCTTGAGATCCATTCACAGCATTCCAAGAATCTGAAGATGCAATAACCACACAGACAAGGGCGTGCAATTCATCTTCAGTGTAACCATCATTTACTGCATCTTCAAGGTATGCCTTGGAAGTAGATATGAGGAAATCCCTTATGCTTTCAGACTCTATAGAATTTCTTGACACATCAATCAAATGATCGTTATGAGATTCAATGGACCATAACCACTGACTCAGCTCTTTCCACAGCCAGCTTCCACGGATCAGGGATTCACTCACTATAGTTGACGAAAGCAGGTGGAGAAAATTCTCCCAGGTTACTAGTGTAGGCCGAGTTAGCCTTGTAGCAGCCTTGAGGAGGAATCCAGTGATACAAACACGAATAGAAGGAGGATGTGAGCCAAGGTGGATAATCACACTCCGTACCTTCTGTAAAGAATCAGCATCCCAAACTTGACATGAAGGAATACTTGCAAGAGCTTTGGATACAAACAGTAGTGGTGCTGCACAAAACTGTGCATCATCTATAGCAGCTATTAAATTTTGTAGAAATTCAATGTGTTGCTCTGAAGGTAACGTTTCCAAACATCTTGCATAAAATGTTTGCAAGGCATTTCCTATCACTGGAACATCTCCTTTGACTGAGTCGTCTTCTCTAGCATATAGACGGTACTCATTTAACATTTTCTGGAATGGCCCTAAGAGAAATGGCCAGTTATTCTTCTCAAGTAAGGGACATGCTTCTAGATCAATGGTGAGGAGCTCCAAGATGGCCCATTTCCTGATGGATTTGTTGTCATGCTGGGAAGCTCTGAAGAGTATTGTGGTTAGCCAGGATACAGATAATGATGGTAGCCCTGTTGAAAAAAAAGTCATAATTAAATCATTCGCTCTATCAGTATGATGCCTTTCACACTATGACAGTTTGGACTTGACAAATACAAGAAATTCTGAAAGGTTCCCCCCTCTTAAAAAAATTATATTAGAGAAATGACTTAAAAAGTCTGTCAAAAAAGCTAGGGATGTATTAAATTTACATGACTGAGTTTGGTTATTGACATAACATATACTATAAACAAGGGGCATGGCATGATGTGGACTTTAGTTTAGAACATGGCTTAAGAAAATATGTAGTGGTGTGGAACAATAATTTGGCTGGGTGTTTGTTTGACATTTGTTCCTTCATGGCACATGAATATATAGGGTAGATTTCAGATGAGTGCTGTGAGTAACTATTTGGCACTTACTTTGCGTTCACTCCTATGTGTTTTGTTTAGAATTGGTCTATTTACTTTGCATTTGCTTTACCACACACAGTCATATGAAATTGGCTCTTACATAATATGGTATGACATGGTATGGTATGCCATCTAGCAAGATACAACATAGCTCACCCTGTGGCTGCCTACAGGTAGCAGCAATAATCTTGGATATTCTTGGCAAAACAGGTATCACCACATGCACCTACAACATAATAGCATCACCAATGTTATCACAATGTGGTTTGTTTTACACAAGCCAGGTCCATCAGGGACTGCGGAACAGTTTTCAAAGGGGGGACTCGATAGTTAGATTGTATGACAAGATGGCGAGGGGGCTGAATTTATTGACGAGGTATGGGGGGGCTAAAGTGCCCCTAGCCCCCATCTTCAACAGGACATATAGACTGGCAAGAGGGTTAATCAATAAATCAATCAGTCAATCAGGTCAACCAATCAAGCAGACTATGATAAAGAGAATTTAAGACATTATTTCTAAATTGCAGGAGGTGTCATCCAACCCCCTTGAACCTCCCCCACCCATTGGACACATTTCCTTTGTTAAACACATTGAGGGCTCATTCAGAGATTTCTTCTGATGCATACCTGGCTTTCATCTAAGGATTCCCACAGCAAAACAAACTCCTGCCAAGTCTCCAAAATGTTAATCTTCTCCTTTGGATCCCAGAAGAAAAGAACATCACTATTTGTACCCTCAACATTGATCAAAATGTCAACCTTCTCTATAAAATCTAGTGTAATCTTCATAAGGTACATAGCCCTCTTTCGGGTCAGTGGATCTTGAATAACCAGTCCTTTTTGGATGAGTAACCAGAACTCTGGATCCAATACTATATTGTAGTCTATGTTTACACCAAAGAAGAAGCTTGCAAGTCCACATAATATGGAGAACGAAGGGTAGAATTTTGTGTTTTCATCACTGTGCTTTACTTGTTTAGCTGAGATGTTTTTTATCAGCCTCCATAGCACCTGTCAAATAAAAAAAAGGCATTCATTGTTTGATTCCATAAATTCAAAATAACCATAAACCCATTTATCCATGAAATTTGATCAATCGAAATGGCCACACTAGTTAACTAAATTTGAAAAATGGTCAGTCGTTTTTTCCTGGGTGCTAACATTTTAGTGATTTTGGTAGTAAATCAGGGCATTACCTCAATTCTTTCTTGTCTCAATTTGTTGTCACAGGAAAAGAACTCTGGCAGCACCACACCAGTAATCTTGGCGCATGTTAACTCATTGGTATGCTCTAGAACAGCAAGCAGGCATTTAAAGAATCTCTCCTCCATCTCATGATCCAGTAAACAACAATCCTTGTCTGGGAAACGGTACTTGAGTAAGTAGCCAATCAGATCAAAGCAAATATCCACAGGGATTCCACGGCCATCTTGTTCCATGTGTGGTTCGCCATTTATAAAGTGTGAAAGACCTTTTAGACAAAGATCAGAGACTTCAAGTAGCAAATGTTTTGTTCCAAAAGCACAAGATATTACTATGATCTCATAAACCACAAAGATCTTATGCCTCTCACTGGGTGATACAGCGTTTTGACTATGAATCACTGGTAAACAAAGTTCGTGAAATACACGTTGCGTAATTTCATCAGACAGTCCGTCTCTTTCCTGTAGGATTTCGAGCAACGATTTCACGGCAGAGTAATATTCCACATCTCGATTGCTCTCTCCAGTGTTCAAGAAACTTGTTAATGTCTCTAGTAGCTGTGAGGTGCCAGAAGATCCGAGAACATGGCATAAGAGTCCAGCCATGTTGATTTCTGCTTCCAACTTCCTAGCAATCGACCCACGTGTTACACATAAAAGACTGGTACTAGTGCTCAGCTCTCCTCGTTGTCACAACCAGGAACGCCTGTTCACAAAAGCAAAAACAGACGGAAGAGGAAGGAATGTGGAAATACCATGATGTACTATTAAAAAGAATTTGTGTTTAAGAACGTTCCAGCACTAAATAAGCTCTGGCAGTCTGTTTCAGTATATGAGGCAATTATGTAGCTCATTTTTGGTTGTTATAGCGAGTCTGGTATCGCAAAATGCCTCTAGGGATACCAAGAATCCCGCCTACCGACCTGCAGATGCATGTTTCGACTATGAGCTTTTTGAGCTTGCTCACATGCTAAGAGTTAGACCCATTGTACCGCCCTCAGAAGACAGTGGAGCTCATTCAAGGGGTATGTTGTGGTATTTTACTCTCCGTGTTACTGGTGTTAGTAAAAGCTGTAAAACTTAAAACTAGTCTGTCGAAATGGCATGGTAACACCAAACTTTATTCCTACCTCCACCAATTCCAGGGGTGTTTTACATTTTTCAAAAAATTTGGTTGGCTCCTTCGATATGAAATTGTGAGCGGAATGGCGCTTACCATTTGTCAATTCCTATTTTGGTTCCAAAAATCTGAGAATTTGAGAACGCCTAAATTTCACAAGAAAACAGTTTTTCCAAGGGACCATTCGCCACCCTACCTGTGTCAGGCACAATTTTAAGCTGATGCACCCTCCAATCTGTTACTGACATTCAGATTTTCAGTGTCTTGGTAAACTTAGGGCTGTCAAACTCTGCACTCTGACAAACTCTACACTCTGTTGCAGCATGTGGTTCCCATCTTCCATTTGTTCAGATTGCAACCTGGCATGAAGATGAAGTTGGGTGCTTGCTGGTTTTGCTATGCAGCAATGGTAAGTATTGTGTTTTCATTTGGCTAAATCAAAACTGTAGTCAATAGAAGGATCACTCATTGGCACCTAGAGTAAATAGGAATTTGAATATATCAGACAAAATGCAAGTATATCAATTCATTGTTTTTAATTCCCAGGTGGTCTTCTTGTTTGGAGTTCAGATACAGAGGAGGGAAACCCACACACAAACAGATTTTGTGGTACCAGGTACATTGCTTTTTACAAGTGTACATTGCATTTGACATTGAAAACACAGTGCAAATTAACCAAGTTAATATTTCACTAATTTGCAGAATCCTAGCCGAGCTATCAAAGCTATTGCTTTAGATCCAAGTGGTTGCTGGCTGGTGTGTGCCTGTATGGATACCCATCTTTATATAGTGCCTGTGTCTGCGGCAACTAAGGTAATGGCAGAATGGTGTTGATTTGTGTAAAAAAATGGACTCTATACTGTCCAGTTGAAAAAATGTGACCAAGAAAATTGTTTTTATTTCTCAGGATGTCAAAGTACAGGATTTTAATATTTACATTATTTCTTGAATTCCTGATAGAGTGATATTGCCAGAAAACTCCTGTCAAATTGTACATGGCCAACAGATGATATCAGCAGAGTAAAATGCAGTGAAAGAAGGGGTAGGTAGCTATAGTAACCAACATGTTTGGCTACTTTAATGCTTGTTACAGTTCACTACTTAAATCCATGTCATTTTTGCAGGATTGCCTTGCAGTGTTGCATGGTGGCACACTGCAGATGACTTCAATATGTGCATTGTGGGCACAGAGGTATGATTGTTAGTGTTTGTCATTAGAATGATTTGACCTTTTTAAAGTTAGGTTAAATCTTAAAAGATACAACTATTATAATAATTCTAGTATTTGATTATGGGTAAAACTGTTGCGTTGTGAACCATATTTTCAAAACATGAGCTCTGCTATATTCTGCAAGTCAAACCTTTTGAGCCAATAAAATTATTGCAGACCTGTTTTTGCCAGTACATTTAGTGTAACTGGCTGGATTCCATCACAACCAAACATAAATTACTAGTCATGTTTTCCTTCTTTGCTTTGTGTAAGCCTGGTAATGTTCTACCACCACACTGTTAATAAGAGGTCCCTTTTCTAAATTCTTAATTGCTGTAAATCTGATTGTGTTTCATTCTGTCTCTGTAGCTTGGAGAGATTGTATTTGTAGACCTGTGCAGCAGCAATGCCATATTATCGGTAGACCTGAAGGAAGGTATCAGATCACTTGAGATGATGCAGGACAAACAGCACCAATCTACTTCAGTTATGGTATGGCATGACACTTCCAGAACCAGAGGGATGTTGATGAACCTTTAGGATGTGTGAGTGACCATCCTCAGTGCAGGTTCAGGGTACTAACTTGAGTGTAAATAAAAATCACAACAAGCAAACATTGCATTTGCATTATAATACATAGAATTGAATGAACTGAATAAGCCTGTCCTGTTCTTCCATTGCATCCCACTCTTAGTGTCATCTATTCTTGTCTAGGCTTATGGAGCTGGGTGTAGTCAACTCAAGTGTTGTCTTTACATCCACTTGTTTCCATTCTGTACCATTCAACTCATTTTACTAAATATTCTTAGTTCCTTTCCTTATTCCTTTCCATTCCTTTCCTCTCTCTCATTTCATTGTATCTCATTCTATTCTGTCTCATTCCATTCTATTCAATCTCAGATCAGCACTGTTTCAGGAGAGACTTGGCAGCTGATGCTGGAGAGCACTACTTTACCTCAGCGCAAGTTCACTAGCTCTCCTGACAAATGACAAGCCCAACTGTGGCCTCCGCCCTGGGCTATGAGATGATTGGGATGATGGCTATCCCACTGGAGAATTTCCAGGCCGTAACAGAATGGCAAGACCGTCTGAAGCCTATGCCATTTAAGGTAGCCTTGTTTTTGGTATATTTACAGATTGTATGGTAGATGTACTGCCAAACTCCAATATCTCTCGAATTTGCAAGCCTACCATTTAGCTTAGTGGTAGAGTACCCATCTGTAGGGTGGATCATTGAATTGTACCACAGCTGGACCAACACTCAGGGCTTTTGCTCTAACAATATCTGCAAATGGTTAGACACCTGCCTCTTCTTGGATGCAAAACAGTAGGTCCGGCAACAGAAGAAGATCCACGTAGTGGTTCCATTTGCATAACTCATTGATTTCTATTATTAGTAGTACATGGTGTGGTTTTGAGGCTGACTGCAGCCTTGCCTTGACACCAATATCAACCTGTCAAATTCCATTTTTATTTTCTTAGTCAGCTATAGGTGAGGTTCACTTCTCTGTTCAGCATGCAAGGAACCAGGTATTTATTGGAGCCCACAACCAGCGCACAGACATCTTGCAAGTGTATGACACGGATGTGGAACACCTTCCAATGTTTATCTATCAGCTACCAGCTGGGACCTCAGACCTCATATTGACGGACAGGCTTTTGTTTACTGTAGTACATGCAGAACAAGGGAAGGTGAGGATGATTGTGGTGATAGTAATTGATGATGCTGATGACAATAATGATGGGAACATTCAATTTTTGTGAATGAAAATGAAAGCAAATAGTGATGCTAGTGTTGATGAGGAGGCATTGACAAATGTGAACTCAGTAGATCTGCTATAATGCTACAATATGCATGAGATACAGTTCTACAATATGCATGAGATTCCTTGATTTTTCTTTTTAGACATCACTGAATATCTTGTCCAGCCAACTTGCAGAAACCTCCATGTGCTTACCTCAGCAACAGGTAGGGGTAGGGGTACTGATTGTAAGAAAACTATTTCCAGCTGTCATTTAAGGGCTCATGGCGCTTTCTTGTTGCTATGAAACATCATTGCCGCGATGATGAAATATGCTGCATTTTTAAGTACTCTTCACAATATGAGTGGCTATGAGCCCGTAGCGGGTCTCATTAGTATTCTAATTAGTATCAGATACAGAATACTAATTAGATCAATTAGTATTCTGTATCAGACACCTAGCCATGTGGTATCGGGATTCACCTGATCCGAATCCAGTGCAGAGATTGGATGAGCATCCTATGAATAATGGATGAATATCATAAGTGTTTTTACCAAGGGGTTTGATGATGTCATCATCTGGGTTGTACTTGTCCAAAGTATCTATGTTGAAAATTTGAAGAGTAGATTAAAACACTATATTTTATAAAAATACCAAATTTCCTTAGCAGCAGACTCAAAGATAGTACCATGGCCTTTAAATGCCAATTTTAATCCATTTTTGTTTCAGGTTTTTACCATGCAATGTATTTCCATTGTTTTTCAGCAAAAAGGCAATGGTAGTGTCATCCAATTGTTTAACCTTCCCCCTGATGAACAGATTGTTGGCATCTTCAAACACACAAGGACTATGGAAGGACTATGCAGCACCAGGGGGGAGGGGGAGTGTATACCTAACAGGGTCTATACAGTGGATGGGTGTGTCTTGGTTACTTCCAGTGGGGTGTATGAGTGCCGACCAAGGTAGTGCAGCTAGGGAGGGCGAGTTGAAAGGGGTGGTACAGGAGAGTAAAATGAGTGTTTATGCCCTACAGGGTCTATTAGTGGTTGGGTGTACCTCTCCCTACCTCAGGTGAGAAGAGGAACAGAGCTATAAAGGAAAAGGTTCTTGAACATGTTCAAAGTCTTATCTAACGTTTGGGGTGTCTTAAAACTACACCCTAGCCAGCATTACATATGTCTGTTTCTATTGGTAGTTTAATTTCTTTGTTTCCCACTATGCAGGATTTCTCCAGAGAAACTGTTCCTTGATCTGGCTATCAACAATGCTGATCTCACAGCAGCAGATGTCTTGGCTATCACAACAGGGTTAGATGTTAACATGCTATACCAGGTAGTCTGGCTTATAACTTCCACTCCCACTAACTCTAAGGTAGTGCTGCATCTGTTATGGAAAAGATTCATGTTCCAAACTTTCTGTTATGTTGTAATGACCCTCCTAAATTGTTTGAAGTTACCTGATAGGAAGGAGCCACCTTAAAGGGGCTGTGTCACAGTGTTTTGAATGAATTAGTAAATACAGCTCTAAATTTGTATGTACTCATCCCTAGATCACTCGCATCGCTTGATATTAGCCTCATAAGCAATGTAGATAGGTTTTTGTCGGCAAGCTGATGATTTTCGTACAAAATTTGATGTTACCTCTAACTTTGAAACTGTTCATCCCTACAAGATTTCAAAAACTCATTGTTGCAATCCATTACACCATCTGCTCTGTTATAGGTCCATGGAGCCTTCAATCATGATCGTTGTGTAGTTTCAGGGCTATTTAACAAACCTAGACTATTATTTTGGCTATCCATCAGTTATTTAGATGTTTTTTTGCATCACCAAAAGTGAGCTAAAATCGTGACACTTCTCCTTTAAGTACTGTTGAAATAATCCAACAATTAGTAGTCTCCTTGACTATTCGTCAATAATCTGGTCACCTTCGACAACCTATTGTTTATAGACCACTTTGAATACAATGGTCACAGGAATAAGTCAAAAGAAATAAATTGTTCATTTTTTTATGCCAATGCGGTTTCTTTTGATTTATTCCCTGAGCCTCGGACTCAAGCAAGAATATAAGTCTATTGAGTATCAACTCACACAATAAAAGTTAAACCCAAGGTCGTCCATTCCTTCAAGGTTTCAATTTTGAATGTGCTTGTTTTCAGGTGGCTGCTGAGGAAGCATTAAATCAGTCCAAGTATGAGCATGCAATGAAACTCTACCAGCTTTCTAAGGTACACGTTTTAACCCCTTCATGCTGTTACATATACTGGTATTATTGATTCTGCAATTTCGTTACAGACCTTTTGTGAGTTTCTTCTGGCGTGCTACGTAGCAGCTTCTATATCACATGGCAGCTAGGCTAAACATCTATTTTCCTTTGTTTTTGTTTTTCAGTGCCCTTTCAGTGAGAGAGTTGCCCAGTTCGCAAAACATGGTAGAGTTGGAGACATACTCTTGTACCTTAGACAGTAACCCTCCTGGATTATACAAATGTGCTAGATAGTGGAGGGCAATATTAGGGAAGCAATGCTTTTTGGGGAAGAAAGGCGTTCTTGGATAAAATGCGACTAAATCTCTTTGACAGGATTTGAAATGGGCGTGGGAACATGGGGCTCCATTCTAGTCCCGGGTGGGGCTTTTGATCCCCTCCCATCTCTGCCTTATGTACTTTGTAGATATTGACTTGATTTGCTCCTCTACTTTTTTGCAGGCTCTAACAAGCACAGCGACTTCCACACGGCAGAACGCAAACAGATGTCCAACCTGACGCTGTACTGTTTCATCCAACAGGTAGCTGGACCGTTCGGTGTAAAGACGGAATGATTTAGTTCTTATGCTGGTGCACACTTGCGACATAAGAAAATATCACACGGACAGAATTTAGTGGTTTCAAAAAGTCGTAGTCCACAAAAATAACATAAGATTGCTTTGATGAAGTAATTTAATGATGATCCATGGAAATATTGATTATTTTAATTATTTTATCATGTTTTTTTCGTTGCAACATAACGTCCTAATGTCGTTATGTCGCTAATGTACACCGGGCTTTACTTGCAAATTTGTAAAGCTTGAAAAGTGACAAATGAATGTTTTTTAAGATCCTACAGTGCAGCACTGATACTTCCAGAGAGCAAGATCTGACAGACGCTTTCAGGTACTTAGATCGAGTGTTGTAGAATAGGCGCTGCAAAGTTGTGTTCCGAGCCAAGAACTAAGTTTTTATTAGCCTGAGTTAACAGACGCCCGCTCAAAATCAAAAGAGCTCAATCTTTTGTTTTTGAGCGGGCGTCTGTTAACTCAGGCTAAGTTTTTATGAGACAAACGAGAAGTTGCAATGACATTTGAATTAACCAATGATATCGTAGCATTTTGAAAGCTTGCTATCTTTTCTGTCGATCGTAAACGTTTTTGTTTTTTACAGCCAGTTCATCAACGATAACTTTGACTATGACGAAGTCTTCGCACTGGAGTTACTGGCATCGCATGGCTTGAAGGAACATGTCTTTGATGTGGCCAAGGTCCGTATTGATACATTCATAGGCGAGCTATAAGGACTATTTAGGCTATTCAGATCCCGTTTCACTTCTTGGCCGGACTAAAACGCTCGAAAACGTTAACCGTTTTCCACCCCCACAATCGTAGCCCAATAAAAATCATTGTAAGTTGTCGGACACTTAAAGTTCTTAGTGCAGCGTGCCTTTAAATAATGCTGACCGCGCATTTATTTCTCAAGGCACGTGGTCTTATGCAAGAAGCTTTAGACTTATTGTACAAGTCTGGCCAGCTTCATCTATCTACAGAGCTGCTCAACAAACTTGCCTCCAGAGGCTTTACAGATGTTGTTAGTCGCAGCTCATATGGTAGGCACATCACTAGCTTATCTTTGAAATCCTCGATTGCTGTAGCCCCTTCTTCGGCAAACGTCCGTAAATCGAGAGAATTCGCAATGCGCGCGCTGTGGACACCGCGGCAAAACGCAGTTCACATGCGCTAAAGATTCACTGGCCTGTGAAATGAAGACAATTGAAAAAAATCTGCATAACAACAGCGAACGATAAATGTTGACTTTAAACCATAATTTTCGCCTCGGGTGCAAGCCTTAAAGTGCGAGGTGCAAAAGTTTGGAGAAAGATATGATCGTATTCTAGCTGCTCTGCAATTTTTGGCCTTACGTTTTCTGTCTGGAGCTTACGTTTTCCAAATTTCCAAGGCAGCACGAGATATTTTGTTATGTAGATTATTTCTTTTGTTTTCATTTCACAGGAAGTGAATCTTTAGCGCATGGCAAATGCGTTTTGCCGCGGTGTTCGCGCTGTGTAACTCGCATTCTCGTACCCAGAGCTCTTTCGGCTCTTGCGGGGCAATCTCGTTCCCAGGGCCCTGTATTTTCTGCGCATGCATCGTTCATTATTTGGCGAAGCAAGCGCAGAAAATACAGGGTTCAGGGAACGAGGGAAATTTGAAATTTCGTCCCATGTTTTCACTATCCGCCCCCCACCCCCGCCCCCAAACCAAAATTCCTGGCTACGCCCCTGCAAGAGCTCTGGTCACGAAAACGAATACTCCATCGAAACCGTTGCTTACAGAAGAAAACACAAAGTGAAAGGATAAATGCACGTTATATAAAATACGATTTATTTCTCGCATTATGTCGAACTAAATGAATATTTGCGTTTTATCTCCAAAGAAAAGCTCTGTAATTCTAACGTGATGTAACAAATTGATTCTGTGTTAGGAGCGTTTCTTTACTGCATGGATCCGAAGGACGCTGTCAACTTTCTTCTTGCAAAGGTAACACAAGTAATACACTTCTCAAGTACGGAGCCCTGCTTCGCCTAGTGCAGTCGCCTGGTGTCCGACTTGACGACGTTCATTTGACATTCGTTGTGAGAAGCCACGCGACTGCGTTACGCGTACTATATTAGCCATTGAAGAACACGACGTTTCCGGCTTGTAAACCAAAGGAAGTAAAACGAAATAGACGTTTCACCCCGCTAGCGCTCAGTTTGTGAAATTGTGGGCAATGTAACTAAAGTGATATATAGAGGATATTACATGGCAGCGCGGAGATCCGAATTTTATCTTCTAATGTAATGTAATGTATGTAATGTAATGTATGTATGTAATGTAATGTAATGTAATGTAATGTAATGTAATGTAATGTAATGTAATGTAATGTAATGTAATGTAATGTAATGTAATGTAATGTAATGTAATGTAATGTAATGTAATGTAATGTAATGTAATGTAATGTAATGTAATGTAATGTAATGTAATGTAATGTAATGTAATGTCAAGTAATGTCAAGTATAAATAGACCTATATTATTATTAAGTATGGAGATTTTATTTCATTCATTTAATTCGTGTGTTGTCTTTGTTAGCCCGAGACGATCCTGTCCCATCTGAAGTTCCTAATGGGGCACTTGGTGTCCTTAGACGAGGACACTCTTGTTCACGTGGCTCGTGTTTTGGATCCTTCGCGCCCTTCGTTCCGGTCACTTGCTGCAAAACTGAAGACACACCGACGGCGGTGAGCTACAGTGTTTCTGTTTGTTTTCAACGTCTAAAAGCGTTGCAATGTTATTAATGGAGCTTTAATGTTGTTATCTACGTCTGACAAGCGCATATTTGTCGCGAGCTCGCGCTTCGAGCTAGTTTGAAACTTAGTCCAATGCGCGATACTTACGGCAAATGCAGTAGCTATGCCTGTACAAACTTGACACGGGCTGCGGAGCGGAGTTCCTAGTACGGATGTAACTCTGCTACGTCCATACGTTTCTTGTATTGAGTCAAGGTTTTTCGTGATACATTCTTTCTTATACACCTCAGCTAGAGAACACACTCCGACAACAACAACAACAACAACAACAACAAAATCTTTATTTGTACTTTTTTTGTATAAAAAGTACTTAAATACAGGCAACAACTATTTTTTCGAAAAATTCAAAACATACCGAAATAAGCTTAAACATTTAACCCTATCGAGTAAAAAAAATATTATCATGAATATTTCTCATCTCATCTCAACGACATAAAAGCAACTTGGAAAGGCATAAAAGAAATACTTTCGCTTAAACCTTCTAGAGCGTCTATCCCTACTAAAATATTGACAATAATTCTACTTTAACGGACCCCAAAAACATTGCAAATGCCTTTAATGATTATTTCACCAACATTGGAAGACATTTAGCGTCTGAAATTCCAAGTTCCCCACACTTTTTTCCTATTATCTCACAAACCGTCAAACAAACAGTTTTTATATTTTCCAGTTACGCAATCTGAGATAGAACTCGAGGTGACAAAACTAAACACAAACAAATCCACAGGACCCTACAGCATACCAGTAAAAGTGCTCAAATGTATAAACCACCTAAACCACCGAGGCCCTTGAGAGACGTATTTACTGTATTTTGACACATTCTATTTGCAGGACTCTCTCTGGGAGCTCTGTAACGTCTATGACGTCACTGATGTCGCTTGATAGTACCATTAGCTTTACAATTGTAAGTTGTGGAAAATTGACGGATCGGCATATACGTGGTATCTGAAAAGATAATTGCAGATGGATGAAAGATATCAACCCCACATAATAGTCAACAGCCTTCCTGTGTAATGGGCTTGAACCACAGGAAGCCCAGACCTTCTCATTCCTCCTTTTGATCGAGTTGCGTGCGCAGACTGCTAGTCAAGATTATAATCAAATAAAGATGTCTCGTGTTGAATGTCCCATTTTCATTGCATCTGTTTGTTGCTATGTGATGGTTCATTTTTGTCTTGGTGTTCCAGGACGATTCAAGATCTCCAAACCTTGCGGACCTGTTGCACGTATTTTTGTGTTGTCTGCTTGTCCTAAATCACAAACGGGAAGAGAAGCTGGACAAGGCTACAAGGTAAACTAATGTAAAAACCTTGCAAGTAGATTCTCGCAAAACATTTGATTCCTGGAATTCACATTTCACAACCTTTAAAAACGTTACAGTAACAATGGACAAACGTTGGACAATCAATGCTGTAACAATCGGGTTTACAGCTATAAAACGCGCTTTAATTTTAGCTCTTTTATTGCTTTTTTTCAGAATGCGTGCAATCAGTCAGGTATTGGGCAGTCCGAGGTCTCCTAACGAAACGTATGGCAGGAAAAGAGTAAGGATATTATATATATTTTTGTTGTTAAGGATATTATTTGCTTCATTGGATAGTGTCGTAGAATTTTGAGACTCTTCTCCGTAGAGCGTGTATTTTTGAGAAAGCAGTTTCTTTGCAGGGCACAGAAATGATATGGATGAGGTCGAACGAATAATAGTGCGTCCACACTAGAGCTGAAACATGTTCAGACTAAAACATTTCAAAATTTATGTCGTCCATTTGCACCTCCTGTGAAACAACTGCCAATGCGTTGTTTGCCTCTAATAATATCTACTGTGGTGACATTTGTTACAAATTACACCTATTGTTTACTTGTTTATTGTTTACTTGACTTGAACGCACATCCTATTTTGGTTTTAGGAGGGAACAATTGACATGCTGTGCCAGCAAGTTCGCCTAGCATGTGGTCAGCAGCATACTGCCATAGTTACGGCCTCTGGAGATGTTTACACCTGGGGCAAGACACACAAAGGAAGGTAGGAGTCGTTAACATTGACAGAGAGAATGATGTTTTGCTGGCAAAAGCCTTCCTATGGCAGGCCCTTTCTTGACGTGAAGTGGAACTTGTTGTCATCTCTGTGTGTATTTTCTTGCCTGGGCTTCCTGCGACTGTTTTGAACACAGCAAGACCAACTTAAGCCCAGCAAAGATGCCATGCGGTTATCTCGGTATTACTAGTTTGACTGTTATTTTCCTTAGGCTTGGTCATGGTGACCTTATCGAAGAAGAAGGAAGGTCTGTCCCATTCCGAGTGGAGATTCTTCACATGCACCGGTGAGCATCGCCCCATTCTGACAAACATACAGTCACTTCGATGAGCTTCGGAATTTAGAGTTCGAGCGGTGATTCTACAGGTGACAGGTTCACGTGCATCCTCGATGACCGAGATCGTCGCGAGTGATCAAAAACAAATCGCACGCGCAAGACAGGGTGCGAAGGCGAGAGAAGAGAGAATACGAAAAAGACCAGGGGCGTAGAGCACTATGTAAAGGTAGAGGTCCAAGCTACAAAAGTGTATGATGACCCTTACCATTTCTGTCGACTTTTTCTTATATTTTTCGTACCAAAGGGAAGGGGTCTCATGCATCCTAGGACCACCTAGCTACGCCTCTCAAGATGCTCTCCGCAGGGAATGTTAGAGGTATCTACGCCCTAGGTATCCAAGGATGGCCAAGCTACTATCTAGGGATTAACTTGTACTGTTATTCATCAGAATCAAGGTCCTATCTGTCGCCTGTGGCATTGAACATACACTGGCACTTTGCCGAGATGGGGTAAGTGTGAATCCGTCATAGTGCGTTATGTCGCGTTTTCACTGTTACGTCATGCTGAAGTGTTCTGCTCATCTTTAGGTCTATGCCTGGGGCTCTTCTGAATATGGCCAGGTCAGTAAGCTGATCATAGCGTTAAATTTTCAAATGCTTTTACTTACTATTTTACTTGACTCTTGATTATTTACGCCAGTTTGGCGAAACGTCAGTAACCAACAACAGTCCTTCGCTTTGATTCGCCTTTTGTGCACGGAAAACATTGATGAGTAGATCGATATCATTGTCTCATACTGTCAAAACAGGTAGAGTTTCAATCGCGCCGTTGAAATTTCGAACCCACGGGTCGCTGTTTTATATCATGTGATGACCAAAACTTTGACATGGGATTAAGCACTGGCTGTTTGATTGGCTGAAAGACATCAAGCTGAGGTCACTTGACAACTTTTTAGACGTCACGTGATAGAAATTTGCAGCCCACAGGCTTGAACTCGATTGGAACTCTACCTGTTTTGATAGCAACGGGATTCCTGTGATACACGCGCGCACAAACGACGGAAATTTAGAAGTATTGCTCTGATTGGTGGTGCTAATTCTCTACAGACGCTAAATAATAACATAGATATCCACAAGCTCACCTTATCGCTACTTTGATTTCAATACCTGTGTCGTTTCTATTGACAGCTTGGCCAGGGCGACACTCTACAGCAGACCCGACCGGTCTACATCACAGAACTGTCCGATAAGCGTTGTATAGCGGTCACGTGCGGACACTACCACTCTTTGGCGCTAACTGCTGACCAAGAACTATGGGCCTGGGGATGGGGCGTGCACGGTCAATTGGGACTGGGCACCATTGAGGACGCTTTACTGCCTAGTCATGTGACCACATTGGGTGGGTTGCACGTGACACAGGTTGCGGCAGGATATTCGCATACCGCTGTTTTGGCCTCAGAGGTACAACGTTTGTAAAGCATTCATCTTTCCATGTCATCCTAAGGGCTGAATTGCAAGGGGCGCAGCTCAAAACGGCAACGATAAGAGGTCTACATTTATGGCGTCTGGTTTGGGCACGAAGACTCGAAGCCCAATTATTATATTGCGAAGGAAAGAAAACAGTGAGAATGTAGATTAAGCGTTATTTTCGGACAAGAGTAGGATGCTCTAAAGTTTTCTCAACTGCAAGTCAAGCATATTAGAGGAAAGGATGCAATCTGCCCCAGAGTTCCACTCTGGTCCCTGACTGTAGGAAAAATAAAACCTTTGCGAAAGAACTGAAAACTTCCAATCCTATGGTCTGGAGACATTTCGAGGCAACGCATCCCCCCCCCCCCCCCCCCCTAAACTTCAAATATATCTATCTCCTTCCCTGGGAACATTCCAATAGCAGATCCCCCTGCCCTCTCCCTTTCAGTTTAGATAGACTCGTTTACATATTTTCATGTTTTTCTTTTCTCTTTTTCTTTCAGGGACAAGTTTACACGTTTGGGGGTGGTAAGTGCCAGCTAGTTATATATTTTTGTTAAGCCCCCAACCCTTGATTTTCATGCTCCTCTAGCGGAAGTGTTAGGGAGACTTCTCCTTTCAAGTAACATCCTAAGAAATGTTGAGCACTCTACCCTTAACTCTCCTTCGGTGAAGCCCACCTCCCGTGCTCGAGGATCCTGCTGCTAGGTTCTTTCCTATACACGTCAGATCACTGGGCCCCTAGCATGGTCCAGCCAATACAGAGGTAGCTTATACCCTTGGTTCTCTCCTGACAGGTCTCTATGGGCAACTAGGTCTGGGACAACCTCGAAACGCTCCACGCCGGAACATGTCCAAGCCCTGGAGAAGGAGAAGATCTATCTGATCTGCTGTGGTTCCTTTGAGACGGTTAGCATTAGATAGCAATGTGAATAGAGTGCTTCATAGCTTACGAGCCGGCTCTCCATTGGCGTCTTTCGGATATTTGATTTTTTTGGGCGCGCGGGATACCTGTGTCTACTTTCCGCGACACAGGAATCCCGCGTGACAAAAAATCATCCGGGAAAAAAAAACTGCTCGTAGGCTAGCTTCATCGTGTAGCGGTGTTTATCACATTGCTCGACATATTCTTGCTGTTGTAGGTGGCTGTCACAACCGAGCAAAAACTCTTCAACTGGGGTAGAAGTCCCCACTACTTCAGATTTCATATGGTATGTCCTTATATTAACATCGTATTGTGACAGTATGTCCAAGCTCCTAGGTGCAATGGAACCGGCATTTTCTGGCAGATTTTCAGGCGCATAAATTCGATAAACGTTTTCCATTTTGCAAACACAGTGGTACAGAAATTCAGTGTTTGTCCTATTTTGGCAACACATGCGCACCGGAGACAAATAATATACTCCCAAGCAACCCAGACTTCCATACTATCGTTCTATAATAATATTCATTACAGAGGCAAGAATTCCGAGCCAAGAGGCCCACTCATGGACAATCCTCATCCGGGACTTTGTCTCATCGCCTTGTACCAGTTCAAATGGAAAGCACTTTGCCGTCACCGATAAAAGAGGTGGGTTTCCTGTCAGAGGTATTTCTTTAAAAAAGCGAAAAAAAAGTTTTTTCCAGTAAGAGAAGTAGGCGTAGTTAATTTCTCGTTACCATCCTAAGAGGTGACGTTACGTTTCTCATTTCCCTCCAGATCCTTTAGCTTCACTTTTTTTTCAAGGGAATGAATGAACATTCCAGCAGCTGGTGATAAATTTGAGGATGCACTAAGGAGTTAGCTTGCTGAAACGGGCGACTGGTTTTAGTTTAAATTTTTTAATGTGTTTTTCTATAGATTGTATACCGATGTGATACGTTATGCGCTTTAGTAGCTGTAGAGTGAAGAAGTTGTACTGTTCTGTAAATTTGTTCTCTAAACTCCCTAATATTTCTCATGCTGGGATGGCCACGGCAAACAAAAAGGCTTACAAACATCTACGACAAATTTCCCAGGGTCAGGTGTTCATTTGTCTCATCTACAACCACTGATGTCCTGAAAAGCTCCCTGATCCTTGATCGCTACCAGACGTACTTGTATAGCTCCAAGTACAAGATGTTGATCCTAGTGCCGAGATACATGGGCAGGTGGCGATGACTGACGCTGTTCCATGTCTTCTTTCTCTTCAGATCCACTGTGGTAACTGGCACTATCTTGCTGTTACTGAGTCAAAACAGGTTTTCACTTGGGGTTTTAATGATCACGGTCAACTGGGACATAGCGCAAAACTGGAGCATCAGGTACGATGCCCCTTCCCAATTCTCGTACCCAGTGCTCCCCGGCTCGTCACCTCACGGAAAGGCTCTGGTGGCAGTCATTTGAGGAGCTGATTAGCTGAAACGCGCGCATGCGTACATAAAACTAGCTTTGTCTTGCTTGTGAAAAACGTCTGGCTATCTAGCTATTTATATAACACTAATATTCGTTTCCTAGTCGTCTTTTCAACCCACACCTTCGACCTCTCGCTTCACGATTAATTTTAAGGCATAAAATGCGTCATTTTTATACGCATGCGTCAGTGGCTGTCACCAGAGCCTCGCCGGTCAAAGGAGCGAGGAGGCTCTTGGGACGAGAGCCCCCCCCCCCCCCCCCCCCCCAAAAAAAAAAAAAAAAAAATGAGTCATGATACGCAGCTCTCGTAAGATCTAAGCCCATTGGATTGATACCGTCAGTGCAAAACAATAGAGGGTCATACAATGGAACGAGGAAACAATGGGATGCTTTGTTCTGCCAATCACACAAGTGATACAGGAGTGATTTGTATTTTTTTTCCAATCACACAAGATCTTCCGAGAAGCTTTATATGCTTTATCACTCCTGAAAAAATTCGGGGAAGAAAACTTGCACGACAGCTGTAAGACCACATTCTCTTTTTTTCTACAGCTTTCGCCTAAACTAGTAACCAAGCTAGCTGACGACTTTATAGCGACTGCCAGTGTTGGAGCGGAGTTTTCTGTTGCCATGGACACCACTGGTCAAGTGTGGGTCTGGGGCCGAGCTGACTCCGGCAGGTGTGTTATGATTATGACAGTTTGTCAAGTGGGAGTTTGAAAATGGCAGCGCGACCATAGAAACGTGCTCCTCTTACTACCTTATTCTTTGTCGTGTCATTTCAGCTTGGCTTGGACGCGGGTATTGTCGGACATGGGAGGAAAGAAGTACCCGTCCCAATGATCCTGTCGAGCTTGCCCCTCATCAACAAACTAGACCTCTCCACGTCAACTGAGGTAAGTGCCGTCCAAATGGCAACGACCGTTTACGAAAGGAAATGCGCTGCGACGATAGCGCGACGTTTACAGCACCACAAAAATGAGCTCGAAGTTAACTCGACGTGATCTGCCGTGCTAACGTCGAAACAAATACTATTTCACTCCGCACAAAGATATTTGGCTCGAAGTTCAGAGAAATTGTCGAGCTAAGGTCGAACCAAGTGTATTTCATTCGCACGACGCTGGCTCAACGTTTAGTCCGGGCCTGCGTCAGTTATTATTAGGCCACAGGAAGACCAATCCGCTTGCTTGCTCTTTACCTATTGTATGTTGTATTAGTATTACTTACATAGGAGTTTATATCATCGATTCCCTCTATCATCTAAACATGGTGTTTCTTTGATTTTCTTTGCAGTCATTAAACTCGCAGCCAAGTTACGATGTTGACTGGAATATTCCTGATTTGTCGCACATAGGTAATATGCCACTAACTTTCGCGTTGGGCAACCTGTGTTAAATTCCACAAGGATCTTCCTTCAAGGAGCTCGAGCGGAAACTGCTAAAAGTCAATTTACTGTTGTGCTCCTCATCGGTTTATTTAACCTTTGTTTTAGGTAACAGGTCAGTCATCTATGGAAGGGAGTCGCTGTCACTAGCGCTAGACAGGCTTTGTGAGCAGTACTTTGTGAAAACTATGCTTAGGTAATGTAATATCCATGAACTACCCAAATTATAACCCATCATACAATTTGCTTGGTTTCTCTAGCTCCGTGAAATTTTAACCCATCATACAATTTGCTTGGTTTCTCTAGCTCCGTGAAATTTCGAGTATTATCTCTGACAGTTTCGTCAAATTTAATCCTTGAAAAGAAATCGGTAAAAAGTACATGAAAAATATCCTCGTGTTTTCAGCCATGAGAAGCCAACACCGTATCCCAGAGCTTTATCCCGATCATTTATTGCGTTTCTGTTTTAGTTTTCTACGCGCGAATTCACATGCAATAGACGCTATTCCGCTTCAGGCACGCATTTTCCGTATATTTGTTCTTCGTTTCTCCGTACATTTCGTATGATATTTGTTATTTGAAATTCCTTGTGAATGTCTTGTTTTGGCAGACACTGTATGGATATCAAGGATCATCTCAGCACCTCTATTATATTTGACAACATGGAACAGTGGTCACAGGTACGATACGAAGTGGGTACTGAGTGGCACTCTTTCTAGAATTGAAAATTCTCTCAATATTTCCAACAGTATTATTTTCAAATATCCCTAGATGAAAAATTGATGTTTTCACCGTGTTTCGGTATTCTTTCTGGTTTCTGTTATTTTCATACTTCGCGAACTCATATTTTCCAAATTACTTTACAGCTAAAATCGTGGTATCGCGACCCGCGACCCGCGGCTTTCTGTCGCGGCGTTGTCTGGTTTTATTTAAGCGGGAAGCCAGTTGGAACCGCATTTTCATTTGCTCAGTAGTTTGATTGGCGGAACAGCAAAGTCAAACATCAAAACAAAATTTTATGTTTCTGAAAACGTGGGTCGCCATGCAACGGTACCGACAGCCAAAACCGTTGTTTTGCGACCTGTCTTTGTTTAAAACTTTGTTTAAAACTTGTTTAAAAATTTCATTAATTTTGCGTTTTTCTGTTCCGACAATCAAACATGTGAGCCAATCAGGTTCTCGCCTTGTTTCATCTAGTGCAGTCGCCTGGCTTACCGCACGACGGCAGGATACCAGACAAATGTCGTGATGGAAGCCATGCGACATGAATCACTTGAGCAATTATACTAAATTCGTCCCGGTGACTATTCACCGATAATCGCTAAGTCGCCGAATATTGAGTGGGGTCTAAAGGCCTGTCGCACGATGCCTTTGTAGTTTGGTTTATATTAGAAGGTGAGTTATTATTCAACCACCTCAAAACATTCCTCGACTCTCCAAATCTTCCAGGATTTGCAGGCGTTTTGACCGAATCACTCCGTCCTTCGTAAATGTTTTGACTGTACCATTTATATTTCAGTTTTCCGCTTATTACTTTCAGGCTCTAGGTATGAGACTCAAATTTCTGAGTGAGTGCGTTCAAGAAAGAAGAGACGAAGAAAAGACTGCGATTCTTCTAGATGCTGTAGTACCGACGATCCAGTATAGCTTTCGGTAAATATCCAGACTTTTTTGGACAGACTTTTACCTTTATTTAAGACAGCAGCAACGGTTCTCTCTATTGCATTTATTCTTCAGAAAGGTCCTTGACGACTCTTTAAATAGTGAGAATGAGATGTTTCCACATCTAAGGAATCTTCTACGCGAGGTAAGAACATAGCAATTTCTCTAGCAAGCCAATATTGGATTTTAACTTTCGGTTTTCTATTCTTTACGGTCTTTAATTTTTGTACAAACTTTTGCTTAGGGTATGAGTTTTGCGAGGTACGAATTTTTCCCAGGGTACAAGTACTGTAAAATGCGCAATGCATTTTTACCCACTTAGCTCGGTGGTTTTATACGACGATATAAAAAACATTTTAATAAAAAAAGGTAAATCTTCGGCTACAGTATTGTTTGCTGTCAATTTGTCGTGCTGATGTCAAGTACTTGTCTGAAATGTGTCGTGTCTGAATCCAGCATTACATTCTGTTGTGTCTCACCCATTCTCGTACCCAGAGCTCCCCAGCTCGTCTGCTCGCAGGGGAGGCTCTGGGGACATCCATTTGAGGGCCGTCGCTGATTGGTTGATTTTGAGCATTGGAGCATGCGCTGAAAAGTCTTTCTCTCAGCGGCTCTGTATTAAACCTCGCGCATGCGTCAGTAGCTGTCACCAGAGCCTCCCCCGCGAGAAGACGAGCCGGGGAGCTCTGGGTTCGAGAATGTGTCTCGCCTTGTTCTATTGTCATCTACTCCTCGTTTTACAGTAGAGTATAGAATCGCGTTATCGTAAGGGCTCACCAGACCACTTTTCCGCTTTCCATGAATTTTACCACGTCCATTTTCCTGCGCTTTCACTTGACTGAAAAAACTAAGTAAAAAAAAGTAAGGAACTTAATTAACGTCTCAAATGTATTTAGCTGTGCACGAGTGCACTACTAATCGGGGAGGGGGTGCACACCTTACCGCCTTTCTCTATCAGAGCTCCAGGTGAAAGGAATTCAAATCTATAAGCAAGCTACTCGGGACAGAGAAAAAAGAGAAAATTAGAGAGTATTAATAATTAAAGAGTCATTAGCCGTATTCACACTAGAGACGGAAAACTCGTCTGAGACGAGTCCGGACGGAAAACTCGTCTGAGACCCCGTCCACACTACAAAACGAAAACGGATACATTTTGCTCCGGATACGGCTATCGTTCACACTACAACGCCGAAAACGATCACCGAAAACATACGAAAACGATAAGTGCGGACGCAAATCTTTTTGAAAACGGAGCAAAAAGTATCCGTTTGCGTTTGAAAACGGTGTAGTGTGGGGTCTGAGACGAGTCCGGACGGAAACTCGTCTTAGTGTGAAACCGGGTCCGGACGGAAAACTCGTCTTAGTGTGAAACCGGTTCCGGACGGAAAACTCCTCTTAGTGTGAAACCGGTTCCGGACGGAAAACTCCTCTTAGTGTGAAACCGGGTCCGGACGGAAAACTCGTCTTAGTGTGAAACCGGGTCCGGACGGAAAACTCCTCTTAGTGTGAAACCGGGTCCGGACGGAAAACTCCTCTTAGTGTGAAACCGGGTCCGGACGGAAAACTCGTCTTAGTGTGAAACCGGGTCCGGACGGAAAACTCCTCTTAGTGTGAAACCGGGTCCGGACGGAAAACTCGTCTTAGTGTGAAACCGGGTCCGGACGGAAAACTCCTCTTAGTGTGAAACCGGGTCCGGACGGAAAACTCCTCTTAGTGTGAAACCGGGTCCGGACGGAAAACTCGTCTTAGTGTGAAACCGGGTCCGGACGGAAAACTCCTCTTAGTGTGAAACCGGGTCCGGACGGAAAACTCCTCTTAGTGTGAAACCGGGTCCGGACGGAAAACTCCTCTTAGTGTGAAACCGGGTCCGGACGGAAAACTCCTCTTAGTGTGAAACCGGGTCCGGACGGAAAACTCCTCTTAGTGTGAAACCGGGTCCGGACGGAAAACTCCTCTTAGTGTGAAACCGGGTCCGGACGGAAAACTCCTCTTAGTGTGAAACCGGGTCCGGACGGAAAACTCCTCTTAGTGTGAAACCGGGTCCGGACGGAAAACTCCTCTTAGTGTGAAACCGGGTCCGGACGGAAAACTCCTCTTAGTGTGAAACCGGGTCCGGACGGAAAACTCCTCTTAGTGTGAAACCGGGTCCGGACGGAAAACTCCTCTTAGTGTGAAACCGGGTCCGGACGGAAAACTCCTCTTAGTGTGAAACCGGGTCCGGACGGAAAACTCCTCTTAGTGTGAAACCGGGTCCGGACGGAAAACTCCTCTTAGTGTGAAACCGGGTCCGGACGGAAAACTCGTCTTAGTGTGAAACCGGGTCCGGACGGAAAACTCCTCTTAGTGTGAAACCGGGTCCGGACGGAAAACTCGTCTTAGTGTGAAACCGGGTCCGGACGGAAAACTCCTCTTAGTGTGAAACCGGGTCCGGACGGAAAACTCGTCTTAGTGTGAAACCGGGTCCGGACGGAAAACTCGTCTTAGTGTGAAACCGGGTCCGGACGGAAAACTCGTCTTAGTGTGAACCGGGTCCGGACGGAAAACTCCTCTTAGTGTGAAACCGGGTCCGGACGGAAAACTCCTCTTAGTGTGAAACCGGGTCCGGACGGAAAACTCGTCTTAGTGTGAAACCGGGTCCGGACGGAAAACTCCTCTTAGTGTGAAACCGGGTCCGGACGGAAAACTCCTCTTAGTGTGAAACCGGGTCCGGACGGAAAACTCGTCTTAGTGTGAAACCGGGTCCGGACGGAAAACTCCTCTTAGTGTGAAACCGGGTCCGGACGGAAAACTCGTCTTAGTGTGAAACCGGGTCCGGACGGAAAACTCCTCTTAGTGTGAAACCGGGTCCGGACGGAAAACTCCTCTTAGTGTGAAACCGGGTCCGGACGGAAAACTCGTCTTAGTGTGAAACCGGGTCCGGACGGAAAACTCCTCTTAGTGTGAAACCGGGTCCGGACGGAAAACTCCTCTTAGTGTGAAACCGGGTCCGGACGGAAAACTCCTCTTAGTGTGAAACCGGGTCCGGACGGAAAACTCCTCTTAGTGTGAAACCGGGTCCGGACGGAAAACTCGTCTTAGTGTGAAACCGGGTCCGGACGGAAAACTCGTCTTAGTGTGAAACCGGGTCCGGACGGAAAACTCCTCTTAGTGTGAAACCGGGTCCGGACGGAAAACTCCTCTTAGTGTGAAACCGGGTCCGGACGGAAAACTCGTCTTAGTGTGAAACCGGGTCCGGACGGAAAACTCCTCTTAGTGTGAAACCGGGTCCGGACGGAAAACTCGTCTTAGTGTGAAACCGGGTCCGGACGGAAAACTGGTCTTAGTGTGAAACCGGTCCGGACGGAAAACTCCTCTTAGTGTGAAACCGGGTCCGGACGGAAAACTCGTCTTAGTGTGAAACCGGGTCCGGACGGAAAACTCCTCTTAGTGTGAAACCGGGTCCGGACGGAAAACTCGTCTTAGTGTGAAACCGGTCCGGACGGAAAACTCCTCTTAGTGTGAAACCGGGTCCGGACGGAAAACTCGTCTTAGTGTGAAACCGGGTCCGGACGGAAAACTCCTCTTAGTGTGAAACCGGGTCCGGACGGAAAACTCGTCTTAGTGTGAAACCGGGTCCGGACGGAAAACTCCTCTTAGTGTGAAACCGGGTCCGGACGGAAAACTCCTCTTAGTGTGAAACCGGGTCCGGACGGAAAACTCGTCTTAGTGTGAAACCGGGTCCGGACGGAAACTCCTCTTAGTGTGAAACCGGGTCCGGACGGAAAACTCCTCTTAGTGTGAAACCGGGTCCGGACGGAAAACTCCTCTTAGTGTGAAACCGGGTCCGGACGGAAAACTCCTCTTAGTGTGAAACCGGGTCCGGACGGAAAACTCGTCTTAGAGTGAAACCGGGTCCGGACGGAAAACTCCTCTTAGTGTGAAACCGGGTCCGGACGGAAAACTCGTCTTAGTGTGAAACCGGGTCCGGACGGAAAACTCCTCTTAGTGTGAAACCGGGTCCGGACGGAAAACTCGTCTTAGTGTGAAACCGGGTCCGGACGGAAAACTCCTCTTAGTGTGAAACCGGGTCCGGACGGAAAACTCGTCTTAGTGTGAAACCGGGTCCGGACGGAAAACTCCTCTTAGTGTGAAACCGGGTCCGGACGGAAAACTCGTCTTAGTGTGAAACCGGGTCCGGACGGAAAACTCGTCTTAGTGTGAAACCGGGTCCGGACGGAAAACTCGTCTTAGTGTGAAACCGGGTCCGGACGGAAAACTCCTCTTAGTGTGAAACCGGGTCCGGACGGAAAACTCCTCTTAGTGTGAAACCGGGTCCGGACGGAAAACTCCTCTTAGTGTGAAACCGGGTCCGGACGGAAAACTCCTCTTAGTGTGAAACCGGGTCCGGACGGAAAACTCGTCTTAGTGTGAAACCGGGTCCGGACGGAAAACTCCTCTTAGTGTGAAACCGGGTCCGGACGGAAAACTCGTCTTAGTGTGAAACCGGGTCCGGACGGAAAACTCCTCTTAGTGTGAAACCGGGTCCGGACGGAAAACTCGTCTTAGTGTGAAACCGGGTCCGGACGGAAAACTCCTCTTAGTGTGAAACCGGGTCCGGACGGAAAACTCGTCTTAGTGTGAAACCGGGTCCGGACGGAAAACTCCTCTTAGTGTGAAACCGGGTCCGGACGGAAAACTCCTCTTAGTGTGAAACCGGGTCCGGACGGAAAACTCGTCTTAGTGTGAAACCGGGTCCGGACGGAAAACTCGTCTTAGTGTGAAACCGGGTCCGGACGGAAAACTCCTCTTAGTGTGAAACCGGGTCCGGACGGAAAACTCCTCTTAGTGTGAAACCGGGTCCGGACGGAAAACTCCTCTTAGTGTGAAACCGGGTCCGGACGGAAAACTCGTCTTAGTGTGAAACCGGGTCCGGACGGAAAACTCCTCTTAGTGTGAAACCGGGTCCGGACGGAAAACTCGTCTTAGTGTGAAACCGGGTCCGGACGGAAAACTCCTCTTAGTGTGAAACCGGGTCCGGACGGAAAACTCCTCTTAGTGTGAAACCGGGTCCGGACGGAAAACTCCTCTTAGTGTGAAACCGGGTCCGGACGGAAAACTCCTCTTAGTGTGAAACCGGGTCCGGACGGAAAACTCCTCTTAGTGTGAAACCGGGTCCGGACGGAAAACTCCTCTTAGTGTGAAACCGGGTCCGGACGGAAAACTCCTCTTAGTGTGAAACCGGGTCCGGACGGAAAACTCCTCTTAGTGTGAAACCGGGTCCGGACGGAAAACTCGTCTTAGTGTGAAACCGGGTCCGGACGGAAAACTCCTCTTAGTGTGAAACCGGGTCCGGACGGAAAACTCGTCTTAGTGTGAAACCGGGTCCGGACGGAAAACTCGTCTTAGTGTGAAACCGGGTCCGGACGGAAAACTCGTCTTAGTGTGAAACCGGGTCCGGACGGAAAACTCCTCTTAGTGTGAAACCGGGTCCGGACGGAAAACTCGTCTTAGTGTGAAACCGGGTCCGGACGGAAAACTCGTCTTAGTGTGAAACCGGGTCCGGACGGAAAACTCCTCTTAGTGTGAAACCGGGTCCGGACGGAAAACTCGTCTTAGTGTGAAACCGGGTCCGGACGGAAAACTCCTCTTAGTGTGAAACCGGGTCCGGACGGAAAACTCGTCTTAGTGTGAAACCGGGTCCGGACGGAAAACTCCTCTTAGTGTGAAACCGGGTCCGGACGGAAAACTCGTCTTAGTGTGAAACCGGGTCCGGACGGAAAACTCCTCTTAGTGTGAAACCGGGTCCGGACGGAAAACTCGTCTTAGTGTGAAACCGGGTCCGGACGGAAAACTCCTCTTAGTGTGAAACCGGGTCCGGACGGAAAACTCCTCTTAGTGTGAAACCGGGTCCGGACGGAAAACTCGTCTTAGTGTGAAACCGGGTCCGGACGGAAAACTCCTCTTAGTGTGAAACCGGGTCCGGACGGAAAACTCCTCTTAGTGTGAAACCGGTCCGGACGGAAAACTCCTCTTAGTGTGAAACCGGGTCCGGACGGAAAACTCCTCTTAGTGTGAAACCGGGTCCGGACGGAAAACTCCTCTTAGTGTGAAATCGGGTCCGGAAGGAAAACTCCTCTTAGTATGAAACCGGGACGAGTCGGATTTTTGACGGGAAATCGTCTGAATTCATATCAGACGGAAAACTCGTCAGACGAAAACCCCGTGATGACGAGTTTTCCGTCCTCTAGTGTGAATACGGCTATTTACTGTATTTGCTCAAGCGAATATATTGGAAAAGTTTATGTTTTGACTTTTGTAGGTACTGGAATTCTGGGCAAAACACAAGCTCCCCCTTTCTTCGCTCGAAAGTCTTCTGAGCGGACATCTGGCGCACGTCGCTTATCCATTGAGCCTTCTAATTTTCAGGTTAGAAAGCAAAAGGTTGCATTACTGTAAATCTCTTCTTAACCATGAATATGATGATGTCATGAAATACGTTGATTTATCCTTTCAGTATTTTTAGATAGAAAGAAATCCAAAGCAGTGCGTCGTAATGTATCAGGACAAAAACAAACAAGAGCGCGCGCGAAGGTTTAGATCTTTTAGTTTCTAGATTTTTCGTGAATAGTGCCATTTTTGCTTTTTACTTTTTTTCTCGTATATTCTCACATTGTCGACTTTCCAGAATTCGCTCTTTACGTACCTCTCGATGGTTAGTCGTTTTTAAACCGATATTTGTTTTACAGGGATGTCGTATTCTCCGAGATTGCCAATCAACAAGGAAAAAATATTGAGTCGAACAGGCCAGAAAACTGTATGGCAACCCTTCAATTTAGCCCGGAATTCTTGGATCAAGTTCTCGACATCGCTTCCAAGAAAATCTACGCTAACGAGAAAGGGGAAGAATTCTTAAAAGACATCTACAACAGAAGCGCTGAGCGGGGCGCTGAAGAATCATTTTCCTCTTCCGTGGAAACAAGTATTTCATTTATTAACGACGCCGAGACGTCTCAGGAGCAACTTATTCAGAATATAACAGAAAATATCAAGAAAGACATTGAAAAATGTCGGGTGATAAATCTATCCGTTCCTACTGCGGTGACAGTTGCTGCGGCCGCTGCGTCACAGCTCAGAGACAGACTACATGAACATCTTACTTCAAACTGACAAATAGCTCTCCTGATGTTATAGCTTTCACTTGTAATCATCAATTCCCGCGGATTTACTTTGCTGATTTGATAATACCAGAATTCCAACAACGTATGAGCGAACTGCTGGTGCCGCTAGCAAATACAATTAAGACTCTATTAGGGGAATACAAGAAAACGGACGGGCATGTTCTAGTTGCTTGTCCGGTTTGCGTTTATAATTCCCTTCGTGTGGATCAAATTGAAAAACTCGCAGATTCTAATACCGAGGGGTTAAAAGCAAAACCTTGGGAAATATAGATATTCTATTTTTTTATAGATAATAATTTATCGAAGTTGAGAAATAAATCATATTAGTGTTATTAAAAGTTATGGGTTCCTGCTATCAACTAGGTACAGATATTTTCTGGTTCATTGTCCACAAGAGTCACTTTAACTTCAAGTGGTGGCTCTCCATTCTCAACCCCAGTGCCTCCTGCTGACTTTGGAGGCTGTTTTTGTCCTTGTACATAAACGAACATACCCTAACTTGCAAGAATTCACCCCAAGTTACCAGGAAAATCATCACATATTTTGGGGGAGAATTACTTGGGATTCAATGGGCCATGTTCGAATTACGCTCCAATGCCTACAAACAATAACCTCAAGTCGAGGCTTTCTGAAATTACTGTATATGTATTAGAACTTGGAGAAAGCCTCGATTTGAAGCTTTTGTCTTGTGAGCATTGGAGCGTAATCGGATTCGAACCTGGCCTATTGAAGGCGTGCATTTACAAAAGTCCTCTGATTTTCAGTGGTATGTCCTCTTATATACAATGGAATGGCGTAATAATGTGGTCAAAATATTGTGGCTCGTGAGGCGCAACCAGGCTAATGACAAAAAAGGCAAAAATAAAATCAAAAACAGTGCACACGCACAGTTAAACAGTGTTGTCATTGGTTCTTTTTAGCATGTGTACTGATGATGGCGCATTCCGCGGTATATACTTTTATGTTCCCATGGCTGAGAGCCAATCAGAATTCGAAAAATGTGCATGTTGTAGTAAAATAAGAATTCTTTGTCAAACCTAGTTGAAATATTATCACTCTTTTATTTAGCAGAACTGTATAAACAAAAGCTAAATTACAAAATCATTGAAGAAAATTTACAGAGATTAATAAAATAGATGCATGACTGACTTTACAAATTTCCTATAAAAACTAACATAGAATCATTCCTTCAGAACCCTCTTAAATTGTATTTTGTTCCTTTGTTTTAAAATGTAATATACAATATGCATGCATAATTTGCTTACTTAAAACAATTTACATAACTTTAGATGGCAAAATATTGAAATTTGCCATATGAACAGTTAGCAAGTATAGAAGCCACCATCATGTTTCCGGGAGTAACCCCCATTAGTTGCAGCACTGTGATGACTCTCTGAAAATGAATAGTAGTTTAAACTTTTAGCAAAAACTCCTGACATTGTGTGATTCCAGAGATTATCCATGCCACTCTCATGGAAGGGATTTGAGATATGACCCCACCACCCCTTTTGAATTTCCAGTGAAAATAAAAGTGATTATATATTGTATGGGTTATGTATGATTATATGCACACAACCCTGGAATTTCCAAATCCTTTCCATGGGGAGGTATGGATTTTTCTGGAATCATTCATTAGAACAAAATGAGCTATATTTATCAGAGTGCTAAGTTGGCGACATCAACAATTTCTGTAGAAGGAAAATAAGATTTCCTGGTACTATTAGAATTCCTTCCCTGTGAGCAGTGGTTACCTCCTCTCTTGGTGGCCAGCTGAAAAGAGCCACAGCTCACAGGGTATAGAATTCCATACAAATTGGAACCCTAAATGCTTCCAAGGGTTCAGTCAAATGCAATCTTGAAAAGTAAGCAGAATGGAAAGTTCTCCAGAAATTTGTGCAATTTCAAACATGAATGGGAAAATAGGGATTTCCCACTTCAAATGCAATTGTTTTCCAGAGAACTTTCCTGTGGAGAGGGGCACAAAGCAGAACTCAGGGTTTACCCTGGGTCTGGAAAAGTTAGTTATCACATCAAGCTTGAACAAAGAAAATCATAAACATGAAGGAAGTTTGAAGTAAATAGCCCACACACCTATTGCACCATTGACACTGTGTATGCTCTCTCTTTTATCTGCAGTACTTCTCACTAGTGGGAGCTTGCGCATGTCAACTTTTGGTGGAGGAGTTGGTGGTCTGTTCTTAAGCACTCGACTGGAAAAAATGTTACATGTTTTAATAACTTGCATGTTTTTTTTATTTTTGGACCAGAGGGTGATTCATATCGGTTAAACTCCGAGGCAATCGGGTTTTGCCCAGTATGGTTGGCTGCTGGCTTCAATAATGTTTGTCTCATTTCTGTCTTGGTGAAAGCCACTCAAGATATCACATACCTTCTAGCCCTGTTCTAGGGGGACACTAAGACTCTTTGCAAGAGTAGGAGATTGTCTCCTGGTGCCAAGACCTTGCTCTCTGAGGTCTATATACTATGTAAAATAGCCCCTGATTGTACAGCATCACCAATCCCAAAATCCCACCATTGTTTATTTAGGTGCCATCCATTCTTCTTATGATTTTTAATCCCAATAAAATCTTTGAAAAGGAAATACAAATTTTGTTTAATATAAGATTAGAACTTTCAATTACCCATGGTTACACCCTGCTGTTTCTGGTTGCACTAGTGTCTCTGCTGATGACTTCAGGAACTCATTGTGATTATCGTAGGTTGATTTAATGACAAAATCTAGACTGTCATTGGGGGCCTGTCAACAAAAACAAGATTTAGAGTTCATCAGAATACTACATGAAAATATGTTTTTTTTTTTTCAGTTAAAGGGGTTATGTCGCTGTTGTTGTAACAACATTCTAAAAAACTAGGCCAGTGGTCTAAATAAACAACTCTGAACCCTATGCTTCAACTTAGCCTTTGAAAGAAAAGGAACTTAAATTTGAAAAAATGCCATTTTGCAATCCAATTCCATCTGCTCGAGTGTCTCTGCTGATGACTTCAGGAACTCATTGTGATTATCGTAGGTTGATTTAATGACAAAATCTAGACTGTCATTGGGGGCCTGTCAACAAAACAAGATTTAGAGTTCATCAAAATACTACATGAAAACATGTTGTTTTTTTTTTCAGTTAAAGGGGTTATGTCGCTGTTGTTGTAACAACATTCTAAAAAACTAGGCCAGTGGTCTAAATAAACAACTCTGAACCCTATGCTTCAACTTAGCCTTTGAAATTTGAGCAAATTTGAAAAAATGCCATTTTGCAATCCAATTCCATCTGCTCGAAAACACACTAAAATACTCCAAATTTGTACTTATCTAGCAGCTGAAAAGTTATTTAACAAACCTAGACGATTATTTTGCTCATTTCTTGTTAATTCGACGGTACCCAAGCTGCTTAAATATTAGCCCTAATCGTAACATAGCCCATTTAAAGATCTAAATATTGCATATATTTGTTTTTTCATCTTACTTGAGGGTCATGATGAAAAACCTCTCTGCGGGAGCTGCTGAGAGTTGCTGTTTCATTGAGACGATTCCATGGATTTTTGGCACAAGTATTCAAAGTTTTCGTTGTTGTATCGACCTGATGAAAAAGCAGAAAACAAATTCACGAAGACGCACAAAGGACACAATAACATGCTAAATTCCCGACGATTAACAGGGCTATTTTCATTTAAGAATTTCATTGCAATGGAGTAGTTTAGTACATCGAGATATCTTTAATAGGAAATTTGCATTTATAAGAAGAACATAGAGGGGGAGAAAGACATTGCATCCTTGAAACAAAACCTTCGAACTGCAGAGCTGTCGAGTTTCAATTAGCACGAGTTCCGAATCAAAGACAACAGGAAGGCATCAAGCTTCATTATTACCTGTTTGGCCAGAGATCCAGCGAAATCTGTGTCATTTTGTAAAGTAGGGAAAGGATAAGGCTTGCGAGACATGATTTCTCAGTGGAAAGAACGACGAAAATACAACCAAACGTGTCTCCAGTTGTAAATGAATTGTTCCAACAACCTTGCCCGCGATACCTCTGTTACCATAGAAACTCTGCAAGCTACACCAGAAACCTTTGCGCGGCCAAAATATGTCGAAGAATAAAAATAAAACGAAAAACAATCAGTGATAATCTTTTAAAGGTTTCAGATATCTAGCAAGGCTTTTTTTCCTCGTCTCTTTGGAGTTTAGCGCATTTCATCAATTCTTTTTCAAAATTTTCGAACGAGAATTGCTAGCTCTTGCTGGTCTTCCTGTGGTATACTCTGGTGGATAACCCAGAAATCTGTGCGCGCCTGAGCGCCTCATGTTAGCCCCAGAATGCCGTGCGGTCGGGGTAAGGTGTCCGTAATAGTGTCATGGCCGAACACGTGTAGACCCAATGGACGACAAACTGGGCCGATTTCTCCCCTTTTTTTGTTATAAATCCGTAGTTTAGGCTTATCTTCATTTAGCAGACATGGGTTTGCAAGCGCTACAGGACTTTATAGAGTCACACTGTGCGAAGGCACTTGAGCAAGTTGAGATAAAAGACTTCGTCAAGGCCCGACATGCGGCCGGTTCGAAAGCAGTTCTTGTAATAGATGCCATGAGTTGTGTGCGGTATTTATATGGATATAACTCGGACTGGGTATGTGGAGGTCAGTGGAATGAAATGCTTAGAAATATTGAGAACTTTGTGAGAGCCTTTCGTCAGCAGAGTACAGAAATAGTGGTGTTCCTGCCAGGGGAAGGTGATTCATTAAAACTGCACGAGTGGATCAAAACCCAAGAAAAACACAGACAAACCGTACACAAAGTCCTAAATCATGTTATGAGGCAAGCGAATTTCCCGCCTAAGCGCTTGTTTTTTCTTCCCCCTGCCGCTCAGATGTGTCTGCGATTGGGATTTCGTAGCTGTGGCGTTACGGTTTGCACATCATTTCTTGACTTGCATAAAGAACTGGTTTTGTACACTAAAAGTCGGCGATACAGCGCGATCATAGGCCATCACGGAGATTACTTACTTCTCGATCCGCCTGCTTATCTCTCGTCCGACAAGCTTACATTCAACAAGAAGAGTGTTTCCGCGGTAAAGTTCGACGTCGAAATGATATTGAACGACTTAGGAGTCAAACCAACACACCGCGGATTATTTGCAAGCCTGTTAGGCAATTCATTCATTCCAGAGGAGCATTTGGCACCTTTCCATTGGGCACTGATCGGTAGGGACCATCCTATGGCCAAAAATCAGGTACAATCTCAATAAACCTTTAAGTATTTTATGTTTGTAAAGATAAAATGCTCTTGGTGTTGTAATTGTAATGGGAAGAAAGTTTTTACTCTTCCCATGAGGCGTGTAAAAGAATGCCTGAGGCACGTACCAGCACTGCAGCAGATGGCCTGACCAGCACCTATTGAACTTGACCCAAGAGATCTCAATTATTTACAATTGCTAAATATCTCAAACTCATCATTGCATTATGTTTACAGATCTGGAACATTGTTTGTTTATAAAAACATTGTTTTGTTTACAAACATTGTTTCTGTGGGAATCAATGGGACATTCTAAGAAATTCTCCAGGGTCTTTGTAAAGAGGTAGAAGCTTGATTCAAGGAATCAGGAACACTCTTTTTCATTCCCAAACAAATAGCCCACTTGGATTATACAGTGGCATCTTTGGTAATCTGCTTCCCTACTCTAAGAAAGAAGTTCTAAAGCTGTTTCAATAAAGGTTGTCAGGGCAAACACCACCAAATGGTGTAAAACTGAGAAAATAAGGTACTAAACATGTACTTGAGATATCTTCAAATATCTTGCATGCTTTGTTAGCTCTTTGCCCAAATTTCCTAGCACTCTTGGCATGTACGCTTACAAGTATAACCTACTGTAATCTTGGAAATTCACTCTTTCTTTCCATCATCATCTCTTTGCAGGCAAACGGTCAGTCTGTGCTTCCTCCTACTAATGTTGTCATCAGAGCTCTAGTTCCCTATGCCAATAATATAGCTGATGTCTCTAACTATCAATGGATTGCTAGTCAAGTGTTCACAGGAGAATCTGTAAATATGGAAGAAATGACAGAGCGACTACGCGAATCCATGGAGTACTATTCAGGTCCACTAAGCAAAGGTAGGGTGGGAGTATATCTTTGAAAAGGAAGCGTTTGAAACATGGGCCAGTCATAGGACAATGTCCATCCAAAATTGACATTTATTTATCCTTTGTATTTTGCTTACCTCACCTGTAATTCAGGTTGTTGCCTGCTAGAGGTGTTAATAAACATCATGGAAGCATGGTTAGTGCAGTGTGTAGAGGGCACCAGATTTGATTCCCAGCCAGTTGAAGTTGGGAATTTTCTCTGCTGTTTCAAATCTTGTGTTCATCTAAGTGCTATCTGAAAACGCATCTCTTTAAGGAAGCTTTTTGTTAATTAATTATTTTTGTTTTTAATTATATATTTTAATTTCATTATAGCAATGTTTTAATTTTATTGAATTATTACTATTATAATTTTTATTATTCATCCTGGGTTGTGTTTGTTCATCATTTCTCCTGTGTTTCATGTCTTTTTGATGAGACAATTAACCATTGTCCCATCTATCAGCCCACTACACTTAACCAGAATGCAAGAGACATTAAACAACCATAGAACTCACTATAGATAATATATATATATCTAACAACCACTCATGACCAGACATGTCAACATCTGTGAACCGTATACAAGTGCATACATTCTATTATTTATTTTTATTATTTATTTATTTATTGATAGAACATTGAAAAATGTACACTATCAGAGTTTTTATTGAAATAAGGTTAGAAGTCAATGGATGGCTGAAATCCAAACAGTGACCTTTTTAGGTTTCATTCTTTTATATCTTTTAACATGATCTTTTTATGAAATGCCCATTATTGTTCTAGATTCTACTGATGAAGATAACAAAGAGGTGAAGCCAAAAGTACGAGGCAGGAATGAGCACCAATACCAGAAACTTTGGCAGCACTGGCAGCAGTACCAGCAAACCCAGCCACCTGTGACATCCACAAGCCAGGTTAGAAAAGTACCATTCTCAATGGCATGCTACCAGTTGCTTCAACATATACTAATAATAATGTTTATTATTTATATTGTGCTTTTTTGCATATAAATATGATCAAAAGCATTTTACATGATACACAATCTATGATATAAACTACAAAGTTATAAATACAATAAAATTCTCTATGATATCTAGTCCATATAACTCTGAACTATTTCACTGAATTCTGTATCTATATACAATCCCAGATCTTCAGAAGAATTGCTCATTCAAAGGCCTATACACTTGGTGACTGGTCCTTTGTGGTGGGGTTGCGTAAACTATGGAACTGTCCAAAAGAAAACACAAGAAATGCTACCAATCTGAAGCTTTTCAAAAGCCTCCTAACTACAATGAGCATTAAATCTTTACTTGTGAATTGGCCCATTTCAAATTATATTTTATTAAGAGTGCAATGCACAAGTGAGCTTCTACCAATGGAGCATGCACAATATAAGGCATTTAATTGTTATTGTTTATTAGATAAATTATGCCCTCATCATTTTGACCATTGCACTTTTGTTCTAGACACAAGATGAACAAACTATGGAATCAAATGATGTGAAAGAGCTCCAAGAAGGTCTAAGCAATCTTAGTGTCAGTAATGCAGAAGGAGAAAGTGAAGAACCCTCATCATTGACCACACCCAAGAGCCCTATTGCTGCTCCTGATGTGCCCGGAGAAGCAGCAGCTCCATCAACACCTGCATGCCAGGGACAGACGCCACCCGATTCCATTCCCACGCCACCCCCTTCAGAAGAGTCTACACCACCAGCTAAATCTTCCACAGCTAACCATGTTGAAGACAATGAAACAAAACATAGTGCTAGTGAGTTTTGGGTTTGCTGTGAGGCTTGGGTTTGAACAACATACAGTTGTCAATGGGTAGTCACAAAAAAAATCTGCCCTCCCATGTTGAGGACTTGGTACCCATGCTGGAAATTTTGGGTTGTCCCTACCCACCCTGGAATTCCAGTAAATTTTCTCATGACCACCCTAGAAGTTATGTTACCCACCCTGGAATTCCAGTGAATTTTCTCATGACCACCCTAGAAGTTATGTTACCCATCCTGGAATTCCAGTGAATTTTCTCATGACCACCCTAGAAGTTATGTTACCCACCCTGGAATTCCAGTGAATTTTCTCATGACCACCCTAGAAGTTATGTTACCCACCCTGGAATTCCAGTGAATTTTCTCATGACCACCCTAGAAGTTATGTTACCCACCCTGGAATTCCATATTGTTGGAATGCCAACCCTGGAATTTTGCTCCAGTACTAGGGTAACCACTCCAGAATTCCAGGCAGCTCTAGTACCACCCACCCTGGAATTCCAGGCAGCTCTAGTACCACCCACCCTGGAATTCCAGGCAGCTCTAGTACCACCCACCCTGGAATTCCAGGCAGCTCTAGTACCACCCACCCTGGAAATCCAGACGTCCTCAACAGGGGAATGCTTGTTTTTGTTTGCTACTGCACAATTCACCTGTTACTTAGAGCTACCCTTGAAATAAGTGCAAAACCTTAAGAAAAAAGATTTTTCAATGCCAGATTTTTGGGACAATTATCTCTATAGATTATTATAACTGATTGTCACTGACATCTCCCACAATTTCTTATAGAAAAAAAAGCAAAAAAAATTCAGTTTAGAAACTTTGGGACCAGATTCTTGTGCTAGCATATTTGCTGTCAGATGATGCTAAAGTTGCTAAAAGAATCCCGTGTTAAGTGTTGACAACTACCATAGAACCCCATCATGATGTTTCCTGTCCTAAACAGTGCAACTAAAAATTTGGATTTTGCAACTAAACTTGTAGAACCTATTTGCAAATTTTGATGTTTGTTTTTTTAACTTTCCAGCCCCCCATACTACAATATCCGTTTTATGATCAATATTGAATTGCAAATTTAAATCCATCAGGTCCAAGTACGGAAGCTGTTAGAGGCATAATCAACACACTAACATCAGAAGTTCTCAACACTGTATTCCAAAGACACCAGTCTGGCCAGATGTCAGAGCTTATTTTCCAGATCCTCACCAAAGCCGAGGTCACTGTCGGTGCAGCTCTTGAAGATGAGAACAACACTGACCTTCTGCCAACACCCATCTTGTTCCGTCCAATTAGACAGAGAGTTTATGGTCTTTTGTTTGACAAAAAAGCATATGACCGTAAACAAGGAACACTGCCTCATGACCCACCCCCAGTTGTAAAGGAGTGGTGTGTGTATGCTGGAAAGAAGCTTAACAAGCCTGACTTGGTTGAGGGTACAGTCATGGAATGGAATATTCCTGAGCTCCACCCCTTATGGTTTGGAAAAGAAGCTGCAGATGATTTGAACCGCATGAAAGCATTCCTTACATGCATGCAGAGTGACATGCCAAACATGACTAAGACAACCATGGTGCCACAGAGACTAGTGATCATGTGCTGTGTGCTGAGGTGAGGACTGAGACTCGTTTCACTAGCTTGTGCAATGAAAAAGTGTTCCTGTCTATGTGAAATATATCTCAAACCCAGAGCTTCCTAGCTTGTCACCTTGCAAGGGATACTCTGGTAACAGCCACTGACGCATGCACAAGATTTGATGCAAAGCTGTTGTGAGAAAGTACTTTCTGTGCGTGCATCAGCGTTCAAAATCAGCCATCAGCATAGCCTCTGAAATATCTGTTACCAGAGCCAACCCCGGGAGGTGAGCCCGGTAGCTCTAGGTATGAGATTGCATGTGCGCATTCTGTTTCAAAAGTTGAACTTCAGGGGACTTCACAAACTGAAATTCAAAATGAGCTGATGTGCTAATTACCCGAATTGTACAAATATATTTGGCTGTTCCATATTATAGCCGTTACCTCCCTATCGAGGATGTCCACATGGGTAGAGCAATTTTTGGAGTTCCTCGATAGGGGGAGTACAGCTATTTTTGAAACAGCCCCAAAACTCTCTGCATGTGAAACTTGAAGTTTTGACAGTTCAACTTCAAGTGTTCCTATCAAAACATTAAGTTTCACGAGCAGACAAAACATGTCTTTGCCTTTGACACTAAATGATCATATTTGCACAGGTATCTTCTAAAGCAAGGCAAAGGTGGTCGGCCCATCATCCTACCCCACGAGTTGGATGCCTTCCTTGCATCAGCCCTGTCCCCTCACATTAGCACAGACTGTAATCCAATGAATCTTAGTGGCCTAAAGCTGTCCAGGGTTGAATTACGAGGTGTCCAGTTAGCCTCCATCTTCATGCGAGGAGTGGAGGCAGCTGCCATGGCTAATGATGCGTGTGGGTGCCCTGTGCCGTGGGAGCTGGTGTGTCCTTGGAACTACTTTGATGGCAAGCTTTTTATGAGTAAATATATCATGGCTTCAAGTGATGTGGGGCAACTCGATCTGTGTGACGGCAAGGTAAAGGAACGTCGGTGATGCTTGATTTTAGTGTGTTTCTTTATTTTTACCAAAATACCACCGAACACTTGCAATAAGTACTGGTATTGTCAGTGCTCGACCTTAGCGGTTGTCCACTTGTCCAGGGCAAGTAAGAAATGCTTCAGGACAAGTGAAAACTCAGGAGCACTAGTCACAGGACAAGGAACAATTTTGTGCGAAATATGAACATAAAACATTTTGCTGGTGTGTGGTTTGTTGTTTAAAAGTGTTCACACTGTTTTTTGAGCGGGTTTTGTGTCAAACTCTCGATGCTATTCATGTAAAGCACTGGTGACTTGCTTTCGTCCAGTCACCAGTTTAAGATGGGCATTGGTAAGTAAGTTAGATTTATTTCGTGCATAGGCTTGGTCATATTTTACAAAAATTTTTTATACCATAACTAGACAACTGAAAACTTGGCTGGGGCAAATAACTTTTCTGTGCTAACTTTTTCTGTCCTGGGACTAGTGGCCAAAAAAGGTAAGGCCGAGCACTGATTGTACAGTATGGGACCACCAAGGTAGCAAGAAGAACGTAGTATAACTTGTGAAGCAGGCGCTCTCATGGGGTTTGAGAAATAGAAGAATTGGAGTCAAAATCTTGCATCGTTCTCTCACTACCGTTTTCTCTGCCTGCTTGTTCGTAAGGTATCAATTCTGCTCCATTGGTGTTCCATTGAAAAAAAACCAAACATCCTAAACATTGATAGAATCTTGTAGCATGATTACTTGATTTTCTTTTTCCTAGAATGCACGTCTAGAGAAACTACAGCGTATGCGTTGGTGTATTGTGGAAGGCATACCGCCAGAATTCCTTGGCATGAGGTTACCCACTATGGGAGGACGCTTCCCAGGAGCTGGGCTCCTACCGACCCCACCCTCCCACTTTTTCCACATACCTCCTCACTTACACGGCATGCATATGGCGAATACCAACTTCATCCCTGCTGGAGCCAGTATCCCTCCACCTTCACTCCTGACAGAAAGACCACGCACCCGAGGACCCAGTAGTAAGCGGCCTGTCTCTGGCTTAGGAGGCACCCTAGAGGTAGCAGGCGTTCCTGTGGCCAAGTGGGGTGGTAACAAAGCCGGGCGTGGTTATGATGAGAGGAGCAGAATTGTTGCTGGGGGACCTGCCAGCGTGGAGATCCCCTCCAAGGGTCGTAGGAGGGGTAGAGGTGGCCATCGCGGAGGGGGTGGCAGCTGGGGAGGGACCAGAAATGTTACCTGGGCCATGGAAGTCGACAAGGATTATGACAGACGCATTGGGTACCAGCCGCCTCAACAAAAAAGAAACCATAACGTTACTCTGATCCGTGAAGGAGGGGATGGTGGCAACGATGCCATGGCATACAGAGGGAGAGGGGATGGAGGCAGCGATGTAGAGATCAACCCAGGAGAACCCCATAACCCCAACCCCACTTTCCCCATCCCTGGAGTCCCACTCATGGGGATGCAGCCTTTGATGCAGCCACCCATACCCCAGCACTTAATAGACGGGGAACAAATCGAGAATGTTGCCCCAACTCCACTCCACATCCTAGCTAAGCCAGTAGACAAGCTTTCAGCGCAAGGACGCGGAAGAGGAATCCCAAATACGTTTAATCCCCCTAACGTCGACCCAATTCCTGTAGATGATGGACAAGCGGCCGGTAAAGGGCGTGGTTGGTGGCTAGAAAAAGCCCAGCAACAAACCCCATCGACTTAGGGAACAATACTTTGAAATAGAACAATCAGATGAAATATCAGTTCAGTGAAATTGGACATCATCTGAGCAATTTATGAACATCTTCGCAAGGAAATGTGTTAATCATCGTTTCACGTGCCGCTTTTTACAGGTTATTGGAGACCCCGGTAGTTTATTGTCATCTAGAATTTTCGGTAACCTTGCGACACTATACTATTGGTGATGGTGTAAGTTGTGGGCACAAGAAAAGATTAGGTAATGTTAGTGAAGTAGACTTGATAATGTAATGAAGTTTTGACTCATTTTGAAGCTTGCCAAGATTTAATTAAAGGCATTAAGCATTGCTTTAAAGGCTATAAATACATCAAAATAACTTTTTCTTTATCTGAGCTTCCGATGAATGTCATTATTCAAAATAACTATTTTTTGTTGAATTTTCCTCAGCTGTTTCAATTTTTTAAATTCAGTAGGAAATAGTTTACATTACTGTGTTTATCGTTTATATTTACTTGTTTAGCAAAATAACGTTCTACAAGGTAATTGTCGCTTTTCTTTTCAATTTGCCAGAAAATCCGCGCAGTCTAGTCGAAAAACAATCAGCGAACCACAAAACTTTGAGAAGTAATTGCAGTATATATTTTAGTTCATCGATATTACGTTGAATTTTCGCCTACAGGTTTATTGATAATATTCCGAAAAAGGTTTCATAGCCAATTGCTAAACATCACTGCCTTTATGGCTAAGAGGCTGGTTTCCATATAGTTTTATCTGCCGTATCAGTCGACCGTGAAACAAAAGAATAATTCCAATTTCTATTGTTTCACGGTCGACTGATGCGGCAGATACGACAGATAAGACTATATGGAAACCAGGCTTTATAGATCAATTTCGATATTTTAAAATTCGCACTTGTGTCCGAGGTTGAGAATATAGCAAAAGAAATCCCATCGGCATTGAAGATTGGATAATTCATTTCTTTTGCTTTATTCCCCTAAGCCTCGGATCCGTGTTGGTGCCGAAAACAAAAGAAAGTTCGTCTACAGCTTTTGTTCCTAGCACCTACATGCTGTCATGCTTTTGTTATGTTATTCCCATAGGAATGATGTCAAACCAAAGAATATCGAAATTGGTCTATTTGCACGATCCGTTGTTTCGGGCCGATTGTCGGTCCGAGCATCTACACGCTGCGATTTATCGTCCCCCAGATTTGATCTGCGAAATGAAAAATCTGCTGAATCGCAACGGATTGAAGAAGTCGGGCCGACACCAAATGAAGCTAAACAAAATCGGCCCAACAAATCGGTTCGTGTGAATCAACCATTAGCTTTCTAAAATATCATTTATCTTATTTCTGACTTTGACATGATAGCCATTGGATTAGAGCTTCTAAGCAGATAAGCAACAGCTTGCGAATTTAGTGAGATGCCAGAGATTCCACACTGAAAATGATACATTCCGCCTTTCTCTGCTTATCTTGATATGTAAAGCTTTACTCGGAAGCTCATGATTTCTGAGAGTCTGTATAATGTCGTTCAGGTTAGCATTAAAAATAAACACTAAGAGGCTTGGTTAGCCGCCATTTTGTTGGCCAGAAAAATGGCCGAATCAGATAAAGCATCCATTTGCATCGGTTGACTAAGAAAGGTTAATGCAATTTTCCTGTTTGATAATGGTAAACCAAGGAATAAACTTTGCTTTGGCATTCGCTTTTGTTTTTGGGCCAATTTTATTCAGTTTAAATATGGCATGGCTATTTTGGAGATTTCTACATGTAATGCTACGTGTTAAATCGAATGTAAAAACTAACAAACGAGAGATCGACTGGCTGAGCAAAGCGGTGCGTTAATAACTAGTTCATGTATATTGTGGTTGTTGGAATTTTATTTCAGGATTTGATAGAATACAAATAAAAATATTCAGAATATTAAGACTAATGTCTTCTACAAGCTGTGTCCATCTAGGAATACACCTTTGTCACGTTAACACCCTATGCATTGCTATAGTACTACGCGACCTCAAAATTCACTGTTGCGATTGGCTTAAAACCATTTTGGTTGATTTGGCAATCAATGTCGACCCATTGAAGAAGCCGAATCCAGCGTTTTGGTTTGATTGACGGCTACATGTACATAGTTTCAAATATTTTACCTAGATTTTATAGCTTTTATAGATTTTATCTAGCTTTTATAGTTCTTTCTAGTACTTTTGTAAATATTTATTTAATTCAATTTTAATTCTAATTAATTGTCTATCTATCCATCTAAAAATCGCCCATATCGCAACATTGAATTTGAGGTCGCGTAGCCATGCATACAGTGGTAAGGGGCCGACCATTTGACTTTTGAGGGGGGTGGATGATTTTTTTTTTCAAGATTTTTTTTTACGTCTCTTAGATATTGTAGGATATTTATTTCGTAAATTAGCTCAGGATTATGACAAAAATGCTGTGCAGGAAATGTTTTCGGCCCTTCGGGCCGTGCAGGATATTTTTTTTTTCAAAATCATCGGAGGAACTCCTCTAGAAGCTTGTGAATATGTGTGCATTTGTTGCAGGGGCGGATCCAAGTTTTTGGGAAGATGCGTTTCTGGATTGAAGAGCAGGCTAGGACCCTTAAGGTGGATCGACCCAGTAATTTTGCACTCGTGCCAACCAGACTGAAATACATGTCAGTACAAAAGTTGGGGAGATTGGAGTTAGTATCACGTGACAATCGGGACCACAGGCTCCCCAGGATCATTCAGCGAGCTCCAGAGTTGCATGATAGTTTGAAGTTTTCTTGTGTTGCTGTGTGAAGTTTGACTGAATTCGATGAGCGCTAAAATGAAAGTACCTACAAAAAAAAAATTGAAAAACGCCCTTATCTAGTCCTTTAGTACCTAAATAAACCATTACTAGCATTTATTCGGTCAGAAATGCACTTTTAAGCGAGTTTTAGCCAATTTATTGTCACCTCTTACTCTTACTATATTTTCTGGAACATACTGTAAGAGTAAGAGGTGATCGACAATAAACTCGCTTAAAAGTGCATTTCTGACCGAATAAATGCTAGTAGTTCTTTAATTAGGTACTAAAGGACTAGATAAGGGCGTTTTTCATTTTTTTTTTTTCGTAGGTACTTTCATTTTAGCGCTCATCGCACTCAGTCAAACTTCACACAGCAACACAAGAAAACTGCAAACTATCAACTCTGGAGTTCGCTCAATGATCCTGGGGAGCCTGTGTCGGGACACCCCAATTTTTACTCTCTGCACCCCAGTTTCAGACTGTACCGACATTTTTTCGATAAATGCTCTACGGTACCTCGAGATTGACTGATTGCCTACGTGTAACCGAAGTCTGTCTAAATTCTACAAGCCCGATCTGAAGATTTTTTAGGAGTTATAAATCAGGGCACAAAAAAAATGTCGGTACAGTCTGAAATTGGGGTGAGAGTAGAAATAGGCGTGGCCCGATTGTCACGTGATACTAGCTCCGATCTCCCCAACTTTTGTACTGACATAAATTTCAATCTATTGCCATTGGTAGTATGTGTGATAGAATTCAACCTGTTTTTATATGAGAGGTTCAAAATTGGTTGGCATGGGTGCAAAATTACTGGGTCGATCCATCTTAAGACTCTAGTCTTTAGGACTACACTTTCAAAAGGGAGTGCGTCCGCATCCAAAGTCGCACTTCCCCTGGATCCGCAAATGTGTTTCCATCCTAGGGGAGGGTGTGTTGGTAATTATTAAAGATTGGGACCTGCTGCCTCACTTGTCCCAGCTGCTATGAACTTGGCAGCAGTTTCCGGTTATATTTTTCGAGTTATTGACATAGCGTAGACTCATTTTTACATCCAGGCTCTGAAAACATATCACTTGTCTTTCAATTTGCTCAGTTATACCGCAACTTATGACCGTAGCAATAATAGCGTTGTTCTGATTGGTCACTATTCAGGCTATTGATAATGTTTTGGCTTTGTTCACAGATTGCTTGACGTCCTTGTCTTGTATTTATGCTGAAAAACGCTCTTGAATGGTGGCATCTGATTTCGTTCGCGATATCTTTGTGAAATTGTTTCATTTAATTAATCTGATATATATCTATGCTCTATTTCACCGCCGCATTTATTTGCGGCTCTTTATTTTACACCGTTCTCGTGTCTCTCCCAAACATACGCGCGCTCTATTTCATGTAAAGTTGTTCTCTCGATTAATCCAAAGCCCTTTTCTCAGTTTCGCCCAGTGCAGAGATACTAGAGATTAACACTCTCAATCTCTTCCGTCTTCAGGCTTCCATGGTTCTTTCTTCAGTAGTCATCGAATTGTTTTGTACGACATTGATCTTCTTGGAAATTAACTCAAGGAAAGCTCGTCTAAAGTCCTTCAGAAACGCGAAATATACTAAAGGACTAAGAGCTGAATTCCAAAAGAACAAATATACAAAGAAGAAGATCATATTATCTGAAATGACGATATTAAGTTGTAGCTGCAACAATTCTGAGAAGCGCGTTAAATTGAGTGCAATGAATATAGGCGCCCAGCACAATGTGAAGAGAAACAGAGAGCAAAGAATAAGTTTAACGGCCGTCTTTAGCATTTGAATTCTCTGCTGTTGTTGACCTTGGGAAGCCCGACTGCATTTGAGGATTTCTTAAGTTTCCGCAGTATGGCCACGTTAACGCCCGAGATTGCTGTGATCATCAACAAAACCATGGTGTTTAGTATCGCATAAGATATGTTAAATCCCTGAATAGTTTGATCTAGTGTACAGAATAGTTTTCCCTGAACATTTAGAATGGCAGTGTATTTAAAACGCACTGCACTGATCGCTGCCGCAGTAACCCACGGTACGGTTACCAGCACCATCATTGTTCGGCGTGAAAGCGGAGGTACTTGGACTTTTGAGGACACTGCTCGGTAGCGCTCGATGCTGATAATGAAAAGAGTTATCAGAGACACCCATGGAAGTGCGTCTATCATACAAGAGTACAATTTGCATATAATAAATCCCAAGGTGTTATTCCCTAAGCTCCACTCCCGAGACCCCTTAAGATACCCGTCGAGCCACTTTACAGGGATGGCCAGTATGTTCATCGAGTCACACAAAGCCATGGACGCTATGAAGACGTGTATGTTTTTGCGAAGACTGTGTTTCCTCCACACCATTAAGATGATGACGATATTCCAAAACAGCCCAAAAATCACAACAACGAATAAAGCCAAAATTTTGAGAGTCGAAGTTTGTCTCTCAAGATGGCCAGTAGTTGTGGCGTTGTGGAAGGTGGCGGTAGTATTGAATCCTGGCGCCATTTTACCTGACCTTACTTATCCTGTTGAGCTCCGGTGTAGACTACTTGTTTCAAATCAAGGGGCCTCACTTTTGATGCCAATACATTCTCGTACCCAGTGCTCCCCGGCTCGTCACCTCGCTGGGGGAAGCTCTGGTAACAGCGCATGCGTGTACGGAAATGACTCACATTTACATGTAGAGCATTCTAGTACCCAGAGTTCCCCAACTCGTCTCCTCGCAGGGGAGGCTCTGGTGACATCCATTTGAGGACCTTTGCCGGTTGGCTGGTTTTGAGGACCTTTGCCGGTTAGCTGGTTTTGAGGACCTTTGCCGGTTAGCTGGTTTTGAACGTTGGTGTGCATGTGCAGGAAGATCTTTCTCTCAGCGGCTCTGTATCAAATCTCGCGCATGCGTCTGTGGCTGTCACCAGAGCCTCCCCCGCGAGGAGATGAGCCGGGGAGCTCTGGGTAAGAGAATGCATGTAAAAGTATAGCGCTGTTCACGCTGACGTCATCCATTGTTATTAATATGCAAACCAGAGATCGATTGGTTCACAGAACAAATTAAAGGGCGCTATTCAATCTACGGTTGGCAGATTAGCATTAGAATAGAAATGTTGATAAACAGTGAAAAGACGACCTAGCAAACGAATTTCGGTGCCAGATACGTTAAAACGCATGCGCGTGCGAGCCGTCGTAGCAAGGATAACCGTGGTGGTCATTTTCGATCTCATGTTGTTGTTTTTTTAATCTGTCCGAGTAACACATACAATCTCACCAGTCTTCGTGATTCAGATTTTTCTTGGATGCTTCAGGCAGTACAATAAGACGTCTCCTCTAAAGAATTGCTCCTCAATGCCTCATGGAAAGCTCGTCTCAAATCCACTAGAAACATAAATACTATAACGGAATTGGAGCTAAATTTACGAAATACGGGTATAGGGCAAAGAGTAAATTAGAGACATAAGAAGATTTTTTACCTTAAAAACTTCCGAAAAGTGCAATCCCCCTTAAATGTATCGTCGTCTTTTATGTTTGAGCCCCCCCTTTTCAGGGTGTGGATGGAGTTAACTGATCGACTAACGACAAATGGGCATAAAAGTTACCGACCGAAGAAATACCGATCAACGACAAAAAAATGTTTACCGGCTACAGACATTTTTACAAATTATTCCAGCCAGTTTATTAAATAAAAAGTTAATTATGAGAAATAGCGAGTGCTTTGGACTTTTTAGCGCCTTCCCGAGCTTCAAATTACCAGAGATTACTGAATTTCAATAGGCATTAAACTGACACTCTGGGCATCCTTAGATGATCTTCAGGGGATGAATAGTCGTCTGTAATTAGACAAGATGACGTGTGCGCGCATGCGCAAACGGAGAACTTAAAAAGAAATCTATTCCCGTGTCAATGTAATGCCTAACTATTGGAATATGAGTAAAAACATGCTAAACGGCAAATGTGAAAAACATTTCTGCATTATCGTGAGATAAGCTACTACTATTTAAAAAGAACACCAACAACGTGTCCCACATGGATCTCTAACACACTCTTCAGGCCTATAAATACGTTGGTGATGCATAATAATCAGTTGATTGTTCACTAACGGTACAAGGGGCGTCCTTATATGGTCTGGTGGCCGGGCGTACTCTCACCCATAGGTATCTAGCTACTGAGCAATTCAACACCAGGATAGCGACTGTCAGGGCCGAAATCTCTGGCGTGGGCGTAAGAGCCGTACGGTCGCCATACGACGCTTCAGCTCCTTGTCTGGAAGTATGGTCCTCCTTTTTTTTCCTCGAGTCAAGTAAATGCTTAATTTGCATTACTATCCCGTTCGTCTTCTAGGTATTCGCTGCGCACAAACAACACGGCAGTCTCGCCATTTCTAATGTATATATTCAATTCAGTATATATATTTTTATTATTTTGTATTGTGAGGCGCTTTTGATCATTGAAATGTTAATGTAAGGCGCTGTATAAAGACAGTGAATGAATTATTATTATTATTATTTATTACTAAATATCCTGGCTACGCCCTGCATTATATAGAGGATATTACACGGTGGCGCGAAGATATGAGTTTTATTTTCGAGTGGCAAGAACAATATTTTACGAATGAGCGCAGCGAATGAGTAAAATATTGTTTTTGACACGAGAAAATAAAACTCATATCTTCAAGCCACCGTGTAATTTTCTTTTTATTATATAGACAACCAGAAAAAATATTCCAAATTGATTTCCAAGCACTTTTGTTTTGACCGATATCCTCACTAGTGAGGATATGGAAAATATGTCACTGAGGACCCGGATGTAGCTTCGTATGAGATCTACGAGTGGCGTATTTCCCAGTAAAACACTCGTGTCTATATAATAAATATACATACATATTTTATTTGGCAACATACTGATTTCAAGTGAGGCCGGTTGAATATTCGTTCTGTACGCTTTTAAGAAATTGTATTTTGTTTTTGAAATGCTAGCTCCGTATCCCTGCTTCGGGGGTCATACTTATTATCGCGTCCTCGAGCTGTCGAGTCCGAGTTTGGACAAACTGTCATTGATCATGATGGACTTCATGTGAAGTCTTCTTAGTTCGAGAAACTTCTAGTCGGCCTGAAGCTCAACATTTTTATTTCTGCCTTTCTTCCTTGGGGATTACCATCCAATGTGAAAACCCCACCAACAACATTGCTCTTCTTACAGAACGCTTCAAAAAAAGCTCGTCTAAAATCTTTGAGTAAGAGAAAATATATCATGGGACCCAGAGCGGAATTTAAGAAGAAGAGATATAGTAAAGTGAAATACATGAAATTCTCTGAGTCTGTTGAATTCGAAATATTTTTTAGCCCAAATGATGTTGACAATCGGATTACAACGAATAAGTACACAGGCATTACGAATAAAGTACAGAGAAGCAAAGACGAGAGAATCTGTCTGACCGCAGCCTTGAACACTTTAGCTCTCTGCTGTTGTGCTTCAGCAGGAATCTGAATTGCGGCAGAGAAACTACGGAGTTTTCTCAGTAAGCTTATATTGATACTGAATACTATTATTACCATGAAAACGAAAGCACTATACAAAATGATATTATATATCCTATATGCCTTATCGAGTTTTATTCTACAGTACGGAATTCCGTCGCGAAAATACAGCTGTGCGCGCACCAAGATTATCACGTTACTTCAACCCACAATAATCCAGGGTAAAGTCACAAGTAAGTTTTCCACGTGAAAGGGGAGGCAATTGGACAGGATAACACACTGCTCGGTACCGTACGAAGGTTATTATGAGAAGTTATTATGAGCTATTATCAGAGTAACAAATGCTGTTGTTTCTAAGAACCACGAAAGAAGCTTGCACATGACGTTACCGAAGGCGCTATTTAACAATTATTCCTCGAGCCCGAATGGGCTCTGAGTCAATAGCCCATGAGGCCGAAGGCCGAATGAGCTATTGACTCAGAGGCCATGAGGGCGAGAGGAATAATTGTTTTAGTCAAATCACACTAGTAGGTCAATGTATGTAACAAAAAAACGTTTTCTGGTCTGGTTATTTGCGATTTTTTTGGCTTTCAAATCTAACGCTTTTCGCTACTAGTAGGCTATAACTTATAGCCTACTAGTAGCTCAACCAATCAGAACGCAGCATTGACAATAGACCACTAGTGTGATTTGACTATCTTCCGAATATCCATTCCCGTGAACCTGTAAAAAATGCAGCCAGCATAACAACTGGTTGAAATGTTAACGCGAGAAAGTCAGCTAAAACCATGGAATATATACATATTTTTACGAAGGTATTGTTTTCTCTATACAAGAAAGATGACAACGGCATTCCCAAACAGACCAAACAGCGAGCAAGGCAATGACCTTAGCGGTGGGAATCCCATTTTTAAGCCCTGTATCGCCGGCAGTAACATACCAAGAGATACGTTCTTGTGCAAGGCTGTTGTCATAACGAATGGGCTCGGAAAAAGAGGTCTATTACTGGCCAATAGAAAAGCATATAGTAGTTTTAGTATAAACCAACTAATGGTCTATTACAAATCCTGCATTCTGATTGGCTGAGCTACTAATGGTCTATTAGTGATAGACCGTGCCTGGCAAAACCACCACCTTTCTTTGCAAGAAAACTTGATTTTTTCAACATAAAATAATGGAATTCATTGCCAAAACCGACCAACTAGTTGGTTTATACTAAAACAATTAGACCTCTCGTCCTCATGTGCTATGATATCAATAGACCATTCGGCATTCGGCCTCATGGTCTATTCATCATAGCACATTCGGCCTTGAGGTCTAATTGTTAAATAGATTCCAGTTGATTTATACATACAATATATTGTATTTTGAACTTTAATAGTATATAACTAATTCCATTGTTTTGTTGTTTTTTTTCAATTTTTAAAAACGTCTTGGCGATATTTGACGAAAAACACACTAAAGAATACTATTTATTTTGTTTCTACCTGAAAAGCTTGAGTAAATCCGTTTTTTCGTCCAGTGACAGTTTCACTGGAGTGGAAACCTTTTGTTTTGAAGGTTTCCTTCGAGGTTTAATTCCTTCAATTATTACTGCACATCTGCTTTTCAAAAGAAAAAGCAACATTTTGCATTATAACACTGATCCTGGTGCCTAACGTTTGGATTGATGTATGTGTTGCAGGTTGAAATGAATGTCAGTTAGAAATGATTTTGAAGTGGCGTATTACAAGTAAGCATTGGTTAGGGTTTTTTTTAATGGGGTTTGCACATTTAGTTTCCTACAACATATGCAGAGTTTGCGCACATTTCATCGAATGTGAGCTAATGTGTATCCAAAGGCCTACACCTGCCTCCGAAATCGCTGCATTAAAACGCCTAACAATGCGCCTAAAATGCCCCCAATATAGCATAAAGTTACTTTAACATTATCAAGGGTACGTATTATAAAAACTCTTTCAAACCTATTCTTGAATTCCTCTGAAATAATGCTCTAAGATCTCTATTAAGCAGGCTCGTAACATTGTGTATGTGCTCAGAGATCAAAGTCCTAATTATGTTCAGGATCAGGGCTCAGAGGAGAGGGCTCAGGGATCAGAAGGGTAGGAGTGGGGATCAATAGCTGTTTCACGTCCGGATCAGAGATCAGACTTTGCAATGAGAACAGGGATAAAAATTAAGGCAACAAATTGGACTCAGGGATCAAAATTACTGCCAAAAATAAGGGATCTGTGTGACCCAAATATCCCATGTTAACGAGCCTGATTAAAGGTTGTTTAAAGTTGCCTCGAAACGTTTCTCTTCTGTCTCCCTCCACTTCAAGTTTTATCCAAGAGCTTGCTTACTATAATGCCCTTAATTGCAAGAATAAAGTATACCCAGATGGCGTACAAAGCGCTTACTCTGCCATGGCAGGGACCAATGTCAATATTCATGTTACTGTGCGACTACGTCAACCGGGCCATCCCGTAAACGTTTGTCATTTCGAGATTCAAACCATCAAACTCATACATTTTCCTTTTGTGGTTTACACCAGAACGCAAGCGCAGATGCAAACACAAGGATATCAAACTCATACATTTTCCTTTTGTGGTTCACACTAGAACACAAGCGCAAGTAAATCGAGACATTGCGTTCCCTTGCGATTGCGCCTGTGCTTGCGTCAAGTGTGAATCAAGTGAACGCATGCGGTAAGCAACTAATCAATGTTGATGTTAGGCTTGCGCTTGCGTCATTATAATTCACACTTGCCTTGCGCTTGCATCCTGCGCTTGCGTCGCTATAATATGATAATAACAAGATATTTATTACTTGTTATGCGCATTTTTAGCATGTGAACAGGCCCGTAGCCAGCATGAGGCGAGCGAGGCACTCGCCTCGGTAAAAAATTGTGTTACCACCGTATGCATTGCTACGCGACCTCAAAATTCACTGTTGCGATTGGCGATTTTACGCAAGAAAATTGTAAAGCCAATTTTCTTGAACCAGAAAGTTAAACATTCGGAAACCAAAGGATAACTTAAAACCATTTTCGTTGATTGGCAAGCAATGCTTCATAATTGGATGAATATTGTATAACGATTTTTTTTTTCCTGGAAATCTTGCTCACTTTGCCTCGGTAACGATTTTTGTCTGGCTACGGGCCTGGTGAATATGATCAAATGTGCATTACATGAATATTAAAATACAATTCCTAATATAAAAAGATTAAATATATTTACATATGCATCACAATAAAAAGTATGATTCACACTTGCCTTGCGCTTGCGTCCTGCGCTTGCGTCCTGCGCTTGCGTCCTGCGCTTGCGTCCTGCGCTTGCGTCCTGCGCTTGCGTCCTGCGCTTGCGTCCTGCGCTTCCGTTCCAGGGAGAACCAGCCTTAAGTGAACTTAGGCTGCAATGAAAGAAACAGACCAAACCAAACGCAAAAAAGCGAATGAACACACAGACGATTGAACAAAAGCATACAATGCTAACCTTTTTGTGTAGACTGCAGGGTACGCTCGTGATAGTAGAACCAAACGAGATCAGTGTACCAGCTGCGATATGGAACCTTCCTGCGCTTGACCCCAGATACGATACCTATTGTACTTACCTCAGACGCTGGGATATTATTGTATAAGACATAACGCAATGGGCAATTCAACAATGCTGACTGATCTTCTGCGCGTAAGCGGGCTATCAATTGATCGATTGATAAACCTAATTTCAGTGGCGTAGCGAGCGATCTCTCCGATTCATTTACATTTCTTTTATCTTTTTACATCTGTTTTATTTAACATTGCAAAACATTCGTTTGGCGGGGAGGTATGGGTGACTCAAACACAAAACGCGCGCCAATACTTTGTAGTCGGATGTCGCTTCCATCCACAACAGGAGACCTTTCATCTTTGCACAAATCTGCACTCTACAAAAAGGAATGAAGCACTCTCCTTTTTGCGTGCAAAGTCAAGACTCAATGCGAACTAATGTTTATTTATAGTCCAGTTGCACACTAAATAAGCCCTCATTGATCATGCAACCTCATGCGACCCCGGCTCGTGCAACCTTGATTATGCAACCCTCGTACAAACTTGGTCATGCAACCTCGTGCAACCTTGATCGTGCAACCTTGTACAACCTTTATCATGCAACCTAATGCAAACCTCGCGCAACCTTGATCATGCGACCCGTCTCGTGCAACCTTGATTATGCAGCCTCATGCAACCCTCGTGTAATCTTTCTGATTATAATTTAAAAGCGGACTCCACAGGAAGCCCACATATCAGGTTTTATGACAATTCGCAAATTGCAAGTGAAAAGAAATCCCCTTTCTTATTAGTCTGTTAGTAGACTATAGACTGACTATAGACTAAGTATACATGTACACTGACATATGAACAACACACGAATTTAATGCATGTTTTTACGTGATTCTGTGTCTGAATCGGATGACTGTTTTATAAGCTCTTGTTCGTTATACAAACCCTTTGAGGTGGTGGAGTTGGAGGAGGGATTGGCGCTGAAAAAAAAATACACTTCAAATAAAATATTTTTAACAAAAGGTAATAAATTTCAACTTTACAAAAATTCCAGGGCTTGTATATTTAGGATGAACACCCCCACATCCTCATACCCCACCCCTTTCACTGGCGGGAATAATACGGATAAAGGGAGATGTAAATAATTCAGTGGAACCCCTGACTTACGGACACAGCGCAGATCACAGCCATCTTTGCAACATTTGAAACCCAGTCCAGGGTTCGCCTTTGCACAGTCGTCATCATTTTCGCACTCGTTATCAGGCTCCAGAGGACACTCGGCGGCCGGTCGGAAGCTCGGACACGTGCCCGGCACTACAAGGCCTGCAGGTGAGAACAAAATGATCAAGTGTTCGAATCTGGATCGGATGCGTAATATGCACGGCATGAGCGTAATGGAACGCATGATCATTGCTGATTCCATCTGCTCTGTGTTTTGAAACTATACGGGAGCTCTTGATGCGCAGAGCTAGGACTTTATTCTAAATGAAGAATTTAGAAATGAAAAAAAGATCCAAGAATCATCACTGAGTGTAAGAACCTAGCCTGAATTTCAGCCGTCTTTTCTTCCTACACTCCGAACGTCCGCAACGTTCGGAGTGTAGGAAGAAAAGACGGCTGAAATTCAGGCTAGTAAGAACCTTGTATTGTATTGTTTGTAATTGTAAATTTTCATATTGTTTGAGTGTTTTCTTTCCGTAGAGCTAAAAACAGAACTACCAGCAGTTGTTGTATTTCACGTATAGCCTACATTTGGTTTTAACTGCCTGCAGGCACAGACCTTTACAATTTTGTGCGAACCTTGTATTTTCATTAGTAGTATTTCGTTTAAAATCTTAAATTTTACAAATACTTACTGGTTATCAATGTTTTTTTATGAAATAAAGACGAACATTTCACTCGAATTTTATTTTTGCATACAACGAGCCATTATCCTATAGATATTACAAACTCAGTGAAATGCTACGCTTGTAGGAAATCCAGTAAATACAGGTCTGTATTTCAGAGGAAATGCTTGTCTCTGGCTGCACAGTGTCTAATATTTACTGATAATGCACTGCGCTGTACTTCCTGTATGCATTTCTAAGCTTGGCCTGCAGCTTTGCAATCCTGCATACGCCCCTGACTGCAAGTCTCTGTTCAATTTTATGGCGAAGTGTTTCAAAAAGCAATCACGTCTGAAGCTGACGGGGAACCTAATATGGGAGTCTTACTCTTAGTAACTGGACTCTTGGAAATACAAAATCATGATGCACTATCCACATGAATATTTATTTTCCTCTCTCCCAATCTTCTTATAATTCTGAAGGCGTGCATGACCCGGGATGATCAACACCCATATTGAGCTCTGCCGGGGATTAAATCCAAGACCCAATGAACTTGGCGCGTACTTCGGGAGAAAAACAGCGGCTGGCACTCTGTGATTGGTCAAACATCTGTCTGTAGCTGCGAAGGGAGCTACGTCAGGGCAGCACAAATACCCACGCCTTCGACACAGTGAATTCCATATTGCATTAAGCAGCACGTATCTCACATAAGTACAAAGAGTAGCCGAGATAATCCGAGCAAAATGTTTATTATATTTTGCATTTCCAATCTCAACATAGAACATTTTATCTCAGAAAAGAACTTGCTTTGACGTCTATCAGACTTGAGATCTTATCCAGAGTTCGTCGCTTTTCACGAATTGTCCTGGATGCACTCAAAACAAAATGGTTAGCCTGCCAAAACAACAAAAGGATTTACAGCACTGAAAGGACAGTTTTTCAGATTCCCAAAATTATAGGGATCATTCCTTGGGAGCAGAGCTTTCTTTCTTTTGTACATCGCGCTGTATAATCAGCTAACAAAGTTGTTGGCGTGTCTGGTAATACGGGTGGTGGTTTTGTTTTGTTTCGAGGCGCAGAACAACAAAAGCACACGAAATACCAGACACGCGAGCAACTTTGCTAGCTTATAAAAGTATGACAGAAATAAAACCCTGCTCGCCTGGTGTAGGGATTATAATCAGAACATGCTGCCCAGAAAATTGTGCGAAAATTATGGCTACCTTTTTAAGAGAGTTGCCAAAAATTGGGCACATCTAACTTTTTTGCGCAACTGGAAAATCTTAGATTTAGGAGACCTAGTACAGTGCAAACATCTGAGCTAGAGAAATCTCAAAACGAAAATCTGAGCTTCTGTGAGCTTTCTAATGCCATATTCAACTGCATGGTTTCCTTCCGGCCGCTGGCACCCAGATATTGATTTTATTCAACTACTTAACAAGCACGGCGTGCTTAATTTAAATCAGTCATGCATAAAACAAAAATCCTTAGTTCTACGTACCTTGCACTATGCTGCATACGCAAATGCAGAGAAACGACACTAACAGCACAATCCTAGGTAGATAGTCCATTCGTAAGCCAGGGTCCCTTGTCGAGTGCTTGACTGTATGGAGTGCGCCCTAGATTTATACCGCCGACAACAATAGACGCGTTAACAATAAGCTGCGGGCAATATACCGTTATCAGATTTCAACGACAATCGTGCGTGATTTTTGGTCTAACTCGATGTTACGCCCCTTCACTCAATCTTCCTCGTCGCTCGTTTTATCTTGTTAAACGGGAATAGGAGTGGTCTCGAGCCATCTCCCAAGGCTTACTGCAGTTTTCATAATTCTGTAAACTCTACGCCAACAAACAATACGCAGTTTGGCTCAATCCATCAATCAGACGTCGAGTGAACAGCTCTGGTTATTTGACACTGTCTTTGAAAGGTTTTATGAACCAAATTTTCCATGCGCCATAAAATGCAAACGGAAGCAAAAACAAAGTTTGGCGTTCGGAATTTAGTGGGAGTTCACAGAATAGTGAAAATCGCAGTAACTAAAGTTGAAAAGGGCAATGATATTTGAAGTCATGTGAAGTGTTATCTTTTAAGAGCTACTTTTAAAATAGCAATAGAATAGCAATAGAATTTCCCATTGTATGTTGAACTAATGCGTCGGCGATGTTTCTCAAACCATTGTTTACTTTTCCTGCCTGACGTTGTTGAGACACAAGCGCGCCGGTGAGAATAAACGCTGCGGTTGTGATCCCATTGAATTTCCCGCCTTTGCGATAACACGCAGACTTCAACCACAAGGTAGAGACTTTGGCGAAGAACCAAATGGGTACAGAACAACAATGTCACTATGCTCTTCAAAACCGTACAGAGCTGTCAATTCCGATGCGATCTGTTTACCGTTTTTCGCCGATAGTAAAAATTCCCAGTCGCCAGAAGAAAAGCCGAATCACTTATCCTTGTCCTACTCAAAGGTAATTCGACATATCGCTTTCTTTGTACAAACACTATGTCACGTTTTATCCATTAGTATTTTGATGAAGATGGATGTATTTGAAAAGAAAGAGACATTTTAGTCAGAAGCGGTATCCCAGCTCTGACACCATTCTGCAATTCCCTTTTGAAAGAGCGTGAGAAGCGAACCAGCACCTCACAAATACTTAGTTAAAGACTACATAAAAAACTGGTAAGCTAAACTAAAAGTTTCATATTTCTCGTGACTGTTTTATCGTAAAGTAAATCAGATAATTAAGTGGTTTAAATAACGCAAAGAAAATGTTGAATAAGCGAAGGAAAAATCCTTTTACCATTGACATTAGAACAAACAGGGGAAATCAACGATGAACAATTTTTTTTTTCAAAAAGTGATTTTGTGCTGAGTGTGAATTTTACTCATTTTTTTTTTGCAAGGACAAATAGAATCAGTACTGTATTTTTTGCAGTACTACCGTAAATTCCTTGAATGTAGACAGTGTCAAAATATATGCGAGAAACAAACCTTTTGTTAATGTAAACACAAACATATGTTTGAGTTACATTATCATTATTTATAGCTTTCTTTGTCATGAACGGCAAAGTGATAACGAATCCATATTGGAAAATGATTCATTATATTGTCTTGACCATTATCGTTTTCGTTCTCGTTATCATTATAATCGTTTGCGTTATAGTTTTCGTTATCATTATCATTCATTTTCGTTATCATAATCGTCATAAGCATTGTCAATTATCTTCTTATTATTATATCATCCATTAAGGCAAGGCTGGAAAAAGTTTGGGCAAGGAGGAGGTTTACTGGGTAAAAGTCTTGGGAAAATGTTTTGGGGAGAAAAATATACTGTTAGCGAAAAGTTTCCCTGTTCCTGATTCTTTCACATAATTCAGTAGAAAGTTTGATTTTGTTTCTCCTGGGGTAGATAATCCTTTTCCTTGCTGGCTGGGCGGAAAAATTGGAAAAATTGGAGCTGGACTCTCTTGGAAAATATCGCTGACTCAAGGTGCCTGCTTGAGGATGTTTCCCCAGCACTTTTGAAACACGATTTCACAAAACAGAAATACCTGCAAGTAACGTAGAAGCAGTTTAAGTGCATTTTGTGTCCTTAATTATCAGGTTCTCGTCATTAATCCCCTTGTTCCTCTTGAAGGTGTCACTTATCTGTACGCTAAAGTGTGTTTCACACGGGTTTGTGAAAGTCGCTCCCTAAACTCTCTTCACTGATGTTCAACTTATCCTCTAGGCCATTAGAAAAGAGAACTGTCTTTTGATCGATCAAGAGTGACGTCACTATCGCTCCTTATATGGAAGTCGAGGACAGGACATTGATATTCATGACATGTATCGCGTGCTTCGTCACGCAAGTATTCGTCACGCAAGTATACTGCAAAGAGAATTGTCGCGCAGCATATTATGAACGTTTTCCCGGCTACAACTTAGAGAATCACTGGTTCATAAACCTGAACATGGTCACAGAGTGGACGTGTATGAAGGCATGTCTAGATCACGTGACGTGCTTCTCAGTCAATGTGCGGGGGTATGACGGAGGTATGATGTCATGCCAGCTGATAATTCCAGCAGAGTGGCTCACCCGCGAGACTACATAGAGAGCCCAGGTTATGAATATTGGGAGCTCACGGTAAGCAAAAATAATAGATATCGATTTTACCAGATTTTTTGAGCAATTGACCAAATCGACTAACGGTGTTTACATCTTGTTGTCACCCAGTTCAGATCATGTTATTTAGGTGGTTACAATTGTCAAATTGTTCTCACTCCACCGAGTGCACGAGTGTATGTACAGAACTAACAAAAGTATCCACCCAATGGAATTATCTCATGTCGTTCATCAGGCACTAATAATAATAGTTTGGTGCGTTATTTTTCTAGAGGGGAGCAGGGGCTGAAAAATCCTGAAATAAATTGTTTGCATGAGAACAGCCAGCATTCTGATCATTCTAAGCCATATTTGTCTTCTTTTTTCCAGTTTTTCCCGTCTTCGAACTTGGATTCGGAAGAAACCTGTTTCAAGTCACGACAAGGTAGAGTGTATTTTAGTCCACTAACCATGTTCCTTCGTACGGAAAAAAGTCTAAGGAAAGAGTGAAGAGAAATCTCGTAAAACCCGCTAAACAGCTAAGCAACCAGCAAGTGTCGAAGGTGGCGCAGCACTGATGAAAAACGGAAAAATAACTAGAAACGTTTGAAGAAAAAAAATTATTTGAGGAGACACCATCTTCAAAGTTTTTACGAAGCCAAAGATCATGATGCTTTGTCATTGCAGCGTTGCCAGATAAATGGTATCGTTACCAGTCTTCCGCGTATCAGTTCGTCCCTCGCCATAAGACCTGGGCCGAGTCTGAGCTACACTGCAAATCCCTTGGCGGTGACCTCGTGTCCACTAACTCGAAATCGGAAATGAAGTTCGTTCTAGACGTCCTAGTTAAAGGTGCGTTTGTATTTCATTGTCCTTAGAGATAGTATACATCTCAACTCTTCCAGAGACGCCGCGAAGAATGTTTAAAACGTGTGCGCCCTTTGCGCGCATAAACACATTGAATTATATCACTTTTTAGTATATACCAAATCAGTGAATAGTCATTTTCGCGCGCTCTGATTGGTTCCTGGAATAGTAGATATCAAACACTATTTACTGTTTTGAGAAAACTCTCAAAATGGCGGCTCGTCTCGTGCGCGATATTGCGTTTCTACTGATTTGGTATATACTAAAACAACTATCCCCCTCAGGGTCGGTGTATATATCAACCACTTTTCACCTCCCCTTCGGGGGATAGTTGTTAAATACTGTGATAATTATCTACTGAACTACGTTTTTCAAATATTAAACCCTGGCTAAAACTAGGACAAATGTAGCGTGTAACCTCGTATCCGGACTGACATCTTTCCTACACGTTTCCCAATTTAGCTACGCAAGAAACATTGTTGTGCGCGACTTCTGGCGCGACAAATGTTGTAGCCGGGACACAAAAATGATAGGAGGCCGCGGCGCTGAGCCTTTCCTTTCCACAAACACGAGTGTGTGTCCCAGAATACCCACCGAAATACGCTTGAGTCTAGAGCAGATTTCGCATGACTGTGAAAAGTACCGCGACACCAGCCTCGTACCCGGATGATTCAATTTTAGCGCAAAGGTTTGTGGGATAGCTTGAATGACAGGGCGCGCAGAGAGTTATGGGATGTGCGCGCATGTCCCACAATTCCTGATTGCGCGCCGTGTATGTCTAGTACTCATTCCCAGTCCCTAAAGCCCCATTCACACGACAAAAATATTTGGCACGGCTCGGATAAAAATGGTTCTTGGACTACCTCGCAACGTAGTCCCGGCACGGATGAAATTTCGGTCCGGCTCTGTGAAAATTCAGTACGGCAAAGCCATTTACACAGCGCAAATATACCCGAGCCGTGCCATTAAATTTGGTACCCGTACTGCTTTTTATCCGAGCCGTGCCAAAAAATCCCTGTCGTGTAAATGGGGCTTAAGGCTCCAAAACAATCAATTTCTTAGAGAAATCACCGCAAGAGAGAACGCAAAAAAATAAATAACGCCTGGGTACGAGACTACCGCGACACGGCGCGGCACCGTCGCGGTCCCGGCACAGAAACTGGCCTACTGTAGATATCAGGGGCAAATACGGAATTATGAAATTGCGTTGTCACGGCACGGGTACGGTCGCGGCGCGACACAACTTTGTCGCAGCACTTCATTCACAGTCATAGTGGAAATCTGCTCTGTAACTTAACTGTACCTTTCCCTTAATCAACAGGTATGTCCTTTTCCGCCATTCCAGACACCCACAGTGCGATGTGGATTGGCCTTAATGACCTGATTAACGAGGGAAACATGGCGTGGTCCGATGGATCACCGGTGACCTTCACAAGTTGGCGAAAAGGAGAACCTAACAATTATCAATACAGCCCTGGCTCCTCTCTAGTCGGAGAGGACTGTGTGATTATGGAATTGGACGGGAAATGGAATGATTACCCATGTGACATGAATTGCACTTTCATCTGTGAGAGAAACTTGAGAAATGGGAATAGCTGAAATAATGGAAATAGGGCGGGGATCCTAAAGAATCCATGCAAAGACTTTGTATAAATCCAATTTTTGTATTATTACTATGTAAACTGATAACTGCTATCGAAGACATACAGAAACAAATAAAACAGGACCTCAACAGATAGACGGCCGCGACACTGACAATGACAATGACAGTTACCGAGAGGGCAGAAAGGGACGTTTCAGGGCCGTTTACGTTCAAAACGCTTGCAAAATCCCCTCAATCTTTCCGTATAATGTGACCTGTGGTTCTCTCAAACAACCCAGCTTAGCGAACTCTCAGCTTAACTGAAATTTGCATTATATGGGCATTCAATAGTAAGAATTACATTGTAATAGCTCTCGCTATCAAATTTCACAGTTTGAAAACTGAATGGCAAGAAATCAAAAAGGTCTATCCATCCGCTCGAAAAAAAAAATCAGAAATATTGCAAATTTGTACTGATTTGTACAGTTATTTTCGCTTACTTCTTGTGAATTTAACTGTATTTAAGCTCAATTGAACTGGACTCAATTGAACCTAAAATTGCGACACCCCCCCTTAACGATTTTCCTAATGACGGATGTACTCTAAGCAATTATTGGATGAGGTTCGGCCTCGCCTGATTCCACCTGTCTCGACATTGTTTATTCTGGAAATCACAAAAACCGAATTCAATAATTGTTTTATTATACATTGATTCAGTAAAAATACTTTTTTTTTCCGTCAAGCACTTTTTATTACACAAGCGCCTTGTTAGATAGGAAAAACATTCAAGTGATCTAGTCCCATTATGCATTGCGCGCGTAGGATCAAGAATCAGCTAGCTGATTCTTCAAGAATCAGCATGCTGATTCTTGGAGACCATCAAAGTGCGTGATTCCCAAAATAAAGCGCGCGCTTTTAGCCAATCAGAATCGAGATAGTGAATACAATGTATAATAATAAGCAATTATTGGATGAGGTTTTTGTGATCTCCAGATAAACAATGTCGAGACAAGTGGAATCAGGCGAGGCCGTGAGGCCGAGCCTGATTCCACTTGGCGAGATATTGTTTATTCTGGAGATCACAAAAACCGAATTCAATAATTGTTTTATTATACATTGATTCAGTAGAAATACTTTTCTTTCTGTCAAGCAATTTATTTTGCACAAGCGCGTTGTTAAAATAGGGAAAGCGCTCTAGTCCCATGATGCATTGCGCGCGTTTCAAGAATCAGCCAGCTGATTCTTGAAGAATCAGCATGCTGATTCTTGGAGACCCTCAAAGTGCATGATTCCCAACGTAAAGCGCGCGCTCTTAGCCAATCAGAATCGATATAGTGAGTACAATGTATAATAATAGTAATTATTTAGTGATTACGCGCGGCGCGCGCCACGAGGAAGGAGGCAGTTAGGGACCGTCAGGGGGGTGGAGGAGAAAATACCTGTGATCCAAAATATTTTCAAGAACCCCACCTGATAGCATTGATTGTTTTCGGGAGCCCCCTCTGATAAACTAAAACATTTCAGGACCCCCTGCTTACCCTCCATCCATGTCAGTCAAAATGATTCAAACAGGTCCTGAAGGGGGTCCAAATCCCATTTTTCAGTGTAAAAGTTGCGCAAGATCCCAGTCCTGAAGTTTTTTTTTTTCACGAAATCCCAGTCAAAGTTTTCAAAATCCCAGCGTTAAAAAGTGACTTTTAGACATGTGTACAGAGTGTTTGTATTGCAGTCGTAGGGCAAAATTTTAAAAGCAGTTCACAAATTTTTAAAGCCACTATTTACAGACATTGATATTTGATTGTTGGTTCAGTCAAAGGCAAATTGACCTTTATTAACATTTTTTCCATTTCTAGTTCTATTGGCCAAATCCCAGTCCCACAATGGCTATCATGGCAAGTCACTAAAACCTCCTACCTCTCCCTCTGTTCTGAAGGCAGTATCTGGGTCTCTTACTGGAGTGTTAAGATTGAATTTTTTTTAGACTTTTTGCTGATATAGACAAAATAATTGTTTCTCAAGACTGCTTTTAAAATTTTGCCCTACGACTGCAATACAAACACTTTGTACACATGTCTAAAAGTCACTTTTTAACGCTGGGATTTTGAAAACTTTGACTGGGAAAACTTTAGGACTGGGATCTTGCGAAACTTTTACACTGAGAAATGGGATTTGGACCCCCTTCAGGACCTGTTTGAATCATTTTGACTGACATGGATGGAGGGGAAGGGGGGTCCTGAAATGTTTCAGTCTATCAGAGGGGGGCTCCCGAAAACAATCAATGCTATCAGGTGGGGTTCTTGAAATTTTTTTGGATCACAGGTATTTTCTCCTCCACCCCCCTCTCCGACATAAATAATGACCGGTCCCTCCCTAACGTACCTACTCATGACGGCCATGTCCCCCCCCCCCCCCAAAAAAAAATGCCTGGCCCGGTGCATTTGCATAGCACGGTGCGCGCTCTCCCAGAAAGACCGCGGTTCCTCGTGCCCACTGATCATAACAAGATTGAACAAGAATATGTAACTTACATTTTTTTTAAGAAAATTATATGCAGTTAGTAAGAAGAGCTAACAGTGGGAACAGTGGGATAGTATTTCCCTCAGAAAGGATCCGATGAGGATACAAGAAAAGTTCGATTCATGAATGGGTGGATGAATGAAACAACTTGACTTGACTTGGATGGAAATGAGATGTGCTGACAAGATGAGATTTTATACTCAAAATTCTGTTATTACAATGATATTTTTAAAGCTCAAAAGTTACCCATGAAGAAAGGATATTCCAGTAGCCCGTCTAAGCCGTTGTTTTTGGAGGACATTTCAAGTGATTCTTCATCTTCAGAAGACGAGAAACTTCAGTCGCTCATCACTCGTAGCAAATCCGTTTACAGCTACACTTCAAACACGAGCAAAATTTCGAGAAGCTCGCCACTTCTGCGAAAAATATCCAGCATCTTTAAAAAGAACGATAAAACTGAGAACAATTCATGTGCGAAAAGAGCAAGAAGTTTATCATTTGACAACCCGTTGTTGGCACTTGACTCTTTCACAGAGTCAACAGCAAGCTCGAGTTTATCCGATATTGGCGATGATGATTTCGCCGAGAAGAATCCAAGTCAATTTTTTCCAAACCCAAAGCTGTTGCCCAACTTATCACAGGTTTGTTTTAAAGTACTGATTGGAGGAATGTTAATGATTTTCAACTTTCTAGCACGGTACTTACAGGAGTACCAGTAACTGAAGACGAAAGTCGTTTTTTTTAAAATCAACAACAAAAGTAACTAAGTTTGGGTCGGTTTTGAATGCTGAAAAATATGCTTTGCTCAGAGAACTAGATTTTCAGATTGAGCTTGATTGTAAAACTCACATTTTTGTAATCCTGCATCACAAGAGAATGACATCTCAGCTCAATAGGAAGATCTGCTTGGACAAGAAGTGCTATCATAAGTTTCTGCATCATGGAAACATGGCTTACTATATCAATGTAGCATTTGAAAGAAAGAAAAGAGAGAAAAAGAAATGGAAATTGTCAGATCTAGGGCTGGTGCCTAAAGGCTAAAAATCAGAAATGTCATGCCTACTTACGTCTAGAGAGAAAATGTCATGCCTTAAACCATAAAGTAGTTTATCAAAACATCTCTAACTCTAAACAAGGCAGACAAGGAGATCTATGCTCAGAATGGAAAATGGATTGTTTCCATTTTCTGTTGAAAAGGTTTTTTGTAGGTGCTGACACCAAGCTACTTTCCATACCTTCCAAGTTCGGCTGCGTTACCAGCGTGGTCGATCCTGTTAGTGTAGTGGATAACATGTCGGACTAGTATACCGAAGCCATGAGGTTCGATTCCCACTCACAACAATTTACTTTTTCTCATATTATCTTAGCTGGCTTGTTTCTATATCTTTATTTTCCAGAGCATTCGCGTTCGAGATAAGTCAGTGCCTATGCTACTGACACCAAGCAGGGAAACATTTTCCATGTAGTTTTAACTTACTGTTAGCAAAAAGCTGTTCAAGGACATGGGCGGCAGATCCAGGGGAGCTTCTGTAAACTCAACCCCCTACTTTGCCATTTTGTCTATCCCTCACTTCAAAATCTGTTCTGCCACCCACGAAAGAGTACTCTGGCAAAACTTTGTCAGTTTTCCTGACAAGTTCAGGATTCCATTCCCAGTTAAAAAAAATCCTCAAAATGAACAAATGCCATGCCTCTGATTTTGAAAAAGGTGGCAGGTCTAGACTTATTGTCTGGTAAAACCTTGTAACTTAACCTCACCCCCATGTCAAATTTCTTGATATCTGACACTGAAAATCAAAATTGATGACTCTGAGGCATCTTTTATCCACCTGTATCAGTGCTAAGGGCTTCATTTTGCTGTTTTAAACCATTTTTGTATCACAAAGGGATGTGTGTCTGCAGTGCCGTAGCTAAGTACCGTAGCTAGCGGAGGACAGGGGGGGGGGGGGGGGGCAGAGAGGGCAGAGAGCCCACCAAGGGGCCCTTCCTAAGACGTGCTCGGGTATTTGAAATTGTAATAATAATAATAATAATAATAATGACTTATTTTTGTCCCATACATTTACTGTATCTTTGGGCCTGGCCCCTCCCCCTGGCGTATGCGTGCCCCTGAACAAAGCTATGAAAATTTCATCAGAGAAAGCATGCAGGTGAAATAAATTAATTGTATGAAAATTTTTGACAATCATTATGCAAATCATTATGCGGGTGACAGGCTTCAATATCTTGTGACACCCACCTAATATGGGGTAAGTGTAGGGAAATAAGGTCATTTTTAAATTTCTAAATCCATATACGTATGGCTTTTTTAATTTCTGGAATCACACATTTTGCCATACCTTTCCAATCCTCCTGTTGATTATTCATTAATTAATTCTTCAAATTATTTGCATAATAATCCTTCATTCTAATATGCAAAGAAAAAAGCAGGCAATCCGGAAGCCAATAAAGGATTTCATAATTTATAAACTGACCCCTGAGAGGCCCAGAGGGCCAGTTCATAACAACTTACAACCGTGTGTCAAATCTGGGGTCTGGGGAGAGCTTCCAATTTCCGTTCACACATCCCTCAGCCATGATACTGTCGAACGAGCTCTTTCCTTCTTAAACCTATTTCCCCTGCTAAACGGGCCATATACGCCACAAATATATCAACATGGTGGTCTTTGAGGATCGATTTTGGGTAAGGATAGCAGGGGTCGCTGATTTCTTGATGCGAAGTTTGGAAAGTCGGACTTGTATTTCGAGCCTCTTGCAAGAGCAATCCTGCAAATTTCATGACGCCAGCCTCGAAGTTTAGTATGATAATCTCGAATTTCTTGTGATAATTAGACTCTTCTCTTTTTCTACAGGGCGAGAAAAATGCGGGCTTCGATGTGCTTTATCATAATATGAAATATGGAAATAATGCAGCCGTCAAGATTGTCGAATTTATCCGTGAAAGGTGAGCAAAAATAGAAACTTCCCCGTGAGATTATGCTGTCACCGCTGGACTATCACTCATATAAAGTCTTCTTTTGATATGTCGCTTGATCTCTCAGGAAACGTTTCTATATTATTATTACGTTGCCTTCGTAGGTCCGTTATCGAAGAAAACTACTGCAAAGCACTTCTGAAGCTCGCTAAATCCGCTTGTTCCGTCTCTCAACTTGGGTAAGTTTGTAAAGTTTGAAATTCTGGGCACTCCGCAAGTCATTAGTTGCCATCCCGGCCATGGCTTTATTTATCACTAATTTGCGATTTCATTTATGCAGTATTCAGGATTATTCGCCTTCTTTTTATCGATTCACGGTTTACAGCGGGTTATTGCCAACGGAGTTTGAGCATTTTTGTGGAAAAATTAATAATATTGGTACTCTGTCTGAGCGAGTTGCACCTTTTATTTTGATTTACTTGTACATTTTTCGAAATATGTTTAGCTGGTCTATATCTACTACAAGCGAATCTTATATCGCCAATACTTATAGCCGGGCCAGTTATTTTCACTTTTAGAGGGCACGCACGTATTGCTTTCGAGCATAACAAATTCATATTGTATGACACGTCCCCTTTAGCGAAGTTGCCATTCCCTCACGATCGAATTATTTCGGTGGTTTAATACTAAAATCTTCCACCAGCCATGGAATTTTCATGTCAGAAACAAACTTTGCATTCAACTTCCCAGGGGTTTCTGTTTAGACATTGTTCACATTTCTGGTGTTTCCAAAAATACTCATTATTTTCAATGATTTTACTCCTCTTTTTTATTAATCGAATTCTTTAATTTGGGAATAAAATAATGGCATTGCTTCCGGGAATATGTCAGGTAACTTTTGTGCTATACTTTCGATGACAATATTAATTCCTCTTCATATGGAATCCTTGCGAATAATCATTACAAAACGGGCTTTCTTCAGGTCAACCCCCAGGCATTTGCAAAGTCCACATAAAATTCACAGTTATCTACATCCTATGAGGATCATATATCAATAACAAATGGCATATTTACTAGTGAAAACAACAAACTTATTTTTGTCACTTTTCTACTTCAAAGTATCAATTCAAATTGCAACACTTATTTTCCACAACAGTAGGTGATTTGACTGTTTAAGGTCATTAGAACTAATAGAAAGCAATATTATTTAGAAAATAAACGTTGTTTTGAATAACTTTTGAAATTTATTAAATTTTCAATACATTGCTATTATTTTGGCTGGTAATTAATCAAAAACTGCCAGATGTTATATGAGCATAGTGTATTTCCTGTGCCCCTTATCTGAAGCTTACAGGAAAGTTCTAAAGACAGTTTGTCAGTCTGCCATCATCATCACCTATTAACCTCATCATAATTTCTGCTCTGTTATCTAATATTTCTCTGTTATATAACATTTCAGAAAAATGCAGTCAACCAGTATTTACATGTTGTATTAGTTTGGGAAATCACTATTCCATGGTCCTCAATGTTTGATTGCCACATTTCAATGTTTGATTGCCACATTTCATAATCAGTGTAATAACAAAGTAAATATAGGCATTAACTTTGAGAAGTCTTATGAATGTGAAATACCAGGAGCATCATGCATTTAATATCTTGAAAGAACCTTCCTGCCCAGACTGAGTGATGATAACAATTTTTCCTTCTATAAATAAAACAACTATTGTTTTATTAACATGGTGCCATTTTAATCTTCATGTTATATTTTGGTTAACCAAATGTTTAGATTGGTTGACCATTTTATCAGAAATGCAAATCTCAGATTTGCTTCATTAATATCAACAGCTTGCTACCAAAATAATCCATACTCATTTAAGTTTTAACACTAGGGTTTCATGTACCTGCAAAAATTACAAATAATAATGTTAAGCTATGGAAATGTGGGCCTCTATTCCCAGTGAAATTATATTTATAGTTCTATCATTTCTCTTCATATTTATAGTCAATTTTCTATCATTTAGAACCTTTGAACCATTATGGGGTGTCCTGCGTGTGGCAACAGAAAAGTTATCAAATGCCCACCACCAGGTTGTGACAAAACTTCATGATCTGGTGAAGGAAGTGAAGGAATATGGAGACAAACAAAAGGAGAGACATAAAGCAGTAAGTATACAGTCATAGGTCTTTTCTTTCCCTTTTATATAGAAATAAAAAAAAAAATCTAATGCTTGTAAATCTAATGCCATCCGCCTCAACTAGTTTTTCTATTTGCTGATGGAGTTACCTTTTTCCTAACTTTATTTATTTTTGAAATATACTTCTTGTCCCTTTTCTTTATCCCTTTGTTATATTTATTACTACACAGTAATCCATTTTTAAGATACAAACAATCTTTTCATAATATTTTGCGATTCTAGGATTATTCTAATGTTATTCACAAATTTATAGTTGTCTATGCCTGTACCATTGCTGCAGAAGCAGCTTCCATGATATTGCATTTTGATAGTTTCTATAGTCACACTTCCCTGCTATAGTCTACAAATTATGTCAATATTGAAAATTAATTTATTCATTATATAGCTAGAACAAAGATGTTTGGCAAAACTAGATTGCACATAGTTTAACATATCAATCTCATGATATTATTTTATATTGCTAAAAATATCATATTATGATATTTTGGGGTACTTTTTTTTCTGTACATTTTGCATTCATTACACACTGCATCTTTAGCCTAAGTTATCTATTTTAGAATCTGTGAGCACTAGACTAATTTAATGCAAGTGGTGTCTAAGCCTTTATTGATTTGATCCGTTCAAGTACATGTACTTCACATAAAGCAGTCTTTAATGTAGCCTTATCTTAAGAAATGACATTTATATGTCCAAATGTAAACACAGTTTTGGAATTTTGACCTGGATTTTTCAGTGTTTATTATATTGTGTAATTCCAGAAATGACCCATGGAAGTTTGAATAAAAAACTGATTGTAGTTAAAAGAGGTGCATTGACCCCCACTCCCTTGAATTCCCAGTGAAAAATATGTTATTTGTTTGGAAAAAAGAGGTACATTGATACCCCATCTTTCCTGGAGTTTCCAGTTCCCTCTGTGATGGGGGTATGGATCTTTTCTGAAATTACACATTGGTTAATTTTTATACCTTATTTGCTACCATTCATCAGTTCTGTGTAGAGGTACATCTGGTGTTGGCGTCTTCCTGCCCAGTTTATTATTTTCTCTTTTTTCATGCCTCCTGTCTCTTTCCTATCTGTCTCTTACCTTTCCTCCTATCTGTCAAATCCATACTTTTGGCTGTTATTAAGTGATCAATTCCAACTATGATATCTCTTTCTTCTGTAGGCCAAAGAGGAGGTCAGCTCTACAGCAGAAATTGTGCAAACTATACAGACCATGACAGCAGCTCTTCATAAGGTACAGTAGCTGTGAATGTGTGCCATAAAAACTAAATCAGTCACCTGAGACAACTGCCTGAGTCACTTATGATTGTTCTGCTCCATCGATTCAAGGTTTAAAAAGTCATTTAAGCATTTTCAGTGCTACCTTTTCATTGCTGCTTTGGCCAGCTCCAGCAGAGGTACTAGATGATCAAGTAATATGTAATACTAATATTCTCTGCATTAACAGTTTTGATTACATTTTTCCCAAAAGGCAAAAGAATCATATTATGCAAGGTGTCAAGAATATGAGAAAAACAAAAAAGATGCAACAAGCAGCAAGGAAATTGAAAAGGCAAGAGTGTTTCTTTCATTTCATGATTAATGTTACTGTCAGTACTGAAATCACTATACTGTCCAAAAGCTGCAACAAATGATCAATCAGTAATATGAAATCAGTGGACATCTAAGGATTACTCCCATCTATCATTAGTACCTAATAAGGTTTTCTTCCAGCAGGCTGCTGTCATATCAGATTTTGGTGTAGGTTTGCTTGATTATGCATAAATGTGATGAATAAACATTCGTTTTTTCAAACTATGTTTTTAACACATGACCCAAGGCATGATACACTTCTAGTATTAATATATTTGTATTTTGCTTTTTGTTTCAGGCAGAAGCAAAGATGAGAAAAGCAGGTAAACAATCCTTGGTATTTTATGAAAAAAAGCAAAATGTGTACCAAGAAAAGAACAAAAAGAATAAACTAAAAGATGTGGCAGATGGAATGATGGGAATGGGAATGAAAAGTCATTGCTATTTTTTAAATTTTTGATATCTATGTTTGAAAGTGCTTGAAACTGTCATTTCGGCATCTCTCATGTTAATTGGCATTTTACAGGAGAGGATTATAAGGGCCTGGTAGAAAAGAGAGAAATTGTAAGAAATGAATTTCATGACAAGATGGTGGAAACATGCAGGGTAAGTAACTCTGTACTATGGTTAGAAGTTTCTGTTTCTTCATCATTTTGCTATAATAAATCACACTTCAAACTACAAAGGATTTGACAAAATAAGTTTTAATCAATATTTTGTAAGGCTTTGAAAACAATTTAAGTATTATTTTAGATTGAGAATTTTATTGGCTTTCAAATAAATATTGACCAATTTAACTAGGAACTGAAGAAAAAATTAATAAATTTGGACACATGGTTTTAAAATTCATGTTGACAGTTTTCAATATTAAAACTAACTTTGTTGTTTTTAATATATAATTTGTGGTGATGTGGGTCCTGAAGAAGTAGTGCCATTTTACAATTAAATTCAATATTAATGAATATTTATTAATAAAACAAGACGCATGTACCGTAAGATGAATTTACCATCCAAGTGCTTTATGTAATACATGTCAATTGAAGTTAAATTAGAGTGATTTCACTAATGAACCAGTCAGAGGTTTTTCCGTACCTACATGTAAAAATATTATCTCTTCTTTTATTCTCTCAACAGAAATTCCAAAAGATGGAGGAAGAACACCTTCAAACAGTTATAAAACACCTTCAGCAGTACATAGCTTCACATGTTGCTGGGTGGGAAATTATGGAAAAAGTACAGTACAGTGCTTTGGATGATTTCATTTTTTCCCCTTACTTTCTGAACTCCTTTTTAATTGATGAATATGCAAAAGCAAAGCAACAAAGGTTACTGTGACAGGCAGAGCTGTCAGAACAAGCCCACAAGCACCAGAGTTCCTGAGGCTACTTCACATTTAATCACCAACTACTTTTTGCCAAATGTGAGACACAAAAAAGTTTGAACCACAGCCTGAAGCTCACCTCATTGTTTGCAAAAATAAAATAAAAACTGGAATCCTTAAATTGTTGCTTTGAAGCTACAAACTTTGCATGTCAGCCATCAGTTTGTCTTTTGCAGCGGGCTACTTTTTTTGAGCAGCCACCTACTTCAAAACATTCTAACCCCCCAGGGTCTGTCGGCAAGCATTTCCTTCCTCCCCTTTCCCCATTTTTTGCTTGTCCTATTTCCTGTGTAGCCAAAACATTGCATGCATGTTTCTCTGACTTCTGAAACCCACAGGAAAAGCTTGCTATGCAGGCTAGAAAGTTTCAATTTTTTCTTAATTTCTTCCTTTCAGGTTCATACTGAATTCCGGGAGCAGGTTACAGCATTATCTACAGACAAACTGCTGGATCAGTTTGTTCGTAGCAAAGGAACTGGCACTGATATTCCAGGTAATAAGGCACAGTAGCCATGATTTTGTTGTCCCTTGCATGTTGCTTCGTGCTTTCTTGGATAAGGACGTAAAACCATAGGTCCCATCGCATACACTATGCATAGGTCCCATCACATACACTATCGCAACCAGAGGGAGGTTAAAGAACCACAGGGACGTGGGAGTGATCATCCCCATTGTAGGGCTCACCATCATAAGTTAACATGGTCGAGCATTTCATAAAGTTATGAGCTCTTAGCTCAGGTGATTAGGCGACGAGAAATCCTAGAAGCCTATACAACAAATTTCCTTTGAGGAAGATTGAAATGTTTTGTTTTACACAATTTGTTATGCATCATTATGTAAAACAGGCTTGCACTCAAACTGTTCATACATATGATGAGAAGTTCAAACAGGAAGGAGGCACCACATTCTCCCTCCATGACCCCCACTAGATTCCATAATTGGTGCAAATTATTAAATGTTAAATATCACTTGGATATTATATTTTTATTTTCAGATGTGATAACATTTGAAGAATACATTGGACAACATGGTGATGCAGAAGCGAATGATAGTTCACCCAGTATAAATAACAAAATACCTTCAGGTAACAAATGTGACGGAGAAAGGGCAAGTGCCCCTATTAAGGATATCTCTTCTTGGAGATGTTTTTTCAAGGTTATTGTATTCCTTTGCCATTGCTTTTGGTGCATGAAAAATGAGATCTGTCAGATAAGTTTTAATTGATTTTATTTGCTCTATAGGTCATAGTTTCCCCAAACCCAGCAAGAAAAAGAAAGAAAAGAAGGAAAAAAAGAAAACCAAAAAGAAGAAGGACAAGGCAAATCAGGAGAACCAGGAGCCGCATGAGAATGGGCCAGTGTAAGTAATGAGCATGTTTTACATTTTTGCCATTGCATACCATTAAGCACTTTGTTTCGGACCTAGTCACTTAGATGCAGAAAGCTTGGTTTATTGCAGTTATAGCTGCACTTTATAGATCAAATTACAGCTGTTTTAAGTATTCTGCGAACTCTCGCGTTCGACTTCCAATGGCGTTCTGGCTTCCGTCAATCAAACTATCGCATCTAACTTACGGTCTTAGCCGACCGTAAGTTATGCCATTTGTTTAGAAAAGGATAGTAAAAGATGCTGTGTGTTGGGACATTTCACTAGGATGGCAAATAACTGAATTCTATGTTTTCCAAAGAGTTTCAAAGTTTGATTGACCGAAGCCAGAAAGCGGTTTGACGGTTGGAAATCGATCTCGAGAGTTCACAGAATACTCAAAACAGCTGTAATAGATTGTAGCATTAAGATGTAAATGGTTTGACTGTTGACTGTTAAATAAAATGCTTCCTTTAGGTCAAATAACTACAGCTGGTGTGAAATTTAGTTTTGTTGGTTTATTGTTAATGTAGCCTTTCTCCTCTTTTCCTCTATTTCAAGTGATTCACCAACTAGTGAGGGAAGTGAAGCAGTAAGTGTTCTGAACAGTAATTGGTTCTCCCCTACTGCAATAGTATATCACTTATATAGCGCTATTCACACTGTCAGACACCATCCATTGTAATTAATGTGCCAACCAGAGATTGATTGCAGGGGCAGATCCAGGATCTCCAAAAAGGGGGGGGGGGCAAAGTAAAAAAATGGAGGCCAAAGTTGAAACCTTGCTCTTGCAAATACAGTAAATGTATGGGGAAATCTATCGAAAAAGGGGGTCCCAGGCCCCCTGAGCCCCCCCCCCCCCCCCTAAATCTGCCTATGGATTGGTTGAAAGAACAAAGGGCGCTATTCATTCTACTGCTCTTAGATTAGCATTACAATAACAATGTTGATAAACAGTGCTATACTTAGGAAAATTTGGTGTCACATGAGTGTTATTTCCTATTCCCCTCAAGTTAGCTATAGAGCAGATTTCATATGACAGTGACAAGGCATGGAAAACAGTATGGTAGTGGCACAGCAAGGCACCTCGCATTCTTGTAAACATTCAGTTAAAATTACATCTTGCAAAATGAATGATCAACCAATCAATAAAATACTTTGACACAAAAAGGCACAATGCCTGCCAAAGCACAGAAACAGCATAGAATACTTAGTTTCAGTTTTTTTCACAGTCATTCGAAATCTGCTCTATGCTATGACATGACCAAGGCCATGTACCATGGGTAAAAGCACTGCTGACCGGTTATCTCAGTGGTAGAACACCAGGAGGTTGGGAGTTGAAACCTCAGCTATACCAACACAACGGCGCTGCCTTTGCTCTAACATCTGCAAATGGTTAGACCTTCTCTGATAAGGACCTAATATTGCAGGTCCTGTAGAAGAATAAGAGTCACCTTGTGGAGTTGTGTAACCCATTATTTTTATTATTATTATTATTAAAAGCATGGCAAGATCATGCATTCCACCCATTTTTGCTCCAAAAAATTAATTATAGGAAATATAGGAGTTTGAGGGTCTAAATACTGTATAGGAGCTTTATAGGAAGACGATAATAGGACGATTCTAGTAATGTTGGGCAATTCCAGAAAATGATATGTACCCCCACCAACGGTGGCACTAGCTTTTGACCCCCCCCCCCCCCCCCCCTCCCCCCTCCCCCCCTCCAATGCAAGATTAATATTTAAGTCTTGGCAGTCTCAGGTTAAGCCTCAAATTATTGTTGTTGTTGTTGTTCTATTAGGCATCTGCATCATTTGAAGTGGACGAGGAAGGATACAGGATAAGACCTCCAGATACTGAAAATATCCTTTTACAAACACCTCAACTCAAATATATCCCAAAATAATTAACATATTGAAAATATAAGCCTGCCAACACACTCCATGGTAGGAGAGAAACACATTTATGAAATTAAATAGGGTGTCACTCTAATACATGCTTCAAGCAAATAAGCCTTGGAAATCTTGAGAGGGTGGTACCTGGAATCCAACGACCTTTTTGAACATACATACAGTAGGTACATACACTTTATTTACCCACGGATTAACACTCAGTTACAGGTAGCTCAGTTACATGTATCTGGATAAATGTGATACCATCCTATATGGAGCATCATTACTTGACTGCCTCCCTAAAATGGATTGTAAAGCCAAGCCAGGTTTCTTCTGGTATTTATCATTCTATTGTAAAAACGTTGCATGATTCTCCTTAACCTTCTCCACGTGCCAAATCTGCAGGAAATTCATCAGATACTGACTCAGACTCAGATTCAGGTAATCATTCTTTCACCTTTTGACAATTCTAGATATCTGCTATTATCCCTGAAATTATTGTCGTGAGTTCTAGTCATCTAAACATTAATGCATGAAATAATATTTTCAGATGATGAACCTAGGAAAATCCAGGTGACCATCAAACCAGTTGATGAGAGAATGTCTACTACTGCATCAGTGGATGAGATTAAGAAAATCACTGAATCCCTCAGCCTGTCATCTCCATCTTCAATGGTAAACCATTTTCACATTTATACAGGGCTTATAATAAGGGCTTAATTTTGAGCTCGTTTCTGTCCAGCCATATTCACACAAGAGTTGAAGACTCATGTTAAAGAGACTGTGTCAGTGACTCCATTGTTATTGTTTCCATTCGATATTAGAATTACATCTAGAAATCTCTAAATGAACATCTAAAAATAAGTTTCAGATTTGATTTACGAAATTCAATCAAGAACATTGCTCTATATTCTCTAAATATTTTCAAGGAGGGGGGGGGGGGGGGGGGGGGGGGGGGGGGTCCATGCTCTTAGTTTTTTTATTTTCTGTCAAATTGACTGCCAGAAAAATGCATTATCACAATCATGATATTTTTAGAAGAAAAAAGTCTTAAAACACTGTCAAGACTGTTGACTGAGTGACAATTTTCAAAAAAAACATAGCATATGTGTGGATGAAGCCTTTAAATTAGCCAAAGCTGTTGGTCAGGGTAGCTGCCTTCATCTAATGCTAATTATTTATCCTCTATTTTTCAACTTTTAATCTTTCAGAGGAAGAATCTGAGCTCTTCTTCAGGTGAGCTTAAATGCCTCTGTCTCATAAATTTTTATTTGACTTATAAAGAAACAGAAACACAGTAACCTCACCTTTGCCACAACAGTGGTAATTTTATACCACATGTAGTTCTCTTGAATCGTTAAAATATTTTGACTGACTAGTAAAATCTTAGAGCCATACAGAAATGACTTTTAATTTTATTGCAGGGCTGAATGATCCCTTTAGAAGCAGATTGAGAGCTTCAATGGACGGCGGAAAAGGGTCTTCCACGAAGTTGTGAGTTTGTACGGCTGAATGGACACTAGACAAACAGACATGCAAATGGACAGACCAACAGACATGCAAATGGACAGACCGACAGACAGACAAATTGACAGACAAACAGACATGCAAATGGACAGACCAACAAACAGACAAATGGACAGACCAACAGACATGCAAATGGACAGACCAACAAACATACAAATGGACAGACCAACAGACAGATTAATGGACAGACCAACAGACATGCAAATGGACAGACCAACAGACAGACAAATGGACAGACCAACTGACAGACAAATGAACAGACAAACAGACAGACAAATGGACAGACCAACAGACAGACAAATGGACAGACAAACAAACAGACAAATGGACAGACCAACAGACAGACAAATGAACAGACAAACAGACAGACAAATGGACAGACCAACAGACAGAGAAATGGACAGACAAACAAACAGACAAATGGACAGACCAACTGACAGACAAATGAACAGACCAACAGACAGACAATGGACAGACCAACAGACAGACAAATGGACAGACAAACAAACAGACAAATGGACAGACCAACAGACAGACAAATGGACAGACCAACAGACATGCAAATGGGCAGACCAGCAGACAGACAATGGACAGACCAACAGACAGACAAATGGACAGACCAACAAACATACAAATGGACAGACCAACAGACATGCAAATGGGCAGACCAGCAGACAGACAAATGGACAGACCCACAGACATGCAAATGGACAGACCAACAGACAGACAAATGGACAGACCAACTGACAGACAAATGGACAGACCAACAGACAGACAAATGAACAGACAAACAGACAGACAAATGAACAGACAAACAGACAGACAAATGGACAGACCACAGACAGACAAATGGACAGACAAACAAACAGACAAATGGACAGACCAACAGACATGCAAATGGCAGACCAGCAGACAGACAAATGGACAGACCAACAGACAGACAAATGACAGACAAACAGACAGACAAATGGACAGACCAACAGACAGACAAATGGACAGACAAACAAACAGACAAATGGACAGACCAACAGACATGCAAATGGGCAGACCAGCAGACAGACAAATGGACAGACCAACAGACAGACAAATGAACAGACAAACAGACAGACAAATGGACAGACCAACAGACAGACAAATGGACAGACAGACAAACAGACAAATGGACAGACCAACAGACATGCAAATGGGCAGACCAGCAGACAGACAAATGGACAGACCAACAGACAGACAAATGGACAGACCAACTGACAGACAAATGAACAGACAAACACACAGACAAATGGACAGACCAACAGACAGACAAACAAACAGACAAATGGACAGACCAACAGACAGACAAATGAACAGACAAACAGACAGACAAATGGACAGACCACAGACAGACAAATGGACAGACAACAAACAGACAAATGGACAGACCAACAGACATGCAAATGGGCAGACCAGCAGACAGACAAATGGACAGACCAACAGACAGACAAATGGACAGACCAACTGACAGACAAATGAACAGACAAACAGACAGACAAATGGACAGACCAACAGACAGACAAATGGACAGACAACACACAGACAAATGGACAGACCAACAGACATGCAAATGGGCAGACCAGCAGACAGACAATGGACAGACCAACAGACAGACAAATGAACAGACAAACAGACAGACAAATGGACAGACAAATGGACAGACAAACAAAAAGACAAATGGACAGACCAACAGACATGCAAATGGGCAGACCAGCAGACAGACAAATGGACAGACCAACAGACAGACAAATGGACAGACCAACTGACAGACAAATGGACAGACCCACAGACATGCAAATGGACAGACAAACAGACATGCAAATGGAAAAACAGACAGACATGCAAATGGACAGACAAACAGACATGCAAATGGACAGACCAACAGACAGATGAATGGACAGACAAACAGACATGCAAATGGACAGACCAACAGACATGCAAATGGACAGACCAACAGACATACAAATGGACAGACCAACAGACAGACAAATGGACAGACCAACAGACAGACAAATGGTCAGACCAACAGACATGCAAATGGACAGACCAACAGACATGCAAATTGACAGACCAACAGACATGCAAATGGCAGACCAACAGACATGCAAATGGACAGACCAACAGACATACAAATGGACAGCCCAACAAATATGCAAATGGACAGACCAACAGACATGCAAATGGCAGACCAACAGACATGCAAATGGGCAGACCAACAGACAGACAAATGGACAGACAAACAGACAGACAAATGGACAGACCAACAGACATACAAATGGACAGCCCAACAAATATGCAAATGGACAGACCAACAGACATGCAAATGGCAGACCAACAGACATGCAAATGGGCAGACCAACAGACAGACAAATGGACAGACAAACAGACAGACAAATGGACAGACCAACAGACATGCAAATGGACAGACCAACAGACATGCAAATTGACAGACCAACAGACATGCAAATGGCAGACCAACAGACATGCAAATGGACAGCCCAACAGACAGACAAATGGACAGACAAACAGACATGCAAATGGACAGACCAACAGACATGCAAATTGACAGACCAACAATATGCAAATGGACAGACAAACAGACATGCAAATGGACAGACCAACAGACAGACAAATGGACAGACCAACAGACATGCAAATGGCAGACCAACAGACATGCAAATGGGCAGACCAACAGACAGACAAATGGACAGACAGACAAATGGACAGACCAACAGACATGCAAATGGACAGACCAACAGACATGCAAATTGACAGACCAACAAATATGCAAATGGACAGACAAACAGACATGCAAATGGACAGACCACAGACAGACAAATGGACAGACCAACAGACATGCAAATGGCAGACCAACAGACATGCAAATGGGCAGACCAACAGACAGACAAATGGACAGACAAACAGACAGACAAATGGACAGACAAACAGACAGACAAATGGACAGACCAACAGACATGCAAATGGACAGACCAACAGACATGCAAATGGACAGACCAACAGACATGCAAATGGACAGACCAACAGACATGCAAATGGACAGACCAACAGACAGACAAATGGACAGACAAACAGACAGACAAATGGACAGACCAACAGACAGACAAATGGACAGACCAACAGACATGCAAATGGACAGACCAACAGACATGCCAATGGATTGAAAGACTGCCAAAAAGACAGAGAGGAACAAACAGACAGATAGACTGGCAAAGGGACAGAGAAAGACAGATACAGTAGACAGACAGATTGGATAGAGGGCAGAGGGAGTAGAGAATGAATAGATAGATGGATGAAAGGACAGCAGAGGTCTTATCCCTAATGTGTTGGTCGTTTTCAGGTCCCGTTCTAGTGATGACCTTCTGGATATAAACTTTGGCCAAACCTCGGTTTCCATGACAAGCCCAGGCAGTGATACCAGCCTTTCGTCATTAAACTTCAAGTCTCCACCCTTGCCTTCTGGTTGTAATAGTGATGCTAGCATGAAAGGAATGGCTGGTGATCTGAATATCCTCAACACGACTCCCTCGCCTACAGCATTCACAATAGGTTTGATTTTTATTTCCAATATAATAATATCAGTGGTCATGTTTCCTTTCCATCTCAATTGCAGCATATTATTCTTTGTTGAAACATTGTTCAACATGCGTTGAATTTATTTGTTTTAAAGCTGTTTTTATAGTGTAACAAAAATGGAGCCTAAAGTAATTTTGAAACTGTTATGCCACCTTGTTGTTGAACTGTTGCTCAACAGCTAAACTAAGCATATTACAGAAAATAAAGACTTAAAATTACCTGTGGCCACATTGTGAAACTATACAGGGCTGGAAATTGCGACAAATCGGGGCTGGGCGACTAAAAATCTGAACTTAGGTGCCAGCTGGCGACCAAAATATTTTAGTACTCTTTTCAAGCTTGATGACCCCTTTGACCAAAAGTTATGTTCAGGTGACAGTTGTTTGCACTTGGTTGCCAGCTGGCGACTAAGAAAATAAGTTAATTTCCAGCCCTGTTATAGATGGATTTCAGTGTTGGTACTATCATTTAGGTGAACCAAGTACATCCACCCCAGATACCACTGGCAAAGAAACCCCACCAGCTTTGCCAAGAAAAAAGATTAATCTCCCAAGCATGAAGCCAGACAGTGATTCTGGGGCACCACCCCCTTTGCCAGCCAAGAAGGGTGGTGCTGGTGTCCCCCCAGAATTACCCCCAGATCACCCAGGTAAGGCAGCAGTGAAACCCTCCCTGATTCTGTTGAAACTCCCCAAATGTAAAATTTAGTATGAAAATTGAATGGAAAATGGAATCTTTGATCCCTGGACAAGCATGCAAATTGAACCCGTGCCCCAACTCTTTAAAATGTCCACCTCCCTTGTGGGAATATAGAATGTTTTTACCTGGAGTTTCACATTTGCAAGTGATATCAGTTTGAAATTAAAATTAGTATTAGGTATATTTCCAGCTCTGTATCCTGAAACAGCCCTGGGTCCAATGGATTGCTCAACTCTAAAAACATTGGTGGATAGATTGTCTCCTCCTTCCTGTTTAATTTTAGAGTTACCTTTCATAGCTTGCCATGTTTGGCATGTAAACTACTAACCAGTCTGTGTGTAATAAAATATTCCAGGCTTGTCTAAACGTAACAGCACAGGGCTGGGTATTACCCCACCTGCAGGGTCAGGTGACATGGGAAAGCCCCCTGTAGGGGATGCAGCTAAGTCCATGCCATTCCTGATGATGCCTCCCCCTGGAGGTGAGATACCAAGATCTGCCTCAATGGGTGCTGCAGCCCTGGCAAGACCACGCCCTAGAGGGGAACAGGTACATAGTTCCTTTTTAATCTGGCCTTGAATTAGAGAAGATATCATTAAAGCAATATGTATGTTTGCAAAAGGATTCTTTGGTACTGTAAGAGTTTGTCCAGTTTTCATGAGTCAGAGTGATGTAGCAGCTGTTTAATATATGACAAGTTTTCATCCTGGCTTGCCGGGTTCTGGGCTGGCCTTCACAACAGCCAAGGTAACCTGTTACAAACAAAATACTGTAACCTGTCAAGGTCGTAGCTAGAATTTTTATTTATTTTTTGTTTGGGGGGGGGGGGGGGCAGCAGTCTTGGTCATCCTTTGTTTTGCTGGGGGAAAAACAGGTTTTCCCTACATGTTGACACTACAATTTTTACTTTGCAGGGGGGGGGGGGGTGCCCCCCATCCCCGCTAGCTAGAACCATGCATGTTGAAAACCAAAATACTAAATGTAGCCCAATCTGTATAAAAGGTTTTATCCTGGTAATCGAGACCTGGCTTATGAAGACTGGACCTATTTTTAGTTGTGTGTTTTTTCATTGACAATCTATCCCTGTTGCTGACTTATTAACTATATATTTTTTAATTTTTTTGTTCTTTCTAGAAAAATATTGGGCTCATGTTATCTGGATCTCAGTCCCATCAGTCATCAAGTCAAAGCTCAATGTCCTACTCAGAAGAACTGTTTTCATCAATGCTAGATTTCATCCCTCATTCATTTGAAACTACAGAAGACACTGAGACTCCAAAATCTCCAAAGTCTCCCAAGACTCCATCTAAAGTTAGTTACATTGGATCTGTGTCATTATCCAATTCATCGTCATCAGCACAGACAATGTCAAGAGCATCAACTACATCTTCTTTAGATGTTGATGACGCAAATAATAGATCTGATGATGCACCTCCACTAATTGCAAGATCTAAGACAGTGGGTTCTATGCCAGCTTTTCATAACAAGATGCTTAGCAAGAAGGACGATGGGCTGCCCATTGCTGTGGCATTTATCGAATCTGTTAATGCATTCTTTAGAAGCAATGATCAAAAAGGGTATGTTAACTCTAGCGATGAGAGTTTTTTGACACAGGAAAACTATAGCATTCTCACATTGGTGACAGATTGGATGAAAACTTGACATCGCTTTAATTTAAATTGTTGGAATACTGTATTTTGCCTGTGATAACAGGGTGCTGAAGCAGTTTCAATCTATATTTTACCTTTTTGGAGGTATTATTGATGTTCTCTCAATTGTTCAGCCAACTCATGTCTTGCCAACACCTGCACATTTTTGTGCCATTTTACCATCTTGTTTCTTTTTATAGGTGCATGGTGAAAGTTACTGGCGATATCACAGTATCATTTCCTGCCAGTATTGCTAATCAGTTATGTAACAAGGAGAGTCCTCCATCGCTTGTATTCCACATCAAAGGGACTTCTTCTTTAGAACAGCTTGTGCCAAACAAAACACTTATATTAAGGTACTGTAGACTTTATAGGGATCTAAAATGGTAACTCCAGATTTTCTGAGATGGCAAGATGAATGCTAAAATGCTAGATCGAGACCACAGAGACTTTTCCTGATACTGTTCTTTGTAAATTCCCAAAGCCAGGTCAGAGACTTGGCTTTAAACCTAACCCTACCCCCTAAATCTAACCCTACCCCCACCTTCACAAATGCTAGCTACTGCCCCAGCTAGGATATACTATGCACACCTGTCTGATTATGACCCATTCATAGTGCAAAAAAAAAACATGAGGAAACCAAGAAGTTCTAAGTTCACATGCATTTTGTATATTATATAGTCCAGTAAAATTAGCCCCATCTTTGGTTCTATCTGCAACTGCCAAAAAATGTTTCAGCAGATTTAGATATGCTAAAACATTTTTTTTGCAATGAGTTGCAGGTAAAACACAATTCTTACTGGACTACTACTGAGTAAGGGTTCCACTCTTTATTTGTATTTGTTTGTTTCCTTTTTAGTGAAGGACAGCTTAGTGGAGGAGATATTATCAGTTATAAGTTTATCATGTCTTCATTAGTAGAGCATCTAAAAAAACAACTAGAACAAACATCTTCAGCATACTATAATATCGACATATTGAAATATGAGGTGGGTACTTTAAGATATGTAAACTCTTCTTTGCAACATGATTACAGTTAATACTTTCACCATTTAGGAAATGTGTTCTTAAGGACCACCCTTTTCTTTTATTGATGGACGGCCCAGTACTTGCTGCATTATGAATTAAGGGCTTGCCTATTACAGTATATGTTTATACAAAATTACAAAGTTATTTCTCAAACGTTTTCTCAAAACCTGCTATGTGATGCATCTGAGAATGACTGCATTAGCAATCATTTGATTCGCCATCTAGAAGTGTGAGCTATTTCAAGAGTTCCTTTTAGAGCACATTCCTTTACCTCAAGGGGTCCTTGTGATATTGGTTGCTTTGATAGGCACTTAATGACTAATGCCTTATAATGCACCCTGCAGGCACCGTGGAGCATAATTTCGATTGGGGGGGGGGGCTATATTGAGATGGGACAACTTGGAGGGATTGGTGTCTGAAATTGGTAATTTTTTTAGTTTACTTGAGAAGCGCCAGATGAATTGGACAAATATTTTCAAAATGGCAGCCAAATTATAGCCCCCCCGGCTCTGTGGTGCCTGCCCTGAATAAAATAGGAGTTAAAACCATTCTTGTCCCCAGAGCTTCCTGGCTTTCCCTTGTAGGGGAGGCTCTGATAAGAGCCATTGATGCATGAAATTTTATAAAACAGAACCGTTGAGAGAAAGTAAATGTTCAAACATTCTAAATCAGCCTAATCAGAGTACTCCCCAGAGCTTGGACCTCTTTTAAGACTGGTTTTATGGGTCCCTACAACCCCTAACTTGTGTTGACAACACTCTAAGTTGCAAGTGGAGAGAAAGCCACTGCTTGCAGGGCCGTGTTCTTTACACTACAAATGCTCTATTTTTTTTCCATTTTGCAATACAGGTTCGTACATCAGGTATCCACTCCACACCATTACAATTATGCAGTTTCTGGAAGTGTGAGCAGACAACTACAAATATACGCATAGACTACAGATACAACTCAGCATGCATGTCGACAACATGTCCACTCACAAATGTGTCTGTTATTGCTCCTGTTAATGGTGGAGTGACTATCATGCAGTCTAAACCGTCTGCAACTTGGTAGGTTCTCCATATTTGGACAGAACAGGGGTGTCTCCTAAATTTTCCCAAAGGGGAGGAGGAGGGGAGAGATTTTCAGATTCAGTTTGAGATTTTATATTCGGCTTCATATACTTGTCAAGTACATGGAGCATTACCAAATAATCATGCCAGGGAAAGGGTGGACCTGAGTGAGAAGCAGTCAAAGACAAATTTGGCTGCTCTGGCAGCTATGTTACTTTTTGGTGATAAAATGGATTTCATTAATGTTGCATCAGGCCAATGTGTTTTTTTTGTTTAGGCCTCACTATTACTCTCGAGGGTTCCTAGCTATTTGGGGTGGGGTGGAGTGGGGGAAGCATAGGCATAAATAGTAAGCTAAGTGATGATTTGTGAAATGCTTGTTCCATGCATTCTGTCAGTTGAATCTTCTCGACATATATCAGAAACAGATCAGTAGAACTTGTAACATTCAAAGACCACTTCAGTAGCAGGCTGTGAACGGTTTGACCACACCCAGCTGACAAATGGAGAGTAAGCTATCTAAACAAATTTATTAATTTGCACAGCAAGGAGTACCATGAATAAGTTGTACCCTTTTCCTTAGCTTACACTAGAGCAGATTTCGTATGACTGTGAAAAGTACTGTGACACGGCATGGTACTGTCGCGGTGGCGGTATGGAACCTGGCCTGCTGTAGATACCGAACGAAACTGCATAGTCGCGGCGCAGACACGGTTGCGGAGTGGTGCAACTTTGTCGCGGAACTTTTCGAAATCTGCTCTAGCTTATTGCTTTGTTGAATGTTATGTTGCTTTTTGACTGAAACATTTATGGCATTCTCTATACAGGTCAGCTGAAAATGAAGAGCAGTCTGGGTTATCCCAGAGATTTCTAACTCCCATGAACCTGATGGTAAGGCTGCACAATTTACAATTTTCATGCAAAATTAGCACAAGATTTGCATGTGAAATGTTGAGTATTGTATTGCAAAAAACTCAACCACTTACAGTTATGCTGATTGCTTTCTTCTACGAATCTGCTATATGATTTCAGAGCCTTGTCATGGTAGCAAACAGCTTTTGTCTCCCCCTCAGAGTGAAATCTCCACATGCTCCCCAAACTTAGAATGAAAGGCAGGGCCTGCCAGCTGGGGCAGTATTGTACATTGTGCTCTTCTTTTTTACATTTCATTTGCATTCTATCTTAGGTTCAATGAGAGCAAAGTTTGATGTGACTGAAGGTCCCAGCACACCCTCAAGAATAGCTGTCCAGTTTACATGTAATGGAGCAACAATGTCCAAATTGAATTTTGAACTGAAAAGTGATGATTATAAATTATCACTTGTCAAGAAAAATTTTCTTCAGGTAAGCAGCTCCATTTTACTTTCATTTGCTGTGTAGTATCATTTCTTATTGGTCCATTTGATCACTGATAGAGCGGATTTCAGATGACTGTCAGAAATAAATCAGACTTGCATTTTCTACATCAGAATGCGAAGAAAAAACAAGCACAGCAGTGACTCTTCTGCTTTCTTTAGTCAGGACTAAACACAAGTCATACTAACTTCATCCCCTGTAGAGCCGATTTCACATGACTGTGGTAAAACAGATGCAAAGTAAATACACTTATTCTGAAGAAAACATATAGGAGTAAACGCAAAGTAAGTGTGAATTACTCATGACACTCATCTGGAATCCACTCTATTTGCTAAAAAAAAGTCATTACAAAAGAGGCATATAAAACGGCTTTTGCATTCAGCTCTGATCAATAATTCTCTCCCTCTTTAGGAAGATACATTGCAGAGAGCTAGCTGATAGAGGTATGGATAGATGACCATCCCATAGTCAGTTTAATCTGTAAATGAAATTAATTTCTATTGAAATATCTATATTCAGAACCTGCAGCAAATTAATACTTAGCAGGACACATGACCGATAATTAACTGAAAATCAATTAAAAATTTAATCTGCAGAATGACCCAGTTTCCTATGAAGTTGGTCAGTGTTTCATGATAAAAATTGTATGATGAAATTCAAACTTGAACTTCTGCACATATAAGATTGCAAATTTATGGCCAAGAAAATAGTATGTTTGCTGATAAAAGTGTCAGACAATTTTGTAAGGAAATTTTGGTATAGTTTTATAACTGTTTATTTGAATAATTGAAGGTGGGGACCTGAGTATAAACTTTCCATTTGGATTAGTCTTCACATGGTTTGAAATTGGTTGTACTGAAATGGTTGTCATAATCCTTGAAGTTGGGATAGACACTTCAAGTAGTAAAAGTAGCTTAACAATTTCACAGCATTTGGAAGGTCAGTTTTTGATGTTTTGTTATGTTAAACGTGAATTCATGTATCTCTTTTGTTTAACTAATACTTTGTAAGTTGTTTAAGGAAACATAAATTTATTAAAGGTGGTCTTGCTTTGGCTATGCCGAGGAGCATGATATGAACATTTTGCTTCCAAAATTAAAACTACCAATGTAAAAATCTATTTCATGAAGAGAGTGCAGTAAAGTTTATTTTCAAACACCTTAAGCTGTTTTTAGAAGTGTGTTTTTTATTTCTGTAAATGTACCAGCTACAACAAAATGTAATTTTGTTTTCTTAAGGTTAGGACATTTCTGCATATTTTACAATCAAGATGTGCCTCTTAGACACCAGTTTAAAATAACAAAGGAATAATATTTTCCAAATGCATGGATACTAGAAATTGAATGAGGTTACAAAACAATTTTGATGAGTCATGATTCCAGTCACATGATTCACACCTAAAAGCATTTGTAGAAAAATATATAAAAATAAAAACGTTTTACACTAAAATTACTTTGTCTTTTTAGACTTTGAATGTGTATGAGATTGCAGACCCCTGTTGTTTGTGCCACATCTGAAACTATATATATTTAGTCTTGAAGAAAAAAAGAAGTGACTTTTCCAGAAAATAATATGCCATCCCCTTCTCTAACAAGGAGTTATTATTTCATATAGTAGAAAAAAATGCCACCCTTTATTTCTAGGGGGTTCATGAGGGGAAGACGTACATCCCTGTCCCCCCTATTAGGGAGTTTTTGGGTTTCAGGATACCTGTGTCGTGCTCAATTTTTTTGCGTGACACAGGTATCCTGAACCCCAAAAAATAGTTGTGCAAAAAATTGAGTGCGACACAGGTATCCTGAACCCCAAAATACAAAAAAAAAAAAAAAACACTGGAGAGCGATGGAGAGCTGGCTCACAGGCTTTTCATGAGGGGGTGTTTGTAGCGGAGCTCCTTTGCGGCCGAAGGCCGCAGAGCGGAGCACCATAGGTATCGCAGGAAGAGTTCAATAGCTCAAAACAGAACTCGGGTATATGATCGACTTGATTTTTCATGGTTCAGCGGTATTCCCATGGATATCGCGGGCGCGTCCGTGTCTGCCTGTCCGTCCGTCTGCGCGCCCCTACACAGGTAAACCAAAGGCACATGTCTTCCTTTAATTTCGTGAGTGGCGGGAAAATACAACGCGCGCGCGTCCAGTGACGACAATATTTTTATTTTCACATTTCGTTCATTCTTCACACCTTTGCTTCGTACTCGGAACAAGAAAGCTATCCGCATTCTTGTCAGGGTAAATTTTCAAACTCCGCTAAAAAATGGATAGCCAAGATGGAGAAAACGAACAGACATGTCCCAATAAAAGGAGGATTTTAACAGAAGGACAGAAAGAGAGGAAAAGTCAGAGGGACAAACAACGACGGGAGCAAGCTAAGGAGAACATGTCTGAGGAGGAGAAGGAAAGGAAAAGGCAGAGGGAAAGACAACGATATGAACTGGCTAAACAGGACATGTCGGAAGCGGAAAAGCAAAGGAAAAGGCAGAGGGAAAGAGAGCTTTATGAACTGGCTAAACAGGACATTTCGGAAGCGAAAAAAGTGAAGAAACGGCAGAGGGACAAACAACGATGGGAGGAAGCTAAGGAGAACATGTCAGAGGAGGAGAAGGAAAGGAAAAGGCAGAGAGAAAGGCAGCGATATGAACTGGCTAAACATGACATGTCGGAAGCGGAAAAGGAAAGGAAAAGGCAGAGGGAAAGGCAGCGATATGAACTGAATAAACAGGTCATGTCGGAGGAGGAAAAAGTAAGGAAACGCCAAAGGGAAAGAAAGCGAAGGAATGACTTCACAGAATGTGACCTTGAAAGAGAGCGTCGACGCAAAAGGTTGTCGAGAGATTTGTCGGCGGAGGAAGAAATTCAGACGAGTAGCGTTCAGAGTGTTACACAAAGTGAAAGTGAAGAAGGCCGCCAGAGTGAAGCTGAAGTGTTGTGTCAGGAGGAAGAACACTTGTCTCTCGTGGTTATGAGAACACAAAGTCGACAGTTTATGGGTAAGTAAAAACAAATACGACTTCTTTTGTTTTTAAGCAGAGGATTTACATTTTGCGTTTTATTATCTTTATTATGGCTGCAAAAGCAAACGCTTTGCTCGCAATGATAACTCATCAATAAATCGTTGTTCTCATACAGCAAAGCAAGTATAGTATAGTTATTTTAAGTGAAAAGTTTATTCTTAGTTTTAGTGGAGAAAATGTTGAACGCTAGTTAAAATTACATGTAAAAAAAATCACGCCATTAAAATCAGTGCTACAAAAAGGCAAAATATTCTCTTTCTTGCCTTCTATTTTTCTAGTATCAACGAATGAACAAACAAACAAACAGAAACAATAATAGTTTTTGCATAATATTTGATTGTCATGTGCTGTGAGCCCGCAGTGAATTATTAGTAATTTTGAGTTCAAAATGGCGGACGACATACACATGTAAGCTGCTAGTCTTATACGATTATCCAGCCAGTTGTGTCCTCTATTTAATGGAATGTGATACACATAATGGCATTTAATACTGTTTACAATTGAATGCTGTTTACAAAATGTCCTGCAGAATTTGGAGACAAAATCCTTCAGGATATAATCATTTTACTTTGGCAAACAGTTCGAACACGGCAGCTGATCTCGTCTCAATAACCCGGGTGCTTAATAATATGTTACATGTATTCGATGGCTGGCCAACAGTGAGATCGCTATAATGTACGTAAATTCTTTTAGCTTTGCTATCCTTCTTGATGTCAACGATAGCGATCATAGAATGTGGCGAATTCTGGGTCTTACGTGAAATTTATCATCTTAAAATTTGCAACAGTTCACGAGATGCCATCATTCATTCAACAGGACCCTGTTTACGATCCAGTAAGAACTTTTAGGGTTCTTCTATGGTTTTCATGGACAGTTTGCACTGTTAATGATTCATCAAACAGTACAATATTAACGTGACAGATTTTGTTCTGACCCAGCAGAACTAGAGTTTCCGATTAGTCTTCTAGCTTAGCGGTGTTGATTTTTTTTTATTTGCACATATTACACCTACAATCACCGACAAAATTGTTGAGAATTTATGTCTACAATCGTTACACATCGCCATACTAAACACTGATGTGTTTCCATATAATAAAACGCTACTGTTCTCGTTAAAACCCCTCCCCCAACTCAATGTTGTTTTGTCAAACGCGCTAGTGGTTGGGTTTCAACATTTTGAATAAGGGGGAGGGGAAATTAAAGCCAAGAAGACATCGCTTACGCAGTTGAAATGGAGAAAAGCGTTTTCGAAGGAAAATTCTCAACCACTTTTGTCGCTGATTGTAGTCTCCTGTACCCAAATGTATGTGTAGATTGAAGCTTATTCATGATTGTTTGATGTTAGTAGTTATAGTAATAATGTTTTTTACCTGGATGAATATTCCACCAAAATTAATAGTCATGATTTGTTTTCTGTTGGCATGGTTTAGTAACATTTGTTTCTTAAATTCTTTTTCCAAAAGGTTTCAAAATCTCACAATCTAAATAATAAATTGTCTTGTCATTACCCTGTAGTCGCAGACAGTCATGATGATGGGAATGACGAAAGAGAGCTCTTAAGTCACACAAGTGCTTATAGAATGCTACCTGAAGGTATGTACCATTTGCACATTGTATTAAAAATATTGTGTCTTTGGTGATTCACATGTAACGAGTGTTCAGGCCCCAGAGGGGGGGGGGGGGGGGGGGAGGGTATTCGTATAAGAGAATGACTGTGAGTCCTACACATTTACAGTATTTGGGTATGAAATGTGTAGTAAAAGTATTTTGTGGGTGTTGAAAAATCCACTGGTATTTTTGGGGGATTAAAAGTTCTGACAGGCTAGTTGTGTATGCTGCTATTATATAGCCCCCCATCATTTTTGTATCTGATTACCCCCCTGTGGTTGAGAGGACCAATCTCCTTCTCAGAGCCTACTCCGCTGTTTGTTGTTTGTTCAGGATCTGGAACTAGGCAGTCTTAGGCCGATTGTGTGTGGCTGATACTGGTATTACCACTCCCCATTTTCAAATGCACCATTAATATATACATTTATTTTTTTCCTCGAGGGCACAGTAACGAATTCTGCATTCTGATTGGTTCTTAAGAGCGCGCGCGGGGGGGCAATATTTTCCTATCTCTGACCTAGGTCACAGTAACCATTTTTGCGTGCTTGTTTTCATCGAAAAAATAAAATTTTAGTGTTGGAAAAATAAATAAGTTATTTACCGGCTTTAGGTCGGTCCGTATTGGGAAAAAACTGTGACATTTTCCAGTCCTCGGTCACAGTTTTTCCCTATACGGACCTCCCAGCCGGTAAATAACATATATGTACGTATGGAGAAACTGAATGCCCCAGCAATCCAGTTTTGTGTGATGCAGGGCAGGATATTTCAATCAAGGCAATGTTTGCCTTTTTGCCAGATTTTTGCTTTGTTTCACAACCTCTAGGTTTTTAATTCGCTCGCAGTCACTGCTTCAATCTCTTTAAGTAGTTATTAGTTGTGGTCCCCTATATGGTCTTTGCAATTGCACGAAAACAAGAGAAAGAGGAATGGAAAAGCTGAAGAAAATCGAAAACAACAACATTGTGTTCAATCCAACTGTATAGTGCAAGCAGATAGAGCCTTTTAATTTAATAGACAGAGAACACTCATTCTAAGAGCGGATTGAGTGTCTTCATAATCTCGTTCTCAAAAGTTCCCTCACACTCTCTACTTCTTCGATTAGCTCATCTCGAATATAGCTCAACATCGTTTTAGAGCCATTGTGGTTAGCACTCAAACATTCGTTTTGAAATCCGCCTCGGCTTTGTTATGCTATTTTTTTGCCTTATTATGCTGTTTTTTGCCTATTCGTGCCCTTTTTCGCTTATTCGCGCCCTTTTTTGCCTATTCCTGCCCTTTTTGCTTTGCCATGCCCTTATGCGCTCATTTTTGCCTTGTCGTGCCCATTTTTGCCGTTTTTTGCCTGCTGCACCTTGAGGCTGCCTTGAATTTAGTTGTATGCTCGGTACAAGCTAAGGAGAGAAAAAAAGAGCAACAAAGGAAGCATTCAAATAAATTTTATAAAAACAAAACACAAAGAGAAAAAAACGACGATGTTAACTGGCTTTCAGAAATGAAGACAGGCGAAGAAAACCACTGGCAGTAGCTAGACACCAAAGCACGGCAAGACAAAACGGGCACAAAATACAAAGGGAAGCCAAGAACTGCGAGGCAAAATCTCTGCGCTAAAAAAAAGGCAAAAATTAGATGCGCGAAGAAGCAAAGACGGGAAAACAAAATCTATGTGCGTGAAAAGGCAAAAAGAACAAAGCAAAATCTATGCGTGAAAAGGCAAAAAAGGCAAAGCAAAATCTATGCGCGAAAAGGCAAAAATAGGAAAAAAAATAGCAAAAAAGGCAAAAACAAATAAGGCAAATTTGCCTGCGCGATAGGCAAAAACGGAAAAATGCTGTTTGAGAGACAACATGTTACGCACGCTTTCTAGTTTTCAGCATGACCATTTGAAAAATATTTTTTTACTCCAATCTCTTTTCATCTGTGATTAAAAAATTGTTTTTTATAAGTTTTTATAAAGAACTGCGATCATTGGGCTTTGGTTTCCTTTTATTTTTTGGAGCATTTTAGGCGAGATCTCTGAAAACACAGCAGATCTAAAATTCTTTGGTCAATTTCAATGTTTCAATTTCTTGGTCAACTCAAGTGTGCTCAACATCGTGCGCGAGGCCATTAGAAAGTCCCCTATACAGCCAACAGTTTTGTCAAGCAATGCTTAACCCTCCTTTCAGATGAATGTTGAAAGTATTGCATTAAGGCAACATTGCTAGATTGTTTGGAATGAGGGAAAATGCAAGCAACAAGTAAATTATAGTCATTAATCACCCAGGGACTTGAATATCAAAATGAGGTGGGGGGGGGAGGTATGAAAATTCTAACAGGTATTTTTTTAGGCATTGAAAAATCCACTGTATTTTTTAGGGTTGAAGCTTCTGACAGGCTATTAGGATACTGCCTTAAGCATAAGCTATTTCTGGGAACCTAATGGTGGGCATGGCCACCACAGGTGATTAGAGGCAAAGAAAAAAAAACAATGCTGATATCAAAATAGACTTTTTAGGCTAAAAAAAGTTGGGTATTTTTTTGGTATCAATTTTTGGGACAGGTATTTCTGGGTGTATAAAATTTATGGCTCAGGTATTTTGGGGGTATTTTTATATCCAAGTACCCCCATGGGCTTTAACCAATACTAGAAAAAGTACATTTTTCTAGGATGGCAATAAACACACAAAACATGCACACACAAGAGGGAAAAACCTGCTACTATTCAAAAGCTCTACTGCTTAAGGCCCGGAGGGGCGGGGGGGGGGGGGGACTCCAAGGTTAAAATGCTAGGGGTGACCGTCGGGAAACTCGAATTTTGACCCTAAAAATACCTGGTGGAAAAAAGTTTGCACCCTAAAAAATACCCCTCAGTCTGAAAATACCCTAAAAATACCACCAACTTTAACAGATTAAATTTTATTCTGGCCGTTTATTTGATATACATCAAATATCCTCTCGAGTTTTCGAATACACTTTCATTCTTTCAAATATTATTTTGGACCTATGTACCTTATTTGCGTGAGAACCCCCTAAAAAATACATATTTTTATATCTTATCATACCTGGTTTTTTTAAACCCCTAAAAAAATCGCCGATTTCAAGCACCCCCCCCCCCCCCCCCCCACCGATTTCAAGCCCCCGGGCTTAAGGGCAAGGATATTTGTCTTAAAGATGGTTCGCAAAGCAGTTACATAATCATTTAGTGTGGATATTGACCAGAATTTTTTTTTACAGAGATTGTAGTTTTGTGTGTATATGACTGTCTTCCAGAGGGAAGGAATTTATTACCCAACTGACATGTGACGTCACATGCGCATAAATAAGGGTCATGCACATTAGACATAGAGTATAGGGTATTTTTCTTACATCTGTCTAAGAATCTCTGAATGGTTAAGTTCAGAAGGGCTAGCCCCATACACTACTGCTATAGTTTATTTTGGGCACAGCAATACTCATAAAAGGTGATTGCGGCCTGGTTGTATGGATTTATCTTGAAATGGGGGGGGGGGGGGGGGGGAATTGAAGATAAATCCGCGAAACTTCACATGAGCATCAAGGACAACCACAACTAACAACATGGTTTAGTTTCAGTAACTTTTATTGAGAATTTCCTTAAATTTCCAAGTCCAAACATCCCTTGCCACAAACCCCATATAAACCCTTAATACTTTGATGTTGTAGTACACAAACATTGTCGGGTCACCTTTGCTCTAAGAAGCAGTTGAGACTGAGATTGTCAGAATGCTGCAGGAATGTGGATAGTAAAGGTTAATTATATTAGAGACCTGATGTTTCCGTTTACCCTTGTCCTCCTTACTCACCTGTCTCTGCTGTGTCTTTCCCATCTCAAATTTTTTGTATGTATGCCTGTCCTTACCTCACAACATTATTTATCTTATCTTAACCATTTCAAGGGTTACAAGACCAATACTCTGAGCCAGAGATACATGCAGCAGTGAAACTGAGATTGATGGTACTGGTGTTGCTGCAAGGAATGTTGAAGGTAAACCATTTAATTAATCTCCTCTTTACCCCGCCTGCCAGAGTGTTTTCTCTTTCCCTTTCAAATTTTTCTATACATACATACATGTACAATGTACATACATACACTTTATTTAAACACTGAGAATCTTCAGTACAGATATTAAAAATACTGTAACATAGTACATTTAAAAGATTGCCGTGTGGGAGTTAGAAACAATTAAGACTATTTGTTTACTTTTCGTTTGAATATCCTGAGTGATGAAGCAGTGCGTGTTCCTTAGTAGGGTATTCCATAGACAAGTTCCACTATACAAGGTTCTCTTCAGATAATTTGTACAAGGTTTGGGCATGGTCAATTTTGCATCAATATTTCGTAAATTATAATTAGTGGTACCCTGCAGGCAGTGATTTCCTCCTCTGTTAGGCCGGCGGCTAGCTCTAGCTCTCCCTCGCTAGCCGCCGGCCTAAGAGAGAGGAAATCACTGCTTGCAGGGAAAATTAGTGGTGTACTGGGGAGACATTTCTTGGCTGATTGTCCCAGTGTTATATAGCATCTCCAAGAGATGCAAGTATCATTTTTTTTGATGTTTCGTCAATATGTTTATTCAAGATAAGTGGTCGTCCATCCAAGGATTTAGTATGGTCGACTTTCTTGATTATATTGTCGTCAATTCTGACTTGAATGTAATCGTTCGTCAATGTTAACACCCAAGGATTAGCATGGTCGACCTTTTTGATTATTAATTGTTGTCAATTCTGACTTGAATTTGATTGTTGTTATTATGCATGCCTGACTTACCGCACCATGCTGTTTGTCTGATTTTAACTTTTTCAAGGATTGATGGCAAGCTCTGGGATGGCAGGCGAATTTGAAGTTGACACAAATGCTGCCAGGAATGTTGACGGTAAACATAAAATAAAGCCCCCTCTCCCCCCCCCCCCCCCCCCCCTGTCCTCCGTCCCTGCCTTTCTACTGTCTCTTACCCACAAACATTTCCTTTTTTTTGTATTTCTCAGTTTTTATTCCAATTTTTTATTTCTAATAAAAAAAATATCACTAACTGGTCTACAATTGACAGACACTAAGATATACACAGAAATGATATGTCAATAAGAGAAAAGCGAGGACAAGCAGTTTGGCATACTTATAGCGATTTTATTATAAAGAGCGGGCAATGAGTGCATGAGAGTCCCATTCCTTAAATGCTTTTGAAGTTTTTGTTTTTTTTAGTGGCAATCACATGAGAAAACTGAATATGTAATTGCCACTCACATTTTCTACATATGCATGCCTGACTTGCCTCACAATGTTGATTTGTCTGATTTTATACTTTAAAGGGTTGATTGAAAAGCAAGGCTCTGAGGTAGCAGTTGAACCTGAGGCTGACACAAATACTGCCAGGAATGTTGAAGGTAAACATTTAAAATATAGACACCACCCTGTCCTCTGTACCCACGTATCTGCTGTCTCTTCCCCTCTCACATTTTCTACATATGCATGCCTAACTTGCCTCACAATGTTGATTTGTCTTATTTTAAACTATTAAAGGATTGATGGAAGAGCAAGGCTCTGAGGTAGCAGCCGAACCTGAGGCTGACACAAATGCTGCCAGGACTGTTGAAGGTAAACATTAAAATAGACACCACCCACGTATCTGCTGTCTGTTTCCCCCCTCTCCCATTTTCTACAGATGCTGCTTGACTTGCCTCACAATGTTTGACTTGTCTGATTTTATACTTTAAAGGGTTGATGGAAGAGCAAGGCTCTGAGGTAGCAGTCGAACCTGAGGCTGACACAATGCTGCCGGAATGTTGAAGGTAAACATTAAAATATAGACACCACCCGTCCTCCATACCCACGTATCTGCTGTCTCTTTCCCCTCTCACGTTTTCTACATATGCATGCCCTGACTTGCCTCACAATGTTGATTTGGTCTTATTTTAAAACTTTTAAAGGATTGATGGAAGAGCAGGCTCTGAGGTAGCAGCCGAACCTGAGGCTGACACAAATGCTGCCAGGACTGTTGCAGGTAAACATTAAAATATAGACACCACCCACGTATCTGCTGTCTCTTTCCCCTCTCCCCATTTTCTACAGATGCATGCTTGACTTGCCTCACAATGTTGACTTGTCTGATTTTATACTTTAAAGGGTTGATGGAAGAGCAAGGCTCTGAGGTAGCAGTCGAACCTGAGGCTGACACAAATGCTGCCAGGAATGTTGAAGGTAAACATTAAAATATAGACACCCCCTGTCCTCCATACCCACGTATCTGCTGTCTCTTTCCCCTCTCACATTTTCTACTATGCATGCCTAACTTGCTTCACAATGTTGATTTGTCTGATTTATACTTTAAAGGGTTGATGGAAGAGCAAGGCTCTGAGGTAGCAGTCGAACCTGAGGCTGACACAAATACTGCCAGGAGTGTTGAAGGTAAACATTAAATAGACACCACCCTGTCCTTCATACCCACGTATCTGCTGTCTCTTTCCCCTCTCACATTTTCCACATATGCATGCCTAACTTGCTTCACAATGTTGATTTGTATGATTTTATACTTTAAAGGGTTGATGGAAGAGCAAGGCTCTGAGGTAGCAGTCGAACCTGAGGCTGACACAAATACTGCCAGGAATGTTGAAGGTAAACATAAAAAATAGACACCACCCTGTCCTCCATACCCACGTATCTGCTGTCTCTTTCCCCTCTCACATTTTCTACATATGCATGCCTAACTTGCTTCACAATGTTGATTTGTCTGATTTTATACTTTAAAGGGTTGATGGAAGAGCAAGGCTCTGAGGTAGCAGTCGAACCTGAGGCTGACACAAATGCTGCCAGGAATGTTGAAGGTAAACATTAAAATATAGACACCACCCTGTCCTCCATACCCACGTATCTGCTGTCTCTTTTCCCCTCTCACGTTTTCTACATATGCATGCCTGACTTGCCTCACAATGTTGATTTGTCTTATTTAAACTTTTAAAGGATTGATGGAAGAGCAAGGCTCTGAGGTAGCAGTCGAACCTGAGGCTGACACAAATGCTGCCAGGAATGTTGAAGGTGAACATTACAATAAGCACTCCACCAAATCCCTCCCCCCCAAAAAAAAATGCATGCCTGACTTGCCTCACCTTGCTGTTTGTCTGAAAAACAACAACAAACAGCAACCAGAACAGCTTTATTTCGCATTTCCAAATGTATATACATGTATACCGTTTCCGGGATACGTTGTCACTGGAAAAAGCAGCAAAGCTTGGTGCGCTAGGGAGTAAGGGTAAATGTTTATTTAAATTTCTGTAAAATCGTAGAAGCAAACATGCTTAGAAATGTGCTGAAAATTTTACCTGTGGCTAAGACAACTGGTATGAATTCAGATTAAACAGTAGCAGTTTAGATGCCCCCATTATCGTCTGCGCTTCGAGCTTATAGGCTTTTGGGGTGGCAACGTTTACCGGAAACGATATATATCAAACTACCCTTTGACTATTTCAAATTCAAATTCAATGTCTAATACGCAGATTTACATTTCGAAAAGTTAAGATTCTTAACAGGAATTATGATTTAAACATGATTTAAACATGAAGATTTTGCAGCTTAACCTTTGCCTCAGAAGTCCTCGTGTATGATGTTAAAAACATGTGAGTCTGAAACGGGGTCTGAAAACTGGTTAGATACTGGTTTAACAGGCTCAACAGCATGTCCGAAAAGCAGTGTGGGTATGCATAAGGCTGGTACTTGGTGTATCCTCTCAAAATGCCCCAATCAGCTGACTACGGTCGCAATTAAGCCCCCCCCCCCCCCCCCTTCTCCTAACCCACCTGTCTGCTGTCTCTTTCCCTCACATGTTGTTTATATGCATGCATGACTTGTTTCACCCTGTTGCTTTTCTGATTGTAATCTTTTGAAGGATTTATGGAAGGGCAAGGCTCTGACATAGTCGTGGATACTGAGATTCACACAAATACTGCCAGAGTTGTAGAAGGTAAATTTGAGGACCACCACTGCTAAGAATAATTTGTTAACCCATCTGCCTTCCTCCGTCCAGTCCTTTGTACCACCTGCCTTCTAACCATGCTGTCGTAGCAACACTCAAATCTTATGAATTGAAATGTACTGAATCAAAACATTTTACGTGGAAATAAAATGTAAATAATAGAAATGAAGACTACTTCAGCCCAACTCATTTAATGTTATCTGGTTTAGGTAAATATTGCCAAACATGTTGTTAGTGTAAATCTGTACTAGTAAACCGTGGAATAGGCAAGGGCATGACCTTGAAAACACTAACTTGTTTTCATGTATTTTAAAGCCAGTCAAAAGCAGGCACACGAGAAGTAACACCCATACCTGCCAATTCTCTCTGATTTTGCGGTGGACTCCCGGTTTTCACCCTTAGTCTCCGAGAAAAAAATTGAAACTCTCCATATTACATTCTCTTACCCAGAGCTCCCCAGCTCGTCTGCTCGCAGGGGAAGCTCTGGGGACATCCATTTGAGGGATGTCGCTGATTGCTTGATTTTGTCCGTTGGAGTATGCGCTGAAAGGTCTTTCTCTCAACGGCTCTGTATTAAATCTCTCCCGCGAGGTTACGAGCCGGGGAGCTCTTGGTTGGAGAACGCATATATTGCAATTATTATTCGACGCTAGGACAACACAAACTATTTTTGTCCTGTTGCCCGTGTATGCTCTACTAGCTGTCCCTTTTTCAGGGTTTACGGCTGGAGTTAGCCTCGATTCCATGCTTATCTAACGCTGTGACTACAGTAGACGTCTACCTACAATCATGGACAAACTTGTTGGCAAAAAGTGGTATTTTTTGTCAAAAACGCTTATGGACTGCAGAAAATGTGTTCTATCGTCTCAAATTATCCCCCCCCCCCCCCACCCCCTCTTTCGATGTTGTTTTTTTGGCTGTGGTCCTTCAAACGAATTTATGCTGAAAGGACCATCATTGATTTTTTTTTTTTGGGGGGGGGGGGGAGAAATGTCTGCTTATACCCCCTTACGGCAACGAGAGTGAACTCACAATAGGTGCTAAATTTTGTGAACTCGCTTTGTCCATATTGTATACTGTTGGGTTCATTTGATACGACGGCAGTTATGGCGGAAACATTGTAACAAAAGTCGATTTGGTGTTGCGAAGGAATAAGTCACAAAGCTCAGCTTAATTATCTTAGAGATGATAATTTTACACAAAATCTACTTTTTATTTTCCTAGAGAATTCAGGAACTAGCAATGTCTGCTAGTGTAACTTGTGTGTCGGATTGTTGGATTATTGTTGTTAATTATGATAGGACAACAATCTGGAACAGTCTGACGAAAAAAGGAGCAGAAGTAACATTTTTTTTTACTCTAGATGCGGGTCACGAGCAATTCGCTACTGAAAACGATGCACAGGCGAGGCAAGATCAGGGCGATGAAGCGGAAGACGAGATAGAAGATCACAACCTGATAGGACGGGCAAGAGTTGTTGGTGTTAAGTACGAGTATGCCCAGCTGGTAACCAAGAATCACGTGGCGACTATCGAAGGCGTCATCGTCGAAACCGTACAAGAATAGTGAAAGAGGAACAGCGGTTGATTGAAGCTATTGGTGACCTACCACAGCCCCCGCCTTTCGGATCAACGCAGCAAGAAGAAGTAGCCTATCAAGCAATTCGTTCATTTGAAGTAGAACAGATGACATATAGCTTTGGGCTGTGTGATATATGCAAGGAACGAAGGTTGCAGTTGAAAAACAGCGTGTGCAAAAGATGTAAAAGTGACAAGCACCAGCCAAAGATGTGGTCACACGAGAACAACATGGACCCTGGACATGTTCCCGATGTGTTAAATGGTCTAAGTGATGCTGAGCAGATGCTGATTGCAAGGATTGCTCCAGCTATACGTGTGCACTTGCTAAAACATGGGGGTATAGCAGCCAAAGGACATTGCATAGCATTTCCACAGGCCGTGCAAGAACCCGCTAGTATTTTGCCACGCTTACCAACGGAGGTGGAAATAATCCGAGTGAGAAGGCAAGGAAAGGATGACACCCACAAGGATTTTAGAGTGAGAAGGCAAAAAGTAGAGAGTGCAATCTTATGGCTTAAGGACAATAATCCCGCTTACAGTGACATAACTATCGACGACGTCCGCATTCATCGCCTACCGGTTGACGGCGAGCTACCAGATCTAAGGACTGTTGAGTTTACGGAGACACAGCATGGAGATGATCAAGGGCCTGCACCAGCACAGTTAGATACTGGAAATGTGGACAACGAGGACGATGAGACAGTGTCAGGGATTCTCCTTCCTGAGCCTGGTGAGTCATTCATCTGCCTTTTAAAAAGCCCTGGCTAAACGAAACGCAAGTTCACGCAAGTCGATGCAAGTTGTGACTTGCAAAAGTTGACTGTTTTGGTGCTTTGCGCGCGCTAATGACGACATGATCACGCAACTTTCGAACACTAGAGCGCGCTCAAGCTAGTGTTTTTCTGGTAAAAAAGACAATAAAAATAAAGAAATCTCACCCAGTTTCTTGTTAATAACAGCTAGAAATATAAAAACAAGATTTTCATGACTGATTTTGGTTATTATATTTCGTTAATTTTGAAAACGAAGAAAATTGGAAACTTGCGTACACTTGCGATGTGGTGGCCAAACGAGACGCAAGTTGCGTTAAAATTTGAACATGTTCAAAGTGAACGCAATTTAACACAAGTCATCGCAACGCTGCGCCAGTCATCGCAAGTTGGTAGCCAAACGAGCACAAGTCAACGCAAAACTTGTGTCGACTTGAGCGAACTTGCGTTTCGTTTGGCCAGGGCTTTTCTGTTTATCACTTACGAGACGTGGTGCACAGAGGCGAGAGGCAAGCGCTTGAAGTGTTGCGCCGCTCATGCTTCCCATGCATTCTGTGTAGGCTTCTTGTTGCATTGGGGTTGTAATGTTAGTAACGCCTGGGACTGAGATAATCTTCTGCCGCATAGACTTTTTAGACAAGGATACTACGTGATGTTCCTACCGGAAAATTTTATCAAAAAATGTTTACCAAATCAATACCTTTCAATTCTTGCAATCTTAGCAAGAATTTTTATTGAAAATTTTGATGTTGCCCTTCTTGGTTCATAAGTGTATCAATCCTAATGAAATGCATCTAAAGCAACTTATTTAGTTAAATTTGTTTACGCCTCAGTGTGATGGCACCTGGATTCGGCAGGGGCGTAGCCAGCAGTTTTGAGAGGGGGGGCCCAAAATTCAAAAAATAAAAAACTCCACATAGATCTCTGGGAAAAATTAGCGTTTGAAGAAATTTGCTACATTTTATAGGAGCTTTTATTTGTTGTCTATTAAATATTTACAATTTTAGTAGTTAGTCGGCCCAGAACACAGGCGAGGGAGAGGGGGGGGGGGGGGGGGGGGGGGGGGGGGGGGGGGGGTGGGGGGGGGGGGGGGGGTTCCGCTGCGGGAGAGGGGGGGGGGGGGGGGGGGGTCCGGAACACCCCCCCTGGCTACGCCCCTGATTCGTTCATAGGCGTGTTGGCACCCGGAAATTAAACCACGCCAATTTTGACCCAAAGCTAAAATTAACTAACCTCCCTCTACCCCCTCCCCTAGAATATTATTTTTGTTACATTGCAATTTGTTTTCGTCAATGTATAATGTCTGAATGCTCCACTATTTATAGGTGTACATGTAGAAGCACAGATTGAAGCGGCTGTTAACCGCATTGTTACTGAAGGAGACCAGCAGAAAATAACGAGAATATCAATGCAAGACCAGCGCAGATACCGTTGATTCCATGGCCAACCACAGATACGACGCCGGCGTCGGAGTTTACCACACCATTTTTTTCTCCATGGCGTTTCCCTGTTTATTTCCCACTGGAGAGGGTGATTACCATATTAATCGACAGAGAACGTGTGCATCTCTCCATGAATGGGCCGAGCACTTGTTGTGGTATCAGGATGGAAGATTCGCGAAACACAAAGTGTGGAAATTCGTGGTGCACAACATGATTCTGAGGAAAAGGGCACTGGAGCAGAGCAGATACTTTGTTGATCAGCAGTTAGGAGATCCTCACATTACTGTTGCTGATTTACAAGAGCGGCTGGCAAGAGGTGACAACACCATCGCTAACAAACTTCTTTACTTTGGGGCAAGTCTTCGTGGCACAAGCCAGTACTGGCATCAGCGACGCAGAGAGCTACAAGCCTTAGTCGAGTTCATGGTGAATGAGAAACGTGGGTTGCCTTCCTTTTTCATGACGGGTAGCTGTGCAGAGTTTTACTTCCCACCGCTAAGGAGACTTTTGGAAATGTACATTCTCGAAACCACCGGTGAAAGGGTCGATCTCGCAGAAGATAGTAACGCACGGTTCAAAGCAGTACAGGAGAACACGCACATTGTTGTCGCGTACTTTGACATGCGGACACAGAGCTATCATCAGAGGGTTCTAGAGCCTGTGTTTGGCATTAGTGACTTCTGGTATCGCTACGAATTCGCCAAGTCTAGAGGACAGATTCATTGGCATCAGCTGAGTTGGAGAGAGGACCGGGAGCCGCACCAGCTACTGCAGAATGCTCGCGAAGACGGGTGTAATGACGACGAATACGCCAGGCGACTAAGTGATTGGGTAGAGGAGAATCTTGCAATGACCGCTTCGCATCCAGCTGGTAAAGACGACAACGGTGATCCTAGAAAAGAACTTTGGCCGCCACCAGAAGGTACTGCCCAGCCAGTGTCACAAAACCAAGATCCACTTGTAATAATGCTGATGGATGTAGCTGCAACTCAAGAAGCGATCTTAGAAGATCATTTGCAGCTCGTTAATAGAGTAGCCCTGCACTGCTGTTCGGATTACTGTTTGAGAACTCCACGCCACTCTGAACCAGGTCTTCAGCCAAACGAGCGAGTATGTCGAATGGAGTTTGGATCAGAATTTCACCGAGGAAAAGAGGCACGTGATGTACCAGAAATAGTACAAGACCACAATGGAGCTGATCGTCTTGAGCTGCCGCGTGACCACCCTCGTTTGGTTCAACATTCGCGTTTCCAATTACAGTCTTGGCGAGCTAATGGGGATCTCAGCTTGATAGTATCGAACTCGCCCCCTAATGACCCAAGTGCCAATGAGATTATGGCTGTGTTAGACTACGTATGTGGATACGCCTGCAAGGACAACGAGCCTACCGGAGCCACCATTGATCTTTTCAAGGACATGGTCAATACGACAGAGGATGGTGACGAGGTATCTGGAAGATCCATCTGTGCAAAGCTACTCATGAAAACCGTTGGACGGCGCGATGTTAGCGGACCAGAGGCTTCGTTTGAGCTGAGTGGTTTGAACCTATGGCGATGCAGTAGAACTTTCAGATACTTATCCCTTACGGGTTCAAGGCGTCTTGAACGCAACGGTAACACTGCTACCAGTAACACACCTCTAGATAAGTACCTCGCAAGGCGACGCGATGATCGATGCTCTTGGTATGAGTTCGCTTCGAGAGATGGGAAAGTTCCAGTTGTTAGTGGCGGATCAACCTACGCTACCTGGCCACTGAATGAAGACTTCTGTCGCACCATGCTATTGTTGCATTGGCCGAACTGGTTTACCTTGGAGGAGATCAAGAGTGAAGACCACTCCTGGAGGTTTCACTTTGAGGCGTTTCTCCTAACAAACGCGTGCCCTACATTCGTAAAGGCGAAGGTGTTTAAGGCTCGGCAACTAGCTGAACATCCAAGAGAGGAACTTTATGAGGAAGGCGACAGTGAAGATGATGCTGAAGATGAAGAACAACCAGACTGGATCGCTATATATGCGGGACAGCATCAACGACTCCAAGATGATAGAGAGTTCCAGTTCGACGACGGAGGCGAAGGCTATGATTGGAGCAGCACCATATTGCCAATGCCACCTAACCAAGATCCAACGAAATGGCTGCAAAATCGCATCGAAGAGAATAACGAGGAGAGCACAAGAAATGAAGAGCTTGAACTCCCCGATGTATGTCCGCTGACACTCAATGAAGAGCAGAGGTCGATTGTAGCATTAGTGTTGCACACACTTCGTACCTCTATGGAGAGTCCTGACGATTACCAACCCCTTCGACTCGTCGTGTCTGGTACAGGTGGGACTGGTAAATCATACGTGATCAAATGTTTACAGCGCTTAGTGAGACAAGTCTGTGGAGTTAATGATGCTGTTCAAGTTATCACGCCAACTGGAAATTCTGCATACTTGGTGGAAGGGAGTACGGCGCACAGATTCTTGTCGATACCCACGGGAGGACGCTCTTGCCACGAATTAACCACCCCATCAGGAACTGTCCTAGCGAAAATTCAGAAACGATGTGAGAACCTCAAGGTGCTGATTGGAGATGAACGCTCAATGTTCGGACGTACGACAATGGGCTGGATGGAACAGCACGCGCGATATGGTATTAACAATGGGAGAAATTCAGAGGAACCCTGGGGAGGAATTCCAGTGGTTGCAATGATGGGAGATGACGTGCAATTACCACCGGTTTTAGACACACCCGTTTATGTAGCAGAATCGAGGAACCCTCCGTCTAACCATGGTAGACTAGTGTGGACCGGATTTGAGACTGCAGTAGAGTTGGTCCAAATTGTGAGGCAGTCTGAAGCGGAACTACAGCTGCGAGAAGTACTGACGTCTATGCGCGACTACACCACTACGATGGAGCATGTTCAGTGGCTTCAGACGTTCCAGTGGAGCCATCTTCTCAGGACGCATGGTGAAGAGTTGCTACAGAGAATGGATGAGCAGGGTTTATTTGTGTTCCCGACGCATAGACTTGAAGGGGAACGAAATAGAACCAAGTTACTAGAATGTAATCAACGTGAAGACCATCCAGTAGCAAGGGTCAAAGCCATAAACCATGGCACGAGACATGCGCCGAAGGCGGACAGTAACAAGGCTGGTGGATTGCTTAAAGTCGTTTACCTGTGCCGGGACAGCAAAGTGATGCTCGTGGCAAACCTAAAGGCGGAATGGGGCCTATACAATGGAGCAGTCGGGAGTGTGGTAGATATTGTGTATCTCGATGGACGCAGACCGACGGACGATCCACCGCCACAACCTGATTATGTGTTAGTGCGCTTTAGTGGCTACAAGGGACCGGCTTTCATCGCTACTGACCCAACTGTTGTACCAATTGTACCGATAAGCAGAGCGACAGATTGTGCATGTTGCAGACGAGTGCAGATTCCGCTACGATTGGCATGGGGAATGACGATCCATAAATGCCAAGGGATGACTGTAGGCGAAGGAGAGCCGTTCAGATATGTCGTCATACATCCAGGCGATCATGCGTTTGAGGCGAAGAACCCAGGAGCACTGTTTGTGGCGCTGTCTAGAGCAAAGTCTGCAGGAGGAGATGGCAGAGATCCCGACTTTGCATTTCATCAGGACGTTCTTGTCAACATGGACAGATTTCGCCCCGTTACTACGCCAACAGTACAGTCTCGACAGCGAGAGATCGAAAGGCTACGTGCGTTGACTACACAAAGCCGTACGCGAGAATCTACGCGCAGAGTGTTTGAAGAGGAGACCTTCCACGAGCTACTCGATTGGGCGGACTCTCTAGCATGAGAGAGTCGCGAGACGGAAAAGTCCATGAAGTAAACGGGTGAGAATTATGCAGTCTTAACAGCCCATCAATATTGTATCACCAAGTGATACTCTCGGAAAGCCCGGAACATGTGATCGTCAAAATAGATTTCACGTTGGTCGCGTTTGTTCTAGAAGGGTGTACAAGGATGGACAAGGTATAGGTGATTTTTTTGTGACGCCAGTGTTTATAATTTTTCTCATTTGCATAAGTATTAGTTAAAATCAGCAAGCGTAACCATGGAGTTATTATTACCATAACTCCATGGCGTAACGGCTGTACAACAATAAATGTTATGAATTTCGATTGCGTCTCGTGAATGAAGTACTAAGAAATTTGGACTTTCGTAACTCAAATTATGAGCGCATGTCGAGGAGCTCAATTTGCAATAGATATGTGAGCTAATGAGCTTCCTGCTCCACAAAAGATCAAATCTTTTTAAAAAGCCTCTTTGCTTTTGAATAAAATTGCTCAACTCAATAAAATTGCTCAACTATACCGAAGAACTTATTGACGATTTTCACTAAGTTTTGAATGACCCGCGCAGGTTTTTGAAAACGTGTGGATTTTGATGGGCGGAAGGCTCACTAGCGCACATGTTTTCTCTACAGTGAATGTCAATCTGCGTACTTACAAACGAAACCTTCAAATTTAAGAGTATGCTTCATTTGTTGTCCGCTAGTGAGGGATAATAATTTTCTAGTGCCTTCAAAATTCTGCTTATGCAAATGAGTTAACAAATAACCGCCTATTAAGCTATTGGGGATGAGAACATTAGTTATCATCATGTTGAGTCATTACACGTGCTGTAATCAGCATGAGGCTGAGGGCGTTGGCCAAGCATGATCATGACGAGTCGTCATGACGAGTCGTTATGCTGTAATTGCGCGTTTACAGCATTGTTCTTGTACTGTTATCAGCCTCTGGAATATAAGTTTGAGCAAAGATAACTTTTCCTGTTTTTTTTTTTTATTTTATCGTCAAGCTTTGTATAAGAATTCATGTTACCAAGTCCAGTAGATTTTGTTATAAATTATATATAATCGTCATACCAATATGTTACGAATATAAGGTTACTAATATAAAGAAAGGTTCTAGTATTAGAGTTAATGAATACATTCAGAAATAATTGAAGCTTGGCACAAGTATCTTAGGATTATTTTCGCTCGTGGTGTTGACTCAGCGGAAGGCTGCATCTATCAGATCAGTGCGCTGAGGCCGTTGACCATGCATCACCACGAGTCGTTATGCTGTAATCAGCGGAAGGCTGAGGGCGTGGCCATGCATGACTACCCGTCGCTGGTCTTATGCTGTAATCGGCCTCGGGAAATAATTGAGGCTGAGGGCGTTGGCCATGCATAAACTGCCGTATTTAACATCTTTTGCCAGTGACGTCTAGCATTACAGTTACAAGTGTAATCTTTATTTATCTAGATTTTTGTTACTAGTTTTATAGCGGATTTCTGTTAGCTCGTGGTGGTGACTCGATATACGGCTCGAGTCTTATGCTGTAATCAGCGGGAGGCTTAATCTATGGATTCAGTGCGCTGAAGGCGTTGGCCATGCATCACCACGAGTCGTTATGCTGTAATCAGCGGAAGGCTGAGGGCATAGGCCATGCGTAACGTGCCGTGAAACACATTCTTCTCATGACATTTTTGTTGTTCTCTTTAAATACTATGTTTAGTATTTGTAATTTATGTTCTTTTTTGTGTAAACATCAGACAGGATGTTTTCCTTGTATTTTTGCTGCATCAATTTCACTGCTAAATACTAGCTTTTACACGTAAAATTATTAACAATATTTACTCCGAACCAGTAAATTGTCTACCGAAACCAACAATCAATTTATTCAAACTACTATTTCTTTAGCTTGTGGTGTGACTCGATGACACGGCTCGAGTCTTATGCTGTAATCAGCGGGAGGCTGCATCTATCAGATCAGTGCGCTGAGGGCGTTGGCCATGCATCACCACGAGTCGTTATGCTGTAATCAGCGGAAGGCTGAGGGCGTGGCCATGCATGACTACCCGTCGCTGGTCTTATGCTGTAATCGGCCTCGGGAAATAAATTGAGGCTGAGGGCGTTGGCCATGCATAAACTGCCGTAAATGTTTAGCCAGTGACCGATTTCTTATGTACCTCCTTATCTTCGTTATTTGTTTTATTTTTATAAGCACAATTTTAGAATTTGATTACTTTGATTCTATAATAACAAATAAATAGATATAGGTTAGAACATATGTCGTCGATTATACCAATCGTGGAGGATCCAAGAAATCTGCTAGCGTTATCCAGGTGAGTGGAAACGCGTAATTTAGGCAAATATATAATATAAATTGTCAATCGTGTGAAAACGTGCTCAATACGTTCATAGTACAACAAGCTTTGTCCTTGTTCTTGTCTGTTCATTTTTCAAGTCCACCTTTCCACAACAGACGTTGCATTGTCCTCACTTTACCCGTTCCTAACACTCGGAACACTATACAGGGAAATCACGGTAGGTTATGCTTGCAGTACCCTACTATTAACCATCAATTGCTGGAAACCATAAAAGGACTAATACAATAGACAGCAAATTTTTAAAGATGTCTTCTTCAATTTTTGCAAGGCAGGAATAATGTCAATGCTTATGCTTTGCGTCTGAAATCATTTCTCTCTTATCAGAGCAATTTCAGACAGTATCTGGTGACGTTACTCTCAGAATGTGGCGCTGTGCTGTTCCAGTTTTCTAACATTCAAAGCGGATACTCCGACACAGGTATTTGTAGTCTGTTTATTTGTTTTTCTGTAACTTTAAACAGTTTTTTATTTTAGAATTTTAGCCTTAACAGTTCATTTTTTTTGTAGAACAGCTATGGATATGCCGTCACGTTTGGCCGCTAAATCTAAAATGATATCAAGTGCGTGTTGTGTTTGGAAAACAACGTAGGTAACGTCGTAATCCTAGTTTTTAATTAGTTAACTTTTTAATTTTGCGAAAACTAGTAAAGAAATAGACAACAAATAAATAAATGGGATACATAACTTCCCCTGTTTATTTGTAAATACTGGGTGACCTATCTTCCAACTCATTTTTAGCTTGTCAGCGTTTTCGTCACCGTTGTCCCTATATTTTTTCCTCATATTCTAACATATTTTCAATTCATAGATAGTTGGTCACGCAAACCGGATTTTTGGATGACTGTAATACATGTAGTATGGTCTACTCGTACAAGTGTTTGTATTGTACTTCCTTCTTTGGCACAGGTAACCTATAAATCTAATGACCTAATTTCTACTTAAGCAAATCAGAATGCAGAAAAGCCATTGTAGATTGGGCGGTACATTACCCAACCTTCCCATCATCCCCTGCGTTTAAGTATTTATTTAAGACGAGCGATTACTCGTGAATAAATTCCCTCGTGTCGTGTTTTGGACTTTCTCAAAGTCCTTTTGGTTGTGTTTCTTTTGTTTTTAATACAAAACACCTTTTAGGCCAAGTCCATTGGATTTTAAAATCGCCCCCATTGGTCTTTTGACTTACTGATTACTACTGAGTTAGGAAAATTAATGATCTGAAAACACAAGACGACTTCAGTTTTCATGAGCAAGCAACTCAGCTTGTATATTTTTTCTCTTGTTTTTCTCTTGGCGCGCGCGCTTGAATGGCTTCCCAGGCACGTTTGTGCGAAGAACATGAAGCTCAGTGAGAGCACGTTTTTGAATGAATGAATAAATGCTGAATAAAGCCTAAAACAACAGCCAGGGCTTGAGCTTCAATATTTTCTGTTGCGTGGTATAGAATAGTCAGACAATGGTTTCGAGTGGAATGCTGAAGAACATCAAGGCGTCACTTCTATATGTTCTTAGCATAAACATTCGCCTAAGGACTCAAATGTATACCAACCCTGTTTTAAGAGATTAATTACTGCCCCCCCCCCCCCCCCCCTTTCATGTACTCTTTATTTATATACCATTTCCGAGAAACGGTATTTGGAAAAAGCAACAAAGCTTGGTACGCAAGGGGGCATGGGTAAATATTCCTTTGAATTTATGTTAATTGTTATAAACACACATGCTTAGAAATGTGCTGAAATGTAATGAGTTTACAGTGTGGTTGCGATAACTGTCTGAAATCAGATCAAACAGTAGTAGTTAAGATACCTCCATTATCCTTTGCGCTTGAAGCTTATAGGCTTTTTGGGGCCAACGTTACCTGGAAACGGTATATAACCCAGCTGTATTTATTTTGTTTTATTTTAGAAAGTCCAGCACAGATTATTGAGACTTTGTGACGCCGTCTATTTATTAGCTATTGCTGAATGTGGCAATGCGGCGGTTTAGATGTTTCACCAGGATAGGTCATGCAAGAAGAAGAAAAACAAACTGGATTCCAGGATGATTTCTATCGATTCGGGGATGACTATTGGCTATGTTGGTGTTCTATGTTCAGGTTTCCCAATAACATGGTACGCTTTTTTCATTTCGGATTGTCTCTTGACACTAAAAGCCTTATTGTGGGTACCTAACGCTTCAAGTTTTAATAGATTCTTCATGCCCTTGGATATCCCCTTTCGATCCCCTCTCCTAACCTCACACGCAATCACTACGAATAGTCAATCTTTTAAAACCTATTCTCTTTTTTGTTCTGTTTTAGAAATTACACAACACAAAAGTTGAGACATTGTGGCGTCTATTTATTGGCTATTGCTGAATGCTACGGTTAGATACATGTTTCACGAGGATAGACGGGGGACAAGACGGAGGACAAGAAGAAGAAAAAAAACTGAATAATATGATGTCCGAGCCCAGCAGGACGAGGGTGTGATCCATAGGGCTGGGGATTTTCCCTGAATCATAGCGTTGCGGGCACGCAAGGGTTTTTCATCCTATGGATGCTCGTTTTGTAAAGCACCCCCAACATATAGAAGTTGTATATTCATTACTTATTTCAAAGCAATAAAGTAGTGGAATGAATATGTGTCAAGTTACAATGTTTTTCCTCAAGGGCACGGTAACGAATTCTGCATTCTGATTGGCTCTGAGCGCGCGCGGGGGGCAATATTTTTCTATCTCTGACCTAGGTGACGGTAACCATTTTCGCGTGCTTGTTTTTATCGAAAAAGTCAAACTTTTGAGTTGGATAAAAAATAACTTATTTACCGGCTTTAGGTCGGTCCGTAGAGGGAGAATTATGTGACCTTATTACGAATACGATATTTCAAAATTTTCTACAATCAGGCAGTTTTGATTATTAGAGCCCTTCCTTGGTAGCAATTTGAGTTTCGAAGTCCATCTGGCAGGTATTACTAACCCTTGACTTGCTTTATCAGAGATATGCATATGCACGACCTTTGAGGATTTCAAATTAGGAGCTCCGCTTTTAGGCAGTGCCTAAATCTATATATTAGTTTTTAATTGCTCCAAAATGTAGGCTCTCTGATTTAGGGACAAAAATTGTTTATGCCATGTTCTCCCTCGAGGGAAACTTACAAAAGTTGTACTTGTTATCTTTGTAAACAATATAAAAGTTATATTGCTTTGGACATACAACGTTACTTACCTAATTAATGGCCTATAAACAAGAGTCATTGTGCCGCGATTAGCTTACCGGTTGAAAAGTACTTATTGTTAGTCCCACGAGACGCGTTGTGATTGGCTAATGAGATACAATAGGCGCTTGTGATAACTTTAGTAAATGAGCAGTAATTAGACAAGTTACTCATGGTGTTTATAACTGTTTATCCGTTACTGAGTATAGATTCTCAAGGAATTCAGGCACTTGTTACGTTAATATGGAGCAATAAGGGAGTTTAAATTAAAAGGTATGTTTGTGAAAACACGAGAATCACCTTCGGTTGTCTCGACAAGAGTTTTACGAACTCACAGACTTAATGAAGTCGAGACTTTTCGACTTAGTGAAAGAATGCGCTCAATGAAGGCGAAGGCAAAACCAATTATTGTTCGATCTCTGATGAGATTGACGGTGTCCGGAAGAACTTGAACAAGATCAAGAAAGTGAAGAACAATTTAGGGATAAGTGTCGAAAGGCGAAAACTTCTTCGTGAAAAGGGCTATCGTGTTTTACCGATACGTGGCCTTGGCGATGAGCCAATTACCCTACGAGGTCCCGACGGGAAAAAAGTTCAAATCAGCAACAGCTATGATGGTGAACAACTCCGACGACAATTAAATATAAACTTTGATCAGCTTAATCTCGACGATGACGATAAAACCGAGAACAGCAGCGACAATGAAGAGGAAGAGGTTGGAAATAAAAAGGATTTTCAGTACAGAATTATTATTCCACCGTTGAGGCCAGGAAGCCGACGAAATTTCAAAAGCTTCAGCGATGATGAATCGGAAACGGAAAAAGAGTTACTGTTATCTGAAATGACGCCAAAAAGCAAGCGAAAGGCGTACCCTGTTCGGCCTCAAACGGCCACAGCTAGTAGAAAAACCTTTAAAAGGCAACCCTCTCGATCACAGAGTTCTAGAGATTTATTGCGGGCGAGAAGCGCCACACTTGCAAGTCCAGAGAGAACAAGGAAAGAATTACTGGAAGACAACTCTATTGATCAAAATACCTTACTAGATCAAGTCCAAGCGGAGAACAAAGCCGTGATTGAAATTCCAGAGCAAGGTGAGCAGGAAAAGGTCATTGACATCATTACAGAGGAAAACACAAAAGAAAATATTTCACATTTTGATTCAAGTTTGGTCGACGCGGTTGCTGAAGCTGCCAAGCCTGAACGAAGGAAGTCTTGTTTAAGTTCAAAAGCAAGCGTGGAGGCAAATCTTGGTGTCCGTACAGAGGACAGTACTGGAAATGAAAGGAAACAAAGCAATGAGGTCAGTTCGGACAGTAATAAAAAAGGAGTGAAACGAAGAGTATCGCTCTCGACGGAAACTAAATTATTGCAAAGACGAAAATCAGTGGATGAGAAAATCAATGTGCGTCCTGGTGCCACAAGGGAAGATACCGCGACCGAGAGACGAACGAGAAATATATCAAGTATAGAGCAAAGGGGGACGCCATCTACTGGACACTTGTTACCACCTAGAGCATCCGTGCCATTGAATGACATGGCAAAGAGTCAGAGAGGAGGAGGCCGAATACGGACGGAATCTTTTAACTCAATCGCTAGTGGTGCAGTGACAACTAGATCTACACGAGTAACACCGAGTAGGAAGCATAGCATTGGCGTGAAGCAGGATGAATTTGCATACGACGCCAGGCCCGATAAGGCACTTAGTAAAGGCTATTCCACTATGCAAATGACAATAGGGGGGAAACAGGTAAAGATATTTGTACCCAAGTTTTCTACCGATGTTATGGATGATGTGGTCGAGAGGGCACGTGCCAAGTCTTCCACTAGAATAGAGCTCAGGTCACGTGCTTTATCGAGTTTATCCACGGGGTCTGTAGGAAACAAAAGATAAAATGTCATCGTAGTGTTTTTCTTGAACATTTTTGTAATGCAGACTATACTCTAGGCTCCGCTGCCGTTGAATTCGCTACTTGCAATTGTAAACCAATTTTAATTTTAAATTAAAATATTTTTAAAAATGAGTTGTTCGCTTCAGTCAGTCTTTGGTTATTATATTCTCGGTTTTCATGTGACGTCATCAAAAAGCTAACTTCTAAACCAAGAGACCTACAGATATGTCCTTTCTGTGATGAATATAACTCTATTCAAGATTTGTCACACGAAATTTCGGCACCTTCTAAAATACGGCCTAAATCAAATTTTAAAATAACTAAAAAGACCCTAAAAGAAGTGGAAAGTGCCGTTCATGCTAACAAATGACTAACTTAACATCAATTGGGATAATAATTGCGATAGAAGTAGTGTATGGTCATCGTAAGAGAAACCACAGCGGACCTGAAAACACGGATGTTTTGGGCGCGAGAAAAAAGTACTCCGGTCAAAGCAAAATGGAGCGCACTTGCAATATAATTTTATTGGGAAGCCTTTTCAGTGTTTCGCGCATGCGAAGTCAACGAGTTACCAGGTGCCTCTTTGAATTTCAGAGAACTTTTTTTTAAATAAAAATCTCTATTCAATTGGCGAGTTACCTGGTAACTCGTGGAGTTCGCATGCGCGAACTACGAAATTGCAGCCCTGGTAGAATACACATTGTAGGCTTTCATGTTCTATGCTCTTCGGTTTGGGAATTCTGGCAAATTGCAAAATACAGAAATGTGCAGGCAGATAGTAAGATTCTTGAGCGCGCTCGCCGCTGAATTTAATAGGAAAGCGCTAGTGATTGGCTAGACGAATGTCAATCAGCTGTCTCCAGGGAACAGCAAGAAAAGTTCTTGAACAAAGGGCTACAAATAGAGCCTAATTACTATTGAATTTGACGTTAACTAAGTAAAGACTGAACATAAGATCGTATTTGTCACATTGTCAAGAGTGTTCTGCTTTTCGGTCAGAAGTGCTTGTCAAAATTGAATCTACAGTTTTCATAGGTTTTCTTTAGACTAACTAGGCAAACATTGCAACACGGCCTGGTTTTAAGATATCAGAAATGATCCCTTTAAGCAGGAAATGTTCCTCTACTTTCGGCAACGCGAATTTTACTGAATTTTACTTAACCCTATTCAGACCGGGGGGGGGGGGGGGGGGCTTTTCGAGCTCCCCCTCCAGTAAAATCCTGATTACTCTAAAACCACTGCAGCTATGATGATGAAACTTCGTGACTTTTCCTAAAATTTATCTGGGGACATTTTGGTGTCAATGACATGTCAGTGTCAACGACCCAGTTTCCATGGCAACCACTTTTTGACATGCATGTTTTGCAAAACTCGAAAAAACGTGAATTTTTCATATTTCAAGCTTAATGTTGGACACATTGCCCAATTTATGACTATCGGATATTGTACTCCTTAGTAATTTATGTACAGGCTAATTAATTTTTGACACAAAATCTTTGGGGGGGGAGGGGTAGGGGGATTTTGTTCATTTTAACATATGGTCTAAAACTAGCTCTGGGATTCACAAATTTCCTTTTAATTCAACTTTTTTAATGTCAAACACTTCTTTGATGAGTATTTTGTACATTTTGACCATTTTTTTCTCATTGAGTATTTATCTGAACAGTCAAATGGAAATTAAATGAAATTTTATTTTGCTCCCACGTGACAAAAATAGGTGTGGTGATTTGTCTAAGGCTCATGGTCATTGTGTGAAAGTTTGATGATCATAGCCCCAGTGGTTCCAGGGATATAGAGGGGGGGCCGAATATAGAGGGGGGGCCGAATTGTCACGTGGGAGCAAAATGTGACGTCACAATGACGTCATTCTCAATGTTTTATCAATTTTTAAGTAATTTTAATTAACTTCCAAAAACTTGGTAGATAATACTCTAAAAGCCAATTAATTAACATCAAGATAATGTAAATGTAATAATTGTGACATTACCACATAAAGTTTATTAAACTTGCGTCATAATGACGACTTTTGAAAATATTGTCCGCCATCTTGGATCCGCCATCTTGGATCCGCCATCTTGGATTTCATTTAATTTCCATTTGACTGTTCAGATAAATACTCAATGAGAAAAAAATGGTCAAAATGTACAAAATACTCATCAAAGAAGTGTTTGACATTCAAAAAGTTGAATTAAAAGGATATTTGTGAATCCCAGAGCTACTTTTAGACCATATGTTAAAATGAACAAAATCCCCCTACCCCTACCCCCAAAGATTTTGTGTCAAAAATTAATTAGCCTGTACGGAAATTACTAATGAGTACAAGCTCCGATAGTCATAAATTGGGCAATGTGTCCAACATTAAGCTTGAAATATGAAAAATTCACGTTTTTTCGAGTTTTGCAAAACATGCATGTCAAAAAAGTGGTTGCCATGGAAACTGGGCCGTTGACCCTGACATGTCATTGACACCAAAATGTCCCCAGATAAATTGTAGGAAAAGTCACGAAGTTTCACCATCATAGCTGCAGTGGTTTTAGAGTAATCAGGATTTTACTGGAGGGGGGGCTCGAAAAGCCCCCCCCCCCCCCAGTCTGAATAGGGTTAAGCCCTAATATATAGATTTAGGCAATGCCTAAAAGCGGAACTCCAATCATACACACCCCACGTCTTACTCACAGGGAGCTCACCTTTACGAGTTTAAATCAAGAAAATTCATGTTACCATTATATGGCAATGATAGTATTAGCGCGTTCTGATATGCTAACAAGTCGCAGTTCACGACCGGCAAAAGATAATCTCCTTGAAATAAAAATGAAAAATAAGATTTTAAGCTTTTACGAAAGAAACTGTTGTTTTTCTTCAGAAGAACGCCGAAGTCTTGCTTCGCCGTGGGCCGGGTATTCTGCAATCTAGCCTTTGAATCTTTTGCAACTCCCTCATAGTTTCTCCAAAATGACTAAACAACATTATGAAATTTCGGCGAAGGAATCGAATCCGAAGTATTTTGACAATCATTAAAGAATTCTTTTGAGCAAATTTGGCGTGGTTCGCACCCACGAGTTTGTCTCAGTTTGACTCAACAAAATTATGAACTCGAGTGAGCCGACGCGGGCGCGTGTATTGTGAGTTTTTTCGGCGGGAAAATGAAGGAGCGACTTCCGGTCCGTGTCCTCTGCCAAGCACCGCGGCGCTGTGCTGGAGGACAAAATGACGCGCGCGCTCAGTGATCCAAGACGGACTGTGATTGGCTGTGTACACGGGTCGCCAAAAACGCAAGTGCGCATGCGTACATAAGAGCCCGCGATGTTTTCGTAAGCCGCTGAACGTATCGTTTTGGCTTGGATGGGTAGCTTTTTCATGTGACGTTGAATGATACGTATGGGGCTCCACTTCGTGCCTTCGGCACGGGGAGTTCCGCTAAAAGATACGAGGATTATCCCCGACCAAAAATATGGGAGTGCCCCCCCCCCCCCCCCCCCCCCCCCCCCGGGGGGGGGCTGCAGACGGGGATAGACGTTTTTTTTATAAAAATGCAAGGAGGACCAACACAATGTTGGAAACAATTGGTGAAATTCCTCTCCCCCTCCTCCCTTAAAATAAAAAAAACCTTCCCTGTGTGCAAAACCCACCATGGAGAGATGAGTATTGGATATGCTGGCATTGTGTGGCCCTTCCAGAAAATATCCATCCCCCACCCATGGAAGGGTGTTGAAAAGTGACCACAACCCCACCCCTCTGGAATTTCCAAAGAAAAACAGAAACATACAGTATTTGTATGAGAAAAGTTAGGTACCACCACAGCACCACCACTCCAGAATTTCCAATCCCTTCTGTGGAGGAGGGTGGGGGGGGAATATTTTCTGGAACCTTGCATTACACATATAACAATAAGAATATAAAGCTAGAGATTCGCATGAGTAATCTTCGATCAGCTCATGGAAATCTAGAGCCATTAATCTATTGTTTTAGTATTCACCAACCAGATTATCCAAAACTACTAGTGGATAAATTATGTTCTCCAAAACACAAGACAGTCGTCCTGAACACCCTATGCTAACTGCTATGTAATCATCTTAGTACCTCAGCATCCTCACTACAGTGGTACCTCTATTCAGAGGCCACTTTTCAAAGTTCCAAAATAATTAATTGTCATTCAAGTACTGTATACCTTTGTAGTTGGTTTAGATTGTGGTAAAATTATAAGCACTGTAAATGCATTAAACTGATTCTTGAAAAGTATTTATTTAAAAATCACACATAGTTTCTTAAAGACCCCAAAATGTTTTATATTGTTCAATAAAATAGAAGTTTCAATGTTTGCCAATTTTTCTTTTCTTAGTTTATTTTAAACTAAGAATCCAAGTTTTATTGCTTAATTTATAAAATAGCATTGCATTTGCTGTGTGATTATGATGTGAGAATGCACAGTTTTCAATCAATTAGAGTGCATACTACTAGCTATTTATGAGGCCGAAGGCCAACTGGGCTATTGACTCAGAGGCCATGAGGGCGAGAGGAATAATTGTTTTAGTCAAATCACACTAGTAGGTCAATTTGTATTGCTAAAAAAAAATTTTGTTCTGTTCATTTGCTATTTTCTGGCTTTCAAATCCGACACTTTTCGCTACTAGTAGGCTATAACTTATAGCCTACTAGTAGCTCAACCAATCAGAATGCAGCATTGATAACAGACCACTGGTGTGATTTGACTAATTTATAATATTGTAGGTTCAAGAAAATATTCATACCCCATACAGAAGCCATACAGAATAAAATTGTTTGAATACCTCGAAAAGGAAGCAAAGGTCGCCCTCAATGGTTTAGCCGCAGCGACTGTATTCCAAAAAATTATAAAACTAAATCAAAACGGAAGTACCCAAAAGCAAATCGCGAAATTTATATGGGAAAGTATGTCAGAAAGGAAAAAACATATTAAAGGCTGAACAGTAATGGCATCGCCTCGCCCCGCCGGACTAAACTTTATCTATTTTTGTTTTTTTTAACTACACATTTATTGGAACCTAATACTTATGTATTTTGATATACACGGTACCAATAAACCATGTCTATGTCTATGTCTACCCCCACTGAAGGGTGTTGAAATTGAGGCCCCCCTCCCCACCCCAGGAATTTCCAAAGAAAAATACACTATTTTTATGAAGAATAATGTACACACCATAAAGATTTCCAAAAATAATCAAGTCTGTTTTATTTAATTCAGTGAAACTATGTCAAGACAAATTATATCTACTTCAGTGAAACTATCAAATACAAATTAAAACCTTCTTTCCATGCCTGTGCCTGCACCATCCGAGTTGGCGTATTTCCTTCAAGGGCTAACCATGTAGGAATTATGTGATATTTAGAAAATAACACCTATGTTGTATTGTGAATGTGCGCATTCTGATTGGTTAAAAAGCGTGTTTGTAAGAGACCTGAGAAACACGATTGTCACGCAACGCTGACGCGCGTGTGTATGTTATTTTCTAAAAGCAATAAAAATACTTTCTGCGTGCTCTCTGGTTTCTTACAAACACTCGGGGAATGTTGGTCGAATTGATAAAACTTGAAAGACACTCGCCTTCGGCTCGTGTTTTTCATGTTTTGATCAGTTCTCCCAACATCCCCCTCGTGTTTGTAAGAAAGCAGAGAGCACGCGGAAAGTACTTTTATTGCTTAAAGATAAGAGCTCATCCATGTCCTTGTTAAACGGCGATTTATTTGAGCATAAGAAATGGAATAATGAACGGCTACAAAGCAACTACAAACGGGGTTTGACCGGGCTAGTCCCAGTCTCTACACAGGTAGACCACATATTTCTCTATGATAGACCTCATTCACTTGGGCATAATGTTGTCCCATTTTAGATCATGTGGCATTCCCCAGGTATCCTTTCTTTGTGTTTTTTTTTTCTGCTATGCATCAAAGGATATATGAATATGGAAGAAATCCAAACAAAAAAAACATTATTCAAATGAATGCCACGTGATGTGAAATAGGTAAACATTACGCACTAGTCGGTGGGAAGCCCCGCACTTTCCAACACGGGGAATAGCGGGGCATTAGATATAAAAGAATGCTAGTGCACCGCTAATTCCTTGCAATTTGAGGCACATTTCTGTGTCTAATCTGTACTTTTTTCTCCCGAACCAGGGCCGCAAATTTCTTTGCATAATAACACTTGTATTATTATTATACGTTTTCATTCGCAGAGAAAAACTCCTGCCACTTTAGCAAAGTGCCACAATATCAATAGGAAATTTCATGGCGAATCCCAGCCCAAACCCTGCCTACAGTCCCAGCTATAGCAGCAGCCACAATCTATAAACCACTATCTCCCACATACTGTGACTTCTTGAGCAATGTGTGGTTCCAGAAAATATCCTGTGACCCCCCACCCCTCTGGAATTTCCAAGGAAAAATACAGTATTTGTATGGAAATGATCAGGTAAATTGACCCCCCTCCCACCACCCCTCTGGAATTTCCAATGCCATTCCGTAGGGGAGGTATGGATAATTTCTGGAACCACACAATCTAAAACCAAATTAAACCCCTGCTATTCCCAAAGCATTCACTATTATGTCAAATACAAATATAAACCAATTTTGCTGTTTTTTTCTTGAGGAAAAAGTCAATTCCCATGGGTATCACCCGGGGGGAGGGGGGGAGGGGGGTACTTGGCTTGATATAGGGCGGGTATGTGCCGCTGCGAATTTCAAAAGCGGACCCCGTTATAAAACGATTTTTTGGAGAAAAGCTACACCCCGTCCAATTTTTTTGCACCCAAAATGAGACCCCGTTCTAAAGAGAAATTAACGATACCTGCAAATCAAAATTGTTGTTGTTTACATGTTACGGTTTTATCTGGAATAGAATGTTAAAGCTTGTTTAATTCTTTACTTTAATAAAACAATACGTGACCGCCGGGTCGCTTCCCTGAAGATTTTACTGGGTGGTCTTCATTATCATACCCTGTTCTAGAGGACGGTTCCTAAACGATACCCCGTTCTATCGGCTGGAGGAAGAAATCGGGACCCCGTTTGGCGGCACATACCCGTATAGCTCTTGTAAGGGAGTACCCCCCCCCCCCCCCCCGGTTACACTAATAGGGGTGCTACATAATTTGGTATTGCATCGTCTCAATGAAAATTATAGCATTTCCAATTTGCGTAAATAGTCATGAAAAGCTGTTTCTAAACCAAACAGTCTAAACCAAACAGTTGTAATTACACATTGCAATTACAACTATGTTGTGAACAGCGAAATGCTTACCTGCCAACTCTCCCAGTTTTCACCCTCAGTCTCCCGGGAAAATTTTGAAAAAACTTTCCAAATATTTACTGGAAGATCTTCCGGGTAAACTTCTTGCTCATTTCTCATACAGTTGTTGTATTCGAGACAAACTTTTGGTTTTGGAGTTTTCAGGGTTGGCAGGTATGGAAATGCAAACATAAACACATGGCTTATCACCAAGACAAAACAATAAGTGGGCACATAAGCTTACATATCACACACTAGAATTTTGTAATTTAGATTGAAGCACAAAATTAAAAGTGTGAGACTAAACACATTGTATTCGTTTTTTTTTTAATTGTTCTTACTGGTACCTTTTTACTAAAGCTTACTAGCATATCATAAGGTTTTATGTATTCACTCTAGTAAATTTTAAGTTTAATGCGCCTATTTCAAACATTCTGCTGTGCACAAGAAACACTAAAAAACATTTTCGAGAACATTTTTTCTAGTGTTTTCTATAGTTTTCTAATGTTTTTGTCAACACGCATGTTTCATTAGTTAGCCTTCGGTATTAGACAGTTTAAGGAGTTAATATTAACTAAAATGCTTATTGTATTTTGATGCTAAAACAAGTTCGAGTATCGCTGTCACGCCGGCTTCAGCTCTATAAGGATTCAAAGGTCAAATGCTTGATGTAAACTAACAGCAAACTTTTAGTTCCTACCTTCATTCGGAGTAGATTTTCCCCCATGTAGAAACAACCTTAGTGTAATCCTGTTCGGAACTGTGAATGTCCTGCCATCTTCCTATAAAAACTGCTAGCCTATATCCAGGAATTTTGAACCACGAATTGCTCGGCCGCCATCTTTGTCTTTAGACTTCTCGTGTGCTAATAATATTCATCCAAATAAAACCGTCACGTCACTCGCTTCTGCCATAGTGGAAATGAGCTTCTCCAAGTTAATTTTGCTCTTCAAAAAAGTCAAGTTACTGCCCAGTTACTAACTAAAACGCCCAAGCGTGAGTGAAAGAAATGAAGAATGACTTCGCAAAGAACTGCACCGCCAATTGCCAATTCTACTCGTCGCTATAAAAATCTTGGACTTCTCCCGGACTTCTAGATGACTAGGAAGACACTCTCCTGATTTCTTCACACACTAGTTCTCCCTGGCTTTTTGTAAACATATTATCATTTGCGTAGAACAGTTCTGCAGACGCGTTGTACAGATGTATTTCGTTCGGCATTTCGATAAAGATAAACAGAGTTGCATAAGACCATATTTGGATTTCCTGCAGTCTGTCACGTGAGCAGCACCCCCCCCCCCCCCCTCCCCCGACCACCTACCCCTTCCCCCTCACTACCACACCGCCATGTCGTGACGTCATGGGCGCGCGCCACCCACGCCTCCCCCCGTCACTGGCTCGCCGCCATGTTGTGACGTCATGACCACACGACTGCGAAGGAGACTAGATGCATCAAAGCGGCTGCGAAAGGTGCAGGCTTCACCGTCCGGCGCGGGAAATTACCTTGGATGACCTTCGACGTTCAAAAATCACTTCGATCCCTTTGCGCGATATTGCTGCATGTGAGGTTTTGGGTACCCTGTACGGGATTTCTTACATTCGCACTATTTGCGATAATTGGACTCGTACCGTACCATTTGGATTTGATTTTTGACGCTTTTTTCTTAGGTATGGTGCTCCGCTCTGCGGCCTTCGGCCGCAAAGGAGCTCCACTAATAAATTTTCTCAGTCTGAAAAAATTTGAGTGAGTTCCGGAACTACGTAAACTACCCTGGATCCGCCCTGTTATTGAATACACTCTATTTTATAAGAACCTTTTTTTATAAGAACGTTCAGCCTGAAATTTAAGAACATGCTAAGAACATGCCTGAGCCTCAGATAGGAGCAAAATACATTTATTTTCAGTGATGCGTTCTAAAATCCAGAATCAAATGTGTTAATAATAACGACCTTCAATATTGCAATTTGGTATTATCCTTCTATAAGATCCGACTTCACTGAAAATGTACTTGAACATCCGTAAGAACATTTCTTGCCTCAAACTGCTCCAAAAATAAGAACGGCCTAGCCTCAACTGAAAATTAGACGTTCTTATCAAAAAAAGAGTGTACCGTTAATCTACGAAGTGTAGTTTACTTAGTTAATTGAACATTTGACACTCAATTTCTTAAAAACTCCATAAACATTGTTTTTTGGCCAGTCGAGTAAAGAAAATTAATGTTCTTTAAGCGCGTGGCTAATTAGATAAGTCCTTACGGAAAGCTTCACTAAGCGGGTGTGGAGTAATTATTTACTGATACTCACCCCTTGGGCAAAGATTTCTAGCGTGCAATGTGCACCGGCCCATAAATATGTCAAAACATCTATAGAACAGGTCGCGAGATGATTTGTCAAAAAGATAATGAACATACTTTATTCGCATTGGAAACTTGATCGGGATTGGCTTTTGACCGATCTTACCTCACGTACTAGTAAATTCACGAGGAAGAAAAATCAAAACACTAAAGGAATCGCGTCTGTACACTGGCAAAATTTTGCCGCGAAGGGATTCAGGTTTGCGTGCCAGACAATCTACTTCGTGTCAAGAGCCTCGCATTAGTGGCGGCGTTTGAAACAAAGATCACGATATTTTTAGAGAAGTTTAGCGATAACGTGATGTCAAGTGGATCAAGTTTTGGTTAGCAAGAAATGGAACTTTGAAAATGTGGCTCTTGGCTTCGAATAATGTCAACGACGGGTTCTGCTTGGAACTATAAAATGGCTGATCTAGCCTAGAGTCTATAGGTCGTTCTTACGGAACTTGGTACTATAGCGTTTAAAGGGCCAGTGGATATATCTTGGTGGGCTTTCTTAGCAACGACGATACCAGTACAACAACCTGTTTGTTGAGTAGTTGTGCTTGAAAAATAGAAATGTTATTTAACTTTGTCTTGGTTATTATCAGTGGAAAGCTCAGGTGTGCGTGTGAGATGATTTATTTCGAACTTGTGACTAGCGATTCTACGATTGCTTGAGAGGTTTGTAAATAATTTTGTCATCTATAAAGTTGTTATGTCTGTGACTAGGCCGGCAGAAATGCCATCTGTTGCTTCTAAAAGAATTCTTAAAGTTCACCGCCAAAACGACACAGAAACATTCCTTTTACAAGAGAGAATGAAAACCTTGGATTTGAAACAAAGTCAGCGGTATATAGAGATTGATTTAGAGAAGGATTTACTGAGCAAAAACATTGGAACTATACAAAGAGTGAAACAGAATCCTGGATTGAGTACTGCCAGGAGGAAACTATTGAAGTCTCAAGGTTTCACGATAAGCGTGACGGCCGGTGACCCAGAAGACGAAATCTTACTGAAGAGAAAAACACTTCAAGTAAATGCAGGAAATTGGGCTGCTTTACTCTCGCGGCCTCCTTCTACTGAGCCAAATGTCGAATTACAGATGAATATGGAACCCAAGGAGTATTTGGAGAGGCCACAAACTGCTCACGCTCCTCGTAGAAATGTAGAGTTTACGCCATCAAAGAAACAGAGACCATTTTCTGCGGATTTTATTTGCGGCAGACATAAGTTTCGTGATATTCAACCACCTTCTAACCCTGGCTCGCGGAGGAATTTTATTCAAATGACAGATGACAATCTGCAGAAAACATTCGCTGAAAGTATAGAGCAGCATTACAAGGCCGATGAAAAAGAGGTGACCTCTAAATTAACTCCTAGACGAGAAAGCGATAAAACTGATGATGAAAAGTTCAATGGAGAGTTCATGAATGCTGTCATCTTAAAAGGCGGCACCGCGAAAGAGGCTCATGAAACATCAAAGAAGAAAAAGAAAGTTTCTATTAATTTAGAAAATTGTTATTATGAGCCAAGGCGAAAAAGCGCAAATGGAATTTTAAGGTCACAAATGCGTGCGCCTAGGAGAACCAAATCGGCTATGACTTCCGCAGAGTTTTATAAAGATGGTAAACGGATTACTCGCCTGGAATCAGATGAAATAGTTGACCCAGCGGAAAAGCTCGAGACATTTTTCAATAGCCTTCCGGGTGCTAAGGAAAACACTATAGTCCGACAATGGGATAGTAGTCGATCATTAAATGCCGATACTCCGATCGCACATTTGACACAAGACTTTATGACAGCAGGAGATGAACACGTGATTAGAAAATCACGGGATGATGTCGACGGGTGTGATTTGAACCCCCAACACTGCGTTATGAATTTCAGCCAAGGAAAAGAAAGATCGAGGGAATACTCCGTTGATAGCTGTGAGCATGATAGAAAACTTAGAAGGTTTAGTACAAGTGGGATACAAGCGAGTATTGGGGATGTTGAGGGATTTGGTGTAAAGAGGCAATCTGAGTACGAACATGATGGCGCTATAAAAAGCAAATCATGTACTGATTTTCGTCGTCACGACATTCCGGATGCCATCACTGCGAAACCAGAAATAAAAGAGGCCTGGGTTGGTTCCTATGGCAACCCTAATGAGAGCACGGCGAGAGAAACTAAGTCTATCCTTAGCAACAGCCACGAAGCTCCGTTACAAAGGAATAAAAAACCTGGAACTCTTCGTCGGGGATTTTCAAAGGACACATTATCTGGAAAAATGTCAATTTTGGACAATAGAGGTGGAAATAAGAAATGCAATAAAATAGGAAAGCAGGCACCATTTGATGACAAACATCGTAGGCATTCAGGGGGTCAGCAAGGAAAAGGCATTTCCAAGGGCGAGTCCAAAGCTGAGGATGACGTCACTTATGCGTATGACGCAAGACCAGAGAAATCACTTAGTAAGGGCTACACGACAATGCAAATGACTGTCGGGGGTAGACAGGTGAAAGTTTGTATCCCAAGCTTTCCTTCTGAAGCTGCTAAGGTTCGGCCTTAAGCGAAGAACAAAAAAAAATCCCTCGAACATTTGTAAGAACCCGCAAGAGGAAACCAGACCTTGTAGACAGATAAGACTTAATTTATGTTTCTTTCTTAGTTTTTGAGTAAACAGGAGCGGACCAGGAATTTCAAAAAGGTGGGACCGGATAGTGAAAATATGGGACGAGAATTTGCAAATTCCCCTGAGCATGCGGTCCCCTCGGCCCTCCCAAAATCCGCCCCTGGTAAAAACTAACAACGGTCACTTGCAAATGGTTAACGTTAGACCTCTAGGTCCCTTCTATCTCATACGCACAACATTAATCACAAGAAAGAGACGTTAAAGAAGTACTAGGAAGCTATTGTAGCCTGAATTTTAACCATCTTTTCGCCATACTCCCAAACACTAGTTGCTGGAGATAAAACGACTGAACACAAACTTCCAAAGGGTGCCCAGGAGTTGCTTGATTCTCGACATCTTTAGAATGGATTCTGTGAGGTCAAGTTCATAATGAGCTCTTAATAAGAATCGCGCAATTCCTGGGCACGTTTTTGGATGTCGGCTGCAATCAGGGACAAAAGACGGCTGAAAAGCCGGAGTGACCATCCTCAGTGGCAATTTACTGATGATTGTAAACTGCATTTTATATGGCTTGACAGTTTCCTGTGATCTGATTGGCTGGCGCACGGGCTGATTTTGCGTATTGCCCACGGGCTATATTTTCCGTATTTAGCCCCGTGTCCCGGATGAAGACAAATCAAAAAATCAAATTTGAGACATATAATAAACGAATTATTAATCTCGCTTGCTTGATCTGTACGGGAAATATCAGACCTCGGTCTTGTTGTACTAGTAGAGTCTGTTAACGACGGTGCCTACAATTGCTACTGCGCATCCTGCTCGCGCATTCTATACGGATGTCTGTATTTGTAGCATTTTTCTCTACCAGATTTTCATCTAAGTATCGATGGCGCAAGTGCTTAGCGCGCTAGACGGACAGCAAGTACTCCAGGTTCGGTACTCACTCGGGGCCGTGGATTGTTTTTTCTTTTTTCTCCTTTTTCTTCTTTTTTCTTTGCTTTTCTCTGTGAATTACCTTCAGTTGGAACTTTCTTTGGGAAATATCCTACAAAAGTTTACATTTAGTAAAAATATCGGGATTTTTCTCTGAGTAAAAGTAGCCATCCGTTTGATACTAAAAGTCTAGATATCTTTACGCAAAAAATACCACACATTAATCAGAAAACTTAATGTATATTTATACTATAAGTTATATGGCCTACATGCAGTTTCACTTCAATAATGTTTGTACAAGACTCGCTTTGTAAATGACAAAAACGTCGTTGTTATCGTTTGAAAAAGAACCTGACTTCGTAACTTCGCCTTGCTAATTTCAATAATCTCGACCTTCTTGTTATTAATTGTGGAATCAAATATACTACATTTTTGTCTAAAATCAATGTTTAAATGATTTTTAGTCAATGTACCACGTAGTTACCTTGATTTTTCCACTTTTCCCCTCTTACTTAAATAGTCGCCATTTTGAATGTCAATTTCTACTCACAGGGGAGGGGTGCGCAGATTTGTCACTTAACCATTCTACCTGCTGTTAAAATGCATGATAGTTCTAAAAATTGCGTGGCTACCCCTATATTTTTTTACATTAATCGAAAATATGAAACCTCCGCAGCGTATTTGCAATTTTTTAACGTGCGAAAAATATGCTGAGGCTATTTTTTAACGCATAAAGTAGCGGGTGTCAGGGTAGATTTTGGGCCTTCTGTAGAAAATGTTAACCCCTAAAATACCTTTAAAAGCCGAAATTTACATTATTTGTTATGGAATCCAACAAATGTAATAACAGCTGCTGATTTTACGAGCGAAAGTAGAATTTAAATAAAACTATCGAGAAAAAATATTTTTTTTCGTAATTTCTAAAAAAAAACGCTTATTCTGCTGTTTTAGGGTGTTGGGGATGGGTTATCTCGAAAACTTGCGTGGGTACCCTAACTTTTTTTATCGGAAATCGATAGCCTTTCACATTACCTTTCAATGCCACATAGTCATTAAGTGCGAAAAAAATACTCGTTTTTGTAGGCACCGTCCTTAAGGGAAAAAATAAGTAAAATCGTGCACTTGTGCGTAAAGGCGCAAAATTTGGACCAAATGTTCCTTAGGTGAAATAAATCAGTTTTCGGGAGGGGTGCCATCATTTCGACCCAAGGGGGGTAGGGTAGGGGCAATTTTGTCTATTTCCTAATTTCCCAATATTTCCTTGATATTAAAGGGTTATAGATAAACAACATATCAGGAAAATTTCGCCAAAAGCTGTCGTTTTCCCGACGTTGCAAAACTTACTTATTAGGAAGTTCCCCTTACCTTATTTGGAAGGTCTGCAAGTACTTTTCCTCATATCTTAGCGAAAAAAGCAGGAAAATTGACCAAAACTTGCAAATACTCGAGAAACATCTTTCTCTTGGTCGCCATTTTGTTTTTACCCCCCGCCGAGGGGCCTGAGTCACGTTTCGAACACCACAGGCAACCCGCGCGGATTTGCCATAAAAAACGACAGCACTTTCTTGATATGGACCATGACAATTCTTCCTGTATGGTGCCCTTCACATTGGACTAGGTGGAGTGCAACAAATGTCCGGCAAGGGGGGGAAGGGGGAATTTCAGGTCACATTTTCGTGCTACCCTCAGAGATCATGATTTCATCGTACAATCACAAAATTCGACATAAATGTTCCTTAGGCAACATTTAACAGTTTTCGGAAGGGGTGCCACAATTTCGGCCCAAGGTGGGTAGGGTAGGGAGAATTTTGTCCATCACCTGATTTAGCCTATATTTCAGTGGTATTAAAGAGTTATCAATAAACAACTCCACGGTAATTCTTCATGAATGGTCCCCTTCACATTTGACTAGATGGGGGTGCTACAAACATTTGACAAGGGGGAGGGGTGAGTCATGGTTGAAATTTATAACATGCTATGATGCGCTTTTTAATTGCAATTTGATTGTACAGCCACCAAATCCGACATGAATGTTCCTTAGGCAACATTTAACAGTATTTTGAGGGAGTGCCACAGTTTCGGTCCAAGGGGGGTAGGGTAGGGACAATTTTGTAGTTTACCTGATTATCCCTATTCATAAACTACACCATGTCGATTCTTCACGAATGGTTCCCTTTACATTTGACTAGATGGGGGTGCTACAAACTTTTGTCGAGGGGGAGAGGCGGGTTATGGGTGAAATTTTCATGCTATGCGCTTTTTAATTTCAATTTGATTGTACAGTCACCAAATCTGACATGAATGTTCCTTAGGCAACATGTAACAGTTTTTGGAAAGGGGGCCACAATTTCGGCCCAAGGGGGAGCGTAGGGACAATTTTGTACCTTACCTGATTATCCCTATACTTCAGAGGTATTAAAGAGTTATCGATGCTCTGCATCCAATCTAGCCAATTGCGAAGAGAAACGTACTAACTATTATGCTGTTGTATATAGATAACTCTTTAATACCTTTAATAAAAGTAAGGATAATCACAATGTGCAAAATTGTCCCTCCCCTCCCCTCTTGGGCCAAAATTGTAGCACCCCTTTAAAACGGATAGATGTTGCCTAAGGAACATTCATGTCGGATTTGGTGACTGTACAATCAAATTATAATAAAAAACAGTGTAGAATGTAAATTTCACCGGTAACCCGCCTCTCCACCTCAACAAATGTTTGTAGCACCCTCATCTAATCAAATGTGAAAGGAACCATTCTGTTGAATCCAGGGGAAGTATCCCAGTGAAAGTATCAATAACGTGAGAGAATCTCAACAACAAACATGTGCTTTACTCTCTCCCTCTATGGCGCATGCGCGCGCTAATAATACACAGGGTTACCAATATATCCACAGGGTTACCAATACATAACATCCTCCCCTGTAAAATAAGTAGAACATACAATGTCAACAAGAATAACTATATCCGCATATGTGTACATGAATTTGAATCTGATCAGTTCATGAAGTAATGTTCAATGTTCATAATCTTGTAAATATGTAGGAGGTCTCCTGACTCGACCAGGATATCTTCTCTCTTGGACAATCTCTGGTGAGGCTACAGATTCCTCAACTGAACTATCTACGGGCTCAGGGCTAACTGCAGTGTCAACATTCTTATCCACTACTAGCTGCCTATCACTAGGGAATAAGTTCTCCTGAGCATTAGTGTTAGGATTGTTCAAACTCACTGTTTCCTGTGGAACTTTTGACTCGGGTGTAGGTGTCCCTTGGACATCAACAGTAGACTGTCTTTGTGTATTGGCTTCAGCGCTGAGTTCACTGTCTTCGCACTTAATGAGTTGATCTATGTGTCTCCTCCAGCATACTCCATCTACACTCACCACGTAGTTCTTTGATCCTTCTACAGCAATCACAGTTCCTTTCATCCATTTCTCCCTTCCTATATAATTCCGTGCCATTACCATATCGCCAACCATGAATTGACGTAAGCTCCGATTCGCATACCGTTCCATGACATTTTCTTGTTTGGTTTCAACACGCTTATGCAGTGAAGGAAGAAGTAAATCCAAACGTGTGCGAAGTCTTCGCCTCATCAGCAACATTGCTGGTGATTCACCTGTTGTCGAATGAGGTGTGTTACGATAAGTCAACAAGTATCTCGAAATCAGAGCATCAGTATCTTCTCCAGTAATTCTCGCCTGTTCAAGTGCTGATTTCAAAATCTGTACTACACGTTCAGCTTGTCCATTTGAAGATGGTTTGTAAGGCGCAGATGTGCGATGACGGATGCCATTATTCTTACAGAAAATCTCAAATTCTTGAGAAGCAAACTGCGGTCCATTGTCTGTGACAAACGTTTCTGGAATCCCATGTCTACTAAAAATGTCTCGTAAAGCTGAAATGGTTGCCTTAGCTGAAGTACTCTTCAGGCTACTACCCATCTTAACAATTTCTGGGTACTTACTATATGCATCCACTATGACAAGGTACATATGGTTTCCAACAGGACCTTTGAAATCTGCATGAACACGTGACCATGGTCTTTGTGGGTACATCCATGGATGGCTTGGTGCCTCAGGTGGATTGGATCTGGTTGACAAACAGACTAAACAAGATTTTACAAGCTTCTCAATGTCTGAATCAATGTTCGGCCACCAAACATATGAACGAGCTAGACTCTTCATCCTAGTTATACCTGGGTGAGTGTCATGCAATTCCTGAAGGACTTCCTTCTGCAAGGATGTGGGGATAATCACTCGTGCACCCCAAAGCAAACATCCTTGCTCAATCGTTAATTCGTTCCGTTTGTTCTTAAATGTCACTAAATCTGGGTCTACAACATGCGGCCATCCAGACATAGTGTATTGCATAACCCTTGAAAGAACAGGGTCAACAGCAGTAGCCTTCTTGATCATAAGACTGGTAACATTGGACATGCCATAATGCTCTAGGAAATAACAGTTAACATTCTCACCTTGGGGATCCCAAGTTTGTGGAAGTGGTAGGCGTGACATGGAATCTGCGTCAGCATGCGCAGTAGTATTCCTGTACTCAATCTTGTAGTTGTAGGACTGTAGAATCAATGCCCAACGTTGTAATCTTGCTGCTGCATGGGCAGGCACAGGACGGTCAGGTGCAAACAAAGCCAGTAGTGGGCGGTGATCGGTTAAGATAGTGAAAGTTCTCCCATACAAGTATTGATGGAAACGCTTCAAGCCAAATATGATACTGAAAGCTTCTTTGTCTAGTTGGGAGTAGTTTTTCTGAGCTTGAGTGAGCGTGCATGACGCAAATGCTATTGGTCGGTACTGTCCATCAATGAGATGAGAAAGGACTGCCCCAGCTCCATAAGAGGAGGCATCACATGACAAGTACAGTGGCAAGGATTCATCATAGTGCACTAGGGTCTGAGACTCTAGCAAGAGTTTCTTGGCACTCACAAATGCATCTTCTTCTGTCTTGGTCCACTGCCACTTGACATCATTCCGCAGCAGGTTGTTCAATGGAGCTAGCACAGTAGAATGGTTCTGCAAGAATCTAGAGTAGAACATGATTAGTCCTAAGAATGACTTCAATGCACTTACATCCTTAGGGCGAGGTGCATCACGCACAGCCTTCAGCTTCTCTTCAGTGGGATGTAGGCCTTCTCCATCAATAACATGGCCTAGATAGGTAACTGATGACTTCTCAAACTGACACTTGGACTTGTTTAGCTTGAAACCTGCAGCAGACAATCTCTCAAGAACTAGAGTTAGTGTACGCAAATGATCTGCCTCGTCAACACCAGCAACCAAAATATCATCAATGTAACACACTACTTGTGGAATACCAGCAAGGGTGTTGTCAATTACCCTTTGAAATACAGCTGGACCTGAGTGTACTCCGTTTGGGAGCCTCGTAAAAGAAAAGAGTCCCATGTGGGTGTTAATGGTTAAGTAAGGTTGAGACTCAGGTGTAACAGGAATCTGGTGATATGCTTGACTCATGTCAAGTATGCTGAAAACAGTACATCCCCTCAATGCCTCATGCAAATCTTCAATCTTGGGAATTGGGTATGTTTTGACTTCCGCACAGCTGTTGTAGGTCACACTGAAATCCCCACACACACGCACTTCCTCAGAGTTCCTTTTCAGAACAGTCACTATTGGTGCAGCACAAAAGGCTGAGGAAACCCTCTTGATCACACCTTCGTCTTCCATTTTCTTAAGTGCCTGTTCAACTTTAGGCTTTAATGCGTAGGGTACGGGTCTTGCTTTATGAAACTGGGGTTCTTTAGTAACAGTTAAATCTTCAGGAGGGCCATTATAATAACCCAAACTGCCATCAAACAAGGACTTGTGTTTTTCTAGAACTGAAGCTAAGTCCACCCCTGAACATGGGATCGAGTTGACTGGTTGAGGTCCCCCCAACAAGTTAGACCAATCAAGTTTGATTTCATTAAGCCAATCACGTCCAAACAAAGGACTAGATCCAGTTGGTACTATAATAAGGGGTAAGTCATGAGAAGTTCCAGAATACTTAACCTTGACTTGGATCTGACCAAGGGGGTGAATTCTTTCCCCTGTGTACGTGGACAGTATTACAGTTGTGGATTCAAGGGGAATGTGCCCACAATAATTAGTGTAAAAACTCTCAGGTGCCAAGGAATAGGCACACCCAGTGTCAAGCTGCATAGTAATATTGTTCCCTTCAATAGTCAATGGGACTTTAATGTCATTTGAAACGGAATTTACTTCAACAACTGTGAACAAGTCATCCCCTAGAAATGTCTCTGAACTATCATCTTCATCAGCATGAAGGGCATGAACTCCTGAGCTTTTCAAACATGCTCTTGCTATGTGCCCTTTTACTTTACAGGTATTACATACCTTGTCTCTATGCTTGCAATCCTTTCTTGAATGATTTCTAGCACCACAGCTGTAGCATTTATACCCTTCAGGCCTCTTAGAATTAGGGTGTGGTTGTCCCTTGAATGGTTGTCTAGTGCCTTGGTTTCTAGAAGTAGAACCTTTGCCAGTTTCCTTTGAACCCCTGACTGCATTAACTGGCTGTGTCCCTTGAGCTGGTTTCTTAAACATCAAGGTTTCTTTAAATGTAGCTTCATCAGCCACTGCAATCTTCAGGGCCTGGTCAAAGGTGAGCGATTCTTGCCCAAGCAATTTCTTCTTCGTAGTTTCATTTCTAATACCGCTGATAAGTTGATCACGTAAAGCCCTCTCAAGAAAAGTTCCAAAATTACAATCAGTAGCTAAGTGCCTCAACCGAGCACTAAACTCAGTAACAGTTTCAGACTCTGTTTGGAAACAGGAATGGAACTTATAAGAACCGGCTACCTCTAGGCTCTTGGGTCGATAGTGGTTACTGAGCAGTTCGCATATTTCAGAAAAAGTTTTCTCCTTGGGATTCGCCGGAGAGCATAAGTCTCTCAGAGTTCCATAGGTTTTAAAACCTATCGTAGATATCAATACCGCAACTTTTTTCTTGTCTGCGGCTAGCTTGGCTTCCTGTGAATCTGTAGAAGAGGTTTCGCCAATATTATTTACGAAAAGAAACTGTTCCAGCCTTTCCAAATAGGAGGCAAAGGGCTCTGAATGGTTGTATTCGCCGATGGAGCCGATGAACGTCGCTGCCATTTTGCAAGCGATAAAACAGTAGTAAACTCGAGGAAAAACTTGTAGAAAACACGTACAATTGTAAAACAATTCCTTAGGAAGTACTATATCCCATCCTCGTCGCCAAAAACTGTTGAATCCAGGGGAAGTATCCCAGTGAAAGCATCAATAACGTGAGAGAATCTCAACAACAAACATGTGCTTTACTCTCTCCCTCTATGGCGCATGCGCGCGCTAATAATACACAGGGTTACCAATATATCCACAGGGTTACCAATACATAACACATTCAAGAAGAATTATCATGTTTTCTTTATCAATAACTCTTTAATACCTCTTAAAAATAGGGATAATAAGGTAAAGTCCAAAATTGTCCCTACCCTCCCCCCTTGGACTGAAATTGTGGCACCCTTTTCCAAAACTGCTAGATGTTGCCTAAGGAACATTTGTATCAGATCTGGCGACTGTGCAACGAAATCGCAACTAAAAAGAGCATAACATGTAAATTTCACCCATCACCCACCTCTCCCCCTCGACAAATGTTTGTAGCACCCCCATCTAGTCAAATGTGCAAGGGACCATTCATGAAGAATCGACATGGTGTTGTTTATCAAGAACTCTTTAATACCACTGAAATATAAGGATAATCAGGTAAAGTACAAAATTGTCCCTACTCTCCCCCCTTGGCCCGAAATTGTGGCACCCTTCCGAAAACAGTTAGATGTTGCCTAAGGAAAATTCATGTCTGATTTGGTGGCTGTACAATCAAATTGCAATTAAAAAGCGCATAGCATGTAAATTTCATCCATTACTCACCCCTCCCATCAAATGTTTGTAGCATCCCATCTAGTCAAATATGAAGGGGACCATTGATGAAGAATAACCGTGGATTTGTTTATTGATAATTCTTTAATACCACTGAAATATAGGGTAAATCAGGTGATGGACAAAATTCTCCCTACCCTCCCCCCATTGGGCCGAAATTGTGGCACCTCTTCCGAAAACTGTTAAATGTTACCTAAGGAATATTTATGTCGAATTTTGCGATTGTACGATGCAATCATGATCTCTGAGGGTAGCACGAAAATGTGACCCGAAAGGCCCCCTTCCCCCCCATTGCCGGACATTTTTTGCACTCCCACCTAGTCCAATGTAAAGGGCACCATACAGGAAGAATTGTCATGGTCTTATTTATCTATAACCCTTTAATACCAAGGAAATATTGGGAAATTAGGAAATAGACACAATTGCCCCTACCCTACCTCCCTTGTGTCGAAAAAATGGCAACCCTCCCGAAAACTGATTTATTTCACCTAAGGAACATTTGGTCCAAATTTTGCGCCTTTACGCACAAGTGCACGATTTTACCTATTTTTTCCATTAACAGACTCTACTAGTACAACAAGACCGAGGTCTGATATTTCCCGTACAGATCAAGCAAGCGAGATTAATAATTCGTTATTATATGTCTCAATTAAATTTGATTTTTTGCTTTGTCTTCATCCGGGACACGGGGCTAAATACGGAAAATATAGCCCGTGGGCAATACGCAAAATCAGCCCGTTGATCAACCTCGTCAGTTCTCAATAAACCATCAACAAGTGGAAAATCATATCCATCTTCTTCATCGTTCTCGAGATTTTCAAGGCTTTCTTCGCCTACTTCAACTCCAAGCAACTCAATTTCTGACTCATTTAACAAGTAATTTATCCCGGTCCTTGATTCATTTTGTGGGGCGATAATGCTTTCCAACCACATTAAGAATGGTGTTTTGTTACCCTCGCTGGAGTTTCCGTGGAAATTCCAACCCTGTCGGAACAGTTCCAGGCTTTTATTGATTCGTGGCATGAACGTGTAATGTAGACAAAACAAATGTAGGTTATCCTCTCGGTCCAAGACATTGTTTTTTTTCTAGAAAATCAAGCAATTCAATGTATGTTGACGTAACGCATCGAGTTGTATCCCTGTGCATTCGCTCCACCCGCTGGTTGTGCACTGATAAGCCCTTAATAAATGATCCTCTGCCTGTTCCACGTGTATTGTTCATGAATTCTTCTACACCCACGTTTTCAGTTCCAATCGCTCGAGTTTTTTCCAATCGCTTGAGTTTTTTCCAATCGCTCGAGTTTTTTCCAATCGCTTGAGTTTTTTCCAATCGCTTGAGTGATTTCCAATAGCTTGAGTTTTTTTCAATCGCTTGAGTTTTTTTCCAATCGCTTGAATTTTTTCCAATCGCTTGAGTTTTTTCCAATCGCTCGAGTTTTTTCCAATCGCTTGAGTTTTTTCCAATCGCTCGAGTTTTTTCCAATCGCTTGAGTTTTTTCCAATCGCTTGAGTGATTTCCAATAGCTTGAGTTTTTTCCATCGCTTGAGTTTTTTCCAATCGCTTGAGTTTTTTCCAATCGCTCGAGTTTTTTCCAATCGCTTGAGTTTTTTTCCAATCGCTTGAGTTTTTTTCCAATCGCTTGAGTTTTTTCCAATCGCTCGAGTTTTTTCCAATCGCTTGAGTTTTTTCCAATCGCTTGAGTTATTTCCAATAGCTTGAGTTTTTTCCAATAGCTTGAGTTTTTTCCAATCGCTTGAGTTTTTTCCAATGGCTTGAGTTTTTTTCCAATGGCTTGAGTTTTTTTCCAATCGCTTGAGTTTTTTCCAATCGCTCGAGTTTTTTCCAATCGCTTGAGTTTTTTCCAATCGCTTGAGTTTTTTCCAATCGCTCGAGTTTTTTCCAATCGCTTGAGTTTTTTCCAATCGCTTGAGTTTTTTCCAATAGCTTGAGTTTTTTCCAATCGCTTGAGATTTTTCCAATCGCTTGAGTTTTTTTCCAATCGCTTGAGTTTTTTCCAATCGCTCGAGTTTTTTCCAATCGCTCGAGTTTTTTCCGAATCGCTTGAGTTTTTTCCAATCGCTTTGAGTTTTTTCCAATCGCTTAAGTTTTTTTCCAATCGCTCGAGTTTTTTCCAATCGCTTGAGTTTTTTCCAATGGCTTGAGTTTTTTCCAATAGCTTGAGTTTTTTCCAATCGCGTGAGTTTTTTTCCAATCGCTCGAGTTTTTTTCCAATCGCTCGAGTTTTTTCCAATGGCTAGAGTTTTTTCCCGGCAATCGCTTGAGTTTTTTCCAAATCGAAATTTTTTTTAACACAATAGCGTTTTTTGATAGTTCACGCTATGTTTTTGTAAATGTATTTAAGGCCTTTAAGAAAATATAGCAAGTGTAAGGGAATAAGATTGAATTTATTTATGTACAAGTTTATTTTTGACCCATTCGGCGCGCCATAAACAAACGTCTTTGAGCTCTGAGACAACTCAAGAAATGCGGCGTCGCGCCTGCTGACCTTGTTATGGTATACTGCGCCCACATTATGTCTATCCTAGAATACGCTTCACCCATCCTTGCGAATCTGCCTATCGATTTATCTAACGTGCTCAAGAGTATTCAGAGGCGTGCACTCTATCGTGTTTCCATTCAAACCCTATTGCCGCGCGCTTACCTTGGAAGGCCTGTTGCCCGGGGGGGGGGGGGGGGGGGTTCTCCCTTGTAAGAGTGATAGGGGTGCTCGTCGGGACATCGGAAAATATACCCTAAAAAATACCAGGACACAAAAAATCCAACCCCTAAAAAATACCTTATAAAACAAAATGACCCCTAAAAAATACCAACAATAAACCTTTTTTGTTATTGTTTATTGTTTTTCGTCTCAAAACAAGCTTATTTTAGAGCTATAAATGAACAAAGAAAGAAAGAAAACGTTTTACTTGGTTTGTGACCCTTTCATTCATTTGCGTACCCCTAAAAAATATCATTTATAGTGAAAGCCACAATGTTTCTCCGATACCTTCTAAAAAATACCTGAGAGTCGATTTTGTCCCTTAAAAAATACGACGAGCACCCCTATCAGGTCGACATGTGAAGAACCCCCCGGGGCCTGTTGTCTCTTTCCAATTGGAGACCCTTGCCTGCTCAAGGTTTGTTCAGAGGATTCACGCGGGAAGTCCTTATATTCACTTATACGTGCTAGGGACTGTGAACACGCCTCTGGATGCTCTCTGAGATCAGTGTAACGGGTGGAAAATTGCCCCTCTTTGGTACAATTTCAACCCGGCCGGACGGCGCGAGCGGAACGCCAAATAACTTAACGAGAATGACCCAAGGCGGTGGGTGATCGTTTTGGATGCAAGGAAAAGTGGCTCGTGTACAGAAGAAAGTGAATTTATTGAAAATAGATTATTATGAAAAACAACGTTTACAAAAATAGTGTTATAAGCTTAACCAAAACTGAAAAGACAAATTCAAAGAAACTAGAAAACTCGATGCTGATAGACTAATCCGATATACTAAGAGTTAAACAACCAAAGTTATATCTACGAGACCACGAGAATCAATACATACTGAACAGTTCAGCCACAGGGCAAGCCCTGAGCTCAGCACTCACAAGCTCCTCTGATCTGTACACTCTTTCTGGTGTCTCTACTGCGTGTCTAACTGTAAAACTATCCTATATTTATACTGAGTAGGTAACTACAAAGCACTGGTTATCCGTGACAGGAAAAACGTAACACATTCCAATTAGCCCACTAAATATCCAACAAGTGTTTGTTGATCAAACAGATAAGATAAAATAAAAGCACTTGAAATCTACTAAGCACAAACCGACAATTGTGAAATAATTTAGCGAGTGATGAACTCCAAAATATTAAAGCAGAATTAAAACTACTTAAGAAAAAGTCAAAGGATATTTCCAAAATCCACGCAACAAAACTAAAACGATGGCTGAGGAAATATTATTCAAATACTCATTAATTATTCATGACCTAATCAGCCAACCAGAGCTCTCATTTTGTACCACGTGCAGTACCTTGAAATCCCAGGAAGATACTGCAAGTGGGACTTGAAAATTTTTCAAGGTCCAAGGACCTTTGAACTATGAATATTCATAGTTCAAAGGTCCTTGGATCTAGAAAAAATTTCTAGATCCAAGGACCTTTGAACTATGAATATTCATAATTTCAAGGTCCTCACCCTCGAAAAGTTTCTACTAGTCATTCTTTGCGCCGTGCAAAGGCAGACCGTAGGAACCGCTCCGTGAGAAGACAAAAGTCTCCTCTCTCGAAGAAGTCAATACAAAGAATTTATGTTCGAGACTATATGCTTGTGCGCCGCCAACCTCCATGTGGTACAGGCTTTATGGAAACACTCTTGAACTTTTCACTTCTGCGCATGACTAGTGACGCAATCCAAGTTCATAATTTTTATAATTTCAAGGTCCTCGCCCTCGCTGAGTTTTCTACTAGTCATTCTTTGCGCCGTGCAAAGGCAGACCGTAGGAAACGCTCCATGAGAAGAAAAAAGCCTCCTCACGGAGAAGTAAATGCAAATAATTTTTGTTCGAGACTATATGCTTGTGCGCCGCCAACCTCCATGTGGGAAAGGAAACACTCTTCATCTTTCCACTTCTGCGCATGACTAGTGACACAATCCAAGTTCATAATATTCATAATTTCAAGGTCCTCGCCCTCGCTGAGTTTTCTACTAGTCAAGTCCCTCGCCATCGAAATGTTTTTCTACTACTCAGTCTTTGCACCGCACAATGGCAGACTGTAGAAACCGTTACGTGAGAACACGGGTCTCTCTCTAGGAGAAATATAATACAAAGGACCTTGTTCCAGACTATATGCATGTGCGCCGCCAACTTCCGTGTGGGACAGGCTTTATGGAGACAATATTGACCTTTTCACTTCTGCGCATGACTAGTGTCGCAATCCAAGTTTCACAAGTAAAAAAATAGGATTATATTGATAAATCCTGTTGTTTTAGGTAGGGTACAGAGGGGTTGGTGATTGAATATTATGTCACAGGCTATTATCTGAGTATTTCAAATGACTAAAAAATTTGAATGGAGATGTTTCAACATTGATCGTTTCCCTCTGTGTTGGCTAATTAGGTCATGAATAATTATTGAGTATTTGAAGTAATTCAAAAGCCTCCTATTCGGACTTGACGGGATTTCAAAGCCCACGCAATTAGTTCCAGTCCTCGGCTTCGCCTCGGACTGGAACTAATTGCGCGGACTTTGAAATCCCGTCAAGTCCTCATAGTCGGCTTTTAAATATTACTTACACTATGTAAAATAAATCCAAACAATAAGTCAATTAACTAAAGATGAAACAGGAAATCAGAAGAAACTAATCTTTTGTCAGAACAAGAAAATCAATTCACATACTCATTAATTATCTAAAACCCGGGGAGGGTATTGAAATCAGCAGGGAAGAGCTGGGGCTTAAATTCTTTTCCAGTTGCTCAGGGACGCCTATTCCCTGGACTGATTTAATTTTGTTCCAGTTCCTTTGGGATGTCCCTTAGGTACTGGAACAAAATTAAATCAGTTCAGGGAAAAGGTGTCCCTGAAGAACTGGAAAAGAATCAATCTCTGTAAGTGAAAAAGTTCAACACAACAAACAACAACATAGACTTTATTTGATGCGTTTTGCATCCGAAGTACAGTAAATTATAAAGACAGCGTACTGTACATTTTACAAATTGATAAATGGTCACATTGAAATAATTCCCACTAATGTTAATTGGCCAATCGGCCGCGTAATTCCAATTGCGAGCAGATGACTTTTCAGGCACGCTATACTCGTTTAGTAACTAATCTATTTCATCTAACCTCAAAACAGGCAAAACTGCCTCATTGCCAACATCAAGAACACGTCTCAAACCTGCAAAACTAATAAAAAAATACGCATATCAGTGAAAAGAATAAGCTTCTATTTTCCACCCACCGACGCATTTCTATCGAACCGGTCAGAGTCCGAACCCGGTTTCTCAATAAACACCAGCTCTTAATACATTTCATGCCTGCGCCACTCTCGTTCTCCTTTAGGGTTACAAAATTCGGTAGTTTGATTTATAATATAGTACATTTGAAATATTACCTCATGTTTTTTCTTGTCCAACATATTGACAGCTGTTCGAGTCTTTCCAAATCTGGTACAAACTTTTAGCTGGTTATCTTTCACGTATGAAAGATATACATAGCAAACAATTTAACTAAAATTTCGTAAAGTTTACGTTGTGTTGCCAATATTGCACAATTCTAAACAGAAAAAATAATTACAGGTTTACCTTTCTTATTGGTCACCGTCTGCACAAACTTTCATAATCCAAAAGTCAAGGGACTGCACCGACATTTTCTCCCAGTTATTCTTATCGAGGCCAGGGTGCGAATCAAGTGAAGTCGATCGCGACAGCGCTAAATGGAAATTCAGACTTCAACACGAATACACCTCAAGTCCCAAGTGATTTCGATTCAAGCGTAGTTTTTTTTAATATATAGATTTAGGCACTGCCTAAAAGCGGAGCTCCCAGTCAATGTTTTGCCATTTATAAAGTTTGGCGCCATCGTTGATGTCTCTATGACGCACACATCATTCATGAGACCACTTCGTTGTAGTCCTCTGGTGACCTAGACAATTCTACCCAAGTTTGGTTGTCTTAGAGCCTTCCCTTCACGAGAAATACATTTTTCAAACATAGATGACGTCATCAGTGACGTCACATCACGTAACCATTTTGTTCCTCTCCTCTGGTGACCTAAACAATTCTACCCAAGTTTGGTTGTTTTAGACTGTTCCCTTCACAAGATATTAATTTTTCAAGCATAGATGACGTCATCGATGACGTCACATCACGCGACTATGTTGTTTTGCTCCTCTAATGACCTAGACAAGTCTACCTAAGTTTGGTTGTCTTACAGCCTTCCCTTCACGAGATATTATTTTTTCAAGCATAGATGACGTCATCGATGACGTCACATCACGTGACCACTAGACATCACTCCTATGGTGACCTAGACAACACTACCCAAGTTTGGTTGTTTTAGAGTCTTCCCTTCACGAGATATTAATTTTTCAAGCATAGATGACGTCATCGATGACGTCACATCACGTGACCACTAGACATCACTCCTCTGGTGACCTAGACAACACTACCCAAGTTTGGTTGTTTTTGAGTCTTCCCTTCACGAGATATTAATTTTTCAAGCATAGATGACGTCATCGATGACGTCACATCACGTGACCACAATACTTCACTCCTCTGGTGACCTAGACAACACTACCCAAGTTTGGTTGTTTTAGACTGTTCCCTTCACAAGATATTAATTTTTCAAGCATAGATGACGTCATCGATGACGTCACATCACGTGACCACTAGACATCATTCCTCTGGTGACCTAGACAACACTACCCAAGTTTGGTTGTTTTAGAGTCTTCCCTTCACGAGATATTAATTTTCAAGCATAGATGACGTCATCGATGACGTCACATCACGTGACCACTAGACATCACTCCTCTGGTGACATAGACAACACTACCCAAGTTTGGTTGTTTTAGAGTCTTCCCTTCACGAGATATTAATTTTTCAAGCATAGATGACGTCATCGATGACGTCACATCACGTGACCACTAGACATCACTGCTCTGGTGACCTAGACAACACTACCCAAGTTTGGTTGTTTTAGAGTATTCCCTTCACGAGATATTAATTTTTCAAGCATACATGATGTCATTGATGACGTCACATCACGTGACCACTAGATTTCACTCCTCTGGGACCACGTGACCTAGACAACACTACCCTAGAGAGGGACGCCCCTATTTATGAGCCCCTGCCCAAGTTTAGTTCATTAGAGTCTTCCCTTCCCACGAGAAATCATCATTCCGGGACTTGATGGGTTTTCTGTGGTTAAAGAGATCGCGCGCGCAGCCGTAATAAGCCGTCATCGAAGACGTCACATCACGTGACCGTGCTACAGCACCCCCCTTGTAGCATAGACAAAATATCCCAAGTATGGTTGTCTTAGCATGTTCCCTTGAGGAGAAATAATTTTTTCTTTGTATACCACAGGGTTCCCATGTGTACACGGACGGACGGACGAACGGACGGACGGACGGACGGACGGACGGACGTACGGACGGACGGACGTACGGACGGACGTACGGACGGACGTACGGACGGACACTATAGGTTTAATACCAGAAAAATAAAGAAAAAATCATATCTCCCGAAGGGAAGCATCTATAGAAGCCAAACTTGGACAAACATTCAAAGACCATAAGAAGAACTTTACATCAAAGTCACGTGCCCTTACGTCATCAATGACGTCACTAAAATGGACCATAATGTCCGTGACGTTCAAAAATGAACTCCATGGGTTACTGTATACGTTTTTCTCTTATCTATGGTGCGCCGCGCGGGAGCTCCGCTATAAACTCCGCTCTAAAGTGTAAACAGAACAAAGGGCTATGTAATTAGTTAACTGTGATTTGCGGGCTTAATTCAACCGCTTATCACTGATGAAAGTCGGATTATTTCGGTTTTGATAATAACACACGGGTATATGCAAACCACTTCGCTCTTGTTCTCTTTGTTGTATCACAACAACCGACAGCAAGACAAAGAAGTTGATTCTACTTAAGATACATAAAAAATACCGAGTATGAGTTCGCGATGCTCTAGAAATTTAGTATGTCACTTGTTTTTACAGGACGTACACTATCAGATTGTAAATCATTAAATCGAGCAGTCTTGTTATACCAAAGTTCAACCGATGCGCTTTCCAACATAGGATTATGACAAAAATCCCGCCAGAAAATCGACTAGGCTTTATTAGGGATTTGTAAGTACCGTCTTTCAGAGCTTAGAGGGTGGAGCTTAAAAAGTTAGTTCCCCCCATGGAAGTAAAAAAGGTAATGAATCGAGCTTTCCGATGTGAATACGAATCAGCTTAAAATTTCTCGTCGAGATGCATATCAATTAGGGAAATAGCTCATTACTGGTAAACAAACTAACTTGCGCACTCGACATAAAACTTCCAAGTTCAATCTTTGGTCTTATAATTGAATATACAGCAAGAAGAAGCCTTTACCGGCGTTACATTTTTCGAAGTTTATTGAAAGTTTTGCACAAATCTACTTTGAAACTACGATCTCACTCAAAATGGACTCAAAAATACACTATCTTTAAGCTGCGCAGTCCAATTTGTCCTAAAATGCTCAACGGAAGATATAGATTTGTAGATCAACGTTTTGGCTATCGAAATCCGCCGTTACATTTTTAGTTAGACTCTTGATTTTGAGAAAATGTTTACTTTACCCATCGAAGTGAGCTGTTTTCACGCGTTTCCTTTTGTATTTCACGAGCATTGAATCGAAGTTCGCGGGCACAGAGCGTGAGATAATCATATCGACATGTCCACTCATTCTGCCCCATGGGCTATCTCAAGTGTTGCGTGTAAGTCGATACACACTATTCAATCTCCAGATCATCGGGACTTTTTATTAGTTTTTCACAGCCAACTTGTATTGGCATATGATGCAGGTCAACCTAACAGCATGAAAAATTTGCTATGCTCGCATCCTTGTCTCACAATGCTAACTTTAATATTTTGTAATATGAATACCATTACGCATTGAGAAATTTTTAACTGGGGCATTTATTTCACATGGTTAAAGTTTGTTTAATTGCCGTATAGGTACTACTAAAGAAAGAATAATTGAAAACATTCATAGTTTATTGCTCTGACGCTATAAATTCGATGATTTCGGGTATTTCATGGGCATCTTCTGGAATCTCCGAATCACTAGCGGACTTTGTTAGTTTCTCGCGATCAATAAGAATTATGTATAGCGACCTCTCACAAGCTTGTCTTGCTCTGAAAAAGATACGAAAAAAATTCCGAGGGTTTCTCAAGTGTCTCAAGTCTATACACACGTTATTCAATCTCCAGATCATCGGGACTTTTTAATAGTTTTTCGCAGCAACTTGTGGCATATGATGCAGGTACCTATAACATGAAAAATTTACTATGCTCACCTCCTTGACTCACAAGGGCAATCCTAACTTTACTATTTGTAACACGAAGACCATTACGCATTGAGAAATTTAGAACTGAAACACTTATTTACATGGCTAGTGTTAAAGTTTATGTTTAATTGCCGTGTAGGTCCCAAGGAAAGAATATATTGGAATACGTTTCTAATTAAAACGGCTATTGCGGGAATATATTTATTGCTCCGAACCGGTAAATGCGCAGATTTCGGCTATTTGATGGTACTGTATCTTCTGAAATCTCCGAATCATCTGGTACTGGTTATAGTTTCATACAATCAATAGAATTATGGCGAACTCTCATAAGCTTGTCTCTTGCTCATAAAGACGCGTGGTTGATACTGCGGTGTGTGCGGTGTTCTGATACATGAAACTTGATACATGATATTTTCCCGATCAACAGGGAAAACATTTTCCCGATCAACAGGGAAAACTCAGATTTTTTCACAGTCGATTGTAGAAAATAGCGCTAACACATAATAACTAGGGATTTAAGGTCAAGTGTCATTTCTGATCCCCAAAGAACTGGGAAAAAACGCGTCTTTTTTTCACGCGTCCATAGAAATACGCAAAGCCCCGTCTCGTATGGAGAAAACAAGCTACTACGGATTAAAACACAAGCTTCGGATTTAAATACAGAACTGTTTTCAAGTCTTTCTCTTTCAATTTTGCCTACCAAGTAATTAATGAGCATGTGAAGTCATTTCAAATCCTCCAATTCGGACTGGACCATATTTCAAGTCCTTGCAATTAGTTCCAGTCCTCGGCTGGAAGTGTCTTGCTCGTTGGCACTTTTAGCGAGAGCTACAACTAGTTTACAGATATAATCTATTAGTTGTTCCCGTTTATTTGACACTGTTGTGTAATACTGATGCATGTGAGCTTTCAATAAATTTGCCTAAGAGAATCCTTGAATCCTTCTCGTTTCTGCGCGACCGCCCTGCTCATCCTGTTACATTTTGGTGTCAGAAGTGGGATGTAAGTGTTTTTCTGTGGCTCAGGATTTGGTAATTTTTGTTAATTTTTGGAGCAAGTTTTTCTAGTATAGGATTAGGATTACGTGACACGAGTTATCAATACTGCTGAACAGTAGGTGGAGATGGATAGTCACTGTTGAGGAAGATCTGGGAGTCAATGAACAGTCGAGAGGCGAATGGAGATCGCACGAAGACAGAGGGAGACAGAGGAACGCGTTATGGGCAACAGAGATAGAGACAAGGACAGAGGATTCCTCCCGCTTTATTGGATCGGCACAAACCGACTTTCGTAACTTCAAGCTTCTTCCGTCCTGGCGTGTGTATTTATTATAATATTTTCGATGTTAGTATTAATGTATGACCTATTCCTGTAATTCAGTCTTAACTGCAAGAGATATAATAAACGATTATTATTATTATTATTATTCCCTGTTTATTATCCGTACCATTCCTCATCCTTGGACATGATCCGCCAATATCCAAGCTGCCAAAAGGGTTTTATATACTAAATACTCTACCACTGCTATATAAAGTTTCATCGATATGGTCAGAAGAACCAGCCTTTTCTAGAACAGGTAATTTGGCAACAACATGGCGGCAGCTCCACATTACCCCCAAAAATGATGCACCGTCACTCGCTTATATTCGACCGGAAAATACCAAATACAACCGCTCGCACATTTTTAATGTCCTCTCTACACTTCCGTGTCCGCTTTAAAAGTGGTATATAGCACTAATCAAGGCTAAGTCGATGACAAAACTAAACGTGGTTTACATTTGGTTTCACCTTGAACAACACGCCCCTGATGTGTATTAGAGTTTGTCGTCACAGTGACCGTGACAATGAGCGTGGAAACGTCAGGCCAAGCAGGACACAATCGCTGTTTTGACTGGCACGCTCGCAATTGACAGTTCTCACGATGTTGCACATGAAACTTAAATGAGATCAAACCAATGTCTGTTTATTTTGAATAACAAAACCGTCTTCGCCAGAACAAGTCGGATCTGCTGAAGAGTATTGTTCTCACAACATCGTGAAAAGATCAATTGGAAGGGTTCAATTCTGTGCCGGCAACTATCTTTGCTATCTGCCATAATTCACATTTTCAGGGCAGTCTTCGCGTTTATCTTGCATATCACGTCATGCCATTCTGCTTTGCATCGATAACATTCTTCAGCTATTGATGGCGCGCATCTGACCAAGGCACACTTAAGACTGGTTCTCACTTGAACGCAAGAACAGACGCAAGTGCTCCCTTGCGCTTGCGTCTAGTGTGAATCAAGTGAACGCAAACGCAAGCAACTCAATCAATGCACTTTACGATTGCGTTGCTATGATTCACACTTGCCTTGCGCTTGCGTTGCAATGCCGAACCAGGCCTTAATATGTATTTGAGCTCATTTCTATTTAAGGTGGCTCGCCACTTGTCGAGTCTTACTTACTCATGACCTTTTTTAAACAACTGTTGTTATGAATGACTTGACGAAAAAATAGATTCTGATCAAATATGGTGTAAGCGTATAGTAAACTTGAAGCAAATGTGATGAATACCGTATTTGCATTACCACGTTTGCAACGTATGGTAAATACGGTATTCACAACCTTTTCTTCGAGTTTACTATAGGTTTGCACCAAATTTGTTTAGATTTGCTCACGCGCAAACTTGTGCAAATCCGTTCGTTCGTCCCGTGGAAGCTTTTCCACTCGCGGTTCTTCTAGAGATAGAATTAATTTCTAAATATATGCATATATATCTATTGCTAACTTCGGCGCTCTCTTAACCGCGATGGATTCTCGTTACGAAATGACTAAATTTTTGCTTGTATGCCTATAAACTGGCGAGCTTTTGAAGAAATTGCAAATCTGCAGGGGCGACAAAATTTTTACTTTGGTTCGTGTTACTAAATTAAGAATAGCGAGAAACGATATTTGCTTTATTAAGAGTTTCATTACTGGTAAAAGGTACTCTTATCACAGTTGTTTTCAGCATTTACTTTGCGCGATTACCAAAGAGGCAACTATTACTGATGGACTATTTTTCATATTTTTCATTAGAATCCCATGCTGACTCTATCTCGCGTGCTGATTGCCTGAAATCGAGTGAGTTTTTTTGTGGAAGTACATGGCTGCAAAAGTAGAATTCAATGAAAACACAGACACCCACGAAATTAAATTTCAGCACGACAAATTTTCAATTTATCAAGCGAGAAAGCGAGAACAATTACTTTCTAAAGTTTTAAACTCTGTCAAACCCTATATGAAACGTCTTTTCGTCAACGAAGACGCTTCGCTAGAAAGATTTTTAAGTTGCATTTTCCTGAAATTGAAACAGTTTGGCAATGGTTTCCTTGGCGCGCGTAAAGCCTTTTTTGAAAATTATTAAATCTATAAAACCTCCGGCATGGGATTCAAAGAAAATCCATTACCCGACTCAGGAATTCCATACTAAATATCACTTGAAAAATGGATATCGCCCGAGTCGCGCAAGGGCGATATCGGTTTTTCGCGTGAGATTTAGTGTGGAATTCCCTCGTCGGGTAATGGATTTACCTATAAAATTCTGAAATAGCGAGTTCTCAAGGTGCCATATCGCAGAAATCTGAGATAGAACGTTATTCTTTTCTCTGTCACCGATTTCTAAAGAAATTTTGAAAAATACCTCTTAATTTCAAATTTCCATTGTACGTAATTGTAAACATTTAAAAGTAATAAAATCCCTTCCAAATGTTCTAGATATTTTCCTCTTTGAAGTTTCTGCATTCCAATTGATTGTAAGTACATTTCTACCTTTTGAATGACTTTCTTGCAGTTTGGAGACTATCTGGACTATTTCAAAACGGGTATATTATAACAAGTAATAAGCAAAAACAAAATCCGGTGATATTCCGATATTCTAGAGGCCATCTACACAACTTGTATATTAAACAGGGTACAGGTTTGTCTTAATGTCTGCAGTTCTATTTGACCACCTGGACTGACCAAATTTACATCACAGTACGTATCAACCAGCACCTGTACTCGCGTGTTTAATAGCCAAAATCGATGTTTCACGCTGGGAATGTTCATAGCACGATTTCAATGATTTCATTTCATTTGGGTTTTCTGTTCCGCTAGTCAAACCATATAAGCCAGTCAGTTAGCAAGGCCCTTGCCTTATTTCGTCTAATGCAGTTCACTGGCTTTTTTGTCGCGACAGAAAGCCAGGCAACTGCACTAGGCGAAACAGGAGAAAGACCTGATTGGTTGGTTTGACTGGCGGGGACAGAAACCCCAAACGCGACGTTTCGAACATGCGCAACGTTTTAGCAACTGATTTTTCATCTCGTTTTAGTAAAGTTTACGATGATAATTTCCCACACAAAATGTTTCCTCGTACTCTCGTGTCTGATCAAGACTGATGATCACGCGCGAAATTCGAGTTCTTAGGTTTTAAATTCGTAAATACAATGCACAAGACTCTATGGGGGGATACTGTTTAAGTAATCATCCATTCAAGAACTAGGCAAACCTCCATTGTTTTACGGCATTGGAGGTTCCCCATGTAGGATATGTCCTATATATTTTTTTACCAAAGAAAGTTATCATGACAAGTAACATAATACAAGTGAAAATTTGATAGAGTTCGACTTGCTTTGAGAAAATATGACAAATAAAAGTATCTAGACCAATCAGATTAAAGAAGAACAAAGGAGCGAGAATCAGCATTTTACGCTAGGAGAAGAGGTCAAAACAACGGTACTTTATAAGTATCCAGTAAAGGGGGGTGGGTACCCGAGACCCATCACCTCTCTCAATTTTCCCTAAAAAGCGGATTTTCAAGTGCCGATATCTCGTAAAGTAATTGATGAATCATAATGAAAACCCTACCATTGTGCTCTACATGAAGAGAACAACACATTTCTGCAATAAAATCGGGTATCCTTTATTTGTGTTTCGAGAAAATAACCACTGGATACTTATGGGGTTAGGTAGTACCCGGTACCCACCACCTAATTCACCATCCCCGGATACTTATCGAGTACCGTTGTTTTGACCTCTTCCCTAGGTTCCCCACATACAAAGTCTTTTAAAATTGCGTATCCTGTTTGGGAGTACCACATGTGCTTATATCTCCCTAAAAATCCTCAGATAAGTTTTTCTAGCATAGTGAATTTACTGGTTTTCATGTTTAAGCCAATGAAATTGCCTATATTTTCAAAAGAAATTAATTGCATTCCAGCATGCTTTGCCGTTGGCTTGCCCAGTTCTTATACGGACCATTACTTAACAGATTATTTTGTCAGTCCTTTGCATGATTGATGATAATCGTGATCAATCTCTTACACGTTGCCGCCACCCATTCCTATATAACCTGCAGTGTTTTCTGATTACACATCGCAGTGTGACATTATTTGTTGTGAGACAAATTAGCTGTGCCAAATAGCGCGCAATTAGTTTTGCAAAATTGAATTTGCTAGGAATACAAGAAGGGTGCATTGGCCGATTTGTTAAATATTTAGTTGAATGGATTACTTATATTCAACGGAGTGAAGTGTTTCAGTCAGGAGAAATGAAAATATTTCTGCCCACCATATGCAAAAGGGAATTTTAATTTGTGACAGATTTTTTCTCGACCTACATCCAAAACCCTCAAGCAGAAACAGAAACACAAAAAAGCAGGCCTATTATTGCATTGCCCCTTTGCTATATCAATTACATAACACGCAAATTACACAACACGAAAACACACAGAGTAGACTATAGAACACATGCCACTGTCAAGGTGCTAAACTAAGTATAACCAGAAAAAGTGCAAAAGGTTGGAATAAATAAAAAACTTAGTGAAAATCGTTTGTTAATATTTTTGTTTCACTAGGAAGTTGTGACTGATGATTCCTCATATATTAGTGCATAATTTTGGTTTACTTTTGAATTTAGCTGTTCCAAGATATTACTCCCTTTCCTAATGTGAGCTTGTTTTATAGCCCGCGGAGCATTATGGGAAGTAGAACAAAGGTTTTATAGCAAAATAACCGCACCTGAATTTTAGAGTTCTAAGAATTGCACTCCCAGACTCTATCAGGCTTTCGGTGCTAGAAATTGTGGCTGTACCTCTACAAGGAGATGTTTTTCCATTAATGACTCAAACCGAACCAGTTTGTAACGGAGTACAATCCTTGACGCAGCTGATACGTTGGATCCATCAGCTGCCGCTGTTTATTCTCTAACTCTTTCATCGACCATCACGCCAGAGAAACGCCGCAATAGCGCTCATACGAGATAAGCACAGCACTGTACATCTACTGTAGCGTCTTATTGATTCTTCAAATTGATGAACATGAAGGTTCTGGAGTGTTTGTGTGTGTTGTATTTATTTGCACCCTGTTTTTCTGTCGACCTACCAAAATTTGTATCTGCGAGCACTAACTCACGTCGCTCTGAAGGTGCTTTGATAACTCACGAAGGAGAAGCTCTTCAAGGACACGCCAATGAATATCTTCAAGCTCCATCCTTGATATCTTGCACACACGACTGCCTGAAACGAACTTGGTGCATTTCTTTGAATTATGATTTCCATGGTGACTCGTTGTCCTGCGAGATGAATGACTTTGGTGTGGAAAACCAGTTGGGTGTTTCAGAAGATGAAAAAGCAAACTTCATGTCAAGGAAAGATTTTTTGTATTCGCAGATAAGGCGAAGAAAGGTGTGTTCTTCTTAAAAAGCAAAAAGGTTTCTGGATGTTTTGATATCAGACATATCTATTCAAATAGATATTGATATAGATATTGTCTCTATTTAAAAAGTAGGGTTTTTTTCCATCGAAGGCATCCATGAATAGTCTGCCCGAGGAAATTTGGTGTTCTCAACGAATATTTATTGAATATGTTTTGAGGTTTTAGCACCAAATTTCGCACATCGTGTCTGAGGCAGTAGAAGCCTTATGCGTTTATTATTGTTCAACGCTTATTTTTTAGCAAAACAGGAATCACTGGTTAGTAATTATGTCACGTGATCTTTATCGACCAATGGAACATTTTGCGTCTAATATGATATTTGTCTATTTCTGTTCAAATCTGTAAGATACCAAGTCAGGGCGACATTGCCTGCTGGTGATCGCACATGCGAGAGCAGTTCGATTATTTAGATAATTTTGAATCAATGGTTCCACTCGTGTATGTGACGGGACCATCACTTCGCGCACCGCTAGCTTGGTACTTTTTCTTGTTCCGCGTTAATAACATTTATTACTGAAATTACCATATAGAACTGAGATATAATTGAAATTACTTTTGTACAAGAGTTCTATTTTCACCTAATAGCACTGTTCACCATTTGCCAACCAGAGATCGAAGGTTCGCTGAACTAAGGGCGCCTCAATCTACGGTTAGACATGACAATGGTGAAAAACTGTGGATAGCGTTGAACTAACTGATAGATTCACAACTACTAAAGGCCGCCACAAACGGGCCGATTTTTCGTCGCGAAACGAAAAACCCTGACTGATCGGCTCGTGTGTGGTGACCGAGAGGAGCTTACGACAATATTCTTCGTCCGCTCGTTTTATCAAACATGTTTTGATTTTCAAAACGACGAAAAATCGTCCTGCATGTGGTGGGCGGGCGTGTGATGATTTTCCGACAGAAAATTCTGTCGGGATCCACCCGTGTGTGGTGGCCTTAACTCTACTTTCATCGGACTGTACATTGCTGTTGTAGGATGGTTCGTCGTTCTGTTCTAACAGTCCCTGTGACCATGGTGCGATCTGTGATGAGGAATCCAAGAGCTGTGTGAGCACCACAGGTAGTATGCCGACGCCAGTTATGGGTGATCGCTCAACTGCACTGGTCACTAATACAGCGTTACCTGCGGGGATTACAAATACCACATCAGCTTTACTTGCTGTTGGTTCTATATCAACTACGAGTTTTGTTGCAAGTGATAACTCTGCTGTAGCCGCTACGAAGAATAGCTCAGCTACGCTGGTTAATGGTCCAACCCCGACTTTACTTGCTGCAGGTTCTATATCACCGACGAGTTTGGTAACGGGTGCTAGCTCTGCTGTAGCCGCTACGGACAGTAGCTCTACTACACCAATAACAGGTACCTCACTGGCTACTACTGTTAGTACACCTGCCCCAGACTTGATGGCCGACTTCCCTCGTGCCCTCCACAGACATTACATAAAGCTCAACAACCAAATCTCTGTCATGACAGCCTTCACGGTAAGCCTGTGGATGATCTCTGTTCCTCAGACAGGTTCCAAGGCACAGGCCCTCATCAGCATAGCAACAGCCAGGGATCCTAATGCTCTCACAATCATGCCGAGAAATAGCAAGATCAATTACAAAGTTGGCAAGGATATCAGGTAACATGCGTTCCTGCTGGGTTGTCGGTATGATTAAGTGGCGGGGCTGTGGTAGAGCACAGGAAACCCGCTCATACTCTCATTCATATGGTTTTCAGTCAAAATCAATCAATTTACGAATCCGTAAGGAGAACGAGTAGAATCCGCTATACTCGAAAATCAAATCCGCTACAACTGAATATCAATCTTTTTCTCTTCTTGTCTTCGTTTGATTTTCGTGGACTCTCTGTGAAACAGCTTTTAGCTAAGATTTATCCTAAATCAGTCTGACAAAATAAATCCAGTCTCTGTGGCAAAAAAGCAGAGCGGATCCGTCGTAAATGTGTTTTTAATGTTTAGCTTGAGGATGAGGACGACGCTTATGATTGATGATGGCGACGGCAATGACAATGATGATTCGATGATGATGATCATTGGAGGTTGACGGTGTTGTTGTCGTTGTTCTTGGTGTTGTTGTTGTTGTTGTTGTTGTTGTTGCTGCTGCTGCTGGTGTTGTTATTGGTGGTGATTCTCTTCAGTTGATGATGAGTTTTATTTCTATTTACCACCATCTCATTTCCCTCAGGAACGTCGAAAGGTCAGTCCTGGACGGACAGTGGCATCACATCTGCGCAACATGGGCAAATACCGCTGGTAACTGGACATTCTTTATCGACGGCACTCTAGCAGCTGATGGGACAGGCTACTCCATAAGCTACACGTATACTGACGCCAAGGTTGTTCTGGGACAGGATATCGACGATTATGATGATATTAGTAACGTAGATGACGTACAAAGCTTTCTAGGAACCCTGACAGGCGTCAATATCTGGGATTTTGTGAAAACAACACTCGAAATCGGCAATTTGTACTCCAATTGTACTACATTTGCTTCGGGAAACGTGTTCAAGTGGGGAGACTTGACAACTAGCACCACTGTTAATGGGTCCATTCAGTTCATAACTGGCGTTCCTTGTGGGTAGGAATGTTTGGAAAAAAGGAAAGGGGCGTTGCGTGACGTGTGGGAATTAGCTGCGTGATCCGTCAAAGCGAAACATGTAAACGTCATCCGTGCTGATGCATCGTATCAATAGCTTCACGCATGGCAAGACAACTTAGCTAAAACCGTTGCATGGCGCTAACACGAAATAAACAGCACGCATGTGTGAAAAGCGGGCCTGATAGTTACAGAATAGACTATAGAGGCGCGAACTAATAGCTTACATGCATAAAGTCCTGACATGTCCGGTTTGGTTGACCATGGTTGCGATGGCGTTTGAATCATGAGTCCTAGTGTTTTTTTTTTTAAACGGTTCTAGTTAAATGCCAACGCTAGCTGCCGGTCCCACGCCCTGAACCTCGCGATCTAGCTATAAGGTATTCTAACTGCAATAGTTTTTAAATACGTACGCAAGTTAGCTTGCTTTTAGGGGCAGTGGAAAGACGAAATAGCATTTTCTTTCAGTGCAAACGAATGCAAGAACTGTGAAAAGTCTTATCACGTCTGGCGAAGTTGCTGACGAAGTGCTCTCTGTGACTAACAGGTCACGTCCAGAGGAATACAGTTCCCCATGCTCTGCGCTACAGTCACGATCAATGGAGTAGTACCCCAGTTGGGTCACTTTATTACAAATTAAAGAGATACCAATCTGGGCAAGACCTGTAGGACCTAAAGGGGTGCTGCCATTGTTAAAGAGTCTATTGACGTCACCTGGCGAGCCCCTCGCACATTTACCCAAGTTCATAAAAAGAGATGATGCAGTAAGCTCCCAGAATTAGCATGGACCTTTAAAACACTATTAATTTATGCGTTTTGTCATTTTAATTATGTCGTGAATGTGCGGTTTTCAATCGAGCATGCAAGATGGGAAGTAGCGAAGAGTCTCCTTTTGCTGTATTTACAGCTCCACAAGAACTAGAAGGCAAAATACGTAGGGGCTTTTTACGATACACATTTCAATTTCAACGAGTCGAGAGGTCGACATTGTACGCAGAAATTAAATGGATAGAAACGGAACTATGCAATGGTCGCTGTGTAGGACCTTCCTGAATCCGTTTCTGAGGCACTGAAGGAGTGCAGTCATTTAAGTAATTTCCTGTAATAAATAATATTCTGTCTGTTTTCGTAAGGACAACTGTGCGAAGTGTCAACACTACGACGCCTGAAGCAATTGACACTCGATTATTCCGGATAGACTAAGTAGGCTAGCGATGCTTATAAACAGAAGAAGCAACTTCATTCCCCTCCTCATATAGTTTTACAACATGAAAGGAAATTGACAGTAGAGCTTCTGCTAAAGGGCAGTAGTAAACCAACAAACGTGGTCAAAACAAAACGATCTCTATCCTCCGTTACCAATGATACTGGGGCGCGAATTGAAACTGCGATGTGAATGTGCAGGTGAACCATTGGAAAAACCAATTCAACGTCGGTCATGGCGCAGGCAACAAATCTACTTTTTCCACAAAAACAAATGCCCTCTGACTTTCCATGATATGTCCTCTTATTATATAGACACGAGTGTTTTACTGGGAAATACGCCACTCGCAGATCTCATACGGAGCTACATCCGGGTGGTCAAGTCTCGGCTGCGCCTCGTGAATCCACAACATTTTGACCACTTTATTACGTCATTCCGTGGTATATAAGAGGACATACCACGGTAAATCAGAGGACATTTGTTAAATGATGCACGGTTCATGCTACATGGTTTCGGGAGCAACGTTAATTGAAATAGGTGTAACCACGGAATGACCGACGTAGTAGTAGTCAAAATGTTGTGGACTCACGACGCGCAGCCGGTTAGAGAACATTACGGAAAATGAGAGGACATTTGCTTTAAACCACAACAAAAAGGCAAACATAAATTTAAAAACTCCGTAGCGCGCATTCGAACGACTTCGCTTTGTTTTTGAGCCTCGCGCGAAAGCTGATGCGTGCAGAGTGGTATGGACTCTTATTATATAAACACCAATGAAATACCAGGTGATCTCCCGCGCGAAAACTTGATATCTTCACACGTAAAAATTTTCAACACTCGAAGATAAAATTCGTATCTCCGCGCGGCCATGTAATATCCTCTATTTATTTCCCACGTCAAATCAGCCAATCATTTTGCGAGAATGGTAACTGTTATGGTAAAAAAAAGCTATTTTATTGTCCTCGAGGACGAGCAGGTACGCTCCCTTTTAGTACAGCAGATTGGTGCAAAATTGTGCAAATTGATGTTACAAGCATGGAATTCGGCAGAGGGGTAGAGCTTGATGTCCTGAGTAATTCTATATAAAAACCACGCCCAAAAGTAAATACTTCCAGATAACATAAAGATAATAATAATAATAATAATAGGTCTTTATTTCCATATGATAAAAATACATATCCTATGTTACAATGTATGATAAAAAGCGAGTTTACAAATGAAATATAAAAGATAAAATGGTAAAATGGTAAAATTCTAAAATCTATATAGCTAAGTTATATCTAAAATTAATCTATTTACAAAAGTATTCATGTATCGTTCGGTATTTACCTTAGGCCTTAATGATGTTTTTTTCCTTAAATTATATTTCGTCTCCTTAGCTTTAGGTAGAAAGTTATGCATAGGATGGCCATCAAGGTTTCTAATTTTGTTACATACTTTTTTATCTTGTTTTTCTAAAATTTCATGAATACTAATTTGGCTAGAAATATAACGGCGCTTGGAACAACGGTCTAAAAAATTTTGCACTGCGGTAAGTTCAGCCTCCGAAGCGCGGTAAACAGCGAGCCCATAAGTTAAATTCGGTAACACTATACTCTTAAATAGGTGATCGATCTCTCTCTGGTTATACCCTTCTTTTCTTAAAGTTCTTAATACATGTAGGCATTTGTTAGCTTTGCTCAGTTTGTTTTTAATATGCGTATCAAATCTGGCATCAGATTGAAATGTGACCCCTAAAAGTAGGAGTTCTCTACACTGAGGGATGCCAGCGGTAGGTGCTATGACAATGTCTGTGCAACCCCTCTTAAAAAATGTCAGTTCTTTACATTTACTGGGGTTACAAGACATGCTATTGGCCTGTGTCCATTCTAAAAACGTATCTACATGTTCAGCGGATTGATCACAGCTCTTCCAGACAGGTGATATTATCGTAGAGTCGTCTGCATACTTGTATAAAAATGTGATATCGTTTTGAATAATTTCTAAGTCATTAAAAAATATATTGAACAAGTAAGGACCACTAACACTGCCTTGGCAAGTCCCCTTATTTACACGCATCCATGACCCTTCAAAGGCGCGGTAAATTACTCGCTGTTGTCTATTTGCTAAGAAATCTATGTACAAATTTGTAATATATGGGCTAAGAGCAAGTTTCTTGAGTTTTTCTGTTAACAGAAAATGCCTAACAGAATCGAAGGCTTTGCTAAAGTCCATCGAATACATACGCACCGCCCTACAATCAGGGTGGTCTAGATATTTATAGACGGTATGCTGAATTGCAAGTAGCGCGTCTGTACAGTTCCCTCCCTCTCGGTACGCGAACTGGCTTGGGCTTTTAAGCTCTTCTACGATGTCTTTGGCTTGGCTTCTATATGTCACTTTCTCAAATGCGCGCGATATAATAGGTGTGATGTTTATACCGCGGAAATCATTGTCCTCTTTGGGGAGATCCACTTTCGGGAGAGGGCTAATATTTGCCCTTTTCCATGATCGAGGCCAAGTCTGCATAGAGATGCATAAGTTCCACAATGCCGTGACAACTGGAGTAAGAATCTCGCTGTGCTCTTTCCAAATCCAAAAAGGAAGATTATCTGGTCCCACAGCAGTCCGCTTGATGTTTTTAAGAGCGTTCCAAACTTGCTGTTCGGTAAGTTTTGGGGTATCTACATCGACACCAACTGTAACTGGTATAGGCTTGGCGTAGTCGCTATCAGTACACAGAGATTTAAAGTAGTTGTTGAGCTGAGTCAATCTCATGTCGTTCAATGCGATATTGTTGGTGTTAGTCACACGACGTTGCGAGAGCGAGTCGACTTCTCTCCACCAATCGCGGCTACCCAAAGGGGACACAAGGAGGCGCCTCCTGTTCTCGCAAATTAATTGGGAGATTCGAACGTTTAGATGTCGCAAGCGATCGATGTTAGAGTTGGCGATTTTAGACTTCTTCTTTAGTATTGATTTAACAAGTGGCGACATCCAAGGGGGGTCTCGCGTCGACATAGTAACGTTCCTCTGGGGCATGCATTCATCCATATGGGCATGAATAATCAACTCCATTATAGTCACTGCCTTATTTGCATCTGACGCTCCCATAACTTCGTGCCAGTTTTCTTTATCCAATGCTTTGTAAAATGCGGCTTTTCGATGTTCACGACGATCTCGAATGGGAACTTTGCGCCGGATCGGTTTTAACTTGGTTCCAGCAGAAACAATAACACCCGAGTGATCTGTTTTAATCAGCATATGGAAAGGATAACATTTTCCAAAAAGATCTTTACGATTAGTGAACACATTGTCCAAACACGAGTTCCCCCGTGTTGGAAAATTGACAAGGGCGTTAAGTCCAGACAAAAGCTCCATTGTTTTAACATCGAGTCTATTCACGTCACCACCACAAACAAAGACGGTGTCAGGATGGGTGTCAAGTACATTATCGGCCAGCTCTACAATATAGTTCATTAAATCAAGTTCCTTATAATTGTGTTTCGGTGGATGGTAAGTCCCACATAGCAAGAGCCGATGTCCCGAGGGTAATAACAAAGTCAAACAAATAAGCTCGTACTGCTTTGAGCGATAAATGTCTATTACATCGATGTTATTCCTGACATAAATAGCCACTCCTCCCTTGCTCCTCATATTTAGACCACCCCAGTTTCGGTCTCGCCTGAAGATGGAATATCCCGGTATAGCGGCCACTGAGTCAGGGTTAGCCGGTTTAAGATGACTTTCAGTGACAATACAAATATCAATATCATTACTCTTTAAATCCGCCTCCAATGCAACAGGGGCCCGCACTATTTTGATGGTTTTAGATAGGCCACAGATGTTAACAAACATGAGCTTCGGTACGGCGAAATTAGTGTTAGAAGTTGAGTTTTGCTTCTGAACAGCTCTCGGGACACGCACCAGGCATCGCAGTTGATCTCTAGGCTTGTGTTTGATGATTTTTCTGTTGCCGCATAATACAGGAATGGCCCTTGCTTCTCGATCATCCATCCCGCGCTTAACCACACCGGCATTCTCTGTATTCCGCTCCTGATGTACTCTCCTTCGATCATCTCGGACCCCCGCCCGATGTCCTCGGTATTTAAACAGGTTCAGGTTCTTCAGGGTGTGTATTACAGCGCTGGCTGGTTTAGTACTTGATTTTCTCAACCCAAATAACCCGCTCCTAGTGTAGAAACGTTCGTTGACATGGCGTCAACTGAAAGCTCAGAATCAAGATCGAAGACCGCGGAGTCAGAAGGATAACAAGTTTTGACTGTTTTGCACAGGGGCAAAGTCGAGGATAGTTCCGAGTCGGTTGGATTTTTTTTACACTTTATTCTATATACAACAAAGTCAAACTGAAAATAAAAGAAATAAGTATTAATATTCGGTCTGTACATTGATGGTTCTTGGGTAATATAAAGGAAATCTACTTACACTTGTTATCCTTCTGACTCCGCGGTCTTCGATCTTGATTCTGAGCTTTCAGTTGACGCCATGTCAACGTAGTTTCTATGACTTGTTTTCCCGCCACACTTTGGACGCGGTTAGCGTTTTATACTTACTGTTACGTAATGCATTGTTATTTAACAATAACTAGAATAAATTATTATTGAATTTCGCATTGAACTATTCATTGTTCAAAACACTCCCTCCTGGTGCGGAGACTTCATGTGGAGCACCATATTAGTTCCTGGTTATTGTTCTTTCTTTTTTTTTTTTCTTTTTTTTTTCTTGACTTATCTGCTTATCTACTTATCTGCTTATCTGCTTATCTACTTATTTGCTTTGATATCCAAAGTCATTCTTGAGAAAGTTCTTGCCTTGTTGCTATTAGACAAAGCTTGTGTATCGGTCGATTATACTCTCCTGCTTGGTTCTTGATCTTCGCTTTTCTGACCAGTCCATCTTTTCCAGGGAAGACCTCTGAGACTAGGGCTAGTTTCCATCTTCTTCTCGGCGTACCTTCGATCTCTAGGACAAGATCTCCAACTTGTAGGTTGTCTCTAGGGCGAAATTTGTTTCTGACCAGTAGTGTTGGTGCGAAATATTTCTGCCACGCCATCCAGAACTGAGATACTCTTTGTTGTGTAGCCTTGGCTAGGTGTCTAGGGTTTATTCTCTCTTCATATTCTTGTGCGGGCGGTGGAACATGGTTTCCAATCAAAATGTCGTTAGGGGTAACTGGAGGTTCCTCCCAGACGTCGTCAGAACTAGGGTATAATGGTCTGCTGTTTACCAAGTATGTGATTTCAGCAAGGGTGGTTCTCCATTGTTCCTCTGTAAATGGTCGGTTTGAAAAGGTTGCGTCTATCGCTTGTCTCACCGATTTGATTAGGCTTTCTACCACTCCGTTCATGTGGCTTGCATGAGGCGTGTTCCATTGCCATTCAAATTGACAAGAATAGTCGTCACGTAGAACGCTCTTGATTTTCTCTACGTCCCAGTTTCGCGTGATTTCCATCAAATATTCTTGTGCGCCTTTGAAGTTGGTTCCGCAGTCAGAATAGCATAATAAAGGGTGACCTCGTAGGCTTGCGAATCTTCTGAATGCCATGATAAATGTGTCTGTGCTTCTGTCTGTACATAGTTCGAGGTGTATTGCGCGAGATGACATACATGCAAATATAATGACTTGTGCTTCCTTCAAAGTCTTTCTATTCAATCTAATTTGAATAGGTCCAAACATGTCTAAGGCTGTGTATGAAAAAGCTGAGGGGCCTGGGCTCACTCTTACAGTCGGGATCTGTCCCATAATTTGCTCTAGAGGTTTTTTCCTTAGTTTTTTGCAAGTGACGCAATTTCGTGTGAGTTGTTTGGCTGTACTGCGTAGTCCAACGATCCAGTACTTTCTTCTGGCTTCATACATCAGACTCTTGTAACCACAGTGACCTCTGACTTGATGTAGCACTGCATAAAATGGCCTGTATACGAGCAGGTATTCACGCCGTATTCACTCCGTACACATGCCAATATACGGATGTATACGGGAAATACCAGGATGTGTAATGACTGTATAAGGATCAGTATAGTTCAGGGTATGCAGTCCTCATAAGGATCAGTACACATTGGTGTACGATTCCGTGTATTTCCGTACACACGTCAGTATACCCTATGTATACGGGTACGATCCGGATGTATAAGAAATTTCGCGTACACATTAGTGTACGATTTCCGTGTATTTCCGTACACACGTCAGTATACCCTGTGTATACTGGTTCGACCAGGACGTATAAGAAACTTCGCGTATACGGACGTTTTATGAAACATTATACAACTTGTGTAATATGTGATTTTTGGCAGTGTACGGTGATATCCTCTTTGTTTCTATTTTCATTGCCGCACATCAGTGTATGATTTCCGTGTATTACCGTACACACATCAGTATACCCTGTGTATACGGGTACGATCAGGATGTATAAGAAATTTTGCGCACACATTAGTGTACGATTTCCGTGTATTTCCGTACACACGTCAGTATACCCTATGTATACTAGTTCGACCAGGACGTATAAGAAACTTCGCGTATACGGACGTTTTATGAAACACTATACAACTTGTGTAATATGTGATTTTTGGCAGTGTACGGTGATATTCTCTTTGTTTCTATTTTCATTGCCGCACATTAGTGTATGATTTCCGTGTATTACCGTACACACATCAGTATACCCTGTGTATACCCGTACGAAAGTTTTGACCCTGACACAGCCCGAATCCCGCCTGACTCCGGCCGAAATCTTGCTATAAGGACCTGACTTCGAAAGGACACGAGCCTGACATAAAATTTGTCCTGCTCGTGAGTGCTTAGCAAGACAGTGTCAGGCTCATGCCCTAGTCCTGCCCTACCTGATAGGAGCGTGACACGAGCATCGCAAGAGCCTGATTTCCGTGGTCATTGCACATCGTTATCGATAAGCCTGACAGGAACCCGGACACCACACTGACAATACGTTTGCAGCGTGTTGCGTGTGCATATTTGACATTCTGAGATAACCGTTTGTTTCTTTATTAAACATAACATAGCATGCTATTTAATTACAGTGCCACTTTGGCGGACAGATAAACGATTTTCAGTTATTTCGTGATAAACGAAGCGCGATGCAATGGGAGAGTCACGCTTCTGGTTTTACTGAAAGGTCTTGCTGGTAGCTAGATGGCGTAAAAGCTCAGCTTAACAAATAATAACCAAACACATTTCACTTGTGTGTACTTCGAGTTCGACAAAATGGTTAGAGTCCTTATGAAAAGTTTAAGTTTCGAGAACCTTGGAACCAAAGCAGTTGAGTCGGATTGGAAAGCATGCTTGAAGCAGACGCTCATAGGAACTATTTTGAAGGTCGATCAGAAAAGGTAAGAGCGTACTTTGCCTTGTACCTAACAACCTAGTACATACGCCGCGCTCTTATCATGAGCCGTACCAAACTGTTACCATGAAATACTCGAAACTTGCGGCGTTGAAATTGATTCTACATTCCCAGTTTGATTTAGAATAGTTGCTACCACAAGCAGACGAGAGATGGACAAAAAACATTGTTTAAGAGCGGCGTATGTACTAGGCCTTACATTTGTATCATAAATAAAAGTGGATATGGCAGGCAAACACTGAAGATATTGTGATTGCCTAGCGTTTATAATTGACAGTTTGAAAAATTGCAAATTCGAATCTGGCAACTGTAAAATCACGCCATTTTAAAAATAGTTGTGTACGGCCCTTACGGTTTTCGGATAGATAAGAAGAAACTTGTCACTAATTCATAAGGAAATGACACTGTAATGTGTAAAGAAAAACACACGAGATGCATGCATTATGGCTTAGTCATTTTTCTCGTCTTTCGAATGTGAAGTATAGTAATAGCATACACGTAATGTATGATACCATCAGCTTGTTCTGACGACTCACGCGAACAATACTCGCTCCCGCGGCTCCGCTGTGTAAATCGCTTTAGTAAAGAAACAATCACATTAGATACCCGCATTTTGGGTTTTTTTATTTTTCTTGAATCATGAATGTGAAGTAAATAGCACACACGCATCAGCGTGTTTGACGACTCACGCAAACAACACTCAGGGCTCCGCTGATAAACGTTCGTGCCACTGACATGCACGCGAAAAATGTGAAACAGGAAAAGGGGTTTCCGCTACGTTAAATAGGAATAATTTAATTTCTCGGTGATTCAATCTACTCTCGCGCAATACCAAGTTCGTGTAAAATAAACTCTATGTGTTGCGTTCTTTTAGTAACAGGAGAAAACCTAACTTAATCATCTAAGGCGCAAAGAGATGTTCACGGTTTTCCGTGATTTTCGGGCAATATTATTTCAGATGGGGGCCTAGGGGTTTGCGGTGATGCGGTATTGGCTGTGTTTTTGCGCGGTTTTGCGGATAAAAAGCTTAAAAGTTACGGTTATGCAGTATTTTTAAAGTCTACGGTGTGCGACAATTCAGCGAAATAGTCTGCGATTACACGGTGTTTGTACAAAAATGCGGTATTGTGGTGTTTGCGAGTCCTACGGGCGGCATTTAGTCCCAAGACTCTAAGGTCTAAAATTGCACACTGGCGGATAGTTGTAGGGCTCAAGACAATCTTCCGCTCACGTTTTGCTTGAAAAGAACGTCTGATTCCCTTTGGATACCACGGAATCGTTAGCGGGAAGTATTTGACTGACTTCGCGTGTGAAAACGGCGACATTTAAGACTGATAAAATGCGGTGAGCGGTATTCCCGAAAAATCTGTGCGGAAAGGCGGTATTTTCGACATTTTTGTGCGGTTTTGCGGTTTTGAGAACCCCCCTAGGCCCCTCTATTTCACGAATATTAAACTAGGATACTTATTAAAAAACGTTAGAAGTGAGACTGAGGAAGGACAATATTAATGCGAAACACACATTTTCTTTGCATGCACCCAGTTTCAACAGTAAAATATTTCCTGATTAATTTATGGAATTCAATTAAAAATCAAGTCAATCAAATTAAGAAATATGGGAGTCACTAAAAAGTAGTAGTTTTCCGGCAGTATTCAGGCCGGACTGCGCCAATGTGATGATGGATTTGCACCAATAATATCGTGCTTTATTCTGAGGCGATGATGGATCCGTACCACTATGTCAGGCGCTATTCACGCACTTGTCACGGTCGTGGACCGCATTCGATGCGAAAATGTTGTCAGGCTCTTGCAACGCTAGTTCACGCTCTTTTTCCTGCTCTGTGTCATGCTCGTGTCATTCTAGTTCCCGCTAGTGTCCGTAAGGCTCATGTCATGCTTCTGTCCGGCTAATGTTCTGCTTATTTGTCAGGCCGAATTCAGGCTCATGTCAGCCCAGACATTTTCGTGCGGGTACGGGTACGACCAGGATGTATAAGAAATTTCGCAATGAGGCAGAAATAGGTGTTTCTATGAAAATATTTTTATTATAAAAATGATCAGAAATCAATTATCATACACTTGCCCATGAATTGACATGACTAATAGAGCGATTTTAATGAATGTGGTATAACTAATGCAAAGTAATTACACCAATTCGGAATAAAACCTAAAGGACGAATTACTCACAACAGTTAATCAAATTAACTGCGACCATGCAATTGTGTAGATATATAAATAGAATTTAGTTTTACAACCTTGAAGTATCTTAACTATTTTAAAATCAACAAACATAAAGTGTGCTCCCTAGAGTGAAATATTCATTTCATTACTGCATTTTAGTGATTTCATTATTCAACGCAATGTAATTTCCAATTCAGTATCGAAAATTTTGTAATGTAAACAACTACTCTTGAGCTTTTAACATTTTTTTTAACAAAAAAAAATGAATTGAATATTCCACTCTATGGGGGCATACTTCAGGTCTTTTGACTTAAAAGAATCATGCATGTTTCTTGCACAAAAGCACTTGAATTTCGGCCACTTTAACAAAAGGTTCAACTAATAGAGTGAAAATGAACTTGGTTTGTTAAGGTCCTGAAAACAGTATCATTGGTGGATAAAATACAAATACGCAACTTTTTCTTCTTCTCCCATTAACACAAATGCCAAAGAAAACCATTCTTCTCTCTGCTACACAATAGTGGTGAGGGCTTAGACAGATTTCTAAACTCAAGTTGTGCCTTTTGTAGCTGTACAGAACAAATTAATGTATTGCTAACTGTCATTCTACAATATTCATAGTCTTACAATTCAAGATATGTGCTCTCCTCGTCACTGTCCTTTCTTGCAGTGGCATCATTATTATGTTCTTCTGCAGAAGCACAATCTGTGACCTTGGTTGTTCTATAACAGATGCATAACAGACGTAAATATTTTTAAGTGCAGTTGTGTATCTTGGTTTCCTTCTGGCTGAATACACTCCCAACCCAAACACACAAACACACACACATAGCAAAATCTCGCTACAGGCTGGTTTGTGCTTTTGTCCTGAACACAACAAAGATCCAAGATCTATCTAATTCTTCAACAGGTGTTGAATAAGTTTGAATCAAATGTTGATATAGTTTGGCTGCAAGGACATTAGGAAAAATACAACTCAAACTAGGTATTAGTCAGAATCAAGAGAAAATGATCCCCAGAGAACGCAACCCCATGACCCATCTGAGTGGCAGCAGTTCTAAAAATAGATTCATTGCACGCACATTCAAACTGTTTTCCGTTGGTTTAGAAGTGTGCGCTCGTTGATGCAAGCAGCGTTGTCTGCGTGCACTCTTATTTACCACGGCAAATCAGCCAATCATATTACGAGAACAGCAACAGTACCACATCACGTAGCATTCTGGTCACACATGCATCCTCACAGTGATGTCTGTTGCTAGGACACGTCCAATCAGAAGGTGCCACTAAAAATAGCTCCCTGTTCTAAAAATAGAAAGTGTCACGCTCTTCTGCCACTGTCATGGAAAGAGATCCGTGTGTTGGGGTTGCGTTCTCTTTTCTCTTGTCAGAATGTTATCAGCACAAAAATCTGTGTTTTTTGCACAAAATGTACAACCTTAATTCCCTCAAATCTTAGCTATCCTTCATTGAAATCCCCTGAAATTTTCCATGTGATCCCTGTTAATTAATGATTTTAATTTGCGTTTTCTGAATGACCATGTCCATTTCTACAAAGATTCTAAAGGCACTGCAAGTTTTGATCAGCTGCAGATTGGATTCCAATTTCAGCCTTGTTTCCCCAATTCCAGCACACACACAAAAAAAACTGAACCTCCAGTTGTATTATTTATTGGTGAGCCAAATCTGCCCCATTTATAGCTATGTAGTGAACAGGAACAAAATTTACAGTTAAGGGGGTTGAACAGTGACCCCTGGAAATTCCAAAGAAAATATGTCAACGTTAAATGTCCGTGGAAATTCCAAAGGAAAAAAACAGTATTTGTATGGAAGAAATCAGGTAAATTGACACCCCACCCCTCTAGAATTTCTGATCCTTTCTGTGTGGGGGGATGCATATTTTCTGGAACCACATATTTGTGGAAAATTATGGGTGTGCTACAAAAGAGGCAAGGACAAAACGCTGACCCCAGGTTCATGGACCCCTAGTCAGTTGGAACCCCTGGTGGACTAGTCCTTGGACCCCCATGGACTAGTGGTCCATGGCCCCCTGTGAAATTTTTTTTAGAAGCCTGTTGAACTAACTACCATCGTGGATGTGATACTTATCACTCAGAGGGTTGCAAGCTGTTTAACTACATTGGCTGATTGCATTTTTAAACTGCACCAGGGGGTTGAGGACCTCCCTTGGACCCCATCCCCTGGAATTTCCACTTGTAAAACAGACCCCTCCCCCTTGGAATTTCCAGTCAGACACACCCTCTCCCGTGGAATTTCCAGAGTCCAATACAACCAGCCTGGAAAATTTTCCATAGGTCCTCAACCCCCCGGTGTGGTTTAAAAATGCAATCAGCCATTGTGATGTTTGGGCACAAAGATTCATGATTAAAATTTTAGAATGCAGTTTAAATATATTTTAAGCTTCATGGACTAAGGGTCCATGGACCTGGGGTCAGCGTTTTGTCCTTGCCCCTACAAAAGCAATGTGACCAGTTTAGTTCATTGAACCAGAATGCTGTAATGTGGGAAATAGCCTTAATCCTACACAAAATCTACAATTGCAGCAGCAGAATCTAAGTGACATTGAACTTTGACATATTTTCTAACTTGCTTAAAGGGGAACTTGCATGCTTTACTGACAATAGTTAAATAGCAATCCAATTCCATCCTTTTGATAATATATAAAAACACTATAGATTTGCATTGACTTAACAGTTAAAAGGTCATTTAACAAACCTGGACTGTTATTTTATGTATTTTTGGTGATTACAATCAGTGATGGATCCAGGGTTTTTCTAAGGGGGATTCCGTTTCCCCTGAACTCCTTCAAAGACTGTTACAGATAATATACTATGGAGACCTTGTCTGCAAGCAGTCTGGGTATCACATCAAAAATCCTTATTGTTCTGATGCTCAATGGGGGTTCTGTGGAACCCCCTTGCACTGAGAATAAGACTTTTTATGACAGGGTGTACACAAATTAGGAGAGCTGCTTATTATACAATCACCAAAGATATTCTTCACACCTGCCTGTGCTCCATGCTTGATTTTTAGGTTTACTGAACATTAGAATTTGGTATTGATAAGCAGATGGCTTCTTGGAGAAACAAATATTATCTTTTCATGTCCAAAAGTCATCTGAATTATTTGATTTTGCTCACTTCATTTATGTTTTTAAAATTTTCACATACCATGTCCTGCATTAACACATAGCAGTAAATATACTAAGCACTTATTGACTGAGACCTAGGGAAAGCAGTACAGTTTTGTGCACCCTCAGCCACTGATGTTTCCCACAGCCAAACCAAAAACACAAAACATACAGTTTCCCTCCATGTCAGTCAACAAGACAGTGTTTATAAATTATTTGTTCGATTAAATTAACTACGATTATTGATAAGCAGATGTGGTACCTTTGTGATCTGAGAAAACAGCCAAACACATGCTCCAGATGGCCCCAAAGCTTTATTCGCATCCCTCTTAAGAAGTCTGTTCATAATGTTCACTGCAGGGAACGAAGATAGGACAGAACATTTGAATAGAGAAACCACAGTTTTAATTAATTAAGTTAATTAATTCTATCTTGTTCTGTATTTTGACGTTTCTAAGAGGCGACTTTTGCGTAGACGAAAATCACAAGAAAGCACTAAAGGTAAAATAAAAGTAGGGGTATAAAAAGTAGCCTCTGCTCAAAGGGAAACAAGACTTCAGTTCAGTGAAACTGGTGGAAACATGCAGCGTTTCAAACACAAACATTCCCGAAACACTCGACCCACAAAATTATCAGGAAAATCAAAACAAAAGCGTCTATAACAACTTCTTTACTTACCGATTTCGTACTTTCTTGCTTGTAAAGATAAACATTATCTGCCCATTGCAGCAAATTATGCGATACTTCTGTGGCAAGAGTGATAAACACCGCACCAAAGAACCTTTGCTGTTGAAGAACCTTTGCTGTTGTTGATTTTGCGCGCGAAAAAGAACGAGTTGAGCTGAGCGACCGCTCCACTGAAATTTCAAATGATGATCACGTGATAGTAGATATCACAGGAAGCCCACCTGGTCGACTTGAAAAAGCGTCAAATGGGCTTATTATTAAGCAATAAAAGTACTTTCCGCGTGCTCTCTGCTTTCTTACAAACACGAGGGGGATGTTGGGAGAACTGATCAAAACTTGAAAGACGCGAGCCGAAGGCGAGTGTCTTTCAAGTTTTATCAGTTCGACCAACATTCCCCGAGTGTTTGTAAGAAACCAGAGAGCACGCAGAAAGTATTTTTATTGCTTTTAGAAAATAACATACACACGCGCGACAGCGTTGCGTGACAATCGTGTTTCTCAGGTCTCTTACAAACACGCTTTTTAACCAATCAGAATGCGCACATTCACAATACAACATAGGTGTTATTTTCTAATAGTTGTTGTTGTTGTTGTTTTTTACTCCGCACATTCGTTTATTATATTTGAATTTAGTAATTACATGCAATTATGACTCAGCTATGCTTTGATGGAGAGCGCTTTGATACACATCAAGTAGCCCGTCAGGTCCGACATTCGGGTACGGACGATCATCCAAAAACGTGCGCCAGGTATTGAAACCACACACATAAGGCACTTGGCAAATGCGTGAAAGTGGAACTTTAACAGATACTTGGCATTTTACAGTGTCCGTATCGAAACACCATTCACATTACGTACACTGTTCATTACACAAAGTGTGTACCGTTTACGGCGCACACGTATGCACGGATAACTTTGTCGGTAGTGACTCTCCGTATACTGTTCATTACACAAAGTGTGTACTATTTACGGGCACATATGTGTACGGATAACTTTGTGTACCGACCCTTATACATTGCCCGTATCCAAGGACCTTACACCTTACGTATACTGTTCATTACACAGAGTGTGTACTTACAGCACGCACGTGCAAGGACAACTTTGTGTACTGACCCTTATACATTGCCCGTATCCGAGGTCCTTACACCTTACGTATACTGTTCATTACACAGAGTGTGTACTGTTTACGGCACACACGTGTACGGATAACTTCGTGTACTGACCCTTATCAGCCCTTATACATTGCCCGTATCCAAGGACCTCAAACTTTATGTATACTGTTCATTACACAAAGTGTGTACTGCTTACGGCACACACGTGTACGGATGAGGTTGTGTACTGACCCTTATACATTCAGTATCCATTGCAATTCCTTATACATCAGTACACGTTCCTTATGCAAAATGTATACGGAATCCGTATATGCCCTTATATTTGCCATTTCATGCAGTGTAGGTGACTCAACAATAATTTGACCAATTGATGATTGCGCGGCAGCACGATTGGATTGCGCATGTCAGCCGGTGGCGTCCGTACGTTTTCTAGCCTCCCGTGTGCACGAATAATACCGTCATCATCTTTCTTCACCATCAACTTCTTGTCTAGTTTCTCTGTGTCTAATTCTTCTTGTGACCATTTATAGAGTAATACCTCTGATTCCTTGAGTTCTTCTACTGTTAAGCAGCCTGATTTCTTGTTCTTCTTTTTCAGATTGTGTGTAAATCTCAGTACAAATCCTAGTGTTTCTTTGCTTTGTGAAATGTCGAGCATGTTTTCATCAAGTGTTCTAGAATCGGATTCGGCTCAGTTGGTTCACTTGTAGTTGCGTTACAATTTACTTGTTCTGGAATTCTCACTTCCTTTTCAATTCCTTGGTTATCTCGGGATTATCTTCTCTTTGAGGCATTTGAAATTCTGGCCATTCGTCTTCTGGAAGTCTTAGAAATGGTGGTCCACTCATCCATTCTTTTAACTGACTTTTAGGAATTCCCCTTGTAAGGGCGTCGGCTGGATTGTGATTTGACTTTACGTATTTGAATTCTTTGGTCTCTACAGTTTCTTGAATTTCGGCAATCCTGGCAGATACAAACGGTTTGAACGTTTTTGGAGGAGACTTGATCCAGCTCAACACGGTTTGAGAATCTATCCAAAAAATCTTCTTACAACTCTCGATCTCAGCGAATGATAGGGCTTCCTTGCATGTACTGTAAAGTCTTGTGAGTGAAAGACATCCCATCAACTCTAGTCTCGGTATGGACTTTCTTTTCAGGGGGGCCACGAACGCTTTAACCATGAGGGGTACACACGAATAGCTCCCGTCACTAAGTTGCCACCTCAAAAATATTACTGCTCCATAGGCGTTTTTTCCCGCGTCGCTAAATCCGTGGATCTCTGGTTGACCAACTGCTTGTTCGGGTTTAAGTTGTCTCTTGAATTCAGATGACAGAAGTGTGCTGAGTACCTCTATATTACTCATCCATTTCTTCTGTAGCTCTTCAGACAGGATTTCATCCCATGAGTATCCAACACTCCAGATTTCTTGTAAGTCGATGCGCATCTCTATTGTGACTGGAAGAACTAGGCCGACTGGATCCCAAAGTTGCGCGAGGGACTTGAGACATTCCCTTTTGGTCAGCTTGTTGACATTGGTGACTATTTCATGTTTCTTGAATGTGAAGGTATCTTGCTCCTTGTTCCATTTGTGACCTAGGAAGGTTGTAGATTCTTCTTGGGTCTGATCAACTTTCTTTGAGTTAGAATGCCACGCTTTCACTTGAAATTTCCCGGATGCCAATATGGCGTCTATTTCCTTGGTGACTTTCTCTGCTGTGACTTCGTCGCTTCTCGACCCGCCAATGTCATCGACGTATGCGTGCGTCAGGAGTTCTTGCGCACTTTCCGGGTATTTTGACTGTGCAGCTCTGGCCAAAGTGTTAATAGCTCCGGTCGCTATATCGGGTGCAGGTTTGTCTCCGAAATTCAGCCTTAACCATTGATATACTTTGGGCGATTCTGTAGTGTGCGCTCTCCACAAGAAGCGGTGAAACACTTGGTCGTCAGGATGTATGCGAATTTGGTTGAACATTTTTCTTATGTCTCCACAGAAGGCAACGTTATTCCAACGCCACGCGATGAGCACGCTGGGAAGACTGTTTATGTAGTTAGGGCCTTTTTCCAAGTAGTCGTTCAGGGATCGACTGTCTGGACCTTTCACTGAGGCGTCAAATACAAGTCTAACGGACGTCGTTCTATCGGGTGTAAACACAGCTTGTAATGGTAAATACCACTCTGGTTCGTCATGGTTTACTTGTTCCGCCGGTATCTCTCGTATGAATTCTTGGTCGACTAGCTTCTTGATTTCGTCTTGTATCACATCAAAACAGTTCTTCTTCCTAAACGTTTTCTCTGAAGAAATCATGCGGTTGTAGGCGATCTGATAATTACTGTGACTTGGGGGTCCTGTGGTCCAGGGCATGCGCACTTGAACTCTGTCGTCAACGATTTCAGTTGATTTAGCGATTGACTTGATGAACTTGTTTTCTCTAAGGGTGTTGTCATCACATGTGCATAGTGTGGTAGGCTTGACTCCTAGTAAGTCTTGTGTCAGTAGACTCTTGATATCTTCTGTCGCACTGACTGTTCCAACTTCAACTGAACTTATCTCGGTGCGCGAGTTTTCTCCTTCGAACTTTCCCAAAAGGTACCAACCAAAACAGTTTTTCTTAGCAATTGGTTCTCCGTCTTTACCACGTAAAATGTGAATGTCAATAAAAGCATCTGAAATATCAGTTCTAATGAGCAAATCGATTTTTCCTCCGGACAAATAAAGTTTATTTGTTACTGTTTTCAAGTGTTCATATCTATTAACAGTTTCATTTGACAGTGTCTTGGCAGGACTACAAGGAGTTTTTACAGTGTAAACTTGTGCTTGTTTTGTAACACTCTCATCTGTTGTTGAAGCGATAGTAATATTTACAATTTCTGATTCCTCTGATTGTTTTTTGCCTCCGGCCAAATTCATTGTTAAATGAGTTTTACAACCAGTAATTCCGAGCTGTTGTGCTACATTTTTTGATAGAAAACTAGTATTAGAGCCACTATCTATCATTGCCAGTACTTCACTGTAATTTCCCTCTTCATCTTTTATCTTGACTTTTTGGACAGGACAAATGCCAGCTAGCTTGCTTTTTTGGGTGTGCTTGCTAATGGTATTTTCTTGTCGCGGAAAAGCTGAAGCCTCTGGGTTCAAGGGTCTACGCGTTCTAGGAATTGTAGATGGCTCTGGGTTCCAGGGTCGACGTACTCTCTGTTGAACTGGTTCACTGTGCAGTGACCTGTGGTGCCTTCTGTCGCATTTGTCGCACGTAGTACCGTCTTGTTTACTGCAATCATCGGTGTGATGTGTTCGAAGACATTTGCGGCAACGTTTATTTCTACGAACAATGTCCCATTTCTCGTCAACAGATGCCGATTGGTAAAAAGGACATGCGGTTAATAAGTGTTTAGACTGACACCCAGTGGACACATTTCGTCAAATTTAGGTGATATTTCTGCTGCATGATTATCAGACTTAAAATCGTTCCTTGCTTTGCTGCGCGAGCGTAATGCGGCTTCTTTGTTTAACCATGAAATAAGATTTGTGATAGTTTCTGACTTCTTTTCACGCTCCATTTCCCTTCCAAATTCAATGTTATCGCTACTCTCTAATTTGGACAATATTTGTGACATAACAAAAGCAGCTTCTGCTGAATCAGTTACTGGGCATCCATTTAGTTCCATATTATTGCTAAAACTTAAGAGTTTTGCAGCGTAGCGTGAGAGGGATTTATGGTCACTTTTTACAGGTCTAAAGTTAGTTATGTCCTTCAAAATGTCATCCATCAATTTCCTTCTGTTCTCAAACTCAGTATCTAACATTTCCCATGCTTGTTGGACTGTATTACAATATTTAATTTGATTCGTCCAAAAGAAATTGGTTGGCAACGCCTTTCTTAACCTTTGCAATTCTTCTTCCTTATCTTGAGAATATTTCTTCATACAACAATTAAATTCGTACTTCCAAGCTGAATAGGTTTTCTATCCCCATCCCATGTCGGTACTGCCAATTTTTCCAACCCATGATTCTTTTCACTTTTCTTATCACTATTGGCGCCTAAGGTTTCTGCCATTTTCTGAATTGCTGAACTCATTGCTTGAATGGCTGATTGAGCTTGAATGGCTGATTGATTTTCTTGTTTTTCAATGATTTGAGCTTTCTTTTGATAATCTACGAAACTCTTTGTACAATTCAAATAATCGTTTTTCACTTGAAGTCCAACTTTCTTGTTGTTTTGTAAAATTTCTTCGCCATTCTCGCGTTTACCTTCTATAACTTTGTTTGTTATAACTTCTTGTTGTTCTTTCAATGCACGGTATTTGAGTTCAATTTCTTTGTAAACATTAGTCACATTTACTAATTCAGCTTGAGCTTCGTATAGTAATTTAAATTCTTCAAATAGTTCGTACAACGATTCAGCTAAAGTGTCACGCTTTTCCACTAACTGAGAAATATCTAACTTTGGCGGCATGACTAAATAACTGTAAAATTCAAAGTAAATTCAAAGCATGAAATCTATTCGGTGAAAGCTTCAGATCGATTCTAGAATAGTTCATTTCAGTGTAGCACATGTAAACGCGTGAGTTTACCTCTAGACTTGCTGCTTGCAAACTTGCGGCGTTATATCTTCGATTTGCTGCTTGCAAACTTGCGGCTTGAGTTTCGTATTTCTCCGCTGGAACAATCCTCTTGTATATCCAAGTTTTGACTGTTTTGCACATGGGCAAAGTCGAAGATATAACGCCGCAAGATGGGTTGATTTATCTTTATTAAAAAAATAAGAACGTCTTAATTTTACACAAAAGCCTTAATATGCTACTATATTGACAAATAAATGTCCTGCATTACTATACATATTGAGTCACGCCCTATCTTGCTAACTTACAGCCTTTATAGATGTACACTTCGCTATTTGGCAAAATCTATTTCTGGAGCTTCCCTTTTCTCCAAATTACAAGTATTGATAAGATTTTGTATGCTGAGTTATTCTTAAGTTGAACCACACCCTGTATCAGATACTTCCAGTTGTGAAAGTTATGAAATAAAAAGCCATTCAAAGCAAATGCACTTTTCAAACTTTTCACGATTACCTTGGCCTATGTATCAACAAAATTTCCATATTTTGTAATGTGCTGTCTGAAAAGTCTAAACATTATGAAGTCTTAAACAAACAATGAATATTAATTTGGTATTACTGTCGTTCGTAACCTTTTCTGCACTGCACATGGCAGTGCATTGAAAGCGCGCACATTTGACACATTTACAGCGCCCGCGACATTTACAGTATCTTATCCTCACTGCATACCTATTACCCCGTCACGGGAATTAAGTTATGGGAGGTGATCGCTCCTGCCGCGTAACACGTCATTTGCTATGTTTGCAAGCTTAAGCCCTATTGTCCGCACTACGGGTGCGCGTAAACCAAATAAAGAGCACATCTCTCCATCACTCAGAATTCCTAATCTTTAAGAGTTGGTTAAACTTTATAAACTTTGACTTCACTTTTGTGTTAATCTCTGAGATGCGAACTGCAACGCGTGCAGTTTAAATACAGCTTTGGTTGTTATATAATACACGTGTGGATTTAGGCATATAATATACGTTGCCGCTTCCACGCGTACATGATTGAAGGACACTCTCATGAGGGGGAGGTATAAACAACTGGCCCACACGTCGGTCTGTATAGAGCGAGACCGGCACTCCCATGATCGAACCGCATTAGACACAGCCAACCCGAGCTTATAGAAAGGTACATGAGAGGGTGGTAGAAACAACTGGTCCACATGTCGGTCTATATAGAGCGAGACCGGCACTCCCATGATCGAACCGCATTAGACACAGCCAACCCGAGCTTATAGAAAGGCACATGATAGGGAGGTTTAAACAACTGGCCCACACGTCGGTCTGTATAGAGCGAGACCGGCACTCTCATGATCGGACCGCATTAGACACAGCCAACCCGAGCTTATAGAAAGGTACACGAGAGGGAGGTAGAAACAACTGGCCCACACGTCGGTCTGTATAGAGCGAGACCGGCACTCTCATGATCGGACCGCATTAGACACAGCCAACCCGAGCTTATAGAAAGGCACATGAGAGGGAGGTATAAACAACTGGCCCACACGTCGGTCTGTATAGAGCGAGACCGACACTCTCATGATCGAATCGCATTAGACACAGCCAACCCGAGCTTATAGAAAGGCACATATGAGGAATACGAAATACATGCCTTTGTATTCGAGCCCGAAAAAGGTGTAAGACGAGGGGTCTGAACATGACTGGGGAATACATAACGCGGGAGATTACCGACATGGTCTCACTTGAATTGGAGATCTTGAATCCAAAGGTCCATATTCCGCTCGTCATGGCACAGCCTAGTCTTGGACGGTTCGACTGTGAGGGTAGTACCAAGTGTGGAGGGTCGACTTTGCCCACTTCTCCACATATCAACAAAATTCCCGATGAGACCCGGGAGTTCTTGTGGCTGGGCGATGAGACCCGGGAGTTCTTGTGGCTGGGCGAGGTCTTAAGGACTACGGGTGGAGGGGAACTGAAATCAGGCTTTATGCTCGTAAACTGACCTTTAAAAGGTTGGAAGAAATGCTCGCGACTTAAACCATCACGCCGAGAAAGTACCCTCCTCGCAGTGATAACTGGAAAGCAACCTCTCCCAAACACGAAAGTAACGATAGATATTTCCCGCTCTGAAGTGATCGGGGTCGAAAACCATAACCTCTCAAGGCTTGACTACCATTTCTGGAGAAAGGACCAACGAAGGGTTGGGCTCCTTGTGAGATGCCCCGAAGAAAAACGACAACGGCCTTAACGTTGGTTTAGCCAGGTGAACTCTTGTTGCGAATGAGGGGCAATTTGCATAGAAATGAACGAAAAGGCCAAGGTGACGAACAAGGAGACAAGACGAAAACACAAGGAACCCAACCCTTCGGTGATCCGGATTTGGACTATGTCCATGTGGACGCTATTAAGGCCCCCCCCCGATCACCGAAGGGATAAAGGGTGGAGAATAGATGCCTAAGAATATACTAACCAAACAATTATGCTGTATAAAAGGTGGTCGAAGTACGGGCGCAAACTTCGTAAATGCAAAGAACCTTTAATTATAATTCATTCAGACTGGTTGTACATCCCAGCTCATTGCTTAGTTTATATCTTTATTATCTATTATTTTTATTATCCAGGGTACAGTTCAGATAAGGAAAGTTAGTACTGAGCTCCATTCCACAGTCCTCGGCCCGAATTCCTTCCCCTTTGCTGGGTTCGGAGAGGGCAACTTCTAGCATAATGACCCCACTTGTAATAATTATAACATTGCACGTATTGGTACGGGGCTGAGCTGTTCCTCCTGAGGGTACGCCCCAACAGCGGCTGAGGCTTGGTCCCTCCCTTCAAAATCGAAGCAGCTTCTTTGGCGCGGATGGGGTCACCAAGAAGGCCGACCAATAACCGCTGGAGCTGAGCATCCTCGATAGACGAGAGCCTAGCAGTGACTTTATCGAGGGCGGCTGAATACTTCTCCGCTTTCTCATGGGCCTGGGAACGTGATGTCCTCACAAGAGCCTGCAAGAGTTCGATAACCTCTAGCCGGTCGAACATTGTGATATGCCTGTTAAGGTAACGCCTCAAGGAAGCTAATGCGACAGTGCAGCTCTCAGATGCCCTCTCTTATTCCATGGCTTTTACCCTGTCTTCTAATACTTTGACCCGGTCGGGCTACAAGAGGGTGAAAAGGGGAAGAAAAAAGAAATTACTATGGTGCTATAAGCAGACACTACGACATGCTGACATCGTTATCTGTTGCGCCTGCTATATAGGCACCCACAACTATATCTATATTGCGTACCCAACCAACCATTGCAGTTACTACTCTTATTCCTCGTGTCTGCAATTACGAATATTATCACCTCCCGTAGCGAGTATCGCTGACATCTTACTGTCACGAAGATACCCTAATAGCTACCACTGCGTACAACGATCCCCCTTCTAGCTAATACTGCGCACACTAATGTCCCTATTAGCTACTACTGTGCACACTATTACCCCTTGTAGTTACGAATGCTCACAGTATTACACTATGCAGCCACAACTGCGCATACTATTACCCCATGCAGCTACTACTGCGCACACGATTACCCTTTGCAGTTACTACTGAGCGCGCAAACCATTACCCCCTGCAGCTACTACTGCGCACACTTTTACCCCTGCAGCTACTACCGCGCACACTATTACACTGGCAGCTACTACTGCGCACATTATTAGCCCTGCAGCTACTACTGCGCACACTATTATCCCATGCAGCTATGCTGCGCACACTATTACCCCGTGCAGCTACTACTGCGCACACTATTACCCCATGCAGCTACTACTGCGCATACTATTACCCCATGCAGCTACTACTGCGCACACTATTACCCTTGCAGCTACTACTGCGCACACTATTACCCCTTGCAACTACTACTGCGCACACTATTACCCTTGCAGCTACTACTGCGCACACTATAACTCTTGCAGTTACCACTGCGCATACTATTGCCCATGCAGCTACTACTGCGCACACTATTACCACTAGCAGCTACTACTGTGCACACTATTACCCGTGCAGCTACTATTGTACACACAATTATCCCATGCAGCTACAACTTCGCACACTATTACCCCATGCAGCTACTACTGCACACACTTTTACCCTTGCAGCTACTACTGCGCACTATTGCCCCTTTTAGTTACTATTGCGCACACTATTACCCTTGCAGCTACTACTGTGCATACTATTACCCCATGCAGCTACTACTGCGCACACTATTACCCCATGCAGCTACTACTGCACACACTATTACCGTTGCAGCTACTGCTGCGCACACTATTGCCCCTTGTAGTTACTATTGCGCACACTATTACCCTTGCAACTACTACTGCGCACACTATTGCCCCTTGTAGTTACTATTGCGCACACTATTACCCTTGCAACTACTGTGCATACTATTACCCCATGCAGCTACTACTGCGCACACTATTACCCCATGCAGCTACTACTGCACACACTATTACCCTTGCAGCTACTACTGCGCACACTTTTACCCCTGCAGCTACTACCGCGCACACTATTACACTGGCAGCTACTACTGCGCACATAATTAGCCCTGCAGCTACTACTGCGCACACTATTATCCCATGCAGCTACGCTGCGCACACTATTACCCCGTGCAGCTACTACTGCGCACACTATTACCCCATGCAGCTACTACTGCGCATACTATTACCCCATGCAGCTACTACTGCGCACACTATTACCCTTGCAGCTACTACTGCGCACACTATTACCCCTTGCAACTACTACTGCGCACACTATTATCCTTGCAGCTACTATTGCGCACACTATTACCCCATGCAGCTACCACTGCGCACACTATTACCCTTGCAGCTACTACTGCGCACACTATTACCCCTTGCAACTACTACTGCGCACACTATAACTCTTGCAGTTACCACTGCGCATACTATTGCCCATGCAGCTACTACTGCGCACACTATTACCACTTGCAGCTACTACTGCGCACACTATTACCCCGTGCAGCTACTATTGTACACACAATTATCCCATGCAGCTACAACTTCGCACACTATTACCCCATGCAGCTACTACTGCACACACTTTTACCCTTGCACCTACTACTGCGCACTATTGCCCCTTGTAGTTACTATTGCGCACACTATTACCCTTGCAGCTACTACTGTGCATACTATTACCCCATGCAGCTACTACTGCGCACACTATTACCCCATGCAGCTACTACTGCACACACTATTACCCTTGCAGCTACTACTGCGCACACTATTGCCCCTTGTAGTTACTATTGCGCACACTATTACCCTTGCAACTACTATTGCGCACACTATTACCCCATGCAGCCACTACTGCGCACACTATTGCCCCTTGCAGCTACTGCTGCGCACACTATTACCTCTTGAAGTTACTTTTGCACACACTATGACCCTTGCAGCTACTACTGCGCACACTATTACACCATGCAGCTACTACTGCGCACACTATTACCCTTGCAGCTACTACTGCGCACACTATTACCCTTGCAGCTACTACTGCACACACTATTACCCCATGCAGCTACTACTGCGCACACTATTACCCTTGCAGTTACTACTGCGCACACTATTACCCCATGCAGCTACTACTGCGCACACTATTACCCTTGCAGCTACTACTGCGCACACAATTATCCCATGCAGCTACCACTGCACACATACCACTAGTAGTTACTACCGTGCACACAAATTATCTAGCCGCAATTCTGTATCCGAGCCCGGCTCCCGTAATGAAGAGAAAACATAAGGACCAAAAGTTTACGAGTAGATGAAGAGGAAATACGAAATTAGAATTGCGAGTACACCCAAAACACAAGACATAAAAGCAGGTAGAACTCCCTTGGGTACTGTAGTAAGAAAGCAAACGAATGCCGTAGTGCAAATGGAATAGCGAATGTAAACATGTTACGAAAAAGCAAACCAACCAGAGAGTTAAAGAAATCAACCGAAGTTGCAAATTCGGACTAAAAATAGTTACCGGAGATGAGCGAACAGGTGTAAACGTAAGCTACACAAACCAAGTCCCAGGACGAACGTGTAAAGGCAATACTGAATACAGGGACGGACGAGAGCCGGGACAGAATGTGCGACAATAAATAAATACTATAAAGGCATTCAAGAATAAAGCTCTACCTGTTCGGCTTCATTCGGAGCTGGAGCAGCGACTGCTGCGGGAACCGGGTTTGCCGGTACGTCCAAAACTGGCGCTGGGGCAACGACTGCCGGAGGGTTTCGAACTGCCACAGGAGCCGGAACAACGGCAGGGAGAGCGCCATGAGGAAGAGGGAGATCTCTAGCGGCCATTTATTACAAGTACAGTACGCTTGAGGTGTTGGTGGTGGTCGACGAGGAATTGTGAACTTCACGGCTTGCGAAAGACTCCCCGGCGGCAGCTTCTTGCGAACCGAACTCAGGGAAATGGGTGACTGATTGTGAAACCACGCTGCCAAACATGTTGCCTACAACGCGCAGACTCCAAAGACTCCATATTTGGGTTGTTGTTCAAATTCTTTCGTGGCGTGGCAATAATGTATGCAGTGAGAATAGTGAATATTTAACAAATTTCCAGAGGTTTTGAGTGGTGTGGACTCTTATTTACCACGCTTCACGCCATCATCGTGGTCAAAATGTTGTGGAATCGCACAGGCGAGGTGGTAAATAAGAGTCCACAACACTCAAAACCTCTGGAAATTTATTTTTTACCATAACAAAATCCCAAATGTTATGATTATAATCATTTTCCGTTGCAAATAGCGCGCGCATTCGAACAATTTTGTTTTTGAGCGGCGCTGGAGTGGTATGGACTCTTATTTCCCACGGCAAATCAGCCAATCATTTTGCGAGAAATCTAACTGTTATGGTAAATATCATCATTTCCACCTGCTTTGAAAAAATATATAATTGCAATAAAAAGATGCCAATTGTATGTGAAAGTAGAAGAGTTTTGAATAAATTATGAGCTTACTCAAACCTCTAACACGTCTAATCTTTGATTTCGTTTTCTTAACTTTGTTCACTTACAGTTGACAGGGATTAATATTAAATAATTTACGATGTTGGGGTTGTTAATTGCCCAACTTTCTGTCAGGTTTCATAACAAGAAGGGTTGTGGTTTCAGAAACCTATTCACCAAAGCCAGACAAATAAGCACAGAATAATAATATGCTATTTATGTTCTCTTTGGAATTAAATCCTTTACGTACAGTTATCTCACAGCGCGAGATAATATTTGTTCTCTAATATCATGGAGCTCGATAAAGGAGGATTTGAAGTAGTACGATTCAATGTCGGTGGCAAGATATTTATGACGACCAAGTCAACTTTGATGCAGGGAAATACCTCAAAACTAGTTGACCTCCTCAACGGAAAGCAACCCAATCAAAAAGACAATCATGGGAACATTTTTATCGATAGGGATGGCGAATTATTTCAGTATATTTTAAATTTTCTTCGCAGTGGGGAGATTAATACTCCTAGGAAGTTTGAAAACTACAAGGCGCTGAAAAAGGAAGCTGAGTTTTACAGGTTGGATGGAGAGGCGCTATATGAAGCCATTCAGCGACAAAGGCAGCACATCAACTGGGGCTACGACATCATCGAAGTTCGTTGCGCCAAAGGGCCCTCGTACCGTTCTTGCTCCGTCAGTGGTTTGCTGCATGTTTTGAGGGATGTGTTTCCAGAGGATGGACGCAGATTGAATGGAAAAATGGAAGTCAGGTCTTCTGTGTCTTATGGGGAGTTTGGGGGACGAGGGGCTAGCCTAGAAATACCTGGTGATTTCCCTTGGAGTTGCCTTTACAAGATAATCACCATTAACGGGTTCAGAATTAAGTCAGTTGGAAGTTCAAGCGACATCCCAAATCAAGCTTGTGAAATATGGGTTTTCGTTAGAGATAAAGAATAATTCAGCAATGGAACAATCGAGGCTTAAACTTGTGCGTAAAAGTACTAATTTCAGTATGATCCTGCCTAAACGTCGAGCCATCGTCGTGCCGAACCAAATAGACTGCTTGCAGCCCCTTCTTCGACGAACGTCCGTAAATCGCGGGAAATGTTTTTTTACCCGCGGCGCGTTTCGATTTGTTTACGGTGTCGAGTACTCGGGAAAGGGAGAGACGCGCCACGGGTCTCTCCCTCTCCTGAGAAACTCGACATTTGCTGCCGCGCGCCGCGGGCAAAAAAAAAACACAAACATTTCCCTCGATTTACGGACGTTCGCCGAAGAAGGGGCTGCAAGCAGTCTACGAACCAAATCCAATTTTGGTCGACGATGGCGCGGTAGTCGCGCTCTGAACGTCGAACGAAATATGTTTCTACTTGTTGACGAAAACAAGGGAAATCAAGTCGAGCCAGCTCCGGGCTATTTTTCGCTTTTAAACGTCGTGCTATCGTCGAACCAGACTCATCTGATTCGATTTGATTCGGCACACGACGTTGTCTCGACGTTTAGACTGGGCATTTGGACTACAACTAAGAAAAAATTGAAAAGAACCAGCTTCAAAGTGGACGATGACAGAAACTAAATAAGATATGTACACAAAGTAAAGTGATTTTAATTCCAAAGTAAAAATAATAATCATCACAGATATCATTAAATATTAGTATAATTACCCAAATGATTATAAGATGGAAATTCCGCGCGCTGATTGGTCACGAGATGTTTGTTTTCTGTTCCTATAATCACCTACCGGTCATTATATTGAAAGGATTGTGAGTGCGAATTTTTGTGATGATCAAAAAAATCCAGCATGAAAGAAGTTTTTTGTCAAAAATCTTACGAGTCACACTAACTGCACTCGGTGACTATTCGCCGATTAAGGCGCTAGTTGTTAAATAAAGTCGTCTGCAAATTCTGCATTTCTATTGGCCACGAAACACTAGTCACGCCTCTTTAGGCATTGATTTCGCGCAATATTTGAGGTAATTTTCCCGTTTGCATCTTAATAATTAACCATTATCCTGCGAGATTGCACAGAATATTTAACAATTATTCGCCGAAGGCGAAGTGAATAGTGGCGAATAGTCCCCGAGACCGGAGGTCGAGGGGACTATTCGCCACTATTCACTGAGCCTGAGGAGAATAATTGTTTTAGTATATACTACACGGGAACACTCCAAAAAATATCCGAACGACACTAAATGTGGTATTTGCCGACATTTTGTAGCCTCTGTATGCGTGACGTTTGTCACGCATGCGACATTACGTCAGACTTCACTACAAGCATTCGGCTACTGAACACATACATGGTGGAAACTTGCTGCTGTTTTAGAGAAGCAAAAACGCTAGAAAACACTTGTTTTAAAACCTTAATATCGACTACGGTAAATGATTTAAGTTTTTTAGAGGGTTGCAAGGATGGATTCGAGGGATAAATTCGCATTTTGTGCCTTGGATTATGGATTGTGAAATGCAGAGTTGCTTCGCTGAAAATACTTTGCCTTTGGTCGCCATTTCACCACCGATGGATGACTATATTTTTCAACCCGCTGGCAGAGAAATTCAAGATTCGCTCTTGGAATATTCAAACAGAAATTTGGGAAATTAACCTCTTCAAACTCTGGGACAATGAGGAAGACCTTGTTCATATTAAACAAGAGAGACCACTTTAAATACGTTTGATGCCGGATGGCTCGTGATCAAGTGATCAACATGGCGACGGTAAGCTTAACTGAATTTCTCCCATAAACTGCACTCAATGACTGGCTTCTACGATTTACTGCGCCTTTCAACCTACAGGTAAATGTTCGGCAAAGTAGATTAAAAGTTTCTTGTGATATGTTTTCGACAAAATTGCCTTAATTAATATGCTGTTGTGAATGTAATTTGTCTCTCAAAAGTGCCGTGAACAAATCATCGATCTCTGATTCCGAAGAACTGAAAAACAAGAACAGCAAATTTTCGAAGTTCAAGAAATAAATTCTCTCTCTGATTCACCTTGAAAAACTAAATAGACAACAATATACATTAATTAATTTAGAAGGATTTTTGTAGCATTTCGAATCAGATAGTTCCTTTAGGAAGTAAAAATATCCGAACCACTTGCGCTCGAGCTTCTCAATCTCGGGATAATGCTTTCGATCTCGGAATATTGTGGCAATATTCCGAGATAGCGAACCAATCAAAACGCGCGATCTATGGAGGTTCCCGTGTAGTATATACTAATGTCTGATACTTAGCCAACGAGGGACAAAGCCCCAAGATAGACGGATATCACAGGATATATGTCATGTACAGAAGACAGCTATTGGCGTTCCAATGACCATATTTGGGCAGTGCATCGATGTGCTGAATAATAAGCTAATATATTTTGCAAATAGATAAACTTTAGCTCACATTGTGGGCTTACGACACGCTTGATATTTTGGCTGCCATGTTGGAGCCCTTCCGAGGGGACTCGAACATAGCCGGCACCCTACAGTTTGCTGTAAGGGACGGACCATTATCTTTCTGAAGGTGGGAGCTGGAACATTTTTTCTTGCAAACAATTTATTCTTAAAGGATGTAGCTGCAAACAGCTACAGGATAGCGGTAGCCTTCTCCCTGCAAACAATTTCTTTTTTTAGATAATTTAAATATATATATTGTTTTACTTTATTGAACGCGGCTTCAAAAACGTGTATTTAGAAAGCCTGCGAGTATCAGGCACAACGCAACTAAAAGAATCATAAAAAAATTGCCTGCTTGAATCGAAACTGTATTAAGATTAATATAAATATCGCCAGGCCAAAATCCATTTTGTTCCGGCAGCACGGGCGTGAGGCCCATGCTCAGGGGAATAGAATGGCAATGGCAAGGAACAATGTTCATGGTTCTTGGTCATAATGACGAAACTACTCATAAATAGACCTCCTCGGCTTGGGCGTTTTTTTCCCATTCCAGATCATATGGCATTACCATGAGTATTCTTTCTTTGTTTTTCTGCTACGCACCGAGGGATAAATGAATGGAAGCAACCCAAACAAAGAAATATTATTCAAATATTATTCAAATGAATGCCACGTGATCTGAAATGAGAAATTGTGAAATGTAGGTATTGACTATCTCAGTCAGTGTTCTTTTAGTTTTTTGAGAAAATGAAGAGTTGTGTTATATTTTCGGCCTTGGGCATGTGCCTCCAGCGAAAACATTTAAAATTTTCATTTAGTGTCCCTGAGATGGCCGGAGATGTCACAGTTGAAAACCGCTCTACGAACAATGTATTTTCTGTTTATTACGATTGCAAACAATTTATTTCAGTGTTTCTGGCACTGCAAACAATTTTTCCAAATTTTCCAATCCCCCCCCCCCCCCCCCCCCCCTTCAGACAAATTATGGTCCGCTCGCGCTTGCACATGAGATACCGATCTAAAACTTAGCAAAGCTATTGAGGATACAGTTCTCTTTGAGAACATTGGCTTTATCTTCGAAGTAACTCGCTAAAAATATAATGTCTCCTGAGGTGAACACCAAGAACTAGTGATAGAGCTTGTTAAGGGAATTATCAAGTTTGCTGCTTGCTTTTTCGGTGAGGAAAAATATAAATATAGCGAGGGCTAAACAAGTACACGTCTCGACCTCATGACCCATGATTTCTAGTGATTATATATCATCCCACTTGAGTTCGTCAGCCAATCCAGAACGAGATCTACTTGTCCTGATATTCTACGGTATCGGGTCACTGACCTGATATGCGATTTATCAGGAACACTAGTTCATCTAAAACGTTACAGCTAAAATCGTTGCATCGCGACCCGCGTTTTCATAACATCGATTTGTGTTTGGCTTTTCTGTTCCGCCAGTCAAATCTTATGAGCCAATCAGATTCTTGCCCTGTTTCGCCTAGTGCAGTCAAATGGCTTTTCTCTGAACTAAAACCAGACAACGTCGCGACAGAAAGCCAGACGACTGCACTAGGCGGAACAGGGCAAGAATTTGATTGGCTCATAGGATTTGACTGGCGGAACAGAAAAGTAAAAAACAAATCGATGTTTTGAAAAAGAGGGTCGCGATGCAACGATTTTAGCTGTAAAGACTTCAAATATATTCAGAGCATCAGTTCACTTTAATTGTAAAAAAAAATAGAATAAAAATAGCCTGGAGTTCCGCTACGTCAAAAAACCACAGAATGGTTTTCTGTCGCGACGGAAAAATGAAGATCGTGTTGACAAACACGCAATAGTTTTTAGCTGAGGACACATGATTGTTTTTTTTTAATTGGATGTTTAGTTGGGATGATAAATAAATAATCGGGCAAATTTAGTTTCATTGTATCAGATATCACAGCTCGTTTGGTCTCGACATGGCGGGAATTTTGGTCACTGCGTCCCGCCAAAATAACAGGGTCTCAATGGGGGTATGGCACTGACGGTTGACGGTTAAAAAATACGCTTTTTGACGGTTGACGGTTAATTTTTGTTCTTGACGGTTAATATGGATATTGTTAAGTATAACAGCACAATGCAGTACATATCTTTTGTGGTAATATAAAAAAGCGTGAAACATCTCTCAAAATAACCGTCTATGAAAGACTTTTAGCAAATAGCAAACAATTACCAAACAATTGCGAATTGCCCAAATTTTGATCACATTTCATCAAGCATCAGAGAAAGGGTAGATGAACATTACTTTTTCGTGTATCGTAAACAAAACCTTTCAGCAGCCCAGGAAATAGGATACCTCAACTACATTGGTTATATTATGCATACGCGTAACTGCGCGCCTTAAGGTATGAGTATACCTTTGCGCGAGGGATGTCACTTTTTCGCGAAAAAAAATCACTGTCGTGTCATTATTTACATAACAAGGGCCAATTATATATCGTTTTAAAGCTTATTTACTTACTAAGTGGTATATTTCTATGCAACGGTAATTTGATGGATCATTTTCGTCGTTTTGTGCTTCAAAGGAAAAGTACCAAGTTTTGCTTTTTAAGAGTTCCTGTCACTTCCAGTTAATGTTTAAAGCTCTAGATTTCCGCAAAATGTATTCCTTAGAGTGCGATCTGAAAAAAGGTGTGCAGGATTATTGATATTTTAGGTATTTGCGCAAATATCACGTAAAAAAGGTTGAAAACAGATATTTTTGGCAATGCTAACACAAAAATTAGCATAAAATATGTTTTAAAAGGAAAATCAAAAATCCCGCACACCCTTTTTAGATCGCCTTCTAAAGAATAGATTTTGCTTATATTTGGAGCTGTGCAATTTGGAAGAAGATGGAACTTTTTAAAGAAAGTCCGTCCTTTTTTCGTTAGAGCTAAAAAAATATATGTTCATGTACAATATAATGAAAACAAAAGTATTCATCAGATAGGCCAATCCTTTAGCTTTAAAATGATATATGAACGACGTTTGTGGTGTAAATTGTGACGTGATACGAATTTTTTCCCCGCGAGACCCCTCAAAGGTATACTCATACCTTAAATGGCGAAATTATTTTTATTCATGTGCAGCGTGAAGCGCGGCCCAAATGACGAATTTCTGTGCTTGTAACGTTGAACTCACGTTGAACGTTATCTAAGGGTTCGCTTAACTAAGGGTTCTTTTTTTCAAACATAGTGACTGCGCGGGCAGGCCTATCACTGCAAGGTATTTTTGGTAGAGTTTATTTTTTACTCGTCGAGATACATTTGTTCTTATAAACGTTGTGAGGGTTGTGTCTTCATTGCGCGAGTTCTCAAAGAATATAGTAGATGTCCTTCTTTTAGGGGCGCGCAAAGCGCGCCGACATTTTTATTATGTATTGAAGTTGAGAAGAAAAATGAAAGAGGAGTTGTGGAAAAAAATTTGGACCCTCCCCCCAATAGGAGTGAAAAAAGTTAGGACCCAATAGGAGCCCTCCTCCCGCTAAATAATGACACGTCCCTTAGTTTTTGAGGGATCACCAACCGGGAGCCTTTGCGCCCCGTTTTCTTTTGTTTTCAAATTGATCCATTGTTTTTCGGGTGCTCTGATTGGCTGAGAGTCCGCAAAGGCTGTCGGTTGGTGGTGGGCCTTTAACTTGTAGAGCACCAGTGTTTGCGAAAGCAATAATCTCCTCGAAAGAACAAATTCTTGTTACATTCTTTCATGATTCTGGATTGTTTCGAAGAACAGCACTTACTATTCGTTTTTCCATATTGAAACAACAAAGTTCACCCGAGTAATTAATGTCATCCGCTGTTGTAAAGTACATATAAGACTAGAGCGGTGCAAGGGATTGGACGTGTAGTGCATTTTCTGGATAATTTACAAGCAACAAAAACGCTATTATTAATGGTCACCCCATCTCTTTCGAATGTCACCTGATGAATAGCTTTTTAGGCCATCATCTGCGCACAGTATGATCTCTTTACTTGCCATGCAAGAGCCGACGGCCTCTCAACATTTTGTCTTAATCGAAAAATGTTGGCAGGAACCGAGGAAGACAAATGTGTAAGGTGCGCACACAGACGTTGGTGTAATATTGGGACAGTGCCCTCGAGTGATAAATTGAATGTGGCCAATCAAGGAGCGCGTACGATCTCAATACCACCTCAATAAAGTAACAAACGTGTCTATTATGCCATACTCGGTTCTAATTTTTTTGACGGTTGACGGTTAATATTTTTTGACGGTTAATATTTTCGCAATTTGACGCATATTTTTTTCGGCTTTTGACGCTTGACGGTTAACCCCATTGAGACCCTGAAATAAGAACCACGGCTCAACTAGTCTCCCTCGCAGCCCGTTCTTTGTGTCGGCCACACAACGCTTCCCTCTCCGCGAACGGCTGCTCACATTCGAACCACATTCCTTTCACTTTGTTCTGAATCATCCAATACGAAATAGTCACTTGCGAGACATTTCCAAGGCAACCAGACAAAACAGAAAGATGCCAGCCAATGAAAAAACCCCACTGCCCACGTGGGACGCGTTGCGCTTCGTTAGAATGAAACCGTTAGAACTTAAAAATGTAAACAAACCGGCAATCACGTCCGAAGCGTACAAAATGTGAAGAAAACTTATAGGAAATTGTACTTTCTGTGAAGCTAACAGAAAGTTTCTGTTTCTGTGTTTCGATTTACATGATTTGACTGGAAATATTTCAAGCTTGAATCGGTAAATGAATTTGAAAAAGACGTCATAGTTTAAGACAAGACCTCTGATTGGATGAGTCTGACTGGCGGGGAAAAGTTCCGATATATGGAACCCTCGAATGTGATTGGCTGGTAGGCCAGAAAGGAATGTGGTTCGAATGTGAGCAGCCGTTCGTGGGGAGTGAAGCGTTGCGGGACTGACACAAAGAACGGGCTGCGAGGGCCGAGACTAACGGCTCAACAAACTCGCCTGATATTTTGCCGAATAAATATAAATTTGCCAGATTATAAATAGATAATGGCCAATTCCGTCTTGAGGTCTAGTTGTTAGATTTCTGCGGTTCCGTGGCGATTTATTCCGTATAATCACACGCAATGATATTACCCGCAAGATTTTGAGATAAATGTAAAATGTAAAATTGTTACTCATCATGATAGTGCCTACGCTCCCAATACTTTCAACGTTTTCAATGTGATTTCATTATTATCGCTAAAAGTTTTAAATTCAAATTTACGATTATCGTAATTTTGGTGACATATTACACATTCGCAAGTGATCGAAGATGACTGTACGTCGCAGTATTACCGTTTTTGTTTTCTCAGAATTACCCACAATTCCTCTACAAGTTCTCGCTCCAAATTTCGTCCTTTCCCTAATGATTTCGACAATTTTTTTTAGCAGAGAGGGACTCTGACATTATTTCCTTCTGGTTTTTGTTTGCAAAACGATAGTTTCGTTTTGGGCATTATATTCCTTGGTGTATATTATAGATGATGGGTGTATCGTCATATCCAATCAATAATCACTCGGAGTAGGAAAATATGAATCAATGCCAATACCAGCCACTCCTCGGCTCGTTATCGGGTCGTTATAATCTCTCACGACTTCTATAATAGCCGAATCAAAATCACTGCATTTTGCTATCGTAACAAGAGGTAGAAACCTCCTTAGAACTCCCAGGTTCAGTGCTGTTTGATTTTCAACCGCTGTCCCGTTCACAAACACGCGCTCATCTACAGAACTCGAACTCCTGGCGCCCTTGTCAGGTGAAAATTCCATCTCATAGTGAACATGGTCCTTTCTATGGAAATAACGTTTATCTGGAAGCACTGGAAGCGAACGAGATCGCTCTCTAGCGCTTTTAGAGGAAAAATGCCTTGAAGGGCTCTTTATATCTGGCGAGATAAGATGAACTCGCTCCTTGAACGTCACTTTCAAACTTGTCTTGGCTCTCCTTGGGTTATGAATTGTACTGAGCTCTTTATTATCTGATGCTTTTAAATGTGAATTCCCGTCTAAAACCTGCGCCCAATTTTCTTTTGCGTTGTGTGTAATAGGCTTCTGTCCTTTCTCTTGAAGTATTGTGTCCGATTTCTTACCATCGATGTTTGAAAAGAGCTTGATAGATTCTGCATCTTGAAGACTTGGCCTTGCCTCGTTCGAATCACACTCTACCCATCCCGAATCAGCGTTACAAACTCGGACAGGCTCGTTCGAAGTACAAGAACTACCAGATTCTGAAGTCTTGTCGTCCGTCATTTTGAACTCTTACTTATTAAGTCAACTTACAAGCCTTATGACAGACATGACGTCTTTGTCTCTCTGTCACCGTCTTGTCCAGATTCATTAGGTATTGCCAGTTTTTGTAATGAGATCAATGAGTTCAACTTTACAGAAACGTATGTCCACAAAGTTCACAAACTTCCTGACGATTTCCTTGACCAAATGTTCTACGCACAGTTTAACCGAAACTACCTTGGAAGAAGTCAGTTGTTTACACAAGTTATCCGTTTGTTCGTGGCGTTAAGAGCAATTGCAAACAGCAACCATTCTCAGCCTGGAACGCGTTCATGCCTTTCAATTCAGATTTCTCCTGAAATAAATTTTTATGTGCTCATCGCCAGCTTCACTTAGATATGTCGTTACGACTATTTTGAATACATTTTCGTTTAGACGGCTGAGTTTTGTTCCTTTGTCATCATTTGTGCTTGCCGATCTCAACCATTAATATTTGTCCAACCAAAACATATACAAAATGGTATTTTGTTTACCTGCAGAACTCTACATACCATAAATCAGGTAGCAAATGAACTTTTGTGGATTCCGGTAGTCCGCACCTCTCCCCGATTTAGCCAATATATCTTGCTTCAATACAGAAACAGGATATCTCTGAAAATAAAACCATGGTGATGGTTGGCCAGCAAGCGAAGCGCCGAGACTCGCCTCCAAAAAAGAGCTCAATCCAGAATCTCACGTTTTCGCCGCTTTACACTTCTTTCGCAAGATACTTCAACCCATACATAAACCTTGTAATCTGTATAGGCTCACTTTTCTTCCAGATACAATAAGACTCACGAAGATCCTGATTGTTTTTAGGTTATAAAACCTTAAATACTTAACTGGTGTTAAAAGCATTTCAATGGATTAGTGTGAATGACATCACAAAAGAACCAACGATGAATTATTATCCACTCGGATTAGAAAGAAAATGATTTTTATGGAAAATCGCAATATTTCTTTTGAAGCATTGCTGTATTTGTTGATAGCCATTGTGAAATATGGTAACGAGTGGGTATATTCTGGTGCGAATATAAAAGTTAAATTGCGATAATGCGAGGAAACACTCGATTATTCTAATTTCAACTTTGTTTTGTCAATTGTTTTCTTTATCCCAACAGTTTGTGCAACTGAATAGAACTATAATCATGTCGGCAAAATAAAAGACAAAGGGAATCTGCAATTACTCTTGACATTTAAAAGTAGCTAAAATAGGCCTTTGTGATTAAAAGGGAAGTATAGAAATAGCATTCCGCAGATATATTCCGTGAACAATTTGTTTGCGTTCAACCTTCTGAAATACCCCAACGTCACCTCGCGGAGGAGTCTCTCGTGACAGCTTTTTGAGGGCCTTCGCTCATTGGCTGATTCATGAACGTTGGTGAAAGCGCCCAAAGTTCCTTCCATCAGCGGCGTCTTACCAAATCTCACGCATGCGTTAATGGCGGTCGCTAGACCCTCCTCTGCGAGAAGATGAGCTGGGAAGCGCTGGACACGAGACTGGAGAGGCTTGTTCTCGTACCCAGTGATCTCCGGTTCGTCACCTCTCGGCGGAGGCTCTGGTGACAGCCACTGATCGCGCAAACGCTTGCTCAAAAGGAAAAGGTGGTTTTATGCCTCACAATTACTTTTAGAGCGTTCAAGTCGAAGGCATAGCTTAAAAAGACGACTAGATACATTTATAAAGCGATGTTGTGTACGCATGCCCGCCATTTCAACCAATCGGCTAAAGCCCTCAAATGGATGTCACCAGTGCCTTCCCTGCGAGGGGACGAGCCGGGGAGCTCTGGGTTTGAGAATGGGAGGCTCTGATGAAAGCTGCTGACGCATGCGTAAAAGAAAGATACCTTTCTATGCCTGAAAATTTCTTGAACAGCGCAGAAGCCGAAAGCATAAGTTCAAAAGATTACTAGCAAGAGAATTGTAGTTTTATGTAACCGCCAGAGCTCGTATTATGTACACATGTGCTCCGATTTATCAAAGTTTTATCCAAGCGAAGACTATCAAATGGCTGTCACCAAAGCTTCCCCGGCAAGGTGACGAGCCAGAGAACTCTGGGTTCGAGAATGGTAATCCATGAAAAGTGATACTTTAGGGTATTCTTTTGGCGATTCGTGGCGAAGAGTTTAGGAAACCGTTGTCTGCCCCTTGAAGAAGCCTAAGAAGTCTAACAGATTTTGAAACTTAAAATTATCAAATAAATATACTTACTCTAACATTTGCCTATCCTGGCCATAACACACAGGGAAGTTCTTCAGAAACGCACTCAAAGGAAAAGCTGAATTTCCCATGGCAGAGGACTATGTGAATTGCTCGAGTTTCCCATGCATGTGCCTTGGGGAATTTAGCCTATCCCATATATGGGTTTCTGCAAAATTTCCCTGTAAAAGGCATATTTACACACCATCCCATACAACAGGGTCTCAATGGGGGTATGGCTCTGACGGTTGACGGTTAAAAAATACGCTTTTTGACGGTTGACGGTTAATTTTTGTTCCTGACGGTTAAGGTGACTCATTCGAAATTCAAAATGCACCCAACTGTGTCTAGAGCACAAATCTGCGTCGCCAAACTCAAGGCTATAACTTTTTCGTCTTTTCCTCTATTGTTATAATTCTTTTTTCAAATCCTACTTTAATGATGTATAAATAAGTTCTTAATAACCGATCTTCTTGGAAACATTTTTAGAAGTCAACAATCTAAATTTTTGTGAGGCCCTAATTTCATATTCAGGTCGTACTAGAAAAAAAAAAATTGCCGGTTTTTTTGGCTCAAATTCCAGAAATCGATTCCAGTTGAAGTAATCTCAAATCAAGCTACGTTACAGGAAATTCGTCGGAACAGAAACGCGGTAATAAAAATGCTGCCAACTTTGCCAAAGTAGAAGGCTGATTCCAGTGATTCTGCTTGGCTTGAATTGAATTTTAATAGTGCTCCGAAAACTCATTATTTTGGGCTCTTCTCTCGGCACTATGTTGTATAGTAATGTATTAAACTGTATCGAAGGTCCGATTGCAAATACCATGAACTACTAAAATGTTCGAAAATTATTTACCGAGGAAAGAAAGCGTGAAAGCGCAATGAATTTATTACAATAATGTCGCGTTAAAATGTGTCGTTATTGCGTATTATGTATCAGTCAATTCCAGCGGTGACCATCCCCCCCCCCCCCGGGACACCGTGGGGCATTTGCGCACCACTGCCTTCCCTGGGGTGGGGAATTTTGAAAATTTTGCTGGCCCCAGGGTCGGGAATTGTTTTTTCCCCGGGGGAGGGGGGTGGGGAAGTTTGGTTTTTTCATCTCGAGCGAGTCGGGTTTTGCGAACTACAACACCAGTTACAATAACTATCGTTTGGCAGTTACAAAGTCCCAGTTACAGAAAATAACGCCACATAAAATATAATGCAGAGCATGGCCCGTATACACCACGTTTGGGGAAGACACATTTGCACATTTCGCAGTTAACGTCTGCTATAGAGAAGAAACAGATTTCGCAATTTCGTCTCAGTGGAAAAACATAAAAATGAATCGACACTATAAAAGAGTTCCAATTTTGCAAAAAGTCACAAGTAACATAACTGTGAAATAGTTGCTCTGCAAATAGAATAAAAGTAAATTTCGCATTGAGAGATTCCGGAGACAATTTGCAGAAATGGCTACAACGGCGAACTAGGAATATCTACCGATATTGTAGTACTAATACCTTAGTTTCACTTCTTTATTTATATTTTGTCTCACTTTCAGTGAAATGGGAACTCGTTCAAAAGACGAGAAAACTAAAGTACATTTACTGAAACGAATTATAAATGCTCGGACAGTATAAATAGAGTTGAAGTTTTTGTTGTGAAGCTTTGTCCCGCAGAGTCGATGGAATCTTACCGTCTTTTTCTCGTCCCGGGGGTGGGGCATTTTTCCGCTTTTTGTGTTCCCCGCCGTGGGGTATTTTGCATTTTTGCTAGCCCGGGGGCGGGGAATTTTCAGTTTTATTTTTAGAAATGACCAAATTCCCGGGGGTTGCCCGGGGGGGGGGGGGGGGGGGGGGCATGGTCAGCGCTGGAATTGACTCATACATTATTTCTTGCTAAGATGTATATAGTCCAGTCATTCTATGGTTTGACCCGTCACTAATTGCAACAGAAGGTTTTTCTTCACAATATTGGTCAGTTGAACGTACTAAACAACATACTAAAAGTCCTAAAAAGTCCTAGCACGGGAAAGCCTCTAAAATGAGCATCATTGATACGCGCGCTCTCCTGCAACATGAAAACGAGGCTAAAACCGGAAGTAGCGCTGTTTTGCCCGTTTTAATAGTATTTTCTTCCCGATTTTCGAGGATTTGTCGTAATTCTATGAATGACAAGCTGTTTAATCAATTAATATGGTATTTGCATATCATTTACGCTTAAAAAGAGTGTTTTGGGTTTTCGGTCTTCTCCACTCCCTCATATGTTAATTGTTTACGAAGTTTTTTCAACATAGGCATTGACAAAGGCGACAAAAAAATATGAAACAGCTCTAAGGTTATCGTTTTTGTTTCAATAGTCAATAATAAATGTATTTAAAGGTAAAAGGTTCAAAAGGGAAAGAATGTCCCGAGATCATCATTAATCGGGGAGTTGCAGAGTCCCTTTGCAGTGGCAACATGAGGCGGGTGTGATCATTCTGTTATACTTGCGGCAAGGAGTAATGATCGTAGTGTGCTACATCCTGTTGGTGCTACATCCTGTGGTACAGTTGCATGCGTAGAAGGTTGTCCGGCGCTCAACCAACAGCTCTTCACCCTGCAGCCGCGATCTCCTCTCGAGTGATATAAGTCTGCTGGAACACGTTGACGTGCTCTCGGAAACAATCGAATGAGATGAAATTCTGGAGTGACGCGCCACTGTAGTGTAGTTTCGCGAAGTCGTGTCCCATCCCAGGGACGTGTGTAAGGATATTCCGACACACCTCCACTCCTAGCTGAGCTCGAATTTTCAGGACGTTCCAAACGCGTCACAAAGTGTTGCCTTTTGCTAGGGGATGAAATACAAATTCACTACCGCCTGGTATGATGTGGGGGTGCGACCGCCTGGTATGGTGTAAAATAAACGAACAAGTTGAAGTGATCCCTTTCTGAAAGTACTATGAATAACGCTCCTTAGAGCTGTTAAAAGTTTTCGTCATCCCACACAACTCCCTATTTGAACTAGTGCTAGGCAGTTCAAATAGGAAGCATAAAGGCCGTGGCATGCCTCTTTCGGTGCGCGTGATTTTGATAAAGGCATTTCATCAAGCCCTGAAAAAATGTAGGAGAAAATGCCATTTTGTATATAGTTGACAAACCAGGTAGATTTTTTTCTTCCTCATGCGCCGCAAATTACTCATAACCTTTTCTAAGAGTAGGATAGGTGAATCCTACGATGTGCGTGAGCGCGGAACAAATGACGCAAAGCGCGGAACAAATGGCAAAGCGCCGATGCAATTTTTATCGTATCTTCTGAAAAATGCAAATGAATAAAAGTTGCTGCAATTGGTTGCAGCTACCCCTCTTTCGAGAGATCCCCCTTTCGCTCGCCCAAACATAGAAAAATCATATTACTCCTCCTGGCGATAAATGATCACCAGCCCTTGACGTGCGGCGCCTTATGTTGTAACAAGAAGGAGTTTGGTTTTAGCGGAGGTTATTTACACGATCAAAATTCTGTTATTTGTGCCCGGGATTGCCACAATATCATCACCGCGCTCTTCGCTAGCATTATTTGTTCATGTACTCCTTTTTTCCCGTATGACCATTACATCCGTCCTATTGGCTGCGCGTTGCACACTGCATATCACGGCAAACTTCAGCCATTTGGGGTTCGGATTTATTTGCTGGCAGTGTACCGGCGGCAAAGAAAAAAATGTCATTTTAATTCCAAGTTGAGAAAAAAAAGAAAGTGTCAAAATAGGGTACACACTAGCCCTTCTGGCTGATTTCAAATGTCGCACCCCGTGTAAGCGTGACACCGAAACAATGTGCTCTCTACGCGAACGAGCAGGGATAGGTGGCCCGTGTAACAGCGCTATCGTAGTGCGTATGCAAACCGCAAACAGAAATTAGTATGTTAGTCTCTCGACAGAGCAGTTCAGGGCCGCACTTGGGCAGACTTTTCTGACTTTGCAATATAAAGCTTTGCCAGCTGATTGACTAAAACACAACAGCGCCGACGAGCAGCCTTAGCGCTGTCTTTTTTGCCAGACTTTTGAAGGAACAATAGAATTCGCTGTCAATGAAATATAAACTCTAAACAGAGGCAGAAATAGGAAAGCAATGGCAAACCTATTTCACGCTAGTGCTACCAGGCCGGGGAGGGGGGGGATGATTGATAAGGAAAAGCGGACCAACGTGGTTTGAATGCATTTTCATTGAGAAACCGCTGTCAAAAGTCGCTAGGAAAAGCAAGTATAATAACTGCCTGTATGCCAAAGTTATCGCAGTCTTCTGTTTTGCCCATTTAATCACTAATTCATCATTTTTTAGTATCCATTCTCTTTTGTCCCGCCTGAATCCGAAAAACGAAGCCCTTTTATGTGGAACTTTTTGTCACTTGGATGTGTGTTCGGTGCGACCACAGTCTTAGAGCAAAACACTTTGCCGAATTTTCGGCAAATCTTTGCTGGAAAATTATTATGTGGCAAAAATGAAAACTTTGCTCCTCTGAAATAATATGATACAAAATTATTGGCTAGAACCACTTCAACTGACTCGTTCGTGTAATCAGTGAATGTAGCGTTCAGTTGACAAGCAAATAAACTTTTGAAAAACTCATGCTCATTGTTTTTCTAAAATTGCTCTTTTAAAATCGAAGAATTAGATATTTCTACATAGAATACATTGCCATGAAATGGCTCAATATAAATTTGGAACAAACACTCGCAGTCGCCTTTATTAGTGTTTGCATAATTAGCAGGGAAAATCCTCACTGCTAATCCCGCGTACTCTCGACAAAACTGCTCCAGAGACGTTGAGTTGACGGCTGATTCTTTGGTATGTTTACCTGTAGAAAGATGATTTCTAATCTTCCTATAGTAACTGAGGCAATTCTTCCCGAGCGGTTCTCTCTATTCAGATGCTTGTGTGGCGGCAAAGAAACGCAACACTTTTAGTAGTGACGGGCTTTACTCAATTAGGTAGCTAGCTAGACCTTCGCATTCGTAGCAGATTCAATCAACTTTATTTTATATTCATAATAATGTAAACTCAGTTTGTTTGAGACAGATTGTGGTGTCAAAGCATGCGAGCAAGAAAATTGCGAGTTCAACATTCTATTAATGCTCAACTTGCTCAAGAAATTTTCAGCAAGAAATACTCAGCCGTTTGAGAGAAAAATAAAAAAATGAAATAAAACTTAGTCTACATGACTAATATTAATATTAGGATTGAAATTTGGATATCATTTGGACATTTCCTTGCACAAAAGAAAGAAATCTTGGATAATATTTAGGAAGTATTATGCACAGCCTCGTTTTCATGCAGAAAAAAATCCTTTCCAAGTCGACCTAAAAAACGCTATTTTTCACCGTGTTCCCGTGATAGGATTTCTTAGGACTTTTAGTATGTTATAAAGGGGGACTTTCTGCACCTGAAACCGTCGAGAAACCTTCTGTTGCAATTAGTGACAGGTTGACCCCTTTTTTTTCCATAGAATGACTGGACTAATATAGACGAGAACCTTGTGGCATTGGTAAAACTTAGTAACCAAGTTTGACCGTTATATGTGCTTATTCGGTATAGACGAAAATTGCAAAGTTGCACTTGATTGCACTCAGATTTGAAGCTCTCTTGTTTATGAATGATAATGAAATCTGACGCTTTTCCAGGGGGAGCTCATTAGGCCAAATCTAATCAATGGCAGTCACGCTCCTATGGAACACAAACACTTTGTTCGCTGATTAGAGTAGGCCTACTGTGCTCCCCCTGGAGAAACGCCAGATATCATTATCATTCATAAATAAGAGAGCTTCAAATTTCCTCGGTAGATAATGTTCAAACATTTAGTAGTTCATGGCATTTGCAATCGGACCTTCGGCAAAGTTTAAGAGCGTCCGTCTGTAAATATCACCTATAGGCTTCAGAATAGAAAAATTCAAAATCGCTCAAATTTGGTCAGAAGGTAGTTCATAATGAACTATTCATACTGTCCAAGTTTCAGTTCGATCTGATAAATACAAAGCGGGAGCGAGAAAGTAACCATTTCGTCGAATAAATGAGCGATGTTTTCGTATTTTTCACCTACTTCGAAAGATGACCAAAAACGCTTCTTAGTTTATTAACACGCCAAAAAATCAGTTAATATCCTTGTAGATAAGATAACAAGCTTCCGATTGAGTGGTTTTAGAACTCTTACCGATGAAAGATAAATATTTCAGCGATTTTTAAACATTTTTCCGTTTTTTTTCCTAAGGCCCAAACCGGAGGCTTATATCTCCGATGATATCTGGAATTGTCGAGCTTGAAATATTGGCGAGGAAGAGCAATGTTTCTGCTTTTAATCTATAAAATAAAATTTTGTGGCAATCAAAATCGCGAAGTTCTATGACGCGGAATTCAACCCCTGTTGAGCGCTAAAATAACGCTACGATTTCCAGGAACTGGAGGTCACGAACTACAAATATATGTACATACCTGGTCGCAAATCGGCAAAACCACGGTGAATAAACCCTTTCAGATTGCAAACACTGGTATTGTTTCATTCTGAGGCGATACAGGACGTCCAGGCATAATTATTCAGCTTCTTCAAGCATTTTCCCTCAAGACACAAAGTAAACAGAGTATATCACCGACCGAACTGCTGGCTTTTCTGCACATTTTACGGAAATTGAGCCACTTCTAAAACCTTCCTACGAAGAAAGAATACTTTTCTTCCTTAGAGTTGAATTCCTGAGCTGATTTTCTATGGAAAATCAGGTAAACCAGCGCGATTCCCACGTAGTAGTGAAGATCACTTCGCATGTTTTGGTTCAACTGTCATGTCATGTGATATGTGATATTGCGTGCCCACAAGAATCCCGACAGCCTCTCGAAAGCGCGCAGAAAAAAAAAATCAATGATGATTTGATGGCAAATGGCAACAAGAGCTCTTGTGATGATAAATGATGATAATTATTTTTTTCTTCTCCGCGTTCCAGGATTTTATTTAAGAAAAACAATGTAAAAAATTAATGCGGCAAATATAGACGAAGAACATTTTGTGGGAAGAACAATTTGAATGAAATTGCAACTCCCGACTGGTGACATGGCTAGTAATCAGCTACGATCGATCCCTATGGTCGTGTCAGGTACAACCACATTTCTGATTGTTTCATTCTTAGACGTGACTAGAATTCCACCCCTCCCTGCCCCGCGAAAACAAGTCCACATAGAAAGATATATGGACAGCATTTTATTGGCACCGCGTGTTCCTATCAATACATAAATCAATACATCACATGACTGAGAAATATCGCCGTCATGCTCTTGTCTCCTTTCCCTTCCTACTCCGTATTTTTATTCTATTTATTTATTCATTTATTTTCGCACGACGTCAAAATTGGCGCCGCGATGCCGGAAACCCCGAGTTTCCGGTATAAACAAACACTCTCTACCGCTTGCAAGCAAGAGAAACTGCGGTCAATACGGACAAATCAGCGGTTGGCATGTTACATAATTTTTTTCAGACGCTGAGACAAAGTCGCACGCTATTCAGAGTTGCCGATGTTTTTATTTGGGAGGGCGCAAGGGTGGATGAGTTTGAAAACAGATTTCGGGCCGAAAAAAAATCCTGCATGGAAAAACCCTGACATTACCCATATATCAGTGAAAACAAAGTATACTAAAAAAGGTACAGTAATTAAAAATAATAATATTGCACATACCTTAAACCCCCACCATATTCCCCTCCACAAAAGTCATGTCGGTGAGCGCATGTGCCGTCTAATAAACGCATTAAGAAAAATGCATTCATCCGAGTTAGCTACAGGAACTAATGAAATGCTGGATAACTAATGAAATGCGGTCAACAAAAGGTGCTTTACTGCGACACTTGGCTAAATCTGATATTTCAAGATCAAGGTACTCTCGGATACTTCCCTTAGAGATGCACGGCCCTTTTCGTGACCGTGCATTCGAGATTCTTGTTGTCACGCAATATCACATATCACATGACATGACACTTGGGGAGCCAGAGCCAGCATGCGAAGTGATCTCTACTACGCGGGAATCGCGCTGCTTTACCTGATTTTACATAGAAAGTCCGCTCAGGAATTCAACTCTAAGGAAGAAAAGTATTCTTTCTTCTTTGGAAGGTTTTAGAAGTGGCTCAATTTCCGCAAAATGTGCAGAAAAGCCAGCAGTTCGGTCGGTGATATACTCTGTTTACTTTGTGTCTTGACGGAAAATGCTCGAAGAAGCTGAATAATTATGCCTGGACGTCCTGTATCGCCTCACTAATGAAACAATACCAGTGTTTGCCATCTGCAAGGGATTATTCACCGTGGTTTTGCTGATTTGCGACCAGGTATGTACATTTATTTGTAGTTCGTGACCTCCAGTTCCTGGAAATCGTAGCGTTATTTTAGCGCTCAACAGGGATTGAATTCCGCGTCATAGAACTTCGCGATTTTGATTGCCACAAAATTTTATTTTATAAATGAAAAGCAGAAACATTGCTCTTCCTCGCCAATATTTCAAAGTTCGACAATTCCAGAAATCATCGGAGATATAAGCCCCCTGCTTGGGCCTTAGGAAAAAACGGAAAAATGTTTAAAAATCGCTGAAATATTATCTTTCATCGGTAAGAGTTCTAAAACCACTCAATCGGAAGCTTGTTATCTTATCTACAAGGATATTAACTGATTTTTTGGCGTGGTAATCAATTTAGAAGAGATTTTGGTCATCTTTCGAAGTAGGTAAAAAATACGAAAAAAATCGCTCATTTATTCGATGAAATGGCTTACTTCTTCGCTCCCGCTTTGTATTTATCAGATCGAACTGAAACTTGGACAGTATGAATAGTTCATTATGACCTAACTTCTGACCAAATTTGAGCGATTTTGAATTTTTCCATTCTGAAGCCTATAGGTGATATTTACAGACGGACGCTCTTAATACATTACCATACAACATAGTGCCGAGGTGAGAGCCCAAAATAATGAGTTTTCGGAGCACTATTAAAATTCAATTCAAGCCAAGCAGAATCACTGGAATCAGCCCTCTACTTTGGCCAAAGTTGGCGACATTTTTATTACCGCGTTTCTGTTCCGACGAATTTTCTGTAACTTAGCTTGATTTGAGATTACTTCAACTGGAATCGATTCCTGGAATTTGGGCCAAAAAAACCGGCAAATTTTTTTCTAGTACGACCTGAATATGAAATTAGGGTCTCACAAAAATTTAGATTGTGACTTCTAAAAATATTTCCAAGAAGATCGGTTATTAAGACCTTATTTATACATCATTAAAGTAGGATTGAAAAAAGAATTATAACAATAGAGAAAAAGACGCAAAAGTTATAGCCTTGAGTTTGGCGACGCAGATTTGCGCTCTAGACACAGTTGGGTGCATTTTGAATTTCGAATGAGTCACCTTAAAGTACAATGTAGTACATATCGTTTCTGGTAATATAAAGAAAGTGAAAAATCCCTCAAAATAACAGTCTATGATAGACTTTTAGCAAATAGCAAATAATTACCAAATAATTGCAACCCAATTAGAAGCTCTTCCTTCTCGGTTCTAAGTTTGTTTTGTTACGGTAAACCTTTTTGACGGTTGACGGTTAATATTTTTTTGACGGTTAACGGTTGATATTTTCGCAATTTGACGCTTGACGCTTAATTTTTTCGGCTTTTGACGCTTGACGGTTAACCCCATTGAGACCCTGATACAATGTTCGTACATGCAACACTCTGTAGCTGTTCGCCTAATGACTATAATGTTGATTTGTATTATATAAAACAAAAATGTGATACGATCTACTCGTTTTTTTTTCAAAGTGAAGCACTGCAACACCCTTGCAACTAGTTTTGATCACCGTAGTACTAACGATTCAGAAAATCGGTTCAAATAGTTATGTTCACTGGGAATTTCTGCAGAAACGAAGAAACCTATCCATGGGAAAAGATGAATTTGCCATGGCAGAGGAATGTGAAGTGTTCGGATTTCCCATGCTATTCCGAACACTTGTGTATTGAGAAATTCAGCTTTTCCAATGCCAGGATGGGTTTTTGCAGACATTCCTACTGTTATTAAGCGAATCTCATGGCCTCAGGAAACCAAGGGACCGACACTGCTCCGTAGCTTTTGATCAGGAATACTAGGGAAGACTACTGTATTTTGTCTTGCCACTAACGCCTCTTGCTCCTTCCTAATCCTGACCACTGGTGCATTATATTGTCGTTTGTATAAATTCGGAAGCTGATCCCTCGGATCCACGAACATGACTTCGCCCCGTGTCAGTTGCTGTCGCGACTCTCTCGGCTTGAAAACATCCTTCTCGGTGAAGAACGTAGCTGGTTGTCGCCGTTTTCTTCTTGTTGGCGAGAAAACGAAACTATCTACTGCTGGAAACAGGCCGACTTTGTGATATGAACTAATCCTAACCAATGGATTCCTCTTAATCCCTGATTTATGAAACATACTCTTGGCTTCGTTATACTTTAAATATCGAGATATAGGCAATAGGTCAAAACGCTTCCCGTCCCTCACCCCCTTAGTAGCATTGTCGCTACTTAACTGACTCTTCTCGAAAGGGGTCTGGGAGCCTGGACTGTTGCCTTTACAATGGATAGGACTCGAGGCCCTCTTGACAGAATGTGTTCTGGTCTGTACCGAGCTCTCTACCCAGGACACCTTATTCTTAGCCATGTGGGACAGAATGTGAGTTCTTGGGCTAGTCACTTGTGCGCATGCGCCGTCACCAGATGAATGGATGGAACAGGTCTCATCGGGAAGATCGATGTTGGCGGTGGATGGCGGGAAAACACTAGGCGTGACTAATCTTCCTGTGGTCACGTGACTGACCGGAGTGTATGGCGTCATACGAGTCATGGAAGTGCCTTTTCTAGACGCGTGGTTGGCTGGTGCCATTTGTGATGTCATTTGCGCGTAGTATACTCCTAGTTGTCTTATGACATTGCCGGGCAAGTACGCATGCTCAGTACGCGGCGTTTCAACTGGCTGTTTAGAAGTCATCCCCTGTGACGTCACTGTCTCTTCGCTGTGAGGTTCGCCGGTATTTGCAAATGCAACGACAACTTTGGTTGGAGGTCGTCTGTATAGACAAAAGGATAACAGGAATGACTGGAAAGCTTTTATCACATAAGTTGTCAAATGTATGTTTCATAGTATGTGCTAGCCTTTCTTAAATCGGACCATTCTTTTTAACCTCACATATTCTTAAATATGTATCTGATAGGATGGTCTAATCAGTTTTGCTGATGAATCATAGTGATTATCCTGGTGCGTATCATGACAGGCTCCCTTTAACCTTTGAATTTTGTGCACAGTCAATTTCTCTGTTATAGAGCTAGAGTTTGAGTCAAGGGTTGTTAAAACTTCAGAAGGACTTTGCCAGCAGTTCGAGAAAGCAGTGAACAAATATTGTAACAAAATCTACATCTGCCTCTACGTCTGTATTGAATTTACGAGACAAGTCGTCTGCTGTGAGACGTTAGAAGATCCAGCAATATAATCTGCAGATATTATTTTGACGCTGTTTTTTTTAGGTATGGTGCTCCGCTCTGCGGCAGCCTTCGGCCGCTGCAAGGAGCTTCGCTATAAACATGCAGTTCTGTTTGCCAGTAATCCCTGCCCAGGTAAAAAAAATCATCAAGACATTGAAAACAATGTTTGAAGTTGAACGAAGGTTCACAAAAATTGAAATTTTACCTGTATTTGCACTATTTCTTGAAATTTTGAAATGTTTGAATGGGAACGCAGAACTGTGTTGTTGCTGGCTCAACAAGAGCACACAACGCACCCGTTCCTCAGGAAATATGTCCCAGGACGTCTCTTCTGTTCTATTTCACTTTTGCTGGTAAATACATTATGCAAATTGCTTAGTTATTACGCATTATTTTTTTATCTTTTTGAGCTTATCTTAATTAGTTCTTTTTTGGTTGTCTTCTGCCCTTCAGACTCGTGCTGGCTTGGCAAAAATATCTCTCGATAATAAAATAATAATAATTATTTTTTATATTGCGCTCATATCTATATAAATAATTAAATGTGCATTACATTATCTCAAAAATATATACAATACTGAAAGTTATTGTGGTTGGGGGAGTATTGGTACCCCGGTATCAGATGTATGTAAAACAAATATAGAATATGTAAATGTTAAATTATTGTATAGAATTATAAGCTATCTGTAGGCATAAGACTAATGTAACTTTAAGTATACAATTATATGTTTAAAAATAAATAAAAGAAGTAAACAAAATAAATAAATAAATAAAATTGTTGTGGTTGGGGGAGTATTGGTTCCACTAGTCTTATTTTGTTTTACATACATCTGATACCGGGTCCCAATACTCCCCAAAACATGACAACTATTAATAAAAATATAAATATAAATCGATAGTATCTATACTATTATAATCGGGTTGTCTGCGCAAACGTTTCTGATTGGCTAAATCGTCCGCACTCACTCCGCTTGGCCCTGAAGCTGTGTCACAAAACGAAGTTCACAAACCTGAAGAGAAAGTGGATATCTCCACAGTGGGCGTGTTTTGGTTGGAAAAGATTCACCCTGGGCTAAGTTCTAATTCAAGCGATTTCTTAAGCGAGGGACAAAGCTGCCATCGCCGCCATTTTGAAATCTCCCACAGAAACTAAAAAAGAACTCAGTTCGCACAGCCGAAATCACCATAGTCATCTAAACCTAAATGGTTCTGTCACAGATTACTTGCAGGAATGTGCAGGGATAATTATTATTCGAAAGCTTTAAGCTGAGAAAAATTTTCATTCAAGTTTGAACAAACGTACACCGCCGTACACCGCCTTGCTTTCTCGAAGCACGCTAAGGCGAAATGCCACAAAGCCATGAATAATATTTTCTAAGTATAAATCCTGTATCGCAAAACGAAGGACACAAACCAGAAGAGAAGGAGGAAATATCTCCAGTGGGCGTGTTTTTGTTGGAAAAGATTCACCTTTGGCTAAATTCTAATTTAAGCGATTTTTTCAGCGAGGGACAAAGCCGTCATCGCGGCCATGTTGAAATCTCCCACATAAACTAAAAAAGAACACAGTTCCCTTAGCCGATAGCACCATAGACATTCAAACCTAAATGGTTCTATTACAGATTACTTACATTTGTGTGTAGGGATAATTCTAATTCGAGAAAGATTTGAGCTGAGAAAAATTTCATTCAAATTTGAACAAACTTACACCTGGCACTGCCTACAGAGCGCGCGCTAAGTCATGAATGATATTCTCTAAATATTCCTATGATAAACTAAGAAATTTCTTAGAACAGTTTAACTTTACCTGTTTCCTCTCTCGTGCCTTACTGATAAGCATTATACAAACAATTCCGAAGTCAAATGTTTTTCTGTAATAGGCTGCGTTTTCAATTTTAGCGGGTTCTTAGACAGATTTGAGAACCGGACTGACTCACCAAGACACACACACGTGCGTCATTTTCTCCACCAAAATCAGGGAGACCAGTGCAAAACAAACTCACAAAAAGGGAGGTCATTAGTAATGTAAATCAGCAGTTTATGGAAGGGGGAACTTGGGTTGGGTCTTCCAGCGTCACGAAGTGACGGGCTGTTTTCTTGTATGGATAAATTGATAAAATAGATGTATAACATAAAAGTAACAATTAACAATTACTGGAAAGTTTCTTTAAAAAGATATGTCCTCAGATGGCCTTTAAAAACCTCTAGATCTGTAATAGCGCGAATCTCTAATGAGGGGGCAGCGACCTGGAATGATCTGTCCCCAAGTGCCACTCTACTTTTAAACAATGGGGCGCTACGAGCACACCATTTGAAGATGATCTCAAAAGATAGTTCCCTGGCCTTCTGAGTGACACAAGCTCCCTCAAATAGACTGGATCTCCTGTTTTCGAACATGAACAGGTAAATGTTGGCTTGCAGTTCTGAAAAGACTGTTGTTTTGCTCTACATGCTTTGGAATGACCTGCAAATACGCTTCTAAAACTCGTGAATAGTCAATCAGGCAAACACAATGGAAATCAGGACCACGAAGGCCGTTTGTATACCCCGATAGAAATTAGCATTTTGGGGAGGCCATGAATATTTTCAGGGAACAGCTGTTCTGATTGGTTGCCACATCATAATGGTGCTCAATCAGCCAGAAACGATAAAGAACTGCTGCGCACTGAACTGAATCTGATATAGAACTCGGTGACGTCAGAGTTCTATATCAGATCCAGTTCAGTGAGCACAGTTCTCTATCAAGTTTGGCTCAATGAGCATCAGTAATGATAGGACAACTCACCAGAACAGCATGTTTCGGCCCATAATATTCATGGAGACCCCATCTCTTACAAACGCTCTGTGGTCATGATTTCCACCTTTTCCCGTAACCTACGAAAGAAGAACGCATGTTTACGTGCATTTTGTAAAACGATAGTTCATTTATCACATTTATTAATTTTCGGTGGCCATGATTTAAACATCCAACAACGACTTTGGCAGTGCCGACCACCCTTCTGTGAACATTTCGTGAAACGAGCCAAAATGGACATCTTTGACAATTATTTGGTAATACTTGAGTTGAAATGGGCTCAAAATCATGCACAGATAAACGAATTTAACTCACCTGTAAAAGTTACTCTACTTGGCGAGTCCGTACGAAGCCAGTTTGAAAATGGTCGAGCTTTAAACATTCAAAGCATGAAGGAAGATTTTTTGTGTCCGGAGAGCTCAGCCCAAAAGCAAGGCTTTTACTACAGATGACCTGAAAGATGTTGTGACGAAGGCTGTCAACAATATACGACAAAACAAAGTGTTTTCTCCAAATATCAGGAAAGAGTTTGAAAACTATATTTTCGAAATGCCACAAACAAATTCAAAGGAATTTAGTGAGCTTAAAACTATGGCTGAATCGTTTATGAAGAATGGGAACACCGAGAAGTTTTACCTCAGATACTATTCTGAAGTTCCTTTGAACTCTACTAACTCTACTTTAAAGGGCTGACACGAAATGTTGCAACATTGCTGGCAACTAAAGTCGGAGACTGTATGCTTGCACAGTGCAGACAAGGGTCAACTCCTGAGTGTGTACAAGGATGTAAGACAACATTGACAGAGAAAGAAAAGGCTGGATTACAGTATCTTGGTGGTTTTGTCCTGCACAAGCTGCACAGGAAGCACAGCATGGCAAACACAGGCGATAGTGAACAGGCTATGGAAATCCTGAAGGCTGGAAAACAAGAGACAAATTTTGCTACTCAAAAACTAGTGTCAAGTCTCAATCGTGGTGGGCTATGGTCGATTACTGTTCCTGCACAGAAGATTGAGCACTATTTTAGGCAATTCACTTCTAAATGTGGACAGCAAATTGACATTGCTGGTATCACACAAAAGTCTGTCCATGATAGTGATGCCATTGCAAATTACAATTTACTGTTATCAGAAACATCAATCAACACTGACAGCCATGTTCATAAGAATGTCTTATGCAGCATTGTAAGATTGTATGTAAGGGTTCGCTCATTTTCGTATGCCAAAGACATCATCCAGCATCACAAGATCAAGGAAAAAAAGGGAAAGACAAAGGCTTTACGCAAAGATATTTCAAGAACCTGCTAAGGCTATCACATTATCTTACTACTCAAACCTTTGCCTGCCTCACTTCTCACCCAACAGTCCATTGCGTGCTGCTAAACTTAAAATGAATGGATAGTCCCGCTATAATGCATATGTGCGCTGCATTCTGGTAGTTGTGGGACATGGCTTGGGTATTTCTGAATAAAGAAGAGCGTGCATGCTCTTTCTGATTTGAGAAATATTATGTGCCCCACCTAGCAAAGAAATGGACCTTGCATTGTATTTCTTATTATTCCTGTTTAGTGTCCCTTCCATTGTGTCCTTCCTTAGGCAAGATTCCACCCCCCCCCCCCCCCCCCCCCCACCCCCCCCCCCCCCCCCCCCCCCCCCCCCATGTAGTTAATTATACACAATTCCTCCCAGAAAAGAGGCATTAACTGGGCAGCAGTGACACTTCAGTGGTTTCAAAATGAGCCAGGCAGAACTTGAGCTCAGTGCACACTCCACGCACTAAAAAAGCTAATGCATGAGAGGCAATCTCATCAGCCTTCTCCATTACTCCGTAATTAAGATCACCAATATCAGTGAACCCAATTAGTTCAACTGTCACTTTATCGAACACTAAGTTTGCCATCACCTTCATTTCATCAAATAAAAGGACAACATATCGCTGGACGTCAAAGTACCTATCAGTCATTGACTGTAACTCACTCAATAACAAGCAAAGCCACACAGCGAAAAATTCAAATCCATGTTGGCTTTATAACTGGGTTTGTTTACAAGAGGTGAACACGCCTGAGAATACGATTGTTCGCTTTATAAACTTACATATCTCGACGTCTTCCTTTTGAAAATGGCTCTCACAGATGTAGATTTTGTCGAGCGCCATTAAGGAAAGATGACAATAGTCAGGTTTACTTCATCACAGATTTACTCCAACAACATGGCGGCCATGACTCGGACCGTGAACAGGGATAACATGTCACGTGACCGCTGACCACGAGGTGGATTACACAGGGTGCCCAGTGCCTTACTAACTATGCTATCTAATACAGCTATACCATGGCACAACCTGTTTTCTTTTCTATTACATTCTTTTTACATGGGAGACGAGAGATAATAATAGGTACGCTAGTAGATACAATAAATAGAATAAAATATGAGTCAGTAACTGAAAAGTAAGCTGTGTACAATAGCCGGCAGCAAAAGTACACAGGTACAGCTAAAGAAACAATGCTATGTTTCCAATAGTTAATTATTGAGTAGCAGATTACAATTATAAATGTAAAATAAATATGTGAACATTACTCTACATTACAGGCACATAACAATGGCAGTGGTATGAGTAACACATAGCTACGGACACATGACTACAGTGTGTATGTGTGACACAGGTTACAGGAACATGATGGAGACAGGTGTATACTACACTACACTACAATATAACATACCATACATGGCTACTGGTGGTACCATGTATGGGGTGACCACTTTTTCTTTTTTCCTTTGCTACCCCCTTGCTGTTTCTGAAAATGGAGATGGAGTACAGATGAGGATACAACTGTGAATTCAAACATGTAACCATAACATGAAATGAGGTGGAATGTATAGAACTATACAAAGTGAAACAAGATGGGTTGACAGTACAATCAATAGTACAATGGGAACTATGCATGGACAAATATGGGATACAATGATAGGTATGCAGATATATGGTAACGACCATGATCTAGCATTAAACCAACAAAAGTATATGATGCTATGTAAATAAATCATGCGATAAACTAGATGATGGTGAAAAAAAAAAGCAGAAAAAACGAGAAACTAAAGTCCAGTGCACGTGTCCATGATAAACTAAAGCAGAAATATCTAGAGACTAGATTCCAGGGTGGCAGTGTCCATAATCTTGAGAGGGCTGGTAGCATAGCCTGCGAACATCCGGTACACGCGAGCTTAACCTTAGGGTTAGTACCTAAAGGTTAAGCTCGCGTGTACCGGATGTTCGCAGGCTATGGTAGCAGGGCTGAGGTAGGCCGAAGAGGATAGTAGGTTAAGTTTGTATTTGGCTTGGGATGGTGTTGAACATGCTGATGTGGAGAACTTGACTTCAATCGCCGGTGGTTGAGGAAGTTTTTTTTTTTTAAGAGTCAATGCCGGATGAAGAAAAGAACGTAAAAATGGCGGCTCCGTTTAATCATCGAGTCGCGTGGGGTTCGTAGATGTGAGCTCGAAAATAATAGCAAAGTTTTAATGTCAGTCTCGTACGTGTGGTTGTGATGAGTTAGCAAGCATTGGATCTTGACTGTGTTACATCAACTCTACTCGTGTCTTGAGGAGTGAGGCCGCTCGAAAAGTCGGTGTAATCATGGCTTAATTCAAATGATCGTCCGTAGTCTTGGGTCAATCTATGGGTAGTTGTTTGGAACACGGCCCGGGCCCATTTGCCCAGCCGATGAAGGAGAAATGCTGCTCCAACCGGATAGTCTACCGGGCATGAAGTATGCAAGGCTTGGCACAGAAACCCTCATAATTGTCATTGTAGCATATATATATCAAAGATAACCTCCTCCTTTGGGAGGCCGGTGACCTAGTAGTATTCGTCTAATCCCACCGCTGCCACCACGCCATTAAGGAAAAAATGATAATAGTCAGGTTTACTTCATCACAGATTTACTCCGACAACATGGCGGCCATGACCTGGACCGTGAACAGGGATAACATGTCACGTGACCGCTGACCACGAGGTGGATTACACAGGGTGCCCAGTGCCTTACTAACTATGCTATCTAATACAGCTATACCATGGCGGAGCTTTATTATTTCCCTAAAATCCTGGTCGATCCCTCTGACTTGGTGATTTCGTTGAGTATTTCGCTTCGCCACTTACTGTAGGCTTCGTCTCTCGGTTTGGGAAGCTTCGATATGCCGATTCCATGCTTTCTCCTACACGAGCCACAGTCTTTTACAGCGCAATTATCGCCTGGCATCGTTCTGACAATAATTACTTACAATTCTTTAGATTTTTACATTGAGATCGTTGTCGTGTAAGTCTTAACTGAGCCAGAAAAACACTCAATACTTCGATCGCGCGATAGAAACGCTGTTGTTTGACAGATTTAAGGTCGCTCGTGTGCACGGTAAATGTCACGTGACCAGCTAAAAACCCAAACAAAGACATGGTTCTTTGAAGTTGACCGGCTTTCCTAACCAGTCCCCCTCTACTAGCTATGGTTTAACAAAGCAGTGCGGTTCGTACGGACTCGCCAAGTAGAGTAACTTTTACGGGTGAGTTAAATTCGTTTATCTGTGCATGATTTGAGCCCAATTCAACTCAAGTATTACCAAATAATTGTCACAGATGTCCGTTTTGGCTCGTTTCACGAAATGTTCACAGAAGGGTGGTCGGCACTGCCAGAGTCGTTGTTGGATATTTAAATCATGGCCACCGAAAATTAATAAATGTGATAAATGAACTATCGTTTTACAAAATGCACGTATTCATTTCTAACATGCGTTCTTTTTTCGTAGTGTGTGCATATTAGCTCATTGTGTGTGCATATTAGCTGCCGTGCGCCCACTAGCCGACGACGACACAAACGACACCTTTACGATGTCTGATGACAGACTATAGAAAGTTGAAGCAACTGTTAGTAGAAGTTTCCCTGTCCACACTAACGCGTTTTCAAAAGTATTCGTTTTCAAACTTATACGGATTCGCAGCGTGTCAGTGTGGACGGGAGATTTGAGGGTCCTTCTATTCATTTGGGTGCTGCTAGTCTTTTGAAAACTAGAATACTTCGCCCTAAATTTTGTTATGCGAATAGACAGAAAGCAGCAATAGGTAAACATTTATCATTGACAAACATTTTTTTCTAAACTGAAAATACGAGAGCAAAATTGCTCACGAAAGTCCTTAGCATAAACAAGATAAAGAAACACTAGCACTACGTTTTCCGCCAAAATAATAGCATGCAATTGGGTTTTCATGTTATATCTATTTCATGTTGATGGTTCAGGTGGCAAATAATTTTACCAACAAGGTTTACTTTAAGCTTACCCTTCAACGAAAGAGTTCTTTGGGCGCCAGACGTCTTCAGTATGGAAAAGACGATTGCAAACTTTGTATTTCTGAGCCATAACGGCTCACAGCAATAAAGAAAGCGACATGATCAACATATGCACGCCGCGTACCTTGTGAGGACACATATAAGTTGTACAGTAAAAAACCTGTTGTCCTTAGTTACTCCATTCACGTTGGCGGAGCAATTCATTAAGTGGGTTTGGGTATAGAACTGACAAAATTATACCCAGACAAAGAACCTGATGAATTTGTTTGCTCAATTGCCAAAATATTTTATCCAAAGATTCAACAAAGTCTTTTTAGGATTCAAAGTATAACCAAAGGGCTTTGTCGCATTCAATAGGGTTTGACAGATTGACAGGGTAGACGGAACTCTCAAGAGTTGGTCTTTCGAAAGATAGTTTTAACTATCCTTCTGAGGGATAATTAAGTAAAGGTGAATTTAATAGACATGAATAGAGGCTTTGCTAGTCTAAAGTAATTACCGGGGGCTTTGAATACTTAGATAGAAGGTGTATTAGCTGACAAAAGGGGTTTTAGTCATACAGGAACTAATAATTCTTGCTCTTGATTTGTAAGTTGATTTGTAAGTTGGTCTAATAACTATAGGAGGCAATAGCTAACAAACCAAGTTTTGCACTTCTTGTCGACCAATCAAATGACAGGAAAATAACCTATTACGTCATTTACCATCAGTTGTCACCGTTAAAACAATGCATCGCAAGTCATACAAGAACTTATACTCGCAGTCACTTCTATTTTTATCGACTCTGCAAGATTCATGTTTAACGCTAAACACTCATTTCCATAATCTCTGTCTGACTCGGGGGTAGAATCGGAATATTTTAACTTTAAACATTCCGTATTCCATTAGATTTTCGGATTGAATATTTCAATTCCTTACTAGATTTCCCGGATGATATTCCTAATCAAAACTGGATATTCTTTATTCTCTTAGGAATATGAAATATTCCGTATTCCGTATTCGTCGACTTGACAGGGCCTCAAATGTTGATTCTACACAGTTAAAGGATCACATCACCCTGCCTATAATGTGTTGCTTTGTTTTTGTTTACATTATTAAATACATCAGAAACTGAGTGAGTTAATACACTTACCAATATATCTCACATTTTTGCCCTGATGAAGGCTTTTAAATAAAGCCGAAAAATGGGCACAAGAAGGTTTATTGTCATCTTTCAGTATTTAATGTTCACTTTTTAGTGTAGTACGACTTTTGCCTAAAAACGCGAGAACTGCTGGTAAATGTATTACGGAATCCGCCAAGAAATCGAGTAATTTGGACACGAAGTGGAAACAATTTTTAGATAGAATATACTACAAAACCAATTTCCTTGTCTATAGCATTTTCTGAAAGGTATTGATAAAATATAGAATTGGCGATAACACCGAGAAGAAATTCCCAAGGAAACCAGAGAAATAATTTTTCAAAGCTGTGTAGGAAGTCAATCAACCTTATATAAATTGTATGGATTTGGACAAATTTCAGGTTTCATTTTCGATGTTTTGTGTTGTAAGAAAATGATTTTTTAGAACAGATATCACACAGTAAGACAGAAGTCTATTTTATTTTTATTTATTATGTTTCGTCTACAAAAAGGAAATAATACAGGAAAAAAAAATAACGTGCGAGTAGAAAAAAAAAGACTAAATTGACACGACATGTAGACAGGGACACCATAACACCAAAGCCAATTACTGTGGCTTGTATTCAATCATAGGAACAAAATAATTTACCTCAATTACTCGATTTTTATGATGTAATCATTTGTTCCAATAATTTTTCGAATCGTTACTCGATTTTCAAATGGATTACGTCTTAATTCACACAGTTTGTGATGTGTTGAATCATATAATAAACAAAAACAAAGCAATACTGTTACCGGGCTCTTTTCGGGGGTTATTGATTAACCACGATTATTTTCAGTTCCGTTTTTCAATCTTTATTTCTTCTACTACCGTTCTCACGATCAGACGAAAATCGCCGTCCTTATATGCGCTGGGACTAGACGAAACCCATGGGTAAAACAGGTCCGGAGAACTTGTCCATCATGTGAATAGAAAACGGGGAGAATTTAAAACTATTTAAAAGTGTTAGCCAATGAGCCGAAACTTTGTGACAGTTCTTCAACCTTGGGTTGTTACCTGTTCCAGCGACTTCACACGAAGATGCTTAATTAAGTAATCATTACAACGCATGCCTAGAACATTGCGCTACTACAAAGAAACTGCGCAAACTCTGAAGAGTGCATTACTACAAGAATTTTCACTTCTTCATTAAATTGTAAAAATAAGTTTTCCCAAAACCAAGAAGCTTAGATGTTCCACAAGCTCGTGTAGAGAAATGAACTTTACTTCAAAGATAAAATCGTACTAGCTTGCCGAACATACCCATTTGTGCTGCGTAATCGGAATTATCCAAACCTCTTGATTTGGGGTACAGAAGGTTGCGAGGCGGAGGGTCGTTCACAAGCCGAACCTATCACCCAAATTTTGCAATGATCGTTTTTCATTTCCTATGTTTTGACTAATTTTAAGTGCGCTCATATAAAGCGAAAGATACACATTTCTTAATTATAAAACAAAACCAAATAATAAACCCGCTATCTATTGAATATTAAAAAATTGCCAAATCCCGTGACGTAACAATACATTATGGGCCGCGTGAGGGGATCCTTTAAGGAAAGACGTTTGTAAAGGAAAACGGCTGCTCAAAGCAAAAACATTAAAAACTTTACGAATGTGTTAGGTTTAAGACTAAAGACCCGTCACTAGCGTTGAAAAGAGCCAAAAAAGCTGCCGAGTTTGAGGGTGATATGTGAAGCGAAGATATGTAACTGTTTTTATACTTGGTGGCAAATGCTCATGAAGCTCATGACCACATCAAGTAAAATCCAAATTAAACGTCTAGTGTTTTTGATAGGTGATGGATCTTTACGTCCGATCAAATAGAACGTATGAAAAAAAGGTTTAGGCCGAACATATTTGAACATTAGTCCGACAATATATTGGTCACTAAAAAACCTCAAGAAAACACCCATAAACATCTTTCCGTTTTTCATATCTATCTCTCGTATAACAAATATTTCTTTACATTCATCCCAATGGAAGTATCCAATTTCTTGTTCAGTTTCACTCATTTAAGAGCGGTTATTTCTATTTCACTCTAAACGACGTGTTTTTTACATTGTAAAAGGTCTGAATTCAATTGAAGGACTGATGCTACTGTTCTCACTTGGACTAGCTCTCAAGCGTGGAAGAATAGCACTTTTAGTTCGCGTACAATCACAGCTCCCATGGCGGGGAATGGTACGTAGCATTTCCCGAGGGGGGAGGGGCTCCGTCAAACGTATTGCTCGAGGACAATACCCATAAGGCCTCTTGGTCTCGTGAAAATCCAAATAAGGAAACTTAGCTGTCACTCGCCTGTTGAAGTTCTCCCTTACTGGCCGAGCACTGCAATCTAAACATGATTTATCCTCCTCAAAAACTTCGCAGAAAATACTTCTTTTTGTTCCCTTCTTGCAAAGCTGAGACCTCGTTTTTTCGCCGGGACGTAATACGATGTAGTACTTTTAGCAGAAATGTTATGATCAGGAGTAAACTCGGGTTGGCTGCCAGCTGGCTTTGGAAAAACATAAAAATTCCCCGGCTTGAATTCAGGCGACGGGAGGAATTTATATTCTAACGAGTTATTTTCTTGTCTTAACTGTTTCAGAAAACTGGATGTCGGTGTTAAATTTCCAGGACTTGTTTCCGACTTCGTTAATCCGTTAGATCCGTTAGTCGTACTGGCAGAGTTTCGTCTCCATGTATGAGTGTAAAGACAAATACTACCAGCTGTTATGGGATCTCCAAGTTTTCTCAAGCGATTTAGAGTGAACTCCTTGCTTCCTGTTGAATTTGATGCACTTTGAGCTCCGGTGTTTCTTGTAGACATTATTCCAGAATCACTCCCATTTCCATTACCTAGGAAAACATCCCTTATATCTCTTTATACCATCACCATCTCAGAAAGACTTTAAAAGGAAGACCGGTTTGTTTATGCTGAACACTGCCATGCGTTTCGTTTTACCACTCTTTTCTCAGATTCCTTCTTTGATTTTCAATAATTGTTTTTCGGCTTACGTCCTTTGGTGCCAGCTTATGTCTTTCCGCGCTGTGAATGAATAAATTCACAGCTCCAACTCCAACTCTGTGGTTGTTAAAACTAGGGAGCTGGTATCCTACAACACAGCGCTCAACACTAGCTCATCAAAAAAGACACCTGCTTTTTGCTGCCATTCTGACAAGAATTCACATCATTTGAAATTCAAATTTTATTCAACCATAGTGATATCATGAAATTTAACTTCCGTTTCCGAACAGAAATTGTTTGTCACTATAGAACTTGCGTGTAAATGTTAAAGATGTTCCTTGAAATGTCCGGACATTTTCTTAAATTATCGGATCTTTTTCTATGTACATGTTTAAGTGTAAAGGTATTCCAAAAAGTTGGCACAATGCCATCGAAAAAAAGCATTAAATCTCAGAACAAGTGCAGCAAATCTCCTATACCGAAAAGCACGATGGAGGTCTTAGGATCGTAGTATTCTATCAGGTGTTTGGGCGTTGTTGGGTGCCAGCATAATAATCCTCGGCTTGGGCGTTTTATGTTTTCCCATTTCAGATCACATCGCATATTCATTTGAATAATCTTTCCTTGTTTGGGATGCTTCTATATTCATATATCCTTCGGCGCGTAGCAGAAAAAGAATGAAAGATACTCAGGAGAATACATGCCACGTAATCTGAAACGCCCAAGCCGAGGAGGTCTATTATCTACTGTTTATAAAGAAAGACAACTAATTTCCTCCCTTATCATCCCACTTGAGTTCGTCAGCCAATCAGGAACGAGATCTACTGTCCCTATATTCTACGGTATCGGGTCACTGACCTGATATGCGATTAATTTTAAGAACAGTTCATCCAAAAATCTTGTAGAAGACTTGAAAAATAGTTAAAACAACAATTTTCTTTAGCAAAATAATTCGAATAAATATAGTCTGAAGTTCGCGACGGCAAAAACTACAAAATGGTTTTCTGTCGCGACGGCAAAATTAACAAAACGCAATTGTTTTTAGCTGAGAAAACATAAGTTTTTCTTTATTTGAATGTTTAGGTGGGATGATAAATATATAATCGGGCAAATTTGGTTTGATTCTGCAAAAAATCAGAGCTCGTTTGGTCTCGCCATGGGTATTTTGGCTCGACTGCGTCTCGCCAAAATAGGAACCACGGCTCGACCAAACTCGCCTGATATTTTACCGAATCAAACCAAATTTGCCCGATTATATATAAATATTGCAGCGGTTATTTACTTCAGTTTATCTAAAAGCCCGAGAACCTACCAGGCACATAGCAACAAAATCGTAAAACTGCCTGCTTGAATCGAGATTTTTTTAAATACGTAGCGAGAATCACTATTACATTGTAAAAGAAACGGAGAAGTTTAAATTTGACAGATCAAAAATGTGTTATTTCTGTCAATAGATAGTTTATAACAAGAAACCATGATCATGGGTCTTGGTCATGAAAACGAAACTCATCATGCTATTATTACTATTTAGTTCTGAGCTAAACAGCTGCTTTCGTAGTGAATGTTAATGTGACTCACGTGACTCCAACAAGAGTGAACGCGCGTTTTTCAGCATCTTTTAAACTCGCTCGCGTCGACGTCAAAAATGGCCGGATATTTTTGAGCTTTTTTCAAAATTTGAACAAATAGTTAAAATCACCAATGTGGCAAATTCAAACATTGCAACATTGGTGCTTTTAACTATTTGTTCAAATTTACTTTTAAAGGGAATATTGGCTCGCATAGGTAAAAGATGCTGAAAGACACGTTCACTTTTGTTGGAGTCTGACACCTTCGATGAAACTAACGGAATCGATCGAATGCATCACGTAATTACTCTCTGTACTATATTGTGAAATGTAGGAAGTTAGTAAATCAGTCAGTGTCTCTAAGGTTTGTGAGAAAAACAACTTTTGCCAAAACTTCCGAACATGTACTATCACCTGCTCCCCGCTTCTTTCTCGGAAAAGATGGCCAAAACTCCAGATTCCCGACGATTCTCTTTTATTCCCAACATCTTTCTTGATCACTCAAATTCAATGTCGGAGACCGGTGTAATTAATTACTGCTAATTAGAGCGGATTTCACATGACTGTCAACACTTGTTATATAATTGCGATTGCTTTGCGTTCTCATTGGCTACTCGTTTTTTCTCAGCCAATCAAATTCTTTAGTAAATACAATTGCATAATTACTTAGTAATTGGTTCGGCTTGTGATTGGCTGAGAGAAAAGCCATTTAGGAGCAAGTGGTGATTTCTCTCGATTCTGATTGGCTAGTGATTGCTCAATTGCAATTGTTTTCACGACAGTCATGTGAAAACCGCTCTAATACGACACAATTCGGCATCCTTTTATATAAGGCCCCGTTGTCGTCGTTTGTCCCAAAGGGACCTTTATATGGAATACCTTACTTTCTTTCTTATTGCTATAGCTTATTAAACCAAACCCATAAGTCTCGAGCTAAAATATGTCCTCAGAACAAAACACTTAATCCCAACCCAATTTGCAAAAGGTCTCTTTTGTGCTTATGCCGCAGGACTAAGCTGATTACGAAATAAGTGACAGTCAGCATGAAAGGGATGTTTCTCACGAATCAATCGGAAGGCACTAACAAGTTAGTCCTGGTGGTCCCAGAACAACATAAACCAGAGGTGGAATTGTTATCAAAGTGTTTGGTGTCTCAGACTTTCACGAAAACATCGAACAAAAACACGGAAACTTTGAAGGAGGATATTAAACCCACACGACTGGCTTCCAAAGCATCATCCACAATATTTCATGACACACCCGAGAAAGAGTTCCAAGCTGGCGGAGTCTGGAAAGGTGATATTAAGATTTCCGGAAAGGCTTTAGTTCGAGACGAGAACAATAAAACTCTAGAAGACTTTGTCTTCACAGTCGGGGAAGAAAACAAATGCGGCATTGGAGAACTGTATTCAAGACGAACCGGCTTGGCACCCAGTTTACGGCTACAGAGTTCAAAACAGGCGGAGGATGTTCTATATGTTGATGAAAAAGAGGAAAAAGATGTCGCACAATTGATTCATTTCAAAAAAGGTCCAACAGACGAATCCCTGAGGTCTGAATTTTGCTCACCAGAAACTGATAGCTGTATATTTGCTCAGAATGTTTCTTATTGTACGGAGTCGTCGCACACTTACATAATGCAAAATGGTAATGGTGCGTTACGCTCGCCAAGACGCCTTCCAAAGGAGTGGAAAGGCGCCAATTTTCCCGCGCAAGCTATGGTCAAAGGAGGCGTACGAGGATCGATAAGTAGGAAATTAATCACAAGTGAAATGACAATTGAAGGAAGCCCGTGCGCCAAATCTAGACAGAAGGACAACGGAAGGGAAGTAACGGACATTCATCCAAGTCATCCGCAAACTGCGTGCGTAAAAACTTTGTGTTTGAAAGACGAGGAACCAGAAATGAAGACATGTACGCAAGGGGAGATCATTTCTCAGCCGACATTCCCTAAGCTGCCGAAAGTAAAACACGACAAGTACAAAAGTAGGTTCCGAGTTACTCTTTTACCACTCGGCCAAAAATACGACTCGCTTCCGAACTTGTCAGCCTCTCCGAAATCACCTTCGGGATGTTCGTAGCTCTGCCGCTGAGTCAACCAAAGCCCGTGGAGAATACGAGTGCTTTTCGAGAACAAACGAATGAGAACGTCAAAGCTTGCAAAAAACCGAGGCAATATCGATCAAAATCTGTGGACTCTGTGTTTTCCACTGAGTTATTGTCTGGAGGCGCAGGAACTATAAGTGGTTTCATAAAAGTCAGTGGTTTGTTGCCTGATATCAAGAAAAGTTGATTGCAGATTAGTATGTTCCGTTTGCGCAATACAAAATGCTGCGAGAAAAAAGTATACGAAAATATGTCAAACCATGATGCCACGAAATTGTTGGTTTTCAACACGCCAAGCATATTTGGAATCATTTACCTTATTAGGAAATGCAAGAAATTTTGAACAAGAAATTTGCATGAATTACAGAGACTCGCGTTCATCGATTTTGGCTTGGTAACCACACTTGAATAGGCCTTTATCACGCAATACTGATAAATAATATATAATAGTTATCAGAAAATGGAATCCAGTTTTCGATTCTACACATCCGTATTAGATCGTGCACCATGTGAAAGATATGGTGGCCCGATGCCTTGAGAATTTGCAGGCTTATGATTTTTCTATTGTCCATCGACAAGGAAGGCTACATAACAATGCAGATGCTCTTTCCCGGCGATCTTGTGCCGATATTGGGTGCCGTTACTGTGAAAGAAGAGAAATTGCAGATACAGAGACCAAGCAAGTGAATGCTGTGTCCGTAGAAGTCACAGACGAGTGGACGGACATCGACAAGTGTTTAAGTGATGAAGAAATTAGAGAAGAGCAACTCAAGGACAAAGACTTGGCGATAATCATCGAGTGGGAAGAAGCGAAGACCAAACCGAAGTGGCAGCAAGTTTCTCACCTAAGCCCTACCGTGAAAGCTTACTGGGCTCAGCTCAACTCCTTAGTTGCTAAGAGAGGCGTGCTGTATCGAAGACTAGAGGAGAGTAGCACAGAGATGAAGCGCCTCCAATTAGTTACCTACATCTATGCAACGTGGGGCATTGCTAAACAGCGAAACGAGAAACAGCGAAACAACCCGAGAAACAGCAAAAAAAATCGAGAAGGATTTGTCCGATCTCAACCAAACTTATAAGGAATGGCCACACTTACCGAATGTCACTAAATGGTCAAAACGTGATGACGTCATCAATCACGTGACCGTGGGAAAATTGCTGATAACTTGAGAAGGAATTGACCGATCTCGACCAAACTTACGAAGAATAATCTCAGGCAGGTACCGGATGTCAGTAAATGGACAAACGTAATGACGTCATCAATCACGTGACCGTGGGAAAATTGCTGATAACTTGAGAAGGAATGGACCGATCTCAACCAGACTTACGAGTAATAACCTCAGGCGCGTACCGGATGTCACTAAATGGTTACAACGTGATGACGTCATCAATCACGCGACCGTGGGAAAATTGCGGATAACTTGAGAAGGATTTGAGCGATCTCAACCAAACTTACAAGGAATAACCACAGGCATGTACCGAATGTCAATAAAACTTTAAAATTTGGTGATGTCATCAATCACCTGGCGCGATAACTTGAGAAAGATTGATAGGTGAATAACGCGACTGTGGGTAAATTATGAGTTTAACAATTTTCAAGGAGACTGCGCACTCCCTGTGTATGCTCCTTGCCCTGGGATCCCCTCTTTTTGGAGCGGGAGTGCTTGTCAGGAACTTTCGATTTCACCCAACATGTTTTTGACCCCTTAAGGTACCAACAAGACGTACAGTGTTACCTTTAAAAAAGCGGCCGGTTTTATTTTTGGACTCGATCTCTCTGATTTTCTCTGTGAAAATGTTTTGCTGGCGTAGGAGCTGGGAATGAGTATCACACAGCGCGCAATGAGCATCACACGGCGCGTCTCTACGGTGATTTTCTCTGTGAAAATGTTTTGGCGGCCTGAGGAAAGTATCAGTTTCCTCGTAATTTTCTCTCGCATTTTTAAGAGGGAAAATGTGTCTTAAATTCAGGCTACCAACAAGTGTGATTTTCTTGATTTGCTATAACTGACCTCTAACATATATCTGGAATAAATGCCCATTTACGAATTTTACCCTCTAAAAGGTACCAGAGGCCTGATTTTAAACCCTAAAAGAGAAGCACCCCTGCTCAAAAGACAGGGGAGTTATCCCGGGGGGCTCCTTGACATTTCATTTCCCACAATCCTCCTCAAATTATCAGCAATTTTTCCACGGTTAGGTGATTCATGGCGTCGTCAAATGTTGACCATTTAGTGAGATTTGGTACGTGCCTGTGGTTATTCCCCTCAAGTTTGGTTCAGATCTAACACATTCTTCTCAAGTTATCAGGAATTTTCTCACGGTCACGTGATTGATGACGACATCAATGTTTGACTATTGAAAATCACAGTGGAATGTGCTTGTGGTTATTTCCCGCAAGTTTGGTTGAGATCTGACAGATTGTTCTCAAGTTATAAGCAATTTTCCCAAGGTCACGTGATTGATGACGTCATCACGTTTTGACCATTTAGTGACATCTGGTACGCGCCTGTGGTTATTCCTCGTAAGTTTGGTTGAGATCGGTCCATTCCTTCTCAAGTTATCAGGAATTTTCCCACGGTCAATGATTGATGAGGTCATCACTTTTTGTCCATTTAGTGACATTCGTTATGTGTCTGTGGTGATTACTTATAAGTTTGATTGAGATCTGACAAATCCTTCTCGATTTTTTGCTGCTTCTTGGTTGTTTCGCTGTTTCTCGTTTTCGCTGTTTAGCAATGCCCATTCTTAAGCAGCTTCATGGGGCACCTACTTCAGGGCACTTTGGAGTCGCCAAGACGTTAGCTATAGAGTGAGACAGCGTTATTACTGGGTCAAGTATAGTCAATATGTAGAAGACTGGTATCGAACATGTGATCTATGCTGTAAACGAAAGGGACCTAATCGCCGAAAGAGAACACCACTAAACCAGTATGTAGTTGGTGCACCGATGGAAAGGATAGCGGCTGATATCCTAGGAACTCTACCCACCTCTGATCTTGGAAATAAGTACATACTAATCGTCGGAGACTACTTCACAAAGTGGACTGAGGCGTTCGCGATACCAAATCAGGAGGCGAAGACCATTGCAGAGGTAATAGTGCGAGAATTTGTCTCACGCTTTGGAGTACCTGGAGAACTCCATTCCGACCAAGGACGGAATTTTGAGGCGAAAGACAAAGTGTGTAAAGAAATGAGCAACCTGTTGGGGATCAAAAGACAAGGACGACTCCTTATAGGCCACAGTCCGACGGTATGATTGAACGCTTTAATAGAACATTGGAAGCGCAGCTAGCAATGTATGTGGAATCACATCAAAGAGACTGGGACATCCACATTCCCTACTTGATGATGGCAGACCGCTCAGCTGAACACAATGCAACAAACAGGGTCCGTCAAGACTTATGTTGGGCAGAGAAATTCGACTACCAGTTGATGTTATGCTTGGAAAGCTTGAGGAAGATTCTATGAAATTACATCTATCTGTATGCTGTAAAGTTAGAGGAAAGCATGTCATGCGCCCACGACTTTGCTCGCATAAACCTGACCCTAGCAAGCGAGAAGATGAAGAAGAGATATGACATTGGAAGTACAAGGGAGACTCTGAAGCGAGGCGATGTAGTACGGTACCACTTACCACAAAGGAAGAAGGGGCTCTCTCCAAAACTAGCCAGCAACTGGGATGGTCCATATCTTGTGATACGAAAGATAAATGATGTGATCTATGAAGTGCAGAAGACTCCTAGGGCCAAGCCCCGTGTTGTACATAAAGATCGCCTCTGGAAAGTGACCATCGAGCTTGAAAGCTAGCTTCCTACGATAGAAGAAGAGAAGGAAGACACCGATCATAGCTCAGAGGAGGCGCAGTCAAGCGACTCGAACGTTCGACTGAGAAAACAGAAACAAAGAGATCCGGTACAGAGAAATCAGGGAGACAGAAACTCGCAGGAAGAGGGAGAAGAGCGAGAAAGAGAGCAAGATAGTCTCATTGATCATTCTACAGTCGAAGACTTAAATATCTGGGAGGAGGCGCCAAGCGACACGAATGTTGAACTGAAAACAGAGAAGCAGAAAGATATTGTGCTCAGAGACGTCGAACTTAATTCTGTCGCGCTAAATTCACTGGGTTTATTAGCCAGTAAAAATAAGTAATTTCGATACGAGTGATTTTATGAGGTTAATATAGCCTGTCTGGGGTTAATATGAGGTTAATATAGCCTGAGGGGTGCGACCGCATCCAAAGCTCGATATCTTCCACTGCATTTTCTTATACGCATGCTTTACTGCCTGTAGCCTCGAGGCATTCTCGTACCCAGAGCTCCACGGCTCGTCACCACGCGGGGGAGGGTCTGGTGACATCCACCGATAACGCATGCGTAAAAGAAAATGGTGGTTTTATGCCTCACAATTACTTTTGGAGCGTTCAAGTCGAAGGCATAGACGAATGGCAGTGTTATTTTCACAGATACGTTTTTATAAAGCGAGATTAAGGGTGGATTTACCGTTGCTAGGGAAAATTTTAAAAATCAAAACTCTGCGAAATGAATATGATTAAGGATAATATTTTACAGGAAAGGTCAATTTTGGAAAAGCTTTGAAAAATGATGACGTCATCATGTTACGTCATAGTGACGTCATCGAAACAGAAAAACCTATAGTTTGTCTTCCAATTCTTAGTGGAATCTGCCCAATCTGTGGCTATATAACCGTATAGGCATTGTGCATAAGACCTAGCAAGGATTTGCAGATAAATTTAAAAATGACTTTTTAACGCTTGATATTGTGTGTTTTTAAACCATTCAGATGTCATAACTCAAAAGTTTTCACATATTCGCCAATCCCATGCTAGGCTCTATGGAAAATAAGTTAAACAACACTTTAACATTTTAAAAATTCGGGTTTTCTCTGATTTGACATAAGAAGTACAGTGTTTTGTTAAACCGGAAGTAAACTGTCGTCCCAGGCCCCCTAGCTCATCGGTAAGGCATGCATGGTTACATGGCTGGCTTTTTATTGGTGGAGACTGGCAGGGAAACCATTTCGATGCTTGCTCTTCCGAGAACCGGCACTTGTTTTTTGAAGGTTGTGATGCACTTTAATATGGCGAAAACAAGCAAATATTATCCTCAAATATATCAAAGATAATGATAAATTCGACAAGAAATCATAAGAAAGGATCAACAATCTGCATGTGTGTTGGAAAAGGCGAAAAAGTCAAGAAATTTGCCTGTCATGATGAGAATGTACCGGGCCGGTTTGGCTTTAGTTTTCATGTTCGCGTAGACGAAAATAAAGACAGGTTTATATTTGCACTTGACGATTCCTCTTATGGGCAATCATAGAACTGAAAATGAAGAGAAAGAAAACAAAGAGTGAGTAGTTTCAAATGTAGTGAATCACGATCTGTTTACATTCCAAAATTGAGTAAAAAGACGTTTTGCAAGAATGTACTCAGAACAAAAGCGCATTTCGTTTTGTAAATCTTGATTTTGAATCCAGGTTAGTGAGCTCTTGTAGCTGTTTGAATATTTACTGTGATCTGTATACTTTGTTTCTTTGTATCCATTTGTTTCTTTGTATCCATTAGCATTCCTTCCTTTAGTTTCCTAGTGTTTCAAAAAACTTTTTATCTAGTTTGCAAACCGTGTTTAGTTTCATTCGAAAAGAAAAATGTTCGTTATTTACGGGAAAACGAGCGTTCGGTATAATCAATCAATCAACTTTATTTCTGTGCCAAGAGCAACCTGTAGCTTGTAACAAAGACTCATACTTATATGGGGACACAACAAGAGAGTAATTAATAATAGTTACCACTTTCTGGAATCATTCCTCTTCCAAAAACGACAAACTTCATCTGTCTCTGTACATCTTTTGTCAAACTCAACTCTCCAGCGGTGCTGTGTTGACTTTTCGCTTGACTGTCTCGTCTCAAGTTTTGTGACAATTTGAGTCAACAAAAAAAAAAACTAGTTTTACATTGTTATTCGGAAGAATTAAGGTAAAAAGCTTCTTGAAAAGTGAACAACTCGTACGGGTTTCCCTGAAGAAAAAATACCGGAAGTAAAAAGATTCCCGCTCTTTTGAGCGCGCGCGTCTTCAGCCCTTGACGACGATCTCCATGGTAACGAGATAGGTAAATCCACCCTTAAGCTATTTTTATGTACGCGTGCGCGCCATTGCAGCCAATCAGCGAAGACCCTCAAATGTCAACAGAGCATCCCTTGCGAGGTGACGAGCCGGGGAGCTCTGGGTCCGAGAGAATGCCCCTGAGGTGACAAGTGGGTGCAAAAATGCCATCTGGCTGCCTTTGTTATCATATATAGAGGATGTTACACGGTGGTGCGAAGATATGAGTTTTATGTTCGAGTGGCAAGAACGAGAAAATAAAACTCTTATCTTGAAGCCACCGTGTATTTTTTTATATAGACAAACCAGAAAAAATTATTCCAAATTGATTTCCAAGCACTTTTGTTTTGACCGATATCCTGCACTAGTGAGGATATGGAAAATATGTCACTCGGGTCCCGGATGTAACTTCGTATGAGATCTACGAGTGGCGTATTTCCCAGTAAAACACTCGTGTCTGTAATATAATAAAAGATAATATATCTTAATTATTTAATATATATATTTATTATATGGACACGAGTGTTTTTACTGGGAAATACGCCACTCGTAGATCTCGTACGAAGCTACATCCGGGTCCTCAGTGACATATTTTCCATATCCTCACTAGTGAGGATATCGGTCAAAACAAAAGTGCTTGGAAATCAATTTGTAATGATTTTTTCTGGTTTGCCCATATAATAAAAAGAAAATTACACGGTGGCTTGAAGAAATGAGTTTTATTTTCTCGTGTCAAAAACAATATTTTACTCATTCGCTGCGCTCATTCGTAAAATATTGTTCTTGCCACTCGAAAATAAAACTCATATCTTCGCGCCACCGTGTAATATCCTCTATATATGTATATAAACTTTTCACAAGCATCCACACAAGCATTCTTTTGTGACAGTATATATATATATATATACATATTTAAAATCGCAATTGAAAGACGGGTAGCTGTCTGTGCAAATTCGTGCAAATAGCTTTTCGGGCTTTTAACGACGTCTGAAATTTAATAACATTCTAGGAATTGGATCACGAGACTCCGACAAACAATGCCTCCTGAATTCCCATTTCAGAAGGACCGCGCTCAAAATACGAGTAGGAGTACATAAAGCTCTGCTATAATGAGGGGAACTACCAGTTTAGCAATCATTGTGTAGCGTTCTTTAGGGAGAAAATTAAGTGAAAAAATTGGAGACAAGTATATTTGCTTGTCTGAGTTTTTAATAAGTGTGACGTTATCCGTGCGCAGCGCAAAGTTAATTAGGCCCTTCGCCAACCGCCATCCTTTGCGAGCTTGTGTTTTTGTATTGGATGGCTGATGCTGCACGTTTTTAAAGAAATATTGCGAGAACTTAATTGGATGGAAAATAGTTAGTAGTCTTGGGAAAAAAAATCTGGCACAAACTTCATAAAATAGCACGATTAAAACAGTTTGTGTCGATAATTTCACTATAAGGAATCGGAATATTGCTTTTATTGAGAAATATACCTCGGCGCGCAAAGTATTGTGGTTGGCGTGGGCTTTTAACGAATTAAGGGGAAACTTGAATCGTGGCTTACCGCACGTGAAAGCAGGCTATTTACGTGATATGAAAAGTGCGCTGGTCATGAATGCGCGACGGCCTTTTATGAAAAAACCTAATGTATAATACAATATGATGTTGATAAATTTTCAAGTAATAAAGAAAAGCAGATGTCGGGGATACTGATGTCAACATACATGATCTGTTTATATTTTTCTCAGTAAGTTTATCCGAACATTAGAAAAAAATAAGCCTGGAACATTCAGTCAACCCAGATAATATTTACCTCCCTATACACACCTGCAAAGAAAACGGATTTCCAGAACATATATACGGATAATTTTATTGCAAAAATATGCTCAGCTGTAGTAATGGCTTTGAAAGCAATAACAACAGACTCACGACGAAACACCGGCTCACTATCCCGGGGGGATGGGACTCCCCTATATTTGGGCCGGGGGTGCTCGTCGGGAACTTCGATTTTACCCCTAAAAGGGACCTAAAATGGCCTCGCTTAGTTGATTTTGACCCCTAAAAGGTACCAACAAGACGTATTTTCCCTCGTAATTTTCTCTCGTATTTTTTACGAGGGAAAATACGTCTGAAAATCAGGCTACCAACAAGTGTGATTTGCTTGATTTGGTAGAACGGACGTCTAAAAGGTAACTGTCTGGAAAAAAATTGCACGTTTTCGAATTTTACCCCTAAAAAGTACCAGAGGCCTGATTTTAAACCCTAAAAGGTACGACGGCACCCCCGCCCTAAAAATATGGGAGCCCCCCCCCGGGCTCACTTTGCCCCTTATTTGGGCAAACCACCGTCTGCCTATTACTAATATACTCTGAGTATATGCAGTTTAGCACGGTCTTGCGACAAGAAAAAAAAAAATATATTATATAACACAGAGAAGCAGAACACGCGGCAGTGCAAGAAGTCTTGGTAAATACGACGAACGATAACTTTAATTACGTGGACCGCGATGAGTTTACAAGTGCATTCTACAATTGTGTTTTTTGGATCAAGCTTTGCTTTGATGTTGGTGCCCTGTTGTAAAATTATAAAGTTAGTACTTTCAAAACGAATTGGGTTAATTAAGGTACTCGAACTTTTCTTGGAAGATAAAGATTTATCGAGTGAATCACAAACATATTTTGTTTCTTGATAAATAGTACTTCGAGCTTGTCACCTATGCTACCTAGTATACTACATATAGCTAGCTAGATGTACCTATGATAACCAGTGGCATATGCGGTTCTTTGTAAAGTGTATAAGTCGAGTTTTTGAGAGAAACACCAGGCGCGGATCCAGACTTATTTACACTGTTCACAGAAACAGGTCAAATTTTTGGTATGTTCTTAAATTATTATTATTTTCATCTTTACCGAAAAAATACTCTCGTATTTACGAAATTCCACGCAAAAAAGCCGACCGTCGTCTAGGTCCACTTTTTTTCTGGATCCGCGCCTGAACACTCCAAATTCATTTCTTCAAGTCTTCGTGTATATAACTAGTTTTAGTTTAGTTCTTGAATGAAGTGATTTAAGAAAGAAGAAATTTAAGTGATTCCATAGCAGGGAAACTGCAGCTGGTTCGCGCTACAATTCTACCTGCGCGCTTCTGTATATTTTCGAGATTTTGACTATTCACTTCACCGCAGCAGCCCCACACACTATCGCAGTAATCTAAAATTGGTCGTATGAGAGTCGTATAGATAACATTCGCACTGTGAGTAGTCAAATTGCCACGAAGACGACCTAACATGCCTACACGCTTGCCTACTTTTGATAATACATTCCTTACATGACTGTTCCAGCTAAGACGCTCGTCAAAAACTACGCCGAGATACGTAAACTCGTGAACCCTCTTAATACACTTGCCATTGATAGAAATATTAAAAGAATCAGCATTTGTAATTTTTTGGGCAGTCCCGAAAAGCATTGATTCAGTCTTTGTAGAATTCAGAAACAGGCTATTTTCGGAAAGCCAGCGTTGTATCTCATGCAATTCAGCATTAAGTTTGTTTTCAATAGATGAGGCTCGGGGTCCCGAGAAATACAGAACTGTATCATCAGCGTACATGAGGATGTTACACTTAGACGTCACATTCGGTAAATCATTCACGTGTAGTATGAACAACAAAGGCCCAAGAATGGACCCCTGAGGTACCCCGGCAGAGATAACTTCAGGGTTAGAAGATACGCCTTGAAACTCGACGACTTGGGTTCGGTGGGACAGATAACCGGTGAACCATTTCAATTCATGCCCAGTAATTCCCAGATCAGACAACTTCCCAGCAGCACACCATGATCCACGCTGTCAAAAGCCTTCTGCAGATCGATGAACACAGCGCCAGTTAGTTGGCCTTGATCTATGTTCCGGCGCATATTATCGGCAAAACTAAGAGCGGCGAATTCTTTCGAGTGGCATTTACGAAAGCCGCACTGATACGGGCTCAAGATTTTGTGTCGCTGGAGATAGGCATACAACTGAACATGCACTGCACGCTCCAGAAGTTTAGATAGAACGGGTAGAATGGAAATGGGCCGATAGTTAACCATTTCGTCCGACTTCCCTTTCTTGAAAAGAGGAACAACTCTCGCAGATTTCCAATCACTGGGAATCTGGCCGGACCGCAGTGACGTGTTAATGATGACAGTCAAAGGCTTGGTTACAATGTTCGCTGCGTCCTTTAAAAGTCGGACAGGAATGTTATCCAAACCCACAGCCTTCCCACTTTTCAGGCTGCGCAACTGAGATAGAACAAAGCCTTCCGAAACCTCTTCGAACGTGAAAGGAGGGTACTGACGTTAATTACCTTGATTGCTCTCGCGTTCGCTTGACAACACTAGACGCAAGCATGCACGAGCGCAAGCGCAAGGGAACGCAGCCTTTTGGTTTCCTTGCACTTGCGTCTGCGCTTGCGTTCTAGTGTAAACCACTAGGGAAATGTATGAGTGTGATATCCTCATAGCGCTTGGTGTCTGCGCATGCGTTCTAGTGTAAACCACAAGGGAAATGTATGAGTGTGATATCCTCATAGCGCTTGGCGTCTGCGCATGCGTTCTAGTGCAAACAGCAGGGGAAATGTATGAGTGTGATATCCTCATAGCGCTTGGCGTCTGCGCATGCGTTTTAATGCAAACCGCAAGGGAAATGTATGAGTTTGATATCCTCATAGCGCTTGGCGTCTGTGCTTGTGTTCTTGTGTAAAACCAGCACTAAGCGACCAAAAACCTCCACTAAGCGGCCATTGTTTACGGTCTAGAGGATGGCTCGTTCTAGTCTTCTATGGCGCATGTGGCGTTGTCCTTACGCCTAGGAAGTGAATCTCTGAGACAGTTTCAATAACAAAACAAGGAGCGCGAATGAAAATGAAATAAATTGAATACGAGAGCATTTCTTTTACCAATGCTAGGTGATGACAAATTCATCAGACGGGTTGTTGAGTGCAACGAGATTGAGTTCCTACTTAGCGCGTCCCCCGCGGTCATTCTTTCGAATGGACATGGGAGAGATGCACGCACTGTCGTTATATAAGCAAGCACGAGATTGAGGGCAGAACTGAGTTTAGTATGCGAGAAGAAAATCATGATATATATTTGTTGTTATGAGGGTTACAGCTGTTACGCGACTTCGCCGTTGTCAGATTCTTGGAGTTTGGCAGTTGGGTTTTCTGCGTTGTGAATCAATGCAATCCGTGTGAGCCAATCAAATCCTTGCCCAGTGCATTTGTTTGGCTTCCCTTGCGAGACATGCCGCGACAGAAGCCAATTCACGCACTAAGCGATGTGATTGACGTCGCAGAAAAACCAAACTGCCAAAAAGTTTTGAACGCGCTGGGTCGCGCGTTACCTGAAACAGCTGTAAGGACGCGGTTCTCTAGTATGGGTTGTAATGGACATGTTGATTTATAAAATTTAAAATAAGAAAAGTCGGCGTTACAACGTAGGTTTTAGTTGTATTTTAGTACAATATTTCGGCTGTAGCTGCTTAAAGCTCCTCTCTGGACCAGCCTTCTTCAGGTACTGTGAATACATAATGTACTAAAATACAACTAAAACCTACGTTGTAACGCCGACTTTTCTTATTTTAAATTTTATTAATCTTACTGTCGGCTAGACCGTTAATTGGTCCAGCGTAAACCAACGAGTTGAGTCTGTCAAGTGGTTCGTCCTTCATTTACTACACCTAGATTTATGTGCAGAGGAGCGCGTGCCTCATTTCACTGTTGGTGAACTTTATAAAGCAAGTATTTTCTTGTATTTGTACCAATGTCCTGCATATGGCAAAACCAACAAGAAACTATTTTTGGGGGCAGATTTTTCCCTCAACTTTGTTAAATAATGTCTTCATTGGCAATAAGTATGATATGGCACAGGCAGTTCCTGCTAGTTAGTGCGTTCCCCGCGGTCGTTCTTTCAAATGGACATGTCAGTTGATGCACGCAGGTCGTTATGTAAGCAATCACGAGATCTTTCCAGATTGAACAAGGGCAAAGCTCGGTTCAGTATGCGAGCAGAGAATCATGAGCTTTATTTTTTCAGCGGTCCGGTATCCATCAAATCGCGCGCTCTGATTGGCTCGCGAGCGGGCCGGGATCCTACGGATCCGGACCCCGTGTCCGGATGAATCGCGCGCGCGCTAATTTCTGTGAAGTTTTATGCTGTTTCAGTGAAAGCAAAAAAATAAATATATTATTTACCGGCTTGGGGTCGGTCCAGATCACGCTGGCACCAACCACCCCCCAAAATGCGTCATCCAAACTTTGACTCTACACAACTTTCCATCCCAAGTGGCTATTTTGATCAAATTTGGTACATAGGATGACATCACAATGACAAATATTTTCCATTACTTTTGACGTCACTATGATGTTTTGTGACGTCACCAGAGATTGCGCAATCGTTTGATCATTTTTACGAATTGGAATATGCACTATTTCTGTAATGGCGATGATACACCTCAGCAAGAGATGCTGAAAACCGAAAACCGTTTGTTGATAGCATAAAAACAGCTGAGTTCTAGTTTTTCAAAGATTGACCCCCTCCCCTCCCCTAAATATTTCGTTACAGTAACAATGTATGGTAAAACAAACTTACTGGTAATTTTTTTCGAGTATTTCGTCAATTGAACTGATTTCTGTTGTTAAGTGCCAAGCAAAATGGTATCTAAAATCGTATGATTTTAAAATTTTGAATTTCGTCCTTAGAGCGAAGATATTAAGCGTTGTTAGATTGTGACGTCATAATCTATGACGTCATGAGTTTACATTTTTGGATTTTAAACACGGAAAATAGATGATCGAGAATGGAAATGACTGCAATTCTTTTGTAGTCAACTAGTACAACTTATATACTAAGATATTTGACTGTGGATGACGTTACCCTACAAAAATTAATTATTTTGTAGTTTTTTCAATTGTTAAGGTAGATCCAACCTTATACGAATCATTAAAAATCATAACTCAGCTAATATAAACCCAAAACGCAAACGGTTTTCGATTTTAAGCTTCTCTTGTTATAATCTATCATTGCCGCTACAAAAAGCAAGCAGATTCGACATAATAAAAAATAGTCCAATAATTACGTCATCCCCAGTGACGTCACAAACACCATGGTGACCACTCAATAGGTGAAAAATGTGTGTCTTCATAATGTTATCCAATGTACGAAGTTTGGTAAAAATAGACACAAAGGGTAGAAAGTTATGTCGAGAATTGATTTTTGCCCACGTTTTGATGACTCATTTAGGGGGGTGGTTGGTCCCAGCGTGGATCGTGAAATAACGTGACCACGGCCTTGAAAATACTGACCTCGACCTCCGCTCTCGGTCAGTATTTTCAAGACGGTATTTCACGATCCGGACCTCCCAACCGGTAAATAACATATATATATTTATTTTTCTTATTTAGGGAGCCTATGCCACCTGCCCATCATTATGTGCATTATAACTTTGCTTTTGTTTACATGATTATTTGCATCCGGAACTCTGTTACTCAAAGAATTCGTATTTTTATAAGTCTCTCTCATGTTTGTTAGGTAGAGTCTGACTATTTTCCCTCACATCTTAGCGGAAAGAGCAGGAAAGTTGCCACAACTTGCAGATACTCAAGAAACATCGTTCTTTTGGTCGCCATTTAGTTTTGACTCGGCCGAATGGCCTGAGACCAAATGTGAAAACCACAGGCAACCCGAGGGTCCACTACGCGCAGCGCGAGCCGACCAAAAAAACATCTGTTGATAAAGACATCAGGTTCCCTAAAAACTGTAATCGGGGAGAGTTTTAGAGTGAGCTTGCTCGATTTTTTTTGCCACCAGAAGCCCGACGACCGGTTAGCGCAAGAGAGTAGCCGGGCTTATGTGCGGGAGGTTGGGAGTTCAAACCCCGGCGAGACCAACACACAAGGTCTTTTCTAAATAATTGAGGAGAAGGTGCTGCCTTTGCTCTAACATCTGCAAATGGTTAGACCTTCCCGTCTTCTCGGAAGGACAGGTCAAGTCTCTCACATACATTACACTAACCGGAACCAGAGGGACGTTAAAGAATCACGAGGACCGTCGGAAGTTGCCCAACCTCTGTGTCACAGAACTCATTATACTAACACACACAATTTTACACACTCGTTGTTAACTGGTTTCTATAGGATGAGTTATCCATAGATGTAAAGCGCTCAGAGCTTTGAGGATAAGCGCCTACTTTACTTACTTACTTACTAGAAGCCCGAGTTCACGCAGTCATGCGTCTAGTTCTATATGGAGTCGAACCCTACTAAGCAGAGTTTCTTTCTGTTAGTCTTTATATGTTGTTTGCTTGTCTGCATATCACTTCGCGTGGTTGTTTTGATTTAAAAACCACGCGAAATACCCTGAGACACGCGAACAACTTAACTAGCTAATAAAAGACTGACAGAAAGAAACACCCCTGGCTCTGCTAGCAGGGCAGAAGGGGACAGGTGTTTCCGGCGTCGTGTTTTCAGGCTGGTGCTTTTAAGTCCATGAAAACCTTAACGCAGGCCTGAAGTTTAAGGCGTCATGATCATAAAGAACAGAGAACGAATATTAAATAACAAAGCAACGTGCAGTAACTTTTGTTATGCTTTGAAGATAGCTCATTGCCTTTCTCACGCGCAGTCTTAAAGTTGCTAGTGGGTTTGCATTTTCCTCGGACAACGTGATTTCATTCCCATTTTAATACCTCGTGTTCAACATTTCAGCTATTGTATTGGCATATTCTGTGTTATGGTCCCTTGAGCTCATAATTTTAATTTTACTGCAAACGGAGAAGTGAAAAATTTCATATAGAAAAAGCTATATAGAAACGTTGAGCCCCATTCTGTAAATTATCCCCACCCTCCCGTCCCTAGTGGGCACATCACGCGTTATCTTACACCACCCCTCTCCTTAGTAATTTTCCGCTTGGTAGCTCGTGAGTTTCGCTGGTGCAACGTGAACTCGGCAAAATACGACCGGAAACAAACCCTGTGTGAAGAGTTTTGCCAAACTGAGCTGAGAAATTCTTCAAAACCTCCAGAATGAAGTCAGTATGGATCGAATTCTTGGTTTTCTTGGGTTGTAAGAGAGTTAGAGGACGAAAAAGCTACCGGAGATGCGATTTTTCAGCGATATTTTCGGTTGGTTTCATAACAGCGTTTGTCCACGTGCGGCCGTTGTAAACATGTCGAAGGTTTGTTACATAACGTACGAAAGGCGAAAGGGCACGTGAGGAAAAAATTCGATGTTGTGCAGAATATTTGAATACGACATTGATCTAACAGCAGAATATTGCATATCGCAAATGAAATCGTCCTATGGTTTTCGGCGAAGCATGAGTAAGGAATTTTTGTCGAAATGGTTGCAGAACTACCAGCTCCACTAGTTCACAATGGAACAAGGGACAATGGCGACGATGAATCAGTGATTTCTGTCTCTGACTCTGTAGACACGAGTTTTTCTACCAAGAAGAAAGCAAATGTAAGTAATAAACATGAGTTATGAAGAAATTTTATATCTTAATCCCTACCAGTTCTCGAATCGGACTCCCCGGTTCTTTCTGATTGTTCATTCCATATCCGAAATCTTACTGCTTGTTGCCCCTATAAACCTCTAACACGAAAATCTAACCCCATACATAAAAATCGAGTTTTCGCTTCAGTTTAGAAGGGCACTTGACTCGAGATGTCGTGGGAAGAACTCCAAGCATTTTGGCCTCGCTTTTAGAGTCAATTCACGAAAATACAGAACGCTGGAATCAAAACTCCAGAAAACTTTGCTAATTTCACGTGAAGACGAAGAGCGCGCGCGAGAACCCGAAAATCGTGCGTCGATCAGATTATATTAGGTTTTCGTTCGACATTTTGCGTAGTTGTAATGTTTTACTTTGGAGAATTATGGTTTTCACAGACTCTCTACATGCAACTGAGAGGAAGTGCTAAAGATGTGTTTTACTGTTATTTCGATTTTAAAATACATTTCTACACTACAGTGTATAAACTTGTTAAGTTATGTCTTCACCACACAAATTTGCACGTGAAAAAGCTAAATTGTATCGCCCAGTATATTCAACCATCTTCAAAATGTAAGCTTAATTTCTTTATCCATTGCTTGTCTTGTCCTTTGGCCACTGTTTTCGAGAAAGAAGCGAAAATATTGTTTATGTGAAATTTTTTTTTATGAAAACATCTTGACATATTTTAGGGACCGATCGTTTATAACGTCTACGGGGGGGGGGGGGGGGGGGGGGGTGGGGGGACGTCCTACGGGGGGGGGGGGGGGGGGGGGGGGGGGGGGCGGTGGAATTTGGATGGGGGTAAAAATTTAGAAGACATAGATTTTAGGGGGTAATTTTTTTTGGCACCCTCTCTCAAAAGAGGGGGTAATTTTTTCAGGGACACTGTGGTTCAAACTAATAATATGTACAAGCTATCGCGTCGTGGCATACAGCGCTACGCCATATAGCAAGTACGCGAATTTCGGCGCGCTTCGCGCGCAACGGAATGTACAAAATAGTTTTTGAGTACGTGCGCAATGGAATGGCTACGAATGTCATTACAAGAAAATATATCTTAGCCAGGAGAAAATACTAACTCTCCCCAGGCCCTGCTCTCCCCAAAAGGACGCTCTGCAGTAATAAGCATCGGAGCTGTCTCAGTTCGAAAAAAGAAGACCTAATTATTAGGCAAGCGTGAGTTCCACTTTACGAGGATAGAGATTCGTCATTTTGACCCTGCTTTACGACACGTCATTTGCGATCTTTGTTTACTACACACAGCAAATGGAATGTTCATCTACATTTTCTTTGAGGTTTGGTGAAATGCGGTCATATCATGCATAAAAAATTAGGGCGCGCTTTCGCGCGCAACAAAAGAGAAATTTCTGTAAATTGTCCTCCATTAGTTCAAACGGGGATCTGGTTACAGGGTGGGGGGTAAACTTTTTAGAACATCGATGTTATGTGGGGGTTATTTTTGTATCGCCTTTTTATGAGGGGGGTGCGAATTTTAACATTTCATAAATTTAGAAACCACCGCCCCCCCCCCCCCCCCCCCCCCCCCCCCCCCCCGTGACGTAATAACGATCGGTCCCTTAATTGCCGAAAAGCCGAGTTCTTTTCGATTTTTATTACTTTCAATTCCCGCTGTAAGCTGAATTTTATCAACGATGTTTTTCCCTGCCTAATCATGATACTGGTAAAAACGTGCGCAAACTCAGAGCCAATCTGCCCTTGTTTTTGAATAAAAGAGGAAATTTAATAATGAATTTCAATAAGGGGAATGGTGTATAAAATAAGGCTGTGGCAGATTAAAAAAACATTTATTAGGGGCGACTATAATAAAGAAGGCTGATTTCAGTAGACATGACATAGCTGGGCATGGGTATTGCAAGGGAGGTGTTGGGGGGATGTCACCCTCGAAGCACCATAGCTAGTGGGGATCCTACAGGGACAACAGAACAGTTTTCAAACTAGGGGGCTCATTAGTAAGATGATTGTATGCCAAGGTGGTGGTGGTGGGGGGGGGGGGGTCTGCCTTTAGTAAAAATGTATGAAACTCTGCAGTCCCTATTTATATTGTGAACATTAAATGAAAAAAAAATTGCATTTTCAGAAAGGCTTAAAAACATGTACTATAATCTAGGGATATGGAAGGATTTTTCCTTTTTGTAGACAGTGCATTGCAGTGAGCTAGGGTTGTTAATGTTGTGTGACAGCCAGCATGTTTCTTTCCTTGGTTGTTCCTGAAACTTCCATGCATTTTTTTTATGACTCCTTCCTCCCATTCTGCTGATTATTGATTCTATGTACATTTCTCTTCCTAGTGCATGTCCTGAAAATGTTGCCAACTAGCATTCCCTATGGGATAATATTTTAAAGCATTTCTAAAACAGCTGGTATTTTTGCAGTTCTTGGTTTTATTGAAGTCCTCTATGCTAGCGTGCCCAGTTAGAATTACTATTGATTTGTTGTTTTTCTGCCAACAGTCTGAATGTTCACACAAAGTGATAGAGAAAAGGAGAAGGGACAGAATTAACAGCTGCTTGTCAGAACTTGCACATTTGATTCCCACGGCTCAGAATGGAAAACAGGTAAATTGAGTTTATAAAACATTAGCTTATTCAGTTGTGGGGTATAGCTGCTTCCTGCTGCCTTATGAGATATATGGCTCGTAAACTTAGCAGTCATAGCAATTTGCTGATAATGATTTCCGTTGCCTACCAATATTACCATTAATGATGTTTTGATGAAAGGGAGGAAAACACATTTCCTTGCTTTTGTAAATGACACTGGAATGGCTGGGGAAAAGCATGCCTATCAGTGTTGTTTTGGTTGCCACAAGAAAATAGGGCTTTTTTATGTCAAAAAGGATGTCAGAAAAAAAAAATCTTGAGAATTCATTTTCAGAAACCACATTGTATGGAAAAGATCAGTTTAATTGACCCCCCACCCCTCCGGATTTTCCAATGCCCTTCTGGTAGTGGTGGGGGGAGGGGGGCTGGGGGCCTGGATATTTTCTGGAACCACACAATACCGTACACCAAATTCATAAATGGCTGTCAGTTTGAATATCTATTGTTTTGCTTCACTAGCCTCAAGTTTGTGTGAAAAAGCTTGAACTATGTATTATGTGTGAATACGAGGCAAAGGCGGGCAACAACAATAGTTATTGAAATCGGCAGCCATTATGAATTTTGTGTATAAAACAAAGAAATAAGAAGGTTCAGAGAAGGGCGAAAATGCCTAAGGGAAATGCAGTTATGAAAATTCAGGAAAATCATGAATCCCTTAATGGGGAGCCTCGTCAAACAGTGTTAATAAGTGACATTGGAAGCTGTATCAAGATGCCTGGGGACGAGGCTAAGGTCATATGATGTTATTAGTGTTGTGTGCATAATCAATCAATATTGATTGTGTTTCAGGGATCTGGTAAACTGGAAAAAGCTGAAATACTAGAGTTAACAGTTGAATTCATAAAAACTCTGCAAGCATCAAAAGGGTCATCCAGTCAAGACACAACTAATGGAAGCACAACAACCAACACTAAGAACAATGAAAAAGGTGAACATGTTTCAAACACACTAGTTTAATGGCTTTGTGCAGAAGCCAAGGCCATAGCTAGAACTTTTTGTCTGCAGTGGAGGTGTGTGTGTGGGGGGGGGGGGGGGGGGGGAACTTGGTCATCCTTTGTTTCTGCTGGGGAGGGGGGGGGGGTCACTAACATATAGACATAGACATAGACTTAGACATTACATTTTTTTGGTAAAGGTAGAAATGTGTTGCTAATTTGCTTCACATGGAATTGCTCCTTTTTTGGTGTTATGTCAATAGTCCTGTTTCTCATTCATTATAATGTGCCTTAATAATATGCAGGCTTTTTCCTGAATGTCAGAATTGCTTTGATTGCTGTACATGTAGAACATCTCTTTCACAGAATATTGTTGTGTGCCAAAAAGTTAAATTTATGTTCTCATGACTACCAAGACAAAACATTCTATTTTAAAATGGTTTAAAGAGGCAGCAGGTAAGCTCTCATTCGTTTCTACATATTTAAGATTAAGAATAAAATATTTTATTTTTTTCCTCGAGGGCACGGTAACGAATTCTGCATTCTGATTGGTTGTTAGAGTGCGCGCGCGGGGGCAATATTTTCCTGACCTAGGTCACAGTAACCATTTGCGCGCGCTAGTGTTTTCATCGAAAAAATCAAATTTTTGAGTTGGAAAAAAATACTAAGTTATTTACCAGCTTTAGGTCGGTCCGTATAGGGAAAAACTGTGACCTCGGCCTGAAAAATGTTGACCTTGGCCTCCGGCTCGGTCAACATTTTCCAGCCCTCGGTCACAGTTTTTCCCTATATGGACCTCCCAGACGGTAAATAACATATATATATTTACATCAAACATTTAAGGGATATTTTTAATCAGGTTTCAGGTTTTGAAAAATACAATTACTACCACTTAAAAAAGCCAGCAAACATCTTATTTTATTTTTGTGTTCAATGACAATGTGGTTGATGTTTTGTCTTTCATTTATTACAACTGTAAGATACTTTTGCTCAGTAGATAATGTTGACTGCCAAACCTCTATTTTGTGATCATTTCAATTTGTCCTTCAAAATAGACTCAGTGTATCTATGAGGTAAACCTTAAAGGAACTTTTTTTTCAGTATCTCTAACTGAATATTACTTGCGTAAGTTAACTGAGCGATGATCAGGACAGTGGCTACTCTTACATGCCCGTTTTTCTCCTTTTTTTCAGACATTTTTCCAAGGATAATGTGAATGGCTGAATGGCCATGGAATGATGGCTAAGTTGACCTTAAAGCAATTTGCCTGATCTCAGTGTCCTGCTTGCTTTACGTTTTGGCTTTACAGTAGCATTATTTCCTGTGTGTTCTTAAATGCATGTACTGTTAGTACTGTACAGTAGTTGCCATGCATGGTTTATGTAATGTTGCATTACTATTCAGAGTTTTCACTTCACTACAGTATACCCTCGCTAGTGAACCATACTTTTTCCCAACGTCCTGTAGATTTCATGCCTCATGTATTTTTCTTGGTGGGTAAATTTAGGAACAAACAATTTCCACAGTAATGGACCCCATTTTGGGAGTTTTTGCCAAATAAGCTCAATAATTTATCATCTGCTAAAATCATTTTAACATAATTTCATCACTTTAAGTTAAAAAAAAGTGCATAGTTCACAATGTGGGCCATCATTAGGGACTCAGGCATTGCAGAATCGTAAATGAGGCATTTACAATCCCATCATGCCCTTGGTCCCAGAAGATGAATGCAAGCTTGCGTCACTGTTTCGTATTTTGCTATAGCCATGCTTGTATTGTGTGCATTTGTGTAGGCATGTGTTTGTTTAGAATCATGCATAGGACTTTTAGAGGTAGGTAGAAACCGGTAAGCATGTAAAAATCAGCAAAACAATGCCTACCGGTACAATGCACTTTCATACAACTGTCCTAAAATAGCGCGGTAAAGAGGCACACAATGCATGCATTTGGAATTAATAGACAAGCAGTAACATTGAAGAAAAAAAAAAACACAAACAGCAGTACCAGTCCCTCTTGTCCCTAAGCAAGATTAAGACAAATTAATCAATCATTGCATTTGGAATTAATACACAAGCAGTAACATGGAAGAAAAAAAACACTGAGGGCTGAACAGACTGGTGCCCTGACCTCAAGTTGTGGGTGCGCTCAAGCACCGTTGGCTTGTGAAAAATATGAATAGTGTTCTTGGAATAAGCAATAGGCTTATATGAAGATGACGTAGGGGAACTGAAGAATAGTGTACGCACTTGAATTTTGAAGATTTTGTCTGAACTACACCATAAGAATAGCAACAAACAAGAGATTTTTAATCGCTAAACGGAGCTTAAAATTTTTTCAGGCAGCATTCACGCTACACTGTAGGTTTTCGAAAATAAATTCCCTTTGCATTTTGATCACACTGCAGCTCTAGAATCAGAGAAGTATGAAAGCGTTGTCGGATACAAAGAAAAAAAACTCGAAAACGGATTTGTGGCATCTGCAAGCACCCAACGGTGTTGCGGTATTGTCGTGGATCGTAAGGGCAGCTGCCACAAGCACTTGGCCCATCATTGATGCCCTACCATCATACATTTTATTGCAAAATGATATTGGGCTGTATTCAAATAATCTTCGCCAAACTTTGCAGTTTTACTAAATAAATGCGGATGTGCTGAATTTAAAGACCCGTCACCTCCGAGAGCCTTTGCGGACTCTTAGCCAATAAAAAAAACATGGATCAATTTGAAAACAAAAGAAAACGGGGCGCAAAGGCTCCCGGTTGGTGATGGGCCTTTAATGCTGGACTCAGCTTCGTGTGAGTTTACAGTTATTTTCACAATTCTTTCCTGCGCCAGGTTGTAAAGTTGGTTCCTTGGTTCACAACTAGGTTCCCAAGTTCGCAACCAAGTTCCGAACTAAGTTGGTAACTTCGCATCTATGTTGGGACATTTTGTTTAGAAAACTCAAACGTTAGCTGATTAGGCTTCTTTGGCAGTGGATATTGAAAAGTTTGAACTGGTTTTTATCTGAATTTTCCAACTGAGCTGCCAAATTACGAAGTTAGTTGCGAACCTGGGGACCTAGTTGGGAACACGGGAATCAACTACAAAACGCGGAAGCGTATTCTGAAATTAACGTGATAAAGGTAGACCTTTTTCTTGAGTAGGGACCCTAGGGACTGGCACTTTAAGGGCGAACGTTTACTCGGGCTACTGAACAGACACGTGTAGGTTATCCCATATACAGGCTTTTTTCGAATCGAATTATACAAACGGAACACTTACGTTTTAAGAACTTTCGTGACCTGCATGCTAAGAAGCTGATTTGCTGGACCTAGGGACATGATAACACAAAACAAAGGTGAAAAGTTGAAACAAGGACCATAAAATTAAATACTCAATTTTTTTCACTAAAATTACTATAATTATGATCAGAATCTAGCGCAAGATTGGCTAAAGAGAAAATTATAAATCAGTGAACATATTGCTTCATCGTCACTTAGTTGTTCATTCCAGACCTTCGGTTAACTTGCTTTATCCTCTCTTAACTTTGGTAACAGCAATACTCATGTGAATTGGATTCAAACAGTACGGCATTCTGTGATTACAAGTGTCATTGTTGTAGGCTTTACTGCCTAGTCATATTTACATATGAAGAGTGTGCTTATGGAATGCCTGCCAATGGTGGTGATAGTTTGCTCCTCGTTAAAGGGAACCTGTCACGTAACTGCGCAGCTGTTCTGCGCATCTCCCATCAGAGAAGTATCGTTCCGTAACGCATGACAAGTGAAGGCTAAAACCTCCAAAAAACCTCCAAAACAAATCGTATATAACTCGATATTTCTCGATCCATCGGGCAATGTTTTTTTTTAGCTTTGCACATTCTTAAATCGTTTCTGATAGGATGGTCTAATGAGTTTTACTGTGAATCAAAGACAATGATCGCTCCTTGAAGCATGCGCGTATCGTGACAAAGCTCCCTTTACATTTTGAAAGTATTTATTTTTCTAGGGCATTTCCTATTTCGTCATGCCTTGATTTATTCCATGCGAGGATGGATATGTATCCCTGGTAAGGCTAATTTGGACCGATAGCATAGCTCTTTTGCCGTTTCGCCCCCTTGATCTCTTCTTAACCACTGTGCCGCTCAGGTCTTCCCATTTGCACACTGAAGTATGTTAGCCTGGGTAGCAGCTTCAAAGGAGAGGGGAAAAGGAGAGTCATCAGGGACGTAGAAAATTTGAGCAAGCGAACGTGAAAGCTCTCTCCTTCGCTGGCTCTCAATTCTTCACTCTTCCCTGACTCCCTACTTCCCCTGCACTTCTAGAGCCGCGACGCAGGCTTTATGTAATTTAAATGTATTATGGTATTTAATGGCAAAATCTCCCTATTATAACTTTCTCACTCTCGTATCAGATTCAAACAACCACAACCACAAGCCAGTCTCCAGCATGGCCGAGCTACGTAAGTACTGGATGGGCTACAGTGATTGCACGGCGGAAGTACTTCGGTTCCTGGTAGCTGTGGAAGCCATGGATCCACAGCAACCATGCTTCCAGCGACTGATGGCACATCTGAGGCACCGGCATAACTTGATGGTGGAATACAAGGAAAACGGCAACAGTCAAGCCCTTCGCGGGAACCACCCGGGGTTCAAGAAGAGCAGTGATAAACATGATGCGAAGGGCAAACCATCAAGGTCCAAGAAATCACATTTGCACTCCCACAAGTCAGATGACCACAATGCAGTGTCGCCGAACAAGAAAGCGAGACTTGAGATGGACAGTAAAACAGGAATTAAAGATCAGGATCCTGTAAAGCTGCCATTTATAGACCCTTGTCTAGAGGAAGAAGACAAGAAAAGTAGCGGTAATGGAAGTATTAGCGGCAGCAGCAGTTCGAACGAGAATGGAAGCTCGAATGGTAATGGAAGTAGTGAAAACGGGATGGAAACGGAAACGGGAGCGAGAGCAGTAGCAATAGCGCTGGATCTCTACAGTTCGGGAATGTGCCGGCTGATAGCAATATGCAGTTTCGCAACCAGTTCATCCCGCAGCCGTACGGTATGCCGACATATGCTCTTCACCCTGCAGGGACTCACTACATACCGGTTGCTATACATCGGGGATTCCAATGTCTCCATTTGGAAACTTTAACACACTTCCAAGTGCTACTATGTTGCCTTCAGGCTTGGGACCTTACTTCGGTGGTCAGGTCCCCATCTTCCCTCCAAGTCCACCAATGAGTGGAATCTTCCCAACCGCGCCTACAGCCGTTCCCTCTTTTCCAGACAGTACGGGCAAGCCAAGTCGAGGACGGACGCCGGCAAGTAGATGTAAGGACTGTAAGGTAGAGCAGGGGCAGGAGTCAAATGGGGGGAGTGAAAACGAGTCAAATTCCAGCGGAGATGAGTTCAGTTTTACGTCACGCTCATCAGGGAATACAATGTCCGAGATTGGCGTCCAGACAGAGTGTCTTGTAGACACATACTCCCAGTCCTTCAGTCCAAACAGCCGATAGACTCTTTGCAGACTTAAATATTTTTATTATGGAACGTTCGGGTATCTGGAGCCATGGGACATTTGACAAAGCTCCGAGAAGTCATGTACATAGTGGGTTTAAACAGAGACCAAGTCAGCTTCAATGTTTGTTCTCTCATTTCCGTGGACATGTTGCTCGCAAGAAATGCAGTCCTTTCGGTGTAAAACGGCCGTTCAACTGTTACTGTTGTTGCTGTTGGTGTTGTTGTCTTTGTTCTTGTTGAGTATTATGTATTTGAATCATGTATTCGTATATCTAACCCGTCTGTCTCAAAATGCTGAAAAACCAAACGTTCAAGCTGATTTTGGTCTGCCTTCTTGAAACAAATTCATGAAGGCGACTTAAATGTGTGCACGTAAGATCGGCTTTAAAAGCCGTTCCCTCGTGAAATGAACCTTCAAACTTCAAGTCAAGCCTCGCGGTGAAGGGTTGGATGCTTGAATAGCCGCCAGAAGGATGGAATCCGAGCATTTACTCTTCCAAAACGATTCCATGGAGCTCGTATCCCGACTCAAGCGACCTAGCGCGTTCAAAACATTTGTTTTGGCAGGTTGTTTTTTCTGTGAAGTCAATCAAATCGCCTAGTGCAGTGAATTGGCTTCTGTCGCGACATGTCTCTCTCAAAGGAAGCCAAACAAATGCATTGGACAAGGATCTGATTGGCTCACACTATTGCATTGATGGACAGCACAGAAAACCCAACTCCAAGAATCTGACAACGGCGAAGTCGCGTGTTACCTGAAACAGCTGTAAAGAGCTTCAGTCAGTCGCCATTTTGTCAGCCTATTGAAATACCGAGTCACAGAAAGCATCCATTTCCATCGGCTGATTTAGTTACGGGACGATACTTGATTTGAGAAGCGCAGAACAGTTGCGTGACAAGATCCTTTTAAAAGAGTCCTAATCACCACGATTTTGTTATTGGTTTATTCGGTATTAGAAAACGTGTAGAACTCTCGAAAGAACCATCTACAAAGTTATATACTTGATTTACAGAATTCAATCGAAAAAATCGAATTCCGAAAAAGGATGCTTTCTCTGACTGTATGTTGTACCGAGGCTGACTGAAGCTCTGTAACCTCGAATTTGTGTTTGCCGAGAATCATGAGATCTTCATTGGTATAAATAACAATTAGACTACGAGTTCGAGTTTTCTGTGAGTCAATAGATAGTTCACGAGGCGGGTAGCGCCGAGCTGACTGTTTGACTCATATACTAGAACGAGTAGTCTAATTGTTTTGGAAGAAACCCACTAGCATACTAACATATTATTTATATGGTTTTAGAAAGTTTTGCGCTAGCGTTTTCGCTACTCATTATCTATTTAACAATTAGACCTTGAGCCCGAAAGGGCTACGGGCCAATATATTGACCCGTGGCCCTTGAGAGCGATAGGTCTAATTGTTTTACTATCACCCAACTAGTTGGACAAAAGAAAGTGAAAACTTGTCTAAAAAATCACCAGAAGCCTCGAAAAACGAGAAGCGGCCGCCATTGTTTTCATTTTCAAAATCGGCGCGTTCGCTGCTAGAGGTCTATTGATAATAGTCCCCTAGTAGCGTAGCCAATCAGAATGCAGCATTGGCAATAGTCCACTAGTTGGGTGATACTAATACGTGATAGATAGTGAGTAGCGGAGCCAATCAGATTGCAGGATTCGTGATAGTATGCGAGTGGGTTTCTACTAAAAGATATTAGAGGTGTTCAGTTAGAGGAACTAGAATAAGTAAATAGCAACTGACTTTACACTCGGGTAAGGATCAGTTAATAGTCAAGTTTTTATAATGCTGTAATTTGAAACAAAAATCGTAATATATATATTTTTGGTTACAAAATATAAAATGTTTTGAACCACACTTAGCTGATAGTTATTTCATTATCATAGCGTTCGTGTAGTTACTGTGCGACTACGTCAACCGGGCCATTTTGTAGGAAGTTAGCCAATCAGAAGCGAGTACAGAACAAAGGATCTTGGCTTTCTTGAGATCTCAGACATCAAAATATTCGCTTTTCTCTTGAAAATTTTGCATATTATGAGCAGAAATAACTTCAAAACACTTAATTACTCATCGTCAGACGTATTGCAATTATTAAATTTCCTTAAAATGGTTTGAATCTCTAAATAGCAAACTTTTTACGGGATGGCCCGGTTGACCTAGTCGCACAGTAAAAAGTGAGGCAAAGTTTTGGCTAAACGAATGCCTTGTCGACTAATTGAATACTTCTATATCGATATGGCGGGGAAGGAGTTTATAATTTTATACATATTATATATAAATGTACAATTTGGCGAACATCGCTCTGATGTAAAGAATGGAGATTCAGGAAATAATGTCCTCAAAGGTGAAGGATTTTGAAGCTATCAATATCACATCTAGTAAGAGATTAATGTGACAGTCTAGTGCAAGACGATCTTTCAAAATGGTAGCTCCCACAATGGGAGTATCACTTGCTAAATCATCAGGAACCTCCATCTACTGAACTAGGGCTAGCCACATGCACAGGAGTAGAAGAGTATTTTTAGGTTTTGAATTTGGAATGTATGCGAAAGAGTAAGAATATGAGATGGAAAGTGCGACGGCGGCGTTGATTTCGGGATATTTGTAACCATGACAACTAATTTTCGAGGAAAATTTAAAATCTACAATCTCAAAATAGATTCATCTACTCCGTGTTCGGACACCCACCAATAAGTGATGGAGGCCCATGTCGATGGTCTCCTGCCAAATGTAGTTACGGATATAGCTTCAAAGTTCTTTCAATCTCTATACAGATGACTGTGGATATTAATTATCGTTCATGAATAAATTTATGGTATCATCTAAAATGATTTCAGAATTATTTAAATAGCTTGCACTCTCTCCCTTGAGCACAAGGCCAACTTTTAGTTTTGCACTGCCACCCGATACGAGACATCGAGAGACAAATGTTTACCCGAGCCGGGATATTATTTTAGACCCTTTACCTCTGACTGAAAATCCCTACTCCTTTTATACATACAAAGCCTACCCTTATTATTGGTAGGGAATATGTCCTGTGCAAGATTGTACCTAATAACACGAATATTTTATCACACAGAAGGTGATATTTAATTTCGCACGTACAGGGGTACATTATGGTTTATCGATGAAAGGTCGAAACAACAAGGGACCGAGGACGCATCTGAGGGACTCCACATGGGATTAATCTTAGGGGTGACAGTGTACCGTTGATAAAGCACGGCTGGCTACGCCCCGATACGGCTTAACACCTACGTCAAGGCAGCGAGGGTCGCTTAAAAACCTGTTTTAAGTATGTTATGGCTAACCGTGTCAAAAGATTGAGTTCCCCCCCCCCCCCCCCTGTTCTGCAGGTTTAGTCCGAATCCAACCATTGCCTTTCCGTGCGGTCCAAATAAAGCATACGTCATGAACATCCTCTAGGTTTTTGCTAGGGACCGTTCATTTTTTATCAGGGAGGGGGACTGGTGGAAGTGAGGAGGGACCCGGGATTTTTGGGGTGACCCCCGCTTTCATGTCCGTATTTTTTAGCCCCCCCCCCCCCCCCCCCCCCAAACCAATGTATTTTTTCTGATGACCCCTTCCCCCTCTTAGTTGATATGAAAGTAAGTGTACATATAAAAGTGACATAGTGTAATACCAAGCCTTTAGAATAGACTGAGAATTTTCTTGCCTACTATAAATCGAAGCCCTGTTATTTTGAGGAGCAAACTTTTTGTTCCCTCCCTTGTATGTGCCTTATTTTTTTGGTGACCCCCCCCTTCCCTTTGGGGGCGTATTGTATTGGGTCCCCCCCCCCCCCTCATTTCCACCACCCCCCTTATCCCTGATAAAAAAAACATAGGTCTGCTAACGCGAACGGGAAGCTATTTGTGATTACAATGAGACATTGTAATCCGCCTCCCCCTTCACACAGTGAACTTGCGTTACACGAAGAGCTGAAACAAGACGCCTGGGACGAGGCAGACATATGAGATCACGGGCGATAACATAAATTTGGTATAAATTCACGAAGTAATTTATGTATTATAGACTCATTTTGTTTGCAAATTACCATTTGTGATTTTACGAAGTAAATTCATGCATTGTTGGCTCATTTTGCTTGCGAATTCTATAGGTAAATCCATTGCCTGACGAGGGAATTCCACGCTAAATTTCACGCGAAAAACCGATATCGCTCGAGTCGCGCAGCGACGAGAGCGATATCGGTTTTTCAAGTGAAATTTAGCGTGGAATTCCCGAGTCAGGTAATGGATTTTCTTTGAATCCCATGCCGGACATTTTTAGAGAATAAGTCTAAATTTAAGGGAATTGATAGTGGATTTCGTGCGCTTGAAAGCCGCACTAATGCGAAGGCGATGGAATTTTCTGATTCTCAAAACGAAAGTCCCTTGAAATTAGGCTTTGCTGCAATAGCGAATCTTTAAAACAAGAAATTACAATATATAAATGTTTAGATGAGAGAAAATTCATTCAGTTCAGTGTTACAAGTCTAAAATAAGCTTAGGGGTGGACCATTAGAAACTGGGGGAGGGGGGGTGGCAATATTTTTGCGTATGAATTTTTTTTCCGGTGATCAAGTTGTGCAAGAATTTTTTTTCGGGCTCGAAAACCATGTACGAATTTTTTTTTCGGCAGACACACACACAACATATCTTGTAGTCATAACACGTTATTACATATATATCGAAACTTGTCAGAGTGAGAAGCATAGACAGCCGGACAGTGGATATATACCGTGGCGTTCCGTTCCCACAGGCCACCCAAATCCTATTGCTGTATGTATATGCATCAACCCAATTTTCTTATATCATATTTATATTGGTTCAGAAATGGAGTAAGAAAATCCTGTTCCTCTATGTATATGTACAACAAATTTTCTTATGCTATATTTATATATGGTATCGCATTTTTCTATCGTTGCGCGCGAAGCGCGCCCGATTTTTGGTAAACGCAATCAAACCTCAGAGAAAGGATAGATCAGCATTCCAGTTTTATGTTTATAGTAAGCAAGGCCTGTAGGTTTTAATTTCGCAAATGCCGAAATTATTATTATTCATTTGCGTGAAGCAGTCCAAATGACGAATTGCTATACTTGTAACGTCGAAGTCACGCTTACCTAAGTGTTCTTTCTTTGAACATAGTGACTGCCTGTCAGGTCTATCACTGCAAGGGCATTTTTGGGAGAGTTTGTTTTCCTTGGCAAGACACTTGTTCTTGTAAGGCAATGTCTTTGTTGCGCGAGTTCTAAGAAATTATACTAGTTTTATTCTTTATGCGCGCGAAGCGCGCCGAAATTTTGGTATCTCCTTTTGACTTCAGGTTTCGCTGCTTCATCCATTTTTTAAATAAATATGCAGCCTCAGACAGCTTTTTAACGAGAGCCCAAGCCATGTCTTTGTAGGATTTTTATTTTCTAGCTTTAATCTCTGCAAGAATATTTTTTCGGAAGGATTGGCCTTGCGCGAATTTTTTTTTGGGAATTGCCACCCCCCCTCCCCCACTTTCTAATGGTCCACCCCTTAGGTATAGTTTTAAGATTGTCGACACACTGAAGTGACTGAAGCCAATTTGAAAAAAAGCGATCGAGTCTACAAAAGTTTCAAATGATTTGAATTAGTAAATTTATCTTACTGATCGAAAATGTTTTAACTTTTAAAGCTTACTTGTTTGATTTCTTGTTCCCTTACGGCTTTCTATCTCCTTTATTCTTGGTAAATACCGCAGCTCCTGTAGTGTTTTTCGTTTTGCATGTGTTTTCCACCTCTAACATTTGACACAACTTTTCATCGATAACATAACTTTCATCGAACGAGCCAACAGCTTCTCGTTGAAATTATCTTGTAAAGTAAATATCTGGACATTGCCTTGCATACCCAGGGTAGAAATACCCGAAACTTTGGAGGAACCAGAGAGATTTTGTTTCCAAAACTTGTTGTGTTGACCACACGAGAGTTTGAGTGTTTTGTGGAGGCGCGTGTGCCCACGTTTCACAAAGCGCGCGAAAAACTGTGATACGAAAAATGGAGATAAATACATTTCCCCTGCTTTTATCGTAACTACCTTCTATAGGTAAATCCATTGCCTGACGAGGGAATTCCACGCTAAATTTCACGCGAAAAACCGATATCGCTCGAGTCGCGCAGCGACGAGAGCGATATCGGTTTTTCAAGTGAAATTTAGCGTGGAATTCCCGAGTCAGGTAATGGATTTTCTTTGAATCCCATGCCGGACATTTTTAGAGAATAAGTCTAAATTTAAGGGAATTGACAGTGGATTTCGAGTGCTTGAAAGCCGCGCTAGTGCGAAAGCGGTGGAATTTTCTGAATCTCAAAACGAAAGTCCCTTAAAATTAGGCTTTGCTGCAATAGCGAATCTTTAAAACATGAAATTACAATATATAAATGTTTATATGAGAGAAAATTCATTCAGTTCAGTGTTCATTCAGTTCAGTGTCAACACACTGAAAGTGACTGAAGCCAATTTGACTATGAAAGCGATCGAGTTTACAAAGAGTTTCAAATGATTTGAATTAGTAGAATTATCTTACTGATCGAAAATGTTTTAACTTTTAAAGCTTACTTGTTTGATTTCTTGTTCCCTTACGGCTTTCTATCTCCTTTATTCTTGGTAAAAAGTGCAGCTCCTGTAATGTTTTTCGTTTTGCATGTGCTTTCCACCTCTAACATTTGACAGAACTTTTCAATCGATGACAGAACTTTTAAGTCGAACTAGCCAACAACTTCTCGTTGAAATTATTATCTTGTAAAGTAAATATCTGGACATTGCCTTGCATACCCAGGGTAGAAATACCCGAAACGTTGGAGGAACCAGAGAGATTTTGTTTCCAAAACTTGTTGTGTTGACCAGACGAGAGTTTTGTGTCTTGTGAAAGCGCGTGTGTGCCCACGTTTCACAAAGCGCGCGAAAAACTGTGATACGAAAAACTGAGATAATTCATTTCCCCTGCTTTTATCGTAGCTAACTTCTATAGGTAAATCCATTACCCGACGAGGGAACTCCACACTAAATCTCACGCGAAAAATCGATATCGCCACGACGAAATTTAATTTCGTAGAAATTTAGTTTCGTGGGCGTCCTGTGTTTTCATTAGATTCTACTTTTGCAGCCATGTAATTCCACTTATTATACATTGTACTCACTATCTCGATTCTGATTGGCTAAACGCGCGCGCTTTACTTTGGGAATCACGCACTTTGAGGGTCTCCAAGAATCAGCATGCTGATTCTTGAAGAATCAGCTAGCTGATTCTTGATCCTACGCGCGCAATGCATAATGGGACTAGAGCACTTGAATGTTTTCCCTATCTAAACAAGGCGCTTGTGTAAAAGAAATTGCTTGACAGAAAAAAAAAAGTATTTTTACTGAATCAATGTATAATAAAACAATTATTGAATTCGTTTTTTGTGATTTCCAGAATAAACAATGTCTCGCCAATGGAATCAGGCTCGGCCTCACGGCCTCGCCTGATTCCACCTGTCTCGACATTGTTTATTCTGGAAATCACAAAAACCTTATCCAATAATTGCTTAAAAAATCTCCCTCGATTTCAGCCAATCAGCGCGCGAGATAGAGTCATAGCATGGGATTCTATGCAAAACTTGATCATTGCACTTATTTGCCCCTTACCTCTAAATCGAAGTTCTTTTCAGCGTATGTTACGTGCTTTAGCCATTTATCCTTAGTGTTTGGCTTCCTTCAGTCCCGAGACACGCGCTCTTTGCTTGTGTTTGTTCAACTCAACTGACGGTTTGACCTCTCTGGTTAAAAAGTAACGCGCCCGAGGTAATGAGTAACCCGCCCTTTTCGCCCCTGTCAGTAGCAAAGTCATAAAAGTCAAACGGAAAGGGTCCATTCCAAATACACTGCAGCACGTACATGACATAAGTTTGAGAGCACTAATAAGCAGGAAGGCTCAGGCGAATTAAGGCTTGGTTTTCGAATAAAATAGCGTAAAATTATATTTTGCAATAACACTTTTGCTATTTGACATATGTTCATCTGTTTATGGGAGGTGCATATCAAGACCCGTGACATTTTGGTGGGGATAAAATTTCATTTCAAGGGTCACGTGACCTTAAGGCAGCTAAAATGAATTTTCGAAAATGGGGAGTATTTAGCGTTAAAATAGTGAAATATATATTATTTATGAGTAGGTTAGGGTAGCTACATGAAATAGACTTGCAGGTTGACTACCGGTACTTGGGAAGGAGATATTTAGGAAGATATCATATGCAAATTAGGTCACGTGACCTGTTTTGCAGGATACAGTATCTCACTTTCTGAAATGTTTTCCCAAACTTCAAAAACTATTCCTTACAGTACTCTAGGAAAGGAGCAAAATGAATGGTAATTTGTGGTATCCTATATTTTCCTTGTACTCCCCATTTTTAATAGCGGAGCTCCTGAGCGGAGCACCATACATAAGGAAAAATGGTATCAGAATTCAGACGTATAACCATCAAGTCGCTTTTGAGTGGTTTCAGAGGCTTTTGTCAATTTCAATGACGTAAACAGTGACGTCATGTCACGTGACTTTGACAATAGACAGGTATGAATCCAAAGACAACTTTTGCCAAGTTTGGTCGTTATTGGAGCTTTTCTTCTGGAGATATGATTTTTTTCTTTTCATTCCTGAATAAAACGTATAGTGTAATTCCGTGTGCCCCCGCGCACACCGCATTAGGAGGACCGGTATGAGTACTCACACCAACACTACCGGGACCGACCGCACTAACGGGACCAATTTCTGGTCCCGCTAGTGATAATGCCTGAAACAGCGTAAAACAGGTAAATAACGTGTCTCCAGATGAAATGGGAGAGGTCCTTGTAATGCGCCTGGTACCATCTCAGGAGTGTGTTTTTACTCGGACCCCCTAATGCGGTCTCTGTGGAATTTGATTTACATTTAGTGTTTCTTGCGAGGAAAACGTTCGACTTCGATGAAAGAGTAAATAAGTGACTTGACAAGCGTTAACGTTAATAAGCAATACTTTGGCATTCCGACTCACTCGACTTATTTTTCCTGGCCACTCACTCTTCCTGGAGGTCCCCCTTATGCGGTCTCTGTGGGATATTTGTTTTACAATTGAAATTTCTGAGGAGAAAAAGTCGGACAACGATGAAAAGAAGGGAAAAGGAGAAGACAACAGTCAATGCTTATACTTAACGTTTTCGCATTCCAACTCACTCAAGTTATTTAATTTCTGGCAAGAAAGTCGCCCTTTTGGTTCCCCCTAATGCGGTCTCTGTGGGTTTGATTTACATTTGATGTTTTATCGGTAAAAACTGAGCCATGGCATAGATAAGGAACGCTTCGATTTTTTCATCTCTATTCGAGGAAACCTTTCCCGAGGAAGGCTCTGGTTCCAGTCTTTTCATTGGATCATCGTTCGTTCATTCACACAGTCCATGCAGTGCGAACATCCCCCCCCCCCATATTAATTATTACAATTTACCCTGGTGGAAGAACCATTAAACGAGAAACCTTGTTAACGGCTTTGTTGGGGTGTTAAACTGGAGAGAAACGCACTCCTTTTTATTATGCTGCATTTATAACAGGTCTAAAAACACAGATATCATGACAAGAGTGACATCCGTATTCACAGGGACAGAACACAAGCAAAACTGTTGAATTTGCAAAGCTGAGTTAAAACGTGTAGCGCCAAGGCCAAGACTACGTTTTAACTAACAAATACGCACTACTATACACTAAGAAGGTCATTTTTATTGTATTCTCCTTCGTAATTATGACTAGTAGACACTATTAAACGCTGACTACTAGTACTCTGCAGAAAAAGCACTCAAGTCAAAGACAAATGAATACATTCGTGCATCGCGAAACAATAAGTATAACAATGGTGTAACAAAAACACTTCGCCTCCTGGTGCCTCCAACGCTCAATTTTGCGTGAACACCCTTTACTTCAGATACCCGTTGTAAGGTGCTTTGTATCTTAGCTGGATGAAAACAGCTAAATACGATAAAGAAATACATTTCGGAAAGGTTGGTTCTCTGTCGTAAGGATCGACTCAGTGGAGGATGAAACAATGGATTGTTTACAGTTCTTACGATCCTTACGTCAGATACGATCGTACAGCTATTACTCGACAATGGTTAGGGGCCGACCATTTAACTTTTGAGGGGGGGGGGGGGGGGCTTTTTTGTCGGTGCAAGATTTTTTTTTCTACCTCTGTTAAGCGGTGAGAATTTTTTTCCAATAAAAAAGAAGGGTTTTAGTCACCATTTTGCTGTGCAGGAATTTTTTTTCGGTCCTTCGGGCCGTGCAAGATATTTTTTTTCAAAAAAGCCCACCCCCCCCCCCGTCAAAAGTTAAATGGTCGGCCCCTTAGATCACGATCACGCTCTCTATCGACTATCAGGTTGCCTCTCATATGATCGTAACTGTCTCGGTAGAACTGGAAACAATGTGATATCTATTTTACAGTGCGATAACAACCAAACCACTCTATATTATTGGAAGCGAATGGGTAAATATATTCAAATGTACATCTCGCTTTCGTTGCTTTATGTAGATAATGCTATTCTACCTGTACATCTGCTATTTCCATTCAAATCTATAATTATTATTTAAGTTTTAATCACTATAAAAACGCGTTGTTGGGCTTGGGCTATATCAGGGATCAAGTATCAGGGACGTTGCAGTACAAAAGACAGGACGACGATGACTCCGCTGAAAGAGAAAGAACAAAAGAAAAATTAACCGATAATCGAAATTGCTTCCTTTTGGACATACCAACACACCGCACTGTTAACAGTGAACAAGCACACTGCACAGGCTAGACTAGGACACATGTAGCGCGCAAAAGTTGTGTCCTGCATGTTTCCCTGAGTGGCTAAACTATGAAACACCGCATCGCTTGTGTCCCGGACACATGACATGTTTCTTGACTTGTGAAGAAACATTTCTTTGTGTCCCGGCTAGAAAAATCAGGTTTTTGTTAACGAAATAGCTAGGAAGCACCACCAAATGCTATAAATTTGGTTTATACAGGGGTTTTTTTTCTTCTGAAAAACGGAAGACAACAAACCATGCATCCTTGGGGCCAGAAATATCAGATTTTTGGCCACAAAAAAGGTAGCCGGAAACACAGCAAAATCCTATACATTTGGCATATATAAAGTTTTTATTCGGAAAAGCGGAAGAAAACGAAGCTCCCTCAAAGAAAGCAATCTACGGGCCTGCTTCTAAACTCAGTTATCCACTCGACTAGGCAAAATAAAGCGATAAATTTCAAGCTCGATCCATTCTTTGTTTTGGTGGTCAAATACAACCTTGATTGACATGCTTGCATATCAGATGACCTAAGGTTTCCAAATCTATTAAACGACTGCTAATTCCAAGTAAGTACCCCGCCGTGCTATTTCCAAGTAACTCAAACGCCAAGTCTGAACAGAAAGACTGCTATAACAAGCCAGAGGATAGACATCTACAGTATAACTAACAGAGATGATAGACAGCTATAACTGTTAGTTCTAGAGCAGACTACCGACTAACAGAGATGCTAAAAATGTATAACTGTCAGTACTAGAGCAGACTGCTAATATTTGACTTTTTTGGGGGCGGGGGGATTAGTTTAGGATTATAACAAATATGATGTGCAGGATATTTATTTTACAAAATCATCCACCTCTCCCTACTCCCCCTCAGAATCAGAAGTCAAATGGTCGGCCCCTAACTAACTAGCTAACTGTCAGTACTAGAGCAGATTGCTGTAACTAACAGACATCATAGACATCTATAACTGTCACTACTAGAGCACACTGCTATAACTAACATAGATACTAGACATCTATAACTGTCAGTACTAGAGCAGATTGCTGTAACTAACAGAGATACTAGACATCTATAACTGTCAGTACTGGAGCAGCCTGCTGTAACTAACAGACATCATAGACATCTATAACTGTCACTAATAGAGCACACTGCTATAACTAACATAGATACTAGACATCTATAACTGTCAGTACTAGAGCAGATTGCTGTAACTAACAGACATCATAGACATCTATAACTGTCACTACTAGAGCACACTGCTATAACTAACATAGATACTAGACATCTATAACTGTCAGTACTAGAGCAGATTGCTGTAACTAACAGACATCATAGACATCTATAACTGTCACTACTAGAGCACACTGCTATAACTAACATAGATACTAGACATCTATAACTGTCAGTACTAGAGCAGATTGCTGTAACTAACAGACATCATAGACATCTATAACTGTCACTACTAGAGCACACTGCTATAACTAACATAGATACTAGACATCTATAACTGTCAGTACTAGAGCAGATTGCTGTAACTAACAGACATCATAGACATCTATAACTGTCACTACTAGAGCACACTGCTATAACTAACATAGATACTAGACATCTATAACTGTCAGTACTAGAGCAGATTGCTGTAACTAACAGACATCATAGACATCTATAACTGTCACTACTAGAGCACACTGCTATAACTAACATAGATACTAGACATCTATAACTGTCAGTACTAGAGCAGACTGCTGTAACTAACAGAGATACTAGACATCTATAACTGTCAGTACTACAGCAGACTGCTGTAACTAACAGACATCATAGACATCTATAACTGTCACTAATAGAGCACACTGCTATAACTAACATAGATACTAGACATCTATAACTGTCAGTACTAGAGCAGCCTGCTGTAACTAACAGAGATACTAGACATTTATAACTGTCAGTACTGGAGCAGCCTGCTGTAACTAACAGAGATGATAGACATCCATAACTGTCAGTACTACGGCAGACTGCTATAGCTAACAGAGATGATAGACATCTATAACTGTCAGTACTAGCAGGCTGCTAAAAACTAACAGAGATGATAGACATCTATAACTGTCAGTACTACAGCAGACTGCTATAACTAACAGAGATACTAGACATTTATAACTGTCAGTAAAAGAGCAGGCTGCTAATAACTAACAGAGATGCTAGACATCTATAACTGTCAGTACTACGGCTTACTGCTATAACTAACAGAGATGATAGACATCTATAACTGTCAGTACTAGAGCAGATTGCTAATAACTAACAGAGATACTAGACATCTATAACTGTCAGTACTACGGCAGACTGCTATAACTAACAGCGATGATAGACATCTATAACTGTCAGTACTACAGCAGACTGCTATAACTAACAGCGATGATAGACATCTATAACTGTCCGTACTAGAGCAGATTGCTAATAACTAACAGAGATACTAGACATCTATAACTGTCAGTACTACGGCAGACTGCTATAACTAACAGCGATGATAGACATCTATAACTGTCCGTACTACAGCAGACTGCTATAGCTAATAGAGATGATAGACATCTATAACTGTCCGTACTAGAGCAGACTGCTAATAACTAACAGAAATACTAGTATAACTGTCAGTACTACGGCAAACTGCTAATAACTAACAGAGATACTAGACATCTATAACTGTCCGTACTACAGCAGACTGCTATAAGTAACAGCGATGATAGACATCTATAACTGTCCGTACTACAGCAGACTGCTATAGCTAACAGAGATGATAGACATCTATAACTGTCAGTACTAGAGCAGACTGCTATAACTAACAGAGATGATAGACATTTATAACTGTCAGTACTGGAGCAGCCTGCTGTAACTAACAGAGATAATAGACATCCATAACTGTCAGTACTACGGCAGACTGCTAATAACTAACAGAGATACTAGACATCTATAACTGTCCGTACTACAGCAGACTGCTATAAGTAACAGCGATGATAGACATCTATAACTGTCCGTACTACAGCAGACTGCTATAGCTAACAGAGATGATAGACATCTATAACTGTCAGTACTAGAGCAGACTGCTATAACTAACAGAGATGATAGACATCTATAACTGTCAGTACTGGAGTACTACCCCCATGAAATGTGACTGTACTCGTGTTCCTGCCCTCTGCTCTTCGTGATTTCATGTAATTTTAGCAAACATGGACGAGCTAACTTGGGATCTTCGTTTTTCCAACTGGAAAAACGAAGACCCCCTCTTCGTTTTTCCAATCGGAAAAACGAAGACCCCATGAAATAATGACTGTACTCACGCTCAGGTCATCGGATTGACTGTATTACAGCATTTTGCTTGCTTTTCTATCGTGCAAATCGAGTAATTTGTCGATCGGTTGGCTCTATTTTTCGATCGCTGTTAATTACTGGGGCCCGCAATCAATGAACAGCGGTTTTATTTCCACAGGGAGTCGAAAAGAGGCGGGAAAATAACAACAACAAGAACATTCGCCATATTTGATTTCAGTAACTATTCTATCCTCTCTAATTGTCATTCGAGCTGCTCGCCGTGATTTAGGAAACTCTTGGCGCTAGACATCTATAACTGTCAGTAAGCACTGCTATAAGCATAGACTGCTATAAGCATAAACAAATTAATTACCTATTCTATAATAGCAACAAGCCTTACCTTATAGGCTACATACAAGCAGCATGTGCATAATATGTGAATAGACAACAATCACACCACAGACCAACTCCCATTACAACACTGTAGCTTGCACTTGAATCCTGGGAAAGCAACATCAAGAAGGGTTCAGTAAAAGTAAGCCATTATCATACAACTTGAGGCCAGTTAGTTGAATGGTGACTTAGCCAAATCATGTCCACAGTCACTCCGCTTAGCCCTGAAGCTGTGCCGCAATACGAAGTTCGCAAACCCAAACAATAGATGGCAATCTCAACAGTGGCATGTTTTTGTTGGAAAAGATTCACCTTGGGCTAAGTTCTAATTGAACCAATGTTTTAAGCGAGGGGCAAAGCAGCCATTGACGCCATGATGAAACCCCCCACCGAAACTTTAAAAGAACTCAGTTCACACAGCCGAAAGCACCATACGCATCGAAAACTTAATGGTTTTATTACAGATTACTTACAGTTATGTACAGGAATAATTTTAATTCGAAAGCTCTGAGATGAGTCCTAAGAAATACCATGAAATTATTTTCTGTTAATGGGGTGTGAAATTCGATCTTGCTCCAAGAATCCCCCAGGTTAATGAACAACAACTGCTATATGAAGTGTAAAAAACCTTTAGCTTTACAGTAAAGGTCAATCAGTGATCCCCCTAATGCTGTGAACGTACGAACGAGTGTGTTATCATATTTACCAAGCAACAACTGCAATATCAAATGTAAAATCCCTTTAGCTTTGAGGTCAATCAGTGATCCCCCTAATGCTGTGAAGGTCAGAACGAGTGTGTTATCATATTTGCCAAGCAACAACTGCAATATCAAATGTAAAATCCCTTTAGCTTTGAGTTCAATCAGTGATCCCCCTAATGCTGTGAAGGCCAGAACGAGTGTGTTATCATATTTACCAAAACAACAACTGCTATATGAAGTGTAAAAACCTTTAGCTTTAAAGGTCAATCAGTGATCTCCCTAATGCTGTGAACGTCAGAACGAGTGTTTTATCATATTTAATAAAACAACAACTGCAATCAATATGAAGTGTAAAAACCTTTGGCGTCAAGGTGAATTAGTGATCGCCCTTATGCTATCAAGGTAAGAAGATTGTGTTTAAAATTTACCAAAACAACAACTGCTATGTGTGGTGTAAACACCCTTTAGCTCTGAGGTGAATCAGTGATCCCCCTAATGCTGTGAAGGTCAGAACGAGTGTGTTATCATATTTGCCAAGCAACAACTGCAATATCAAATGTAAAATCCCTTTAGCTTTGAGGTCAATCAGTGATCCCCCTAATGCTGTGAAGGCCAGAACGAGTGTGTTATCATATTTCCCAAGCAACAACTGCAATATCAAATGTAAAATCCTTTTAGCTTTGAGTTCAATCAGTGATCCCCTAATGCTGTGAAGGCCAGAACGAGAGTGTTATCATATTTACAAAAAAAACCCTGCTATATGAAGTGTAAAAAACCTTAAGCTTTAAGGTCAATCAGTGATCCCCCTAGTGCTGTCAAGGCCAGAACGAGAGTGTTATCATAATTACAAAAAACAACAACTGCTATATGAAGTGTAAAAACCCTTTAGCTTAAAGGCCAATCAGTGATCCCCCTAATGCTGTGAAGGTCAGAACAAGTGTGTATCATATTTGCCAAGCAACAACTGCAATATCAAATGTAAAATCCTTTTAGCTTTGAGTTCAATCAGTGATCCCCCTAATGCTGTGAAGGCCAGAACGAGAGTGTCATCATATTTACCAAAACAACAACTGCTATATGAAGTGCAAAAACCCTTTAGCTTAAAGGCCAATCAGTGATCCCCCTAATGCTGTGAAGGTCAGAACGAGTGTGTTATCATATTTGCCAAGCAACAACTGGAATATCAAATGTAAAATCCTTTTAGCTTTGAGTTCAATCAGTGATCCCCCTAATGCTGTGAAGGCCAGAACGAGTGTGTTATCATATTTGCCAAGCAACAACTGCAACATCAAATGTAAAATCCCTTTAGCTTTGATTTCAATCAGTGATCCCCCCTAATGCTGTGAAGGCCAGAACGAGAGTGTCATCATATTTACCAAAACAACAACTGCTATATGAAGTGTAAAAACCCTTTAGCTTAAAGGCCAATCAGTGATCCCCCTAATGCTGTGAAGGTCAGAACGAGTGTGTTATCATATTTGCCAAAAAACAACTGCAATATCAAATGTAAAATCCTTTTAGCTTTGAGGTCAATCAGTGATCCCCCTAATGCTGTGAAGGTCAGAACGATTGTGTTATCATATTTCCAAGCAACAACTGCAATATCAAATGTAAAACCCCTTTAGCTTTGAGTTCAATCAGTGATCCCCCTAATGCTGTGAAGACCAGAACGAGAGTGTCATCATATTTACCAAAACAACAACTGCTATATGAAGTGTAAAAAACCTTTAGCTCAAAGGCCAATCAGTGATCCCCCCCTAGTGCTGTGAAAGTCAGAAGAGTATCTTTAAAATATACCAAAAAAGAACTGCTATATGAATTGTAAAAACGCTCTAGCTAAAATCCCTTTAGCTTTGAGGTCAATCAGTGATCCCCCTAATGCTGCGAAGGCCAGAACGAGTGTGTTATCATATTTGCCAAGCAACAACTGCAATATCAAATGTAAAATCCTTTTAGCTTTGATTTCAATCAGTGATCCCCCTAATGCTGTGAAGGCCAGAACGAGTGTGTTATCATATTTGCCAAGCAACAACTGCAATATCAAATGTAAAATCCTTTTAGCTTTGATTTCAATCAGTGATCCCCCTAATGTTGTGAAGGCCAGAACGAGTGTGTTATCATATTTGCCAGGCAACAACTGCAATATCAAATGTAAAATCCCTTTAGCTTTGAGGTCAATCAGTGATCCCCTAATGCTGTGAAGGCCAGAACGAGTGTGTTATCATATTTGCCAAGCAACAACTGCAATATCAAATGTAAAATCCCTTTAGCTTTGAGGTCAATCAGTGATCCCCCTAATGCTGTGAAGGCAAGAACGAGTGTGTTATCATATTTGCCAAGCAACAACTGCAATATCAAATGTAAAATCCCTTTAGCTTTAAGGTCAATCAGTGATCCCCCTAGTGCTGTCAAGGCCAGAACGAGAGTGTTATCATAATTACAAAAAACAACAACTGCTATATGAAGTGTAAAAACCCTTTAGCTTAAAGGCCAATCAGTGATCCCCCTAATGCTGTGAAGGTCAGAACAAGTGTGTATCATATTTGCCAAGCAACAACTGCAATATCAAATGTAAAATCCTTTTAGCTTTGAGTTCAATCAGTGATCCCCCTAATGCTGTGAAGGCCAGAACGAGAGTGTCATCATATTTACCAAAACAACAACTGCTATATGAAGTGCAAAAACCCTTTAGCTTAAAGGCCAATCAGTGATCCCCCTAATGCTGTGAAGGTCAGAACGAGTGTGTTATCATATTTGCCAAGCAACAACTGGAATATCAAATGTAAAATCCTTTTAGCTTTGAGTTCAATCAGTGATCCCCCTAATGCTGTGAAGGCCAGAACGAGTGTGTTATCATATTTGCCAAGCAACAACTGCAACATCAAATGTAAAATCCCTTTAGCTTTGATTTCAATCAGTGATCCCCCCTAATGCTGTGAAGGCCAGAACGAGAGTGTCATCATATTTACCAAAACAACAACTGCTATATGAAGTGTAAAAACCCTTTAGCTTAAAGGCCAATCAGTGATCCCCTAATGCTGTGAAGGTCAGAACGAGTGTGTTATCATATTTGCCAAAAAACAACTGCAATATCAAATGTAAAATCCTTTTAGCTTTGAGGTCAATCAGTGATCCCCCTAATGCTGTGAAGGTCAGAACGATTGTGTTATCATATTTTCCAAGCAACAACTGCAATATCAAATGTAAAACCCCTTTAGCTTTGAGTTCAATCAGTGATCCCCCTAATGCTGTGAAGACCAGAACGAGAGTGTCATCTTATTTACCAAAACAACAACTGCTATGTGAAGTGTAAAAACCCTTTAGCTCAAAGGCCAATCAGTGATCCCCCCCTAGTGCTGTGAAAGTCAGAAGAGTATCTTTAAAATATACCAAAAAAGAACTGCTATATGAATTGTAAAAACGCTCTAGCTAAAATCCCTTTAGCTTTGAGGTCAATCAGTGATCCCCCTAATGCTGCGAAGGCCAGAACGAGTGTGTTATCATATTTGCCAAGCAACAACTGCAATATCAAATGTAAAATCCTTTTAGCTTTGATTTCAATCAGTGATCCCCCTAATGCTGTGAAGGCCAGAACGAGTGTGTTATCATATTTGCCAAGCAACAACTGCAATATCAAATGTAAAATCCTTTTAGCTTTGATTTCAATCAGTGATCCCCCTAATGTTGTGAAGGCCAGAACGAGTGTGTTATCATATTTGCCAGGCAACAACTGCAATATCAAATGTAAAATCCCTTTAGCTTTGAGGTCAATCAGTGATCCCCTAATGCTGTGAAGGCCAGAACGAGTGTGTTATCATATTTGCCAAGCAACAACTGCAATATCAAATGTAAAATCCCTTTAGCTTTGAGGTCAATCAGTGATCCCCCTAATGCTGTGAAGGCAAGAACGAGTGTGTTATCATATTTGCCAAGCAACAACTGCAATATCAAATGTAAAATCCCTTTAGCTTTGAGGTCAATCAGTGATCCCCCTAATGCTGTGAAGGCCAGAACGAGTGTGTTATCATATTTGCCAAGCAACAACTGAAATATCAAATGTAAAATCCTTTTAGCTTTGAGGTCAATCAGTGTTCCCCCTAATGCTGCGAAGGCCAGAACGAGTGTGTTATCATATTTGCCAAGCAACAACTGCAATATCAAATGTAAAATCCCTTTAGCTTTGAGGTCAATCAGTGATCCCCCTAATGCTGTGAAGTCCAGAACGATTGGTTATCATATTTGCCAAGCAACAACTGCAATATCAAATGTAAAATCCCTTAAGCTTTGATTTCAATCAGTGATCCCCCTAATGCTGTGAAGGCCAGAACGAGAGTGTCATCATATTTACCAAAACAACAACTGCTATATGAAGTGTAAAACCCTTTAGCTTAAAGGCCAATCAGTTATCCCCCTAATGCTGTGAAGGCCAGAACGAGTGTGTTATCATATTTGCCAAGCAACAACTGCAATATCAAATGTAAAATCCCTTTAGCTTTGAGGTCAATCAGTGATCCCCCTAATGCTGCGAAGGCGAGAACGAGTGTGTTATTATATTTGCCAAGCAACAACTGCAATATCAAATGTAAAATCCCTTTAGCTTTGAGGTCAATCAGTGATCCCCCTAATGCTGTGAAGGCCAGAACGAGTGTGTTATCATATTTGCCAAGCAACAACTGCAATATCAAATGTAAAATCCCTTTAGGTTTGAGGTCAATCAGTGATCCCCCTAATGCTGTGAAGGCCAGAACGAGTGTGTTATCATATTTGCCAAGCAACAACTGGAATATGAAATGTAAAATCCTTTTAGCTTTGAGTTCAATCAGTGATCCCCCTAATGCTGTGAAGGCCAGAACGAGTGTGTTATCATATATTTGCCAAGCAACAACTGCAACATCAAATGTGAAATCCCTTTAGCTTTTATTTCAATCAGTGATCCCCCTAATGCTGTGAAGGCCAGAACGAGAGTGTCATCATATTTACCAAAACAACAACTGCTATATGAAGTGTAAAAAACCCTTTAGCTTAAAGGCCAATCAGTGATCCCCCTAATGCTGTGAAGGTCAGAACGAGTGTGTTATCATATTTGCCAAGCAACAACTGGAATATCAAATGTAAAATCCTGTTAGCTTTGATTTCAATCAGTGATCCCCCTAATGCTGTGAAGGCCAGAACGAGTGTGTTATCATATTTCCCAAGCAACAACTGCAATATCAAATGCAAAATCCCTTTAGCTTTGAGGTCAATCAGTGATCCCCCTAATGCTGTGAAGGCCAGAACGAGTGGTTATCATATTTGCCAGGCAACAACTGTAATATCAAATGTAAAATCCCTTTAGCTTTGAGGTCAATCAGTGATCCCCCTAATGCTGTGAAGGCCAGAACGAGTGTGTTATCATATTTGCCAAGCAACAACTGCAATATCAAATGTAAAATCCCTTTAGCTTTGAGGTCAATCAGTGATCCCCCTAATGCTGTGAAGGCCAGAACGAGTGTGTTATCATATTTGCCAAGCAACAACTGCAATATCAAATGTAAAATCCCTTTAGCTTTGAGGTCAATCAGTGATCCCCCTAATGCTGTGAAGGCCAGAACGAGTGTGTTATCATATTTGCCAAGCAACAACTGCAATATCAAATGTAAAATCCTTTTAGCTTTGATTTCAATCAGTGATCCCCCTAATGCTGTGAAGGCCAGAACGAGTGTGTTATCATATTTGCCAAGCAACAACTGCAATATCAAATGTAAAATCCTTTTAGCTTTGATTTCAATCAGTGATCCCCCTAATGCTGTGAAGACCAGAACGAGAGTGTCATCATATTTACCAAAACAACAACTGCTATATGAAGTGTAAAAACCCTTTAGCTTAAATGCCAATCAGTGATCCCCCTAATGCTGTGAAGGTCAGAACGAGTGTGTTATCATATTTGCCAAGAAACAACTGCAATATCAAATGTAAAATCCTTTTAGCTTTGAGGTCAATCAGTGATCACCCTAATGCTGTGAAGGTCAGAACGAGTGTGTTATCATATTTTCCAAGCAACAACTGCAATATCAAATGTAAAATCCCTTTAGCTTTGAGATCAATCAGTGATCCCCCTAATGCTGTGAAGGCCAGAACGAGTGTGTTATCATATTTGCCAAGCAACAACTGCAATATCAAATGTAAAATCCCTTTAGCTTTGAGGTCAATCAGTGATCCCCCTAATGCTGTGAAGGCCAGAACGAGTGTGTTATCATATTTTCCAAGCAACAACTGAAATATCAAATGTAAAATCCTGTTAGCTTTGATTTCAATCAGTGATCCCCCTAATGCTGTGAAGGCCAGAACGAGTGTGTTATCATATTTCCCAAGCAACAACTGCAATATCAAATGCAAAATCCCTTTAGCTTTGAGGTCAATCAGTGATCCCCCTAATGCTGTGAAGGCCAGAACGAGTGGTTATCATATTTGCCAGGCAACAACTGTAATATCAAATGTAAAATCCCTTTAGCTTTGAGGTCAATCAGTGATCCCCCTAATGCTGTGAAGGCCAGAACGAGTGTGTTATCATATTTGCCAAGCAACAACTGCAATATCAAATGTAAAATCCCTTTAGCTTTGAGGTCAATCAGTGATCCCCCTAATGCTGTGAAGGCCAGAACGAGTGTGTTATCATATTTGCCAAGCAACAACTGCAATATCAAATGTAAAATCCCTTTAGCTTTGAGGTCAATCAGTGATCCCCCTAATGCTGTGAAGGCCAGAACGAGTGTGTTATCATATTTGCCAAGCAACAACTGCAATATCAAATGTAAAATCCTTTTAGCTTTGAGGTCAATCAGTGATCCCCCTAATGCTGTGAAGGCCAGAACGAGTGTGTTATCATATTTGCCAAGCAACAACTGCAATATCAAATGTAAAATCCTTTTAGCTTTGATTTCAATCAGTGATCCCCCTAATGCTGTGAAGACCAGAACGAGAGTGTCATCATATTTACCAAAACAACAACTGCTATATGAAGTGTAAAAACCCTTTAGCTTAAATGCCAATCAGTGATCCCCTAATGCTGTGAAGGTCAGAACGAGTGTGTTATCATATTTGCCAAGAAACAACTGCAATATCAAATGTAAAATCCTTTTAGCTTTGAGGTCAATCAGTGATCCCCCTAATGCTGTGAAGGTCAGAACGAGTGTGTTATCATATTTTCCAAGCAACAACTGCAATATCAAATGTAAAATCCCTTTAGCTTTGAGATCAATCAGTGATCCCCCTAATGCTGTGAAGGCCAGAACGAGTGTGTTATCATATTTGCCAAGCAACAACTGCAATATCAAATGTAAAATCCCTTTAGCTTTGAGGTCAATCAGTGATCCCCCTAATGCTGTGAAGGCCAGAACGAGTGTGTTATCATATTTTCCAAGCAACAACTGAAATATCAAATGTAAAATCCCTTTAGCTTTGAGGTCAATCAGTGATCCCCCTAATGCTGTGAAGGCCAGAACGAGTGTGTTATCATATTTGCCAAGCAACAACTGCAATATCAAATGTAAAATCCCTTTAGCTTTGAGGTCAATCAGTGATCCCCCTAATGCTGTGAAGGCCAGAACGAGTGTGTTATCATATTTGCCAAGCAACAACTGCAATATCAAAGGTAAAATCCCTTTAGCTTTGAGGTCAATCAGTGATCCCCCTAATGCTGTGAAGGCCAGAACGAGTGTGTTATCATATTTGCCAAGCAACAACTGGAATATGAAATGTAAAATCCTTTTAGCTTTGATTTCAATCAGTGATCCCCCTAACGCTGTGAAGGCCAGAACGAGTGTGGTATCATATTTGCCAAGCAACAACTGCAATATCAAATGTAAAATCCCTTTAGCTTTGATTTCAATCAGTGATCCCCCTAATGCTGTGAAGGCCAGAACGAGAGTGTCATCATATTTACCAAAACAACAACTGCTATATGAAGTGTAAAAACCCTTTAGCTTAAAGGCCAATCAGTGATCCCCCTAATGCTGTGAAGGTCAGAACGAGTGTGTTATCATATTTGCCAAGCAACAACTGGAATATGAAATGTAAAATCCTTTTAGCTTTGAGTTCAATCAGTGATCCCCCTAATGCTGTGAAGGCCCGAACGAGTGTGTTATTATATATATGCCAAGCAACAACTGCAACATCAAATGTGAAATCCCTTTAGCTTTGATTTCAATCAGTGATCCCCCTAATGCTGTGAATGCCAGAACGAGAGTGTCATCATATTTACCAAAACAACAACTGCTATATGAAGTGTAAAAACCCTTTAGCTTAAAGGCCAATCAGTGATCCCCTTAATGCTGTGAAGGTCAGAACGAGTGTGTTATCATATTTGCCAAGCAACAACTGGAATATGAAATGTAAAATCCTTTTAGCTTTGAGTTCAATCAGTGATCCCCCTAATGCTGTGAAGGCCAGAAGAGTGTGTTATCATATATTTGCCAAGCAACAACTGCAACATCAAATGTGAAATCCCTTTAGCTTTGATTTCAATCAGTGATCCCCCTAATGCTGTTAAGGCCAGAACGAGAGTGTCATCATATTTACCAAAACAACAACTGCTGAGAAATTTCGCAATGAACTATCTACACTGCCAATTTTCACTTCACCTGCAAGCAATGTAGACGCTCTGCTAGACCAATATCATTCTAATCTTTTGGGTCTAGTTGACTCCCATGCGCCTCTAAAGAAACGTCTTGTTACTCTGCGCCCAGCAGCTCCGTGGTACAATGACAACATCGCTTCTGCAAAACGTGAGCGGCGCAAATACGAAAGGCGGTGGCGGAAGTCAGGATTGACTATTCATCAGGAACTACATAAAGACCAATGCAAAATTGTAAGATCACTCATAAAATCCTCAAAAATGGAATTCTATGCTAACCTTATCACTGAGAATATATCTGATCAGAAAGTTCTTTTTTCTGCAATAGACCGTATGCTAAATCTTAAACCTGAAAAAAGCTACCCCACCTGTGACTCTCCAACTCAGCTCTGCAACAATTTTGTGGATTTTTTCTCAGAAAAAATAGCTACTATTAGAAATGATCTTGACTCAATACAGCTACCTGACACCGCCCTTTCTCAATTCAATCACCTTGATAATCCCACCCTAACATGTGAATTTGCTAATTTTGAACCGACTACAGTTGAGGAGCTTCGTAGCTTGATTACGAAATGGCTCGTAAGTCATGCTCCTTAGACCCTATTCTTTCTAGTCTCCTAAAGTCCTGCCTTTCGGACCTGTTACCGGTCATTGCAAAAATCATAAATCTTTCCTTGGAGAGTGCTAAAGTCCCTGTTCCTATGAAATTGGCAAGCCTATCTCCAGGGCTGAAAAAGCAGTCACTCGACACGGAGCTCTACCCAAATTTTCGACCTGTATCAAACTTGACATTCATATCCAAGGCGAATGAGAAAGTGGCAGCTGTGCAACTCTGGGAATATTTGTGCTCAAATGGACTAAGTGAGGAGTTTCAATCTGCATATACGCAGTACCACAGCTGTGAAACTGCGTTGTTGCGTGTCCAGAACGATGTTCTTGAGGCAATCGATAAACATAATTGTGTCTTCCTATTGCTGCTGGATCTCTCCGCAGCTTTTGATACAGTGGACCACACCATTCTTTTAAAAAGGCTAAATTCCAGATTTGCTGTGAAAGGAAAAGCACTTTCTTGGGTTGAGTCATATCTTGCAAATCGTTCACAGTTTGTCCAAATTGACGGTGCTACATCATCTGTGCGTCCCCTGAAATTTGGTGTGCCACAGGCTCTGTACTGGGGCCAATATTGTATTTGCTATATACCTCTCCCCTGGGTGATATCATTCGAGAGCATGATCTATCTTTTCATCTCTACGCTGATGACACACAACTTTATACGTCGTTCTCTTGTAAAAACACCCATGATTTTCAAGTTGCTAAACAACGCCTTGAGAGTTGCATATCTGACATTAAGCTATGGATGACTGCCAACAAGCTTAAATTGAATAATGGCAAATCGGAACTTCTTCTTCTTCACTCACGATTTCGACCAACCCCCACATTTTCATCATTGACTGTTGGCGAGGATATTATTAGACCGACAAATAAAGCACGTAATCTGGGGGTACTTTTTGACGAAACGATGTCTTTTTCACCACATGTAAATGCGGTTGTCAAGGGTGCCTTCTACCACATTCGCAATATTGCTAAAATAAGAAAGTATATTGACAAGAAAACTACAGAAGTTTTGATCCACAGTTTTGTAAGCTCAAAACTAGATTTTTGTAATTCTCTTCTTCATGGGGCCCAAGGACATGATATAGCGAAATTGCAATCTGCTCAAAATGCTGCTGCCCGAGTTGTGGCAGGTCTTCGTAAAAACGACCACATCACGGAGACTTTAAAAGAACTTCACTGGCTCCCAATTGAGTACAGAATCATTTTTAAAATAAATCTCATAACTTTTAAATCAGTAAATAGTCTTGGTCCACGCTATCTTAAAAACCTTTTAACATTTTACCGCCAGACTAGACTTTTGAGGTCATCTAAAGACCACCTTCGCCTGGTTGAGCCTGCCTTTAATATGAAAACATATGGTCAGCACGCCTTCTCTACCGCGGCTCCAAGGCTCTGGAACAAGCTACCCTTCGATATCCGTGCTTCTTCCAACGTCGAAACGTTTAAGTCAAAACTAAAAACGTTTCTTTATAAGAAGGCCTATTGCTAATGTCATGCTATCATTTTTTTTGCTTATTTTTTAGCATTTTTAGTCTTGAGAAATGTAATGATTTGCTTATTTCTTTTTATTATTTATCTATTATTTATGTCGATCACAGTTTTTAATTTTCTTTTTTTAATTTTTAAAATTTTTAGTTATTTCTTTTTAAAATCATGTAAAGCGCCTAGAACAGCAATGTATAGGCGCTATATAAGCTATTTTATTATTATTATTATTATATGAAGTGTAAAAACCCTTTAGCTTAAAGGCCAATCAGTGATCCCCCTAATGCTGTGAAGGTCAGAACGAGTGTGTTATCATATTTGCCAAGCAACAACTGCAATATCAAATGCAAAATCCCTTTAGCTTTGAGGTCAATCAGTGATCCCCCTAATGCTGTGAAGGCCAGAACGAGTGGTTATCATATTTGCCAGGCAACAACTGTAATATCAAATGTAAAATCCCTTTAGCTTTGAGGTCAATCAGTGATCCCCCTAATGCTGTGAAGGCCAGAACGAGTGTGTTATCATATTTGCCAAGCAACACCTGTAATATCAAATGTAAAATCCCTTTAGCTTAAAGGCCAATCAGTGATCCCCCTAATGCTGTGAAGGCCAGAACGACTGTGTTATCATATTTGCCAAGCAACAACTGCAATATCAAATGTAAAATCCCTTTAGCTTTGAGGTCAATCAGTGATCCCCCTAATGCTGTGAAGGCCAGAACGAGTGTGTTATCATATTTGCCAAGCAACAACTGCAATATCAAATGTAAAATCCCTTTAGCTTTGAGGTCAATCAGTGATCCCCCTAATGCTGTGAAGGCCAGAACGAGTGTGTTATCATATTGCCAAGCAACAACTGGAATATGAAATGTAAAATCCTTTTAGCTTTGATTTCAATCAGTGATCCCCCTAACGCTGTGAAGGCCAGAACGAGTGTGGTATCATATTTGCCAAGCAACAACTGCAATATCAAATGTAAAATCCCTTTAGCTTTGATTTCAATCAGTGATCCCCCTAATGCTGTGAAGGCCAGAACGAGAGTGTCATCATATTTACCAAAACAACAACTGCTATATGAAGTGTAAAAACCCTTTAGCTTAAAGGCCAATCAGTGATCCCCCTAATGCTGTGAAGGTCAGAACGAGTGTGTTATCATATTTGCCAAGCAACAACTGGAATATGAAATGTAAAATCCTTTTAGCTTTGAGTTCAATCAGTGATCCCCCTAATGCTGTGAAGGCCAGAACGAGTGTGTTATTATATATTTGCCAAGCAACAACTGCAACATCAAATGTGAAATCCCTTTAGCTTTGATTTCAATCAGTGATCCCCCTAATGCTGTGAATGCCAGAACGAGAGTGTCATCATATATACCAAAACAACAACTGCTATATGAAGTGTAAAAACCCTTTAGCTTAAAGGCCAATCAGTGATCCCCCTAATGCTGTGAAGGTCAGAACGAGTGTGTTATCATATTTGCCAAGCAACAACTGGAATATGAAATGTAAAATCCTTTTAGCTTTGAGTTCAATCAGTGATCCCCCTAATGCTGTGAAGGCCAGAAGAGTGTGTTATCATATATTTGCCAAGCAACAACTGCAACATCAAATGTGAAATCCCTTTAGCTTTGATTTCAATCAGTGATCCCCCTAATGCTGTTAAGGCCAGAACGAGAGTGTCATCATATTTACCAAAACAACAACTGCTATATGAAGTGTAAAAAACCCTTTAGCTTAAAGGCCAATCAGTGATCCCCCTAATGCTGTGAAGGTCAGAACGAGTGTGTTATCATATTTGCCAAGCAACAACTGGAATATCAAATGTAAAATCCTGTTAGCTTTGATTTCAATCAGTGATCCCCCTAATGCTGTGAAGGCCAGAACGAGTGTGTTATCATATTTCCCAAGCAACAACTGCAATATCAAATGCAAAATCCCTTTAGCTTTGAGGTCAATCAGTGATCCCCCTAATGCTGTGAAGGCCAGAACGAGTGGTTATCATATTTGCCAGCCAACAACTGTAATATCGAATGTAAAATCCCTTTAGCTTTGAGGTCAATCAGTGATCCCCCTAATGCTGTGAAGGACAGAACGAGTGTGTTATCATATTTGCCAAGCAACACCTGTAATATCAAATGTAAAATCCCTTTAGCTTAAAGGCCAATCAGTGATCCCCCTAATGCTGTGAAGGTCAGAACGAGTGTGTTATCATATTTGCCAAGCAACAACTGGAATATGAAATGTAAAATCCTTTTAGCTTTGAGTTCAATCAGTGATCCCCCTAATGCTGTGAAGGCCAGAACGAGTGTGTTATCATATATTTGCCAAGCAACAACTGCAACATCAAATGTGAAGTCCCTTTAGCTTTGATTTCAATCAGTGATCCCCCTAATGCTGTTAAGGACAGAACGAGAGTGTCATCATATTTACCAAAACAACAACTGCTATATGAAGTGTAAAAACCCTTTAGCTTAAAGGCCAATCAGTGATCCCCCTAATGCTGTGAAGGTCAGAACGAAGTCTGTTATCATATTTGCCAAGCAACAACTGGAATATCAAATGTAAAATCCCTTTAGCTTTGATTTCAATCAGTGATCCCCCCTAATGCTGTGAAGGCAAGAACGAGAGTGTCATCATATTTACCAAAACAACAACTGCTATATGAAGTGTAAAAACCCTTTAGCTTAAAGGCCAATCAGTGATCACCCTAATGCTGTGAAGGTCAGAACGAGTGTGTTATCATATTTGCCAAAAAACAACTGCAATATCAAATGTAAAATCGTTTTAGCTTTGAGGTCAATCAGTGATCCCCCTAATGCTGTGAAGGTCAGAACGAGTGTGTTATCATATTTTCCAAGCAACAACTGCAATATCAAATGTAAAACCCCTTTAGCTTTGAGTTCAATCAGTGATCCCCCTAATGCTGTGAAGACCAGAACGAGAGTGTCATCATATTTACCAAAACAACAACTGCTATATGAAGTGTAAAAACCCTTTAGCTCAAAGGCCAATCAGTGATCCCCCCCTAGTGCTGTGAAAGTCAGAAGAGTATCTTTAAAATATACCAAAAAAGAACTGCTATATGAATTGTAAAAACGCTCTAGCTAAAATCCCTTTAGCTTTGAGGTCAATCAGTGATCCCCCTAATGCTGCGAAGGCCAGAACGAGTGTGTTATCATATTTGCCAAGCAACAACTGCAATATCAACTGTAAAATCCTTTTAGCTTTGATTTCAATCAGTGATCCCCCTAATGCTGTGAAGGCCAGAACGAGTGTGTTATCATATTTGCCAAGCAACAACTGCAATATCAAATGTAAAATCCTTTTAGCTTTGATTTCAATCAGTGATCCCCCTAATGCTGTGAAGGCCAGAACGAGTGTGTTATCATATTTGCCAGGCAACAACTGCAATATCAAATGTAAAATCGCTTTAGCTTTGAGGTCAATCAGTGATCCCCCTAATGCTGTGAAGGCCAGAACGAGTGTGTTATCATATTTGCCAAGCAACAACTGCAATATCAAATGTAAAATCCCTTTAGCTTTGAGGTCAATCAGTGATCCCCCTAATGCTGTGAAGGCCAGAACGAGAGTGTCATCATATTTGCCAAGCAACAACTGCAATATCAAATGTAAAATCCCTTTAGCTTTGAGGTCAATCAGTGATCCCCCTAATGCTGTGAAGGCCAGAACGAGTGTGTTATCATATTTGCCAAGCAACAACTACAATATCAAATGTAAAATCCTTTTAGCTTTGAGGTCAATCAGTGTTCCCCCTAATGCTGTGAAGGCCAGAACGAGTGTGTTATCATATTTGCCAAGCAACAACTGCAACATCAAATGTAAAATCCCTTTAGCGTTGATTTCAATCAGTGATCCCCCCTAATGCTGTGAAGGCCAGAACGAGAGTGTCATCATATTTACCAAAACAACAACTGCTATATGAAGTGTAAAAACCCTTTAGCTTAAACGCCAATCCATGATCCCCCTAATGCTGTGAAGGTCAGAACGAGTGTGTTATCATATTTGCCAAAAAAACAACTGCAATATCAAATGTAAAATGGTTTTAGCTTTGAGGTCAATCAGTGATCCCCCTAATGCTGTGAAGGTCAGAACGAGTGTGTTATCATATTTTCCAAGCAACAACTGCAATATCAAATGTAAAACCCCTTTAGCTTTGAGTTCAATCAGTGATCCCCCTAATGCTGTGAAGACCAGAACGAGAGTGTCATCATATTTACCAAAACAACAACTGCTATATGAAGTGTAAAAACCCTTTAGCTCAAAGGCCAATCAGTGATCCCCCCCTAGTGCTGTGAAAGTCAGAAGAGTATCTTTAAAATATACCAAAAAAGAACTGCTATATGAATTGTAAAAACGGTCTAGCTAAAATCCCTTTAGCTTTGAGGTCAATCAGTGATCCCCCTAATGCTGCGAAGGCCAGAACGAGTGTGTTATCATATTTGCCAAGCAACAACTGCAATATCAAATGTAAAATCATTTTAGCTTTGATTTCAATCAGTGATCCCCCTAATGCTGTGAAGGCCAGAACGAGTGTGTTATCATATTTGCCAGGCAACAACTGCAATATCAAATGTAAAATCCCTTTAGCTTTGAGGTCAATCAGTGATCCCCCTAATGCTGTGAAGGCCAGAACGAGTGTGTTATCATATTTGCCAAGCAACAACTGCAATATCAAATGTAAAATCCCTTTAGCTTTGAGGTCAATCAGTGATCCCCCTAATGCTGTGAAGGCCAGAACGAGTGTGTTATCATATTTGCCAAGCAACAACTGCAATATCAAATGTAAAATCCCTTTAGCTTTGAGGTCAATCAGTGATCCCCCTAATGCTGTGAAGGCCAGAACGAGTGTGTTATCATATTTGCCAAGCAACAACTGCAATATCAAATGTAAAATCCTTTTAGCTTTGATTTCAATCAGTGATCCCCTAATGCTGTGAAGGCCAGAACGAGTGTGTTATCATATTTGCCAAGCAACAACTGCAATATCAAATGTAAAATCCTTTTAGCTTTGAGGTCAATCAGTGTTCCCCCTAATGCTGTGAAGGCCAGAACGAGTGTGTTGTCATATTTGCAAAGCAACAACTGGAATATGAAATGTAAAATCCTTTTAGCTTTGATTTCATTCAGTGATCCCCCTAATGCTGTGAAGGCCAGAACGAGAGTGTCATCATATTTACCAAAACAACAACTGCTATATGAAGTGTAAAACCCTTTAGCTTAAAGGCCAATCAGTGATCCCCCTAATGCTGTGAAGGTCAGAACGAGTGTGTTATCATATTTGCCAAGCAACAACTGGAATATGAAATGTAAAATCCTTTTAGCTTTGAGTTCAATCAGTGATCCCCCTAATGCTGTGAAGGCCAGAACGAGTGTGTCATCATATTTACCAAAACAACAACTGCTATATGAAGTGTAAAAACCCTTTAGCTTCAATGCCAATCAGTGATCCCCCTAATGCTGTGAAGGTCAGAACGAGTGTGTTATCATATTTGCCAAGCAACAACTGGAATATGAAATGTAAAATCCTTTTAGCTTTGAGTTCAATCAGTGATCCCCCTAATGCTGTGAAGGCCAGAACGAGTGTGTTATCATATATTTGCCAAGCAACAACTGCAACATCAAATGTGAAATCCCTTTAGCTTTGATTTCAATCAGTGATCCCCCTAATGCTGTGAAGGCCAGAACGAGAGTTTCATCGTATTTACCAAAACAAAAACTGCTATATAATGTGTAAAAACCCTTTAGCTTAAAGGCCAATCAGTGATCCCCCTAATGCTGTGAAGGCCAGAACGAGTGTGTTATCATATTTGCCAAGCAACAACTGCAATATCAAATGTAAAATCCTTTTAGCTTTGAGGTCAATCAGTGTTCCCCTAATGCTGTGAAGGCCAGAACGAGTGTGTTGTCATATTTGCCAAGCAACAACTGGAATATGAAATGTAATATCATTTTAGCTTTGATTTCAATCAGTGATCCCCCTAATGCTGTGAAGGCCAGAACGAGAGTGTCATCATATTTACCAAAACAACAGCTGCTATATGAAGTGTAAAAACCCTTTAGCTTAAAGGCCAATCAGTGATCCCCCTAATGCTGTGAAGGTCAGAACGAGTGTGTTATCATATTTGCCAAGCAACAACTGGAATATGAAATGTAAAATCCTTTTAGCTTTGAGTTCAATCAGTGATCCCCCTAATGCTGTGAAGGCCAGAACGAGTGTGTCATCATATTTACCAAAACAACAACTGCTATATGAAGTGTAAAAACCCTTTAGCTTCAATGCCAATCAGTGATCCCCCTAATGCTGTGAAGGTCAGAACGAGTGTGTTATCATATTTGCCAAGCAACAACTGGAATATGAAATGTAAAATCCTTTTAGCTTTGAGTTCAATCAGTGATCCCCCTAATGCTGTGAAGGCCATAACGAGTGTGTTATCATATATTTGCCAAGCAACAACTGCAACATCAAATGTGAAATCCCTTTAGCTTTGATTTCAATCAGTGATCCCCCTAATGCTGTGAAGGCCAGAACGAGAGTAACATCGTATTTACCAAAACAAAAACTGCTATATAATGTGTAAAAACCCTTTAGCTTAAAGGCCAATCAGTGATCCCCCTAATGCTGTGAAGGTCAGAACGAGTGTGTTATCATATTTGCCAAGAAACAACTGCAATATCAAATGTAAAATCCTTTTAGCTTTGGGGTCAATCAGTGATCCCCCTAATGCTGTGAAGGTCAGAACGAGTGTGTTATCATATTTTCCCAGCAACAACTGCAATATGAAGTGTAAAAACCCTTTAGCTTAAAGGCCAATCATATTTGCCAAGAAACAACTGCAATATCAAATGTAAAATCCTTTTAGCTTTGGGATCAATCAGTGATCCCCCTAATGCTGTGAAGGTCAGAACGAGTGTGTTATCATATTTTCCAAGCAACAACTGCAATATCAAATGTAAAACCCCTTTAGCTTTGAGTTCAATCAGTGATCCCTCTAATGCTGTGAAGGTCAGAACGAGTGTGTATCATATTTGCCAAGCAACAACTGCAATATCAAATGTAAAATCCTTTTAGCTTTGATTTCAATCAGTGATCCCCCTGATGCTGTGAAGGCCAGAAAAGAGTGTCATCATATTTACCAAAACAACAACTGCTATATGAAGTGTAAAAACCCTTTAGCTTAAAGGCCAATCAGTGATCCCCCTAATGCTGTGAAGGTCAGAACGAGTGTGTTATCATATTTTCCAAGCAACAACTGCAATATGAAGTGTAAAAACCCTTTAGCTTAAAGGCCAATCATATTTGCCAAGAAACAACTGCAATATCAAATGTAAAATCCTTTTAGCTTTGGGATCAATCAGTGATCCCCCTAATGCTGTGAAGGTCAGAACGAGTGTGTTATCATATTTTCCAAGCAACAACTGCAATATCAAATGTAAAACCCCTTTAGCTTTGAGTTCAATCAGTGATCCCTCTAATGCTGTGAAGGTCAGAACGAGTGTGTATCATATTTGCCAAGCAACAACTGGAATATGAAATGTAAAATCCTTTTAGCTTTGAGTTCAATCAGTGATCCCCCTAATGCTGTGAAGGCCAGAACGAGTGTGTTATCATATATTTGCCAAGCAACAACTGCAACATCAAATGTGAAGTCCCTTTAGCTTTGATTTCAATCAGTGATCCCCCTAATGCTGTGAAGGCCAGAACGAGAGTGTCATCATATTTACCAAAACAACAACTGCTATATGAAGTGTAAAAACCCTTTAGCTTAAGGCCAATCAGTGATCCCCCTAATGCTGTGAAGGTCAGAACGAGTGTGTTATCATATTTGCCAAGAAACAACTGCAATATCAAATGTAAAATCCTTTTAGCTTTGAGGTCAATCAGTGATTTCCCTAATGCTGTGAAGGTCAGAACGAGTGTGTTATCATATTTTCCAAGCAACAACTGCAATATGAAGTGTAAAAACCCTTTAGCTTAAAGGCCAATCATATTTGCCAAGAAACAACTGCAATATCAAATGTAAAATCCTTTTAGCTTTGGGATCAATCAGTGATCCCCCTAATGCTGTGAAGGTCAGAACGAGTGTGTTATCATATTTTCCAAGCAACAACTGCAATATTAAATGTAAAACCCCTTTAGCTTTGAGTTCAATCAGTGATCCCTCTAATGCTGTGAAGGTCAGAACGAGTGTGTATCATATTTGCCAAGCAACAACTGGAATATGAAATGTAAAATCCTTTTAGCTTTGAGTTCAATCAGTGATCCCCCTAATGCTGTGAAGGCCAGAACGAGTGTGTTATCATATATTTGCCAAGCAACAACTGCAACATCAAATGTGAAGTCCCTTTAGCTTTGATTTCAATCAGTGATCCCCTAATGCTGTGAAGGCCAGAACGAGAGTGTCATCATATTTACCAAAACAACAACTGCTATATGAAGTGTAAAAACCCTTTAGCTTAAAGGCCAATCAGTGATCCCCCTAATGCTGTGAAGGTGTGTTATCATATTTGCCAAGAAACAACTGCAATATCAAATGTAAAATCCTTTTAGCTTTGAGGTCAATCAGTGATCCCCCTAATGCTGTGAAGGTCAGAACGAGTGTGTTATCATATTTTCCAAGCAACAACTGCTATATGAAGTGTACAAAACCTTTAGCTTAAAGGCCAATCAGTGATTCCCCTAGTTGTGTGAAGGTCAGAAGAGTGTGTTTAAAATATACCAAAAGAAGAACTGCTATATGAAGTGTAAAAACGCTCTAGCTTTGAGGTCAATCAGTGATCCCCTAATGCTGCGAAGGTCAGAACGAGTGTATTATCATATTTGCCAAGCAACAGCTGCAATATCAAATGTAAAATCCCTTTAGCTTTGAGGTCAATCAGTGATCCCCCTAATGCTGTGAAGGTCAGGAGAGTATGTTTAAAATTTTTCAAAATAACAACTTATATGAAGGGTAAAACTATCTAGCTTTGAGGTTAATCAGTGATCCCCCTAATGCTGTGAGGGTCAGAACGAATGTGTTATCATTATTTGGCAAGCAACAACTGCAATATTAAATGTGAAATCCATTTAGCTTTGAGTTCAATCAGTGATCCCCCTAATGCTGTCATGGCCAGAAAGAGTGTTATTATATTTGCCAAAACAACAACTGCTATATGAAGTGTAAAAAACTTTAGCTTACCACTGTATGCATTGCTACGCGACCTCAAAATTCAATGTTGCGATGGGCGATTTTTAGCCGTCAATGAAACCAAAACGTTGGATTCGGCTACTTCAGAGGGCGGACATTGATTGCAAAATCAACCAAAATCGTTTAAGCTATCCATTGGCTTCCTTGACTCGAAGGTTTAACTTTCTGGTACAATTTTCTTGCGTAAAATCGCCAATCGCCGACAGTGAATTTTGAGGTCGCGTAGCAATGCATACAGTGGTAAAGGCCAATCAGTGATTCCCCTAGTTGTGTGTCAGAAGAAGAGTGTGAAGAAGAAGAGTGTGTTTAAAATATACCAAAAGAAGAACTGCTATATGAAGTGTAAAAACGCAGGAGTCCCCCTAATGCTGTGAAGTTTAGAACGAGTGTGTTGTCATATTTACCAAAATAACAACTGCAATATGAAGTGTAGAAATCCTTAGCTTCCAGGTCAATCAGGACTGGTCCCCCTAATGCGGTGAAGGCCAGAACGGGTGTGTTATCTTATTTACCAAAATAACACTGCTATATGAAGCGTTAAAACCCCCTAACTTTGAGGTCAATTAGGAATCCCCCTTATGCTGTGAAAGGTCAGAACGGGTGTGTTATCATATTTTTACTAAAACAACAACTGCTATATCAAGTGTAAAAATGCACTAGCTTTGAGGTCTATCAGGAATCTCCCTAATGCTGTGAAGGCCAGAACGAGTGTGTTGTCATATTTACCAAAACAACAACTGCTATAGGCCTTTATCACACAATATTGATTAATAATTAACAATTAGACTGCGAGTTTGAGTTTTCTATGAGTCAATAGATAGTTAACGAGGCACGTAGCGCCGAGTTGACTATTTGACTCATAGAAAACGAGAACGAGTAGTCTAGTTGTTTTATTAGAAACTCACTAGCATACTACCTTCAAGTTGTTGCCAAAACGTATTTGTTTTCATGGTTTTAGAAAGTTTTGCGCTAGCGTTTTCACTACTCACTATCTATTACGTGATAGATAGTGAGTAGCGTAGCCTGGATCACATTGCAGGATTTGTGATAGTATGCGAGTGGGTTTCTACTAATATATAATAGTTACCAGAAAGTGAAATCCAGTTTCAAATTCTACACGTCCATATTACTAAAAATGCAAAGTTTCGAAAGAATTACTTGAAAACTAGCTGAGATATGAGTTTTCAAAACTTTGTATTCTGGCTTACTTTTTACAAGGAAATGTATGGGCCAAGACGAGGCTGGACGGACATCGATTATTAATCAATAATCAATATTGCGTGATAAAGGCCTATAGAAGTGTAAAAATTAACCCTCTAGCTTTGAGGTCAATCAGGAATCCCCCTAATGTTGTGAAGGTGAGAACGAGTGTGACATCATAATTATTTTGACCAAAAACATCAACTGCTACTTATATGAAGTGTAAAAAACCTTCAGCTTTGAGGTCAATCAGTGATCCCTTAATGCTGTGAAGATCAGAAGGAGTGTGATATCATATTTACCAAAACAACAACTGCAATATGAAGTGTAAAAACCCTTAGCTCCAGGTCAATCAGTGATCCTCCTAATGCTGTGAAGTCAGAACGAGTGTGTTATCATATTTACCAAAGCATCAACAGCTGCAATATCAAATGTAAAATCCCTTAGCTTTGAGGTCAACCAGGAATTCCCCCTATTGCCATGAAGGTCAGAATGAGTGTGATATCATATTTACCAAAACAACAACTGCAATATGAAGTGTCTATACCCAGCATTCACTCTCTAATCAGACTTAGTAGAAACCCACTCGCATACTATCACGAATCCTGCAATCTGATTGGCTCCTCTACTCACTATCTATCACCAAAAGCTCATGATGTAAAAGCGTGAAACGAGCATTGTACTCGACCCACTCCATTTTCCCAAGTGTAGTATTTTTAGATTTGCCTAATTTACATATTCCGCGAAATCCGGCAACTAAATTCAACTAAATGCTGGCCAAAATTCCCCAAACCTCTTTCTAAACGCCGTCCTTGTGAGGTTTTTCTGTTTCCATTCTATTTAAAACCCATTCCTTATCTTTTTTCCAATTAAAAGGAACCAATAATAAGTGTCGAGACGCAAATTTAAAAGCAATGTGTTGAAGCCGTCCCTGATCGCTCGAACCGAACTTAGGATATTCGAATCCTATACATAAATGGTTGTCTCCGGTGTCAAATAAAGAACACAGTGGTTTGGAAAGATATAATATTCATGGAGTAGCTTTGGGGATCTGTACTGTGAGGTTTTTATCATGAAGCGGAACAATTTATGAATGATTCTGACAACAGTGAATATCGGTGGTGCGAGCGAACTTCTACTAAATCCGTAAAAACCTCTTCTTTTGATTCCGAGCTCTCTTCTTCTGATTCTAAACTCCTTTCCTCTGATTCTGATATTTCTTCTAGTTCGCTGCTTTCGAAATAATCGCTGCTAGTAGTACTCTCACTTCCCTCCGCCGTCTCGTCCGCCATTTTTAATTTCATTTGAAATATGCGAGCTGTTGCAGTGCGAGCGCTGTGATTGGTCAGTTTTTGGCGCGAAGGGTTCTAAAAATAACATTACTTGTGAAAATGGAGTGGATATACCCAATGACAGCGTTTCACGCTTTACATCATGAGCTTTTGCTATCACATAGTAGATAGTGAGTAGCGAAAACGCTAGGGCCAAACTTTCAAAAGCCATGAAAATAAATACGTTTTAGCAACAACTCGGAGGTGTAGTATGCTAGTGGGTTTCTAATAAAACAATTAGACTACTTGTTCTCGTTTTCTGTGAGTCAATTAGTCAACTCGGCGCTACGCGCCTCGTTATCTATTGACTCATAGAAAACTCGAAATCGTAGTCTAATTATTAATTAGCAATCTAGTTTTTTTCACCAAACTATTATTACTTTTATTTTCTATTCTCATTCTTAATCCATTTAAGTTATTATAATTGCAAACCATTTGAAACCTTGAATTAATATTTGAAAATATAGATACTCTAAAACTGAATCTGAATTGAATTGAATTGTAAAAACCCTTAGCTTCCAGGTCAATCAATGATCCCCATAATGCTGTGAAGGTCAGGACGAGTGTGTTTATATTTGCCAAGCAACAACTGCAATATCAAATGTAAAATCCCTTTTGCTTTGAGGTCAATCAGTGATCCCCCTAATGCTGTGAAGGTCAGAATGAGTGTAGATCATATTTACCAAAACAACAACTGCTATATGAAGTGAAAAAACCTTCAGCTTCCAAGTCAATCAGTGATCCCCCTAATCAGGGGATCCGCACAATTTGGCCATTTCCTCACCTACGGTACGCACCTTGAGAGCTTTTCCCACACAATTTGGAAAAATTCTTGGAAATTCACTTCTTCAAGACCTCAGATCATCTTAACAGTTATATTTTCCCTCAATTTCTAGCGTTTTCTGAGTGATTTGGATTATAAAAGAACGAAAATCTCTAGAAAACTCGACTCTAAAAATTGCATATCGCTTCTTTAATGAAATTTATGCCCAGGCGTTCCTGGTGACCAAAATAGCCTGGACCCTAGTTAGTGATTTAGCCTATTTCTCTGTACATTCTTAAATTTAAGTTAACTTAACTTTTAACATTTTTCCCTGTTTTATCAAAGCTTTTGTGTGCAAAAGCATCTTTTAATATGTATACACAATGGTACACCATATTTAAACTCTGAAATTGTTTTAGAGGCGAATCAAATTATTTTTTTTCCGCACAATTTGCCTTGTGTAAAAATTAACCCTCGAGCTTTGAGGTCTATCAGGAATCCCCCTAATGCTGTGAAGGACAGAACGGGTACCAAAACAACAATGTGAGTGTAAAAAACCTTTAGGTTTGAGGTCAATCAGTGATCCCCCTAGTGCTGTGAAGGTCAGAAGAGTGTGTTTAAATTTGCCAAAACAACAACTGCAATATGAAGCGTAAAAAAACTTTAGCTTTGAGGTCAATCAGTGATCCCCCTAATGCTGTGAAGGTCAGGAGTCAACAGCCCATTCTTTTGTATTGCCCGCCACTAGTTTTCTCTAATTTTTGATGATTTAAGGTAAGGGTATACGTACCTTTGCAAGAGGGATGTCAATTTTTCGTGAAAAAAATCACTGTCTCGTCATTATTTACACTACAGGGCCATTTATATATCGTTTTAAAGCTTATGGAATGGCCTTACTAATTACTACTTTGATGGATTGTTTTTGTCGTTTTGTGCTCCAAAGGAAAATTTAGTCATTTTGTGCTCCAAAGGAAGAGGACCAATTTTTGCTCTTCAAGATCTCCTTCCACTTGTTAATAATAATAATAATAATAATAATAATAATAATAATAATAATAAATAATAGCTGCATATTTCTGCAAAATGCATTTCTTTAGAGGTGCGATCTAAAAAAGGTGTGCAGGATTATTGATTGGCAATGTAGCATAAAATATGTTTTGAAAGGAAAATCAAAAAGTCCTGCATGCTGTTTTTTTGATCGCCTTCTAAAGAATAGATTTTGCTTAAAATTGGAGCTGAGCAATTTAATGGGAAGAAGCAGGAGGTTTTTAGGGAAAGTCAGTACTTTTTTCTCTAGATCTAAAAAAAAATAGATGTTCTTGGTACAATAATAATTATATGAAAACAAAATTATTCACCAGATAGACCTTTAGCTTTAAAATGATACATGAACGTCGACTGTGGTGTAAATTGTGACCCAATACAATTTTTCCCTGCGATACCCCTCAAAGGTATACTACACTCTTTTCTAGTACTTAAAGTTTAGGTCAAATGTTCACCTTCGCAAACTCCTGACCTAGAACGCACACAAGCTCCTGTTTTCCAAGGCTTCAACAGCCCCTTCTTTTGAATTGCTCTCACCACTATTTCTGTAATTTAATTAACTTATACATGCATTTCTAGTACTTATTGAAATTTTTTGAAATTATTTAAATGAATAAGATGCAGTTTTCTTGAAAATGCAAGTAATTTTTTCCACACTTGATAACTGCAAATTCTACACATTTAGCATGTTAGCTTGTAGGAATTTTGACAGAGACAGACAGACAGATGATACTGGTAGATAGTTTGTACTCCTCGCAGAAAAAGATTCTGTGATATGTAGTACCGTGTGATCTCGCCAACATACTGAAAGGTTTTAACTTTGTTTGAGAATAAGCACTGGGGTTCATTTACAGGCCTTCTGATAATTTGTGCTGTCACGGACCATGATGAATTTGACATCAATCCACACACCATAAAAAGCACCAAAATCTGTGAAATGCCGCGAAATTTGCCAAAAATATCTGAGAATCCAAACTTTTTGGACAATTATGGCAGTTTTCTTACGAAGTCAACAGTTTTTTTTGGCCACAAGGGACTAAACATCTAAAAGTACCTGGCCTTCCAATATCAATGTGAACTGGGCACTGGTAAGTACACCTGTAGTAGATAAAATAAAATTATGAGCGGATCTGTATGGGCATTTACAATGGAGAGGCGTTATCCGAGCCATCGTAAAGTCCATACAGATCATCTTACTTGTGAAATGAAATAAGAGGATGCACTATTCTATTACTTTTTTTAGCCCTCAAACACTTCAGCATTATGAGCAATTCTTCACTGTGTACAATTCAGCACTATGAACAATTGAATTTTTAGAACTGAGCTTAGTTTGCCCAATAACATCAGACATGATGTTTATTACAATATCAAACGTGCTGGTCCCATCGAGAGTAAATGACCTTCAGTTTGTTATGAGTTTTAATTCTAAGCTGCGAACGGCTCGGTAAGCATTTCTGGGTTCCCAGTGTGTGTGCTATTAAAAGCCATTTCAGTGAGACAGGAGCACTTTGAGAACATTCTGAACAAAACTAACAAAAGCAAAATGATTATATCAAGCTTCAATTTAGGTCTAATGTAATTTGTATTTCCTAAATACTGAAACAGTTTGACAGTAATCATGTTTTACCCTTTTTCAAAGGTTTGCGACTTTCCGAAAAGTTCTAAGCGCCGAGATGAGAGATGCGGCCAAATATTTTATGTATTGACCCCTTGATATTTACGACGTTATACTGAAAATATCCAGACAGTGTTAGACATACCGGTACTGTAATAGCGTAAAAATGACGGGTAAATCAAATTAAATTCTATGTATGATGAAAATAAGTACATCATGTTTTGCATTTTAATCAGTAGATATCTGTATCAAAAGTTAATGAATACTTATTAGTTGAGGAGTCTGTATCAAAAGTTAATACTACTGTTTAATAATTCATTAACCCCTACTTGAGTTGTATTGGGGTTTACAGTGCATCATGTGACCCCTATTCTGGTTCTGATTGGGTCGCACCCTCATGAATTAGTAATGAACTTTACAATAACTGCAATATTGATGATTTGTGTCCTCCAAAATTCAACGTGGTGATCCCACCATGCTCACAGTGAACTATGCTCTCTAACAAAATGGAAGAGATACCGGTATTTTTTAAATTTCGTGTAAGGAATCCACCAAGAAGCAAACAGTGAAACACATTGAATGAATATATGAATGTCTACAAAGCTGGTCATTTTGTAGTGAATTTGCTTGTTATAAACCCTGCAAATGTCCTTAAAAATATCATTTTTTCAACAAAATTGGCAATGTTCAAATCCTGCGAATTTAGATCATTTGAAATAATACATCTCTGCACTTTCCAATGATTTAAAACTGCATCAATTTTATGAAAAAGTTATTGAGCAAAAGTAAAAAATAATTTCCTCTTCAAACATCCAGATTTAATCTTTTTTGGATTTTTTCATGCATTAACTTGCAATGATATAAACCAGACCTCTAAGGGAGGCAGCGTGGACGACTGGTCAGTGTGTCGGACCTGCAATCCGGTGATCGGAGTTCAAGTACTACTCGCTGACACTAACAGGATTTCTTTCTCGGTGCTGTAAATTACAATGCCAGGATCGACTTCTCTGACACGCTTGTAGATAGCCAACTGCTTTGCCTCTCTGCCAGTTGGATATTCTTAATAATGTTATGTACGTTTATATATTTCAATTTCAATTTCAATTTATGCTGATATTTGGTTTCAATTTGAGTGAAGTGTCTGTGAAATAGGTGGGTGTAGCTAATGTGCCCTCCCCAAATCAATGTTGATCAAACATTGAAAATGTGGAGAGGGGGTGAATTTTAGACTCTAGAACACATTTTCAGCTGAGTCCATCCCAGTAGGCTTTGTTGTCGGACATTTGTTGTCAAAATGATCTGATGAAAGTTGTTTTTTTACTACAATCCATGTACCGGTATAGATTTGTAAATTAGTTTTTTTCTTGGAGCTTCGCTTTTGGGAAGCCTGTGGTCCAAGCATGCAAAATGCTAAATGCGTAGTCAAAATTTCAATGGAAACTCATCAGACAAATTCATTCAAGAACACGAATTGAGGAATTGGTAAACTTCACAAAGCCTTTACCACTTTTACTGAAGTCTGTCTTCTGGCTAAATAATCATCACCTTTTTATCTTAAATACCATTCGTACTTACTGTAACTATTGAAGAATTCAAGTTGGAAAACTCCCATTGACAAAATCTTCTTCTGGGATGGCCACAATTTGGCCAGATGTGTGGCCTTCCTCAGCTCATTTTCCAGGTTTTGGTGTTTCCTTTGCAAGCTTCTATTTCCACAGCAACCAATTCACTGCCACTTTGTAGTCAGTTCCTTTGTCATCATGCCACTTTTGCGATACTACTGTTAATATTTAAAAAAATAATGACACAATTAATAACAGAACTGAAAGCATGTTTTCCTGTTTATTACTGGTGGAATTTCACACAATTTGAGCAGCAAAACTGTTCACATCATAATAAATTTGTGATAACCCCAAGGAAAACATATACACTTTAGCTCTTTGATGTGTGCACAGTTTGGCTTGGCCAAACAGTAGTCAGTCAATTTAAAGTGTTCACGCATGTGCAGCAAAATTCTTGCGACTTGTTGTGGGTTTGCTCCAGAAAATTCAAATATTATCACTTTCTTTTAGCTTGTAAACATATTGACCCGTCAATCTTTAACTTAAAAGCTGTCAATGGATCTGAGGAGGTACGATCCTCCTTAGGTTACTGAAAACAGTCTTTCATTATTAGCTCTTTTCCATATAGAACTGCCTTGTGTGCAGAGGCTTCTTTCTGTCAGTCTTTTATTAGCTAGCAAAGTTGTTTGTTTGTCTGGTATTAAGAGGCATCTGCAGCAAACTGCTTTTAATTTCTGCTGAGCATTGTTGCTTCGAAAGAGTCGAAAGAGTAAAAATTGCTACATTCCTTTACCTACAGCACATTTGCATCGCAGGAAAGCAATATTTCTTTAAAGCCCCACACAGTTTTAGAGATCAATGTTTAAACTAGCAATTGGCAAAGTTTCAAACGAATCCGTCGTTTCCCTCTATGCTCATAATTCTGTTTTATGTTGGTAATCTGCTCTAAAACTACTAAAGAGTTACGGCTCGTAGAAGCTTTCCTGGCTTCTCAGGTGGACAGCAAACAAACATCAAGCAGATGTCAACTGATAACCAATGAGAACGAAGCGCCCCATTGAGCCAGGAAAGTTCGCGGGAAAGCTGTTCCGATCTCGAATTTCAAGAGCATTGTTTATCGTTTTAAGCCTCGACGTATCAAGATTAAATGCATGGCAAAGCCAAAATCAAACCGACGCAAATCAAGCGCTGCAAATCAAAGTAGGAAGAGGATAATGCATGGCAAAGCCAAAATCAAACCGACACAAATCAAGCGCTGCAAATCAAAGTAGAAAGAAGATAATGCATGGCAAAGCCAAAATCAAACCGACGCAAATCAAGCTCTGCAAATCAAAGTAGGAAGACTAAAATCTCTCCAACAAAGAGGAAAAAGGCCAAGGGAGGAAAACAAAAGACAGCAGCGGTCACAGCGCCTTTATGTAAATCACATGGAAATCATGTTCAAGGAACGCGGACTCGAGTAGCGAGAACGATCAGATTATTTAGCTTCATTGGAAATATCAAATCTATTTACTTCAGTTTGACGGAACGCATTTTGTGGATGGCCAACCATTACAGCCAAGCGCGAAAGCCACCAAGACGAATCAGAAATATACAATACTGCAAAACGTTGTATAATGGTTGACATTTGTGAGATTGAAAGTTGAGTTGTTCGCTGTTCACTTGTAGTTCGATGTTTGAAGGAAATGTGCGTAAATAAACTAATGAGACCTTTTGCAAGTCCCGGATTATGTTTTCGCACGCAATCAGTGGGGAGCATGTGTCATATATAAACAGGATTAAAGGATTTAAGTCATCTGAGTTAGTAAATGCTCCGACAAAATGAATAGTTATTCTCGTTTTACACATGAAAACACTACTTCTTTGTACTTTTCTTTTTACGAGGTGCTACATTATGACACAAACTTTAAGTAAAGCCGAAAAAAGAAAAAAGTTTGCCTCGAAGGTTGACAGTAGCCTGAGGCCCATGCTCAACGGAAATTCTTGCGGCTAGCCTGGCATGTTCAATCGTTAAAATCGATAATTGATATTAATTGATACCACTCGATAAAATTAGCAAATTATATCGGAAATTGATAGAAATCAATAAGGGAAATCATTGTGAGTAATTGATTTTTCAATCAAAGCTATTGATTATATTATCAATTAATATCAATTTTCCATTTTCAAGGAAACCTGTCTAAAAACATTATATTGACAAAATAATTGAGCAAACAAGAACTCACTTTTACACATCATTCTGTCGCAACAATTATTTGGCACAGTAACATGAATTTAAGACAGGTTATTTTACAACTTCGAGCAACATCAAAAATACTGTTACTCAATGATTTCTATCCTAATTTGTAGATTTGTGGTCAACATTTCGAAATATCACAAAAGGCAGAGGACTCTGTTCGCGCCGCCACAGAAATAAGCATTCAAAAATGGAAAAATTCTATAGAATCTATATAGGCTGTGATTGACATCACCATTTTAGGTGCGAAAAATGCATCTATCTGTAAAAACTAATTTTTTTTTCTCAGCTTCCTCAGGAAATTTTTTACTGGAGGTGCGATAATACACAAACACTACCATGAAGACCTTTGAAATGAGACTAAATTCAAAGCAACAACTTTTTCTATTTTATTTAACAAGATTTTTTGCTGCTTTCTGGCAAAATTGCTCGAAGTTCTAAAAAAATATGTCTTAAATACATACTTATTCTCCAATTCTCGTTTTTCATGTGATGTCATCAAAAAGCTAACTTCTAAACTAAGAGATCTACAGAGATGTCCTTTCTGTGATGAATACCGTATAGTAACTCTATTCACGGATTTGTCACACGAAATTTTGGCACCTTCTGCCAAGTAGTTCTCAAGATATCGCCAAAGCTATTTATGTCACGCAACACCAGTCACATATTTTGAGCTCACCGTATTTCACTCGATTTGCACCGTTCTTACCTTTTTGGCACGTCAGCATGTTATATAATAAAAGTTCATATCTTACCATTCTCATACTATTCTTATAATTTGGATTGAAAATAGCGTCTTTTAGGAGACCGGGTTAATTGCTGCCATTATGGAGCCCCTCTGCTGGGGCTCCAACATGGCGGCTCCATACAATTACTGTACAAAATGGCGCACACTCACTTGCTAAGGTAATATGTCGTTCGGAAAGTGACCAATCGGCCTAAAATTTGCTGAGGAAACATAATTTTGTTTATTCGTTATAATTCTATTAGGCATCTAGTGTTTAGAAGTTAATTTGGAGAAATAAATTTCCTCACGTGACAAGTGAAAACCAAGAATACCACACAACATATCAATACATTATTGTATTATAATTATCAACAAAATGAAGGAATTGTTTGCGTAAATAATTAAATCTTGGGTTGTTATAATCTTTGAGATCCTGTTCCAGATCAAAAAGCGATGAATTTGGGAGCTGCTATGCCACTGCTGCCAAAGACAAATATCTGGCTCAAGAGATCGAAATACAGTTCTGACAGTTTTGTTCAACGTTTCATAATCACTGTTTGGTTCGGTACTGCATAGGCTTGACCTTTAGACAGGCCTTAGTGAGAGCCCTCCCCCAACACAAATTTTGGGCACCAATAAACTTGAATTGAACGGCATGACAAGGACACAAGTGGTGTATTTTTACATGCAGCCTCTGTCTGGAGCAAAGCAACAAGATCAGCCAACGTACCCTGATCGTCCTGGGGACTGAACACACCAGCTTTTGCACCAGACGTTCGACGTTCTCTTGCATTGAAACCGAACTATTATTGCAAATTTAATCGTCTTGGTATGTTTTGAGGGCCTAAATCTATCTTGATTACTGCTAATATAACTCGATGTACTTGTATGTCCTATGAACTAAACGTCGCACAGCAAAAAAACCCATTTACAAATGCATCCGTATTTTAAGCTTGAGGAACTTGTGATGTCACGTTTTCCCGCGCTTTAAGCATCTTATTTGAACTATCCGAAAGTAATGCCGCTAAGGATTCTTAACAGTTCTATTTACAAACGTAGCTTGTGGGCTGTAGGCCTCATTAAGCATGTACTCATACATTTATAATTCCTTATCAATTTTCCGCGCGATTTGAATTTGACCATAATCTCCGACTTTTATTACTCGTTTTTGCTGACATCTATGCAAATCTTACCGTAAATATCGAAGAATTCTAGTTGCAAAACTCTCATTGAGGCTTGTATATGACGAAATACGAAATCTACGTCTGGGATGGTCAAAATTTGGCCAGATTCGTGGTCTTCCTCACCGGAACATGGAGAAGGCCGGCCATCTTTCAGATTTACGCTGTTTCCCGTTGGCCTTCTGTTTCCACGGCAACAAACCACAGGATTCCCGCGCGAGCTAGTTGCCTTGAAATAAACATATAGCCTATTAGTAGCGAAAAGTGTCGGATTTTTTAAAGGAAGAAAATGGCAAATGATAAGACCAGAAAACGTTTTTGCTATAAAATTTTACCTACTAGTTTCATTTAAAACAATGGGGAGTTTGCAGGGGTTGCGTGACATTTGGAAATTTGATCGCAGTAACATAAAACATAAACATGATAAAAATGGTATATTCATTTGATTGGGATCAAAATTCAAAATGTCACGCAACACATGGACTATTCGGCCTCATGGATTCTAGACTGAGGGCCCAATCTGGCTCGAGGAAAAATTATTGTTAGTATCACCCAACTAGTGGACTATTACTATTGCCAATGCTGCATTCTGATTGGCTACACTACTAGGGGACTATCAGAGACCGGTCATTATTTATCGCCTGGCGGGGGGGGGGGGGGGGGGGGGGGGGGGGGGGGGAGGGGGGGGGGGGGGGGGGGGGATTTTTAGGGGGGGATCACTTCATTTTGGGGAGAGCGAAAGGGGAGATCTCTCAAAGCCTGAAGCCGTGAAAGGAGGGACCACAATAAATTTTCTAAGTAGTCATTCGAGCAACTTCTCTAACATTTGCATTTTTGTACTTCACTTCACTTCACTCAATACATAATAAAAATTTCGCAGTCACTATGTTCGAAAGAAGAGTAAGCGCGAGTTCGGCGTTACAGGCATAGAAATTCGTCATTTGGGCCGCGCTTCACTTTAATGAATAATAATAATTTCGTCATTTTCGGCGCGCAATTGCGCGTATGAATAATAAAACCTACAGGATTTGTTTACTATACACACACACAAAAAGGAATGTTAATCTACACTTTCTCTGAGGCTTGATGAAATGCGTCTATCAAAATTCGGCCGTGCTACGCGCGAAACAAAAGAAAGATGTGATCCCCTCTATCTGAAAATTGTCTTCTACTAGGTCAAATAGGGGTCGGGGGAATCACGAAAACGTTTAACTGCTCTGAGGTGGGATCACGTTAATCATTGTACTTATAGAGGGAGGATCACTGCATTTTGACCTTGTATTAACGGACAAAATCCTCTGCCCCCCCCCCCACCCTTCCCAAGGCGATAAATAGTGACTGGTCCCTTATCATAGCGAAAGCGCCGATTTTTAACATGAAAACAATGGCGGCCGTTCTCGTTTTGTCGGGCTCGATCGGGGTCTAATTGTTAATTAGTAGAAACCCACTCGCATACTGCAATCACGAATCCTGCAATCTGATTGACTCCGCTACTTACCATCTATCACGTATTAGTATAAACCAACTAATGGTCTATTACAAATCCTGCATTCTGATTGACTGAGCTACTAATGGTCTATTAGTGATAGACCGTGCCTGGCAAAACCACCACCTTTCTTTGCAAGATTTTTTCAACATAAAATAATGGCATTCATTGCCAAAACCGACCAACTAGTTGGTTTATACTAAAACAATTAGACCTCTCGTCCTCATGTACTATGATATCAATAGACCATTCAGCCTTCGGCCTCATGGTCTATTCATCATAGCACATTCGGCCTTGAGGTCTAATTGTTAAATAGATAGTGAGTAACGAAAACGCTGGCGCCAAACTTTCTAAAACCATGAAAATTAATACGTTTTAGCAACAACTCGAAGGTAGTATGCTAGTGGGTTTCTACTAAAACAATTAGACTACTCGTTCTCGTTTTCTATGAGGCTACGCGCCTCGTTAACTATCTATTGACTCATAGTCTAATATCAGCAGTCAAATCACACTAGTGGTCTATGTAAATGCTGCGTTCTGATTAGCTGAGCTACTAGTAGGCTATTTAACAATTATTCCTCGAGCCCGAATGGGCTTTGATTCAATGGGCTATTGACTGAGAGGCCATGAGGTGCGAGAGGAATAATTGTTTTAGTGAAATCACACTAGTAGGTCAATTTGTATTGCCAAAAAATAATAACTTATAGCCTACTAGTAGCTCAACCAATCAGAACACAGCATTGATAATACACCGCTAGTGGGATTTGACAAAAAGTTATTAGCCTCATACTAGTACCGAAAAGTGTTTGGATTTGAAAGCCAGAAAATGGCAAATGACCAGACCAGAAAACATTTTGGGCTATACAAATTGACCTACTAGTGTGATTTGACTAAACCAATTATTCCTCTCGCCCCGTTGAGAGTAATTAATATCGTTTTTTAAGGCAGTGAATGCATGAAATCAAAGCGTTGTCGATATGGTGCTGATAATTACGCTGGCCAAAAACGGGAAAAAATCAACTAAAAACTGTCTGAAGCGCGCGAAAGAAGTCGATAACCGCGCGGCGAACGCGTATGAATCGATATATACCTGAGTACTTTCGACTCATTACATTCTTTCTCCTGAAAGAAAAAGAAACTCTTTAAGAATCCAGGTAGCTGGTAGCATCTGAGAAGATGCTGTACAATAACACAATAAAAAATGTCTATATTATATGTTCCTACCTGTGGTCTTGGGAGAGGTAGTCATGTGTAAAGCGCGTAACGAAGGTAATACACGAACGACGAGTGAAGCACTGGTCGAGGTTGTACATCCCCGTTGCCAAAACACCCAGTAACCTCCAACATAAAGCATTCGTCTGACATCGAGACATGCACCATAGACTTTGTTTATGATGTGAAATTTATCTTTTTACGGAGACATGCTGGGGCGGATCCCAGAATATCAGAAAGGGAAGGGGGCGGATACTGAAAGCATGGGACGAAAATTAACACATTTCCTTCATCAAATATAGTAAATGTATGGGAAAATCTCCCGAGAAAGGGTGAGGCCGCGGCCCCCTCGCCCCTCCCCTTAATCCGCCCCTGCATGACATACATGTATTTAAACAAACACTACATTCTTGAAACTGTTGATCGCAGGTGAATGCAACGTAGTATACGAGAACATTACTTATATCCTAATGTTTCAACCTGTAGTCGTGGAGAGCGATCACTTGTCAGCCGACTGTACGTCCAGCTCCTGAAACTTTTATTTAATCAAAGGGGAGGCCCTTATAACTTGGTTTAACGCGAGCTTGGAGTGAGGCGCTGGTCCGTTTTATACTTTTAATGCCAATTCGGAGCGAGTCGCTGTTCCGCGTGATGCGGCCTTGACAACAACTCAGAGTAAAGCGCTATATCGTGAAAATCCGTACTGATACCCATTCGGCGAGGCGCTGGTCTGCGTAAAAAACTTCGATTGACGCGAATTTTCGAATGAAGCGCTGGTCGGTGTAACGTCGGTATTTTACCGACAAGAGTTTGGTCCGCGTAACTCGATACTGAGTGATATCATAATCACTCAGTCAATCGGGTTGGCAACTCTGGGGAGTGCCGTCAGACTTTTTTTTTGCAATTCCTGCAAGTTCTCTCAATATCGCTGTTTTCCTGGAAATGTTGCCAAAATTCTTATCAGAATAGGACTCCCGTCACTTTTTAATGTAATCCATTTGAATGTCAAAATAAATTTGTATTTATATTTGCCTTGTTGAGTGCCGCTAAGGTCGAACCCTGAGTATGAAATAATTGTTCCTTCTAATGCGGTAGTCATCGTCTTCATGTGGCGAGAATTCTGGTCGTCCTAATACAGTGTGTGTAATGGTCGTTTCGCTGAAAACGAAATTGAATTGGATGTATCTTATTCTAACCCATGTTTATTGTTTAACGTGGTGTTTTTCTTACGGAAGTGGAAAATCCTTTAAAAATTGGTTGGACCTGCTAGTGCGTTAGGCATCGTCCTCATGTGGTGGGTTTTTTTTGGTCCTCCTAATACAGTGTGTGTAATTGTGGATTTTTGAAAATGCCATATTTGTAGCTGTTTGCTTGAAAACATACCCCTTGGTATCTCCTCGTGCTGTACAAAAAATATAACGGTTCTACCTTGCAAAACAAGGCGGGTCCCCTAATGCGGTGTGCAAACCCGTTCCTCCTAATGCGGTAGAGGCGGGTATGCGTGTGCGTGTTTGTGTGTGTGTCCGCCCGGCACACAGGCATCCCAATTTCAGGCGGGAAAATAGGCAAGAACGCCTTCGTGTTTAGTTTTAACGGAGCTCCGGCACGGCGCTAGTTGACCAACATTGGTTAATTAAAGTTATGTTAGAAGCAAGGGGGTGCACCACCTAGGTCACGCGGCATGACGTCATCGATGACGTCATCAAAAATAGAGAATCAATATCTCAAGAAGGCAACATCGCTAGGTGACCAAACTTAGGTAAAGTTATCTTGGAGGTAAGGGGAGTGCACCACCAAGGTCAAGTGGGATGACGTCATCGATGACGTCATCAAAACTAGAGAAGTTAATATTTCAAGAAGGTAACATCGCTAGGTGACCAAACTTGGGTAAAGTTATCCTGGAGGCAAGGAGGGTGCACCACCAAGGTCACGTGGCATGACGTCATCGATGACGTCATCAAAACTAGAAAAGTCAATATCTCAAGAAGGCAACATCGTTAGGTGACCAAACTTGGGTAAAGTTATCTTGGAGGTAAAGGGGGAGCACCACCAAGGTCACGTGGCATGACGTCATCGATGACGTCATCAAAACTAGAGAAGTCAATATCTAAAGAAGGTAACATCGCTATGTGACCAAACTTGGGTAAAGTTATTTGGAGGCAAGGGGATGCACCACCAAGATCACGTGGCATTACGTCATCGATGACGTCATCAAAACTAGAAAAGTCGATACCGCGATGACAGTAATGCTGGTATGTCAGTTATTATTCGAGCTCCGCTTTTAGGCATTGCCTAAATCTATATATTAACGTGACTGCTCTTCGTACCGGAACAGGTATCAATTTTTGGGGTTCAAGGTTTTCTATAAATAAATATCAAAACATTTGATATTCCATCAGTTTGTAAGATGAAATGCCTTAAAATTCAATTTATCGAGCAAATTGTTGTCTAGCCAAGCCTTAATCCGCCTGAGGGGGAGGAGGGATGTTAGTTACATTAACTGTGAACTTCATGGAGAACCATCTATTGGACCGGAAATGAGAAGCGATTTGCACAGCAAATAGCTTCAAAAAAGAACGGTCCCCTATTTGCAAAAAAACACAGTTCCGGGTTTATTTAAGGTCAAATCCCAGGACTTTCAAGGATATTTCCCAGGAATAATATCAGCCGTTGATTTACCTTTCGTTGGGGCCATTTTTAGGGGAAAATTGAAAAAAATTGTGAGCACGCGCGTGGGATCAAGAAACGAAATCGCCTTTAAAACACAGAAAACTTCATGAATTGCAGGAATTGCAAGAAAAATCCCCGAACGCCAACAAACAGTCAAAGAACTAAGATGTACCGCGGTTTATGGCAATTTTAAAACCGGAAGCCCGGATTGTGGGTCTAAATTGATTCCCCCAGAGCTCATAATCTTGCCGCTGGCCAAGATGACAGGCTCTGGGCGCGAAGGGGAATTCAGGGACGAATGGAGCTCGTAGCTCGTAATCTGTTCCTACCTCGCCCGGCCCTTTTCGGCTTGCGATAATGGAAGTACCTGTCTTGCTAGAAAGTTTTATTGTTTTCCCCCTTGCTGGCAAAAGAAAGTCAGGTGTGCAAATTTGTGGATGGGGTTTCGTTTGGATTTTTTTTTACTCGCTACGCGTCTATTTACTTTTTGAGATTATTTGAGGGCTTTGGGGGATGCCTTGCGGCATTTTGACTCGCGATGGCTGGCAAAAATTATCACTTTTTCACTACTGGCAAACTGTTCGACAGTGACCTTCTTCTCTTTGCAAAAAGGGTGGTCTCGTTGCGTGCCCGTGATGTGGCCCCAACACATTTCAGGATGGAAATGTAGTATAGTGGAAAAAAGTAATATGTCAGGGGCATGTCTGAGACCCCGTCAACACGGCCGTTTCAAACAAAAACGGATACTTTTTGCTCGGGATACGGCGATCGTCCACACTACAACGCTGAAAACGGACGAGTGTCTGGATTTGGTGCCTTTCAATGAAGTTGTTTCCAGTACATCTTTCTCGTTTCACAAAAAAACACAAAAGCTGCAAATACTGAAGTACCTTGAAGTGCATTCTCGAGCCCAGCTCCCCGGCTCGCAACCTTGCGGGGGAGGCTCTGGTGACAGCCACTGACGCATGCGCAAGATTTAATACAGAGCCGCTGAGAGAAAGACTTTTCAGCGCATGCTCCAACGCTTAAAATCAACGAATCAGAGATGGCCCTCAAATGGATGTCCCCAGAGCCTCCCCTGCGAAGTGACGAGCTAGAAGGGGAGCTCTGGGTACGAGAATGCTTGAAGTGCCTAGTATAGTCTCTCCTAACAATGGAGACGACTGTATAAAACGGATGCGCGCGCATTTGAATGGATCAATAATTCCCGTAATAACCAGTTTTCATTGCATTTTATGATTGCTGATGTTCATTTATCAAGCTCAGTAATGACAGGTAAGGAAACTTCCGACGAAGAACAAAACACGCCTTATATCCCTAAGCATCCTTGATGGAATACGTGACTTTACGAGGGTAATTCCCCCAAACGTCCTGTCTATTCGGCAAGGAGGCATTTCACAATAAACTTAATTTTCATAATTCTGAAAAACTCTACGGCAACATTCAAGTCGGTAGATTCCGCCGAAAATAGCACTCAAAAAGGCGATATCGCTTCGTGCTATTTTCTTAGCGGAATCTAGCCCCCTGAAGCTTTGAATAATCCTATAAAATAACACGACTACTCGTTTTCTATGAGTCAATAGATACTATTTGACTCATAGAAAACGAGTAGTCTTCACGCTGATGGGAACAAGGGCGATGTCGCCTTTTTGTGTGCTATTTTCGGCGGAATCTACCGACTGAAGACTTTGAATATACTTGAATCGTATGATATCCCGTCCTCAATTTCCGCAAAAAAAGAGATATCAAACGATTCTATAGGTAAATTCATTACCCGACGATTGCGCGACTCGGGCGATATCATTCTCGAACCCAGAGCTCCCCGGCTCGTCTCCTCGCGGGGGAGGCTCTGGTGACAGCCACTGACGCATGCGCGAGGTTTAATACAGAGCTGCTGAGAGAAAGACTTTTCAGCGCATGCTCCAATGCTCAAAATCAACCAATCAGCGACGGCCTTGAAATGGATGTCCCCAGAGCCTCCCCTGCGAGTAGACGAGCTGGGGAGCTCTGGCAACGAGAATGGGGCGATATCGATTTTCGCGTGATATTTAGTGTGGAATTCCTGAGTCGGGTAATGGATTTTCTTTGAATCCCATGCCGGAGGTTATATGATTTAATCATTTACAAAAAGGTATTACGCGCGCCAAGGAAGCCATTGCCAAACTGTTTCAATTTCAGAAAAATGCAACTTAAAAATATTGCTAGCGAAGCATCTTCGTTGATGAAAAGACGTTTCATACAGTATTTGACAGAGTTTAAAACTTTAGAAAGTAATTGTTCTCGCTTGATAAATTGTAAATTTGTCGTGTTGAAACTTAATTTCGTGGGTGTAAGGCTGTGTTTTCATTGAATTCTACTTTTGCAGCCATGGAATTCCACAAAAAAAAACTCCCTTGATTTCAGCCAATCAGCACGCGAGATAGAGTCATGGCATGGGATTCTATCTAGAATCCCATGCTATGACTCTATCTCGCGCGCTGATTGGCTGAAATCGAGGGAGATTTTTTGTGGAATTACATGGCTGCAAAAGTAGAATCTAATGAAAACACAGGACGCCCACGAAATTAAATTTCTACGAAATTAAATTTCGTCGCGGCGATATCGATTTTTCGCGTGAGATTTAGTGTGGACTTCCCTCGTCGGGTAATGGATTTACCTATAGAAGTTAGCTACGATAAAAGCAGGGGAAATGTATTTATCTCCATTTTTCGTATCACAGTTTTTCGCGCGCTTTGTGAAACGTGGGCACACACGCGCCTCCACAAGACACAAAACTCTCGTCTGGTCAACACAACAAGTTTTGGAAACAAAATCTCTCTGGTTCCTCCAACGTTTCGGGTATTTCTACCCTGGGTATGCAAGGCAATGTCCAGATATTTACTTTACAAGATAATTTCAACGAGAAGCTGTTGGCTAGTTCGACTTAAAAGTTCTGTCATCGATTGAAAAGTTCTGTCAAATGTTAGAGGTGGAAAGCACATGCAAAACGAAAAACACTACAGGAGCTGCACTTTTTACCATGAATAAAGGAGATAGAAAGCCGTAAGGGAACAAGAAATCAAACAAGTAAGCTTTAAAAGTTAAAACATTTCCGATCAGTAAGATAATTCTACTAATTCAAATCATTTGAAACTCTTTGTAGACTCGATCGCTTTCATAGTCAAATTGGCTTCAGTCCACTTTCAGTGTGTTGACACTGAACTGAATCAGAACACTGAACACTGAACTGAATGAATTTTCTCTCATCTAAACATTTATATATTGTAATTTCATGTTTTAAAGACTCGCTATTTCACTTGAAAAACCGATATCGCTATTTCATTAGGCAAAGCCTAATTTCAAGGGACTTTCGTTTTGAGATTCAGAAAATTCTATCGCTTTCGCACTAGCGCGGCTTTCAAGCACTCGAAGTCCACTGTCAAATTCCCTTAAATTTAGACTTATTCTCTAAAAATGTCCGGCATGGGATTCAAAGAAAATCCATTACCTGACTCGGGAATTCCACGCTAAATTTCACTTGAAAAACCGATATCGCTCTCGTCGCTGCGCGACTCGAGCGATATCGGTTTTTCGCGTGAAATTTAGCGTGGAATTCCCTCGTCAGGCAATGGATTTACCTATAATATTGTTACATAATATAATATTGACTAACTGCCGTTTGTCTTGCCATCGCTGAATAAATAGGAGGTGTTCTCTAGCACTAGACACGTAAACGTGTTAGTCTGAGCCATGGAGTCTAGGGACGAGGCCGGATCTCGGCCCCACATCAGGTTAGGCCCAAACACAATCGCCAAGTTACTCGAGGTCATCTTATTATCCGGGTGCTTCTGGACCTGAGAAAGGCAAGCGTTTGAATCAATCTCGTGCCCAGAGCCCGACATTTGTTATACTCTTGACCCGCGGGCGCTCCCTAAAAGGGTCACGGCCCTGCAAAGGAGTGTTTTCAAGCAGCCTAGGCGAAACAGGGCAATGATCTGATTGTCTCAGATGGTTTGACTGAAAAGCCAGCAATCAAACAACAATATTAGTCAAATCACACAAGTGGTCTATAGCCTACAACTTATAGCGGAGCACCATACCTAAGGAAAAAACGTATAGTATACTATCGACTTGATTTTTGAACGTCACGGGCATTTTGGATCATTTTGATGACGTCATTGATGACGTAAGGGCACGTGACTTTGGTGTAGAGCTCCTCTTATGGTCTTTGAAACTTTGTCCAAGTTTGGCTTCTATACAAGCTTCCCTTCGGGAGATATGATTTTTTCTTTATTTTTCTGGTATTAAACCTATAGCGTACGCCGTCCGTCCGTCCGTCCGTCGTCCGTCCGTGTACACATGGGAACCCTGTGGTATGCAAAGAAAAAATTATATCTCCTCAAGGAAACATGCTAAGACAGCCATACTTGGGATATTTTGTCTATGCCACAAGGGGGGTGCTGTATCACGGACACGTGATGTGACGTCATCGATGACGTCATCTATGCTTGAAAAATCAATATCTCGTGAAGGGAAGACTCTAAAACAACCAAACTTGAGTAGTGTAGTCTAGGCCACCAGATGAGCGAAATGAGTTGGTCACGTGATATGACGTCATCGATGACGTCATCTATGCTTGAAAAATCAATATCTCGTGAAGGGAAGACTCTAAGACAACAAAACTTGGGTAGTGTAGTCTAGGCCACCAGCTGAGCAAAATTAGGTGGTCACGTGATATGACGTCATCGATGACGTCATCTATGCTTGAAAAATCAATATCTCGTGAAGGGAAGACTCTAAAACAACCAAACTTGGGTAGTGTAGTCTAGGCCACCAGATGAGCGAAATGAGTTGGTCACGTGATATGACGTCATCGATGACGTCATCTATGCTTGAAAAATCAATATCTCGTGAAGGGAAGACTCTAAGACAACAAAACTTGGGTAGTGTAGTCTAGGCCACCAGATGAGCGAAATGAAGTGGTCACGTGATATGACGTCATCGATGACGTCATCTATGCTTGAAAAATCAATATCTCGTGAAGGGAAGACTCTAAGACAACAAAACTTGGGTAGTGTAGTCTAGGCCACCAGATGAGCGAAATGAAGTGGTCACGTGATATGACGTCATCGATGACGTCATCTACACTTGAAAAATGAATATCTCATGAAAGGAAGACTCTAAACCAACCAAACTTTGGTAATGTAATCCAGGTCACCAGATGAGCGAAATGAAGTGGTCACGTGATGTGACGTCATCGATGACGTCATCTATGCTTGAAAAATCAATATCTCGTGAAGGGAAGACTCTAAAACAACCAAACTTTGGTAGTGTAGTCTAGGTCACTAGATGAGCGAAATGAAGTGGTCACGTGATATGACGCCATCGATGACGTCATTTATGCTTGAAAAATTTATATCTCGTGAAGGGAAGACTCTAAAGCAACCATGTAAACCATGTACACATGGGAATCCCTTTCATTCACACAGAAAATTTTAAAACCAGGAGCTCCGCTTTTAGCCAGTGGCTAAATCTATATATTAGCCTACTAGTAGCGAAAAGTGTCGGATTTGAAAGCCAGAAAATGGCAAATGACCAGACCAGTAAAGCTACGGCTAAACTAGGACACATGTAGGGCGCAACATTTGTGTCCTGCATGTTTCCCCGAGTGGCTAAACTAGGAAACATCGCACGCGTGTGTCTCGGACACATAAAATGTTTCCTGTCTTGCGAAGAAACATTTCTTTGTGTCCTGGCTACAAATTTGTCGCGCGCAACAATGTTTCTCGCGTGGCAAAACTTGGAAACATAGAGGAAACATGTGTCCGGCTACAATGCTGCGCGCTACATGTGTCCTAGTTTAGCCATACAGTAAAAACCCGCATATAAGAACTCTGTGTGTCCTGGCTACAAAATTTGTCGCGCGCAACAATGTTTCTCGCGTGGTTAAACTTGGAAACATAGAGGAGACATGTGTCCGGCTACAATGCTGCGCGCTACATGTGTCCTAGTTTAGCCATACACTAAAACTCGCGCGCAACAATGTTTCTCGCGTGGCTAAACTTGGAAACATAGAGGGAACATGTGTCCGGCTACAATGCTGCGCGCTACATGTGTCCTAGTTTAGCCATACAGTAAAAACCCGCATATAAGAACCTGGGTTTTAAGAACCTGTTAGGCTAAAATTTCACTTTAAGCACCCTCCACATAAGAACCTGTTAAGGCTAAAATTTTAATTTAGGTTCCTATCAGTGGAATTGCCGCAAGTGTATAGGTAGAAAATGCTGAGTTCAGATCATCATCTGATTAAATTTAAAAGTAACTTGACACAACATTTTTTTCTTTGAGTACTGTGTTGAATGTCTATTGTGTTTACCATACAAATAATTCCTCTAATTTATTTATACTCATATGAAAATGTAAGAACCTATTTTAATAACCTTGGTAGCCTAAATTTGCTTTATGTACCATTTATATAAGAACCTGTTTAGGCTAAATTAAAAAATCCAGGTTCTTATACGCGGGTTTTTACTGTAGTGATAAAAATGTTTTTGCCTAAACAAATTGACCTACTAGTGGGATTTGACTAAAACAATTATTCCTTTCGCCCTCATGGCCTCTGAGATCCCGCTCACATGAGGCGAGATATCTAGGGGGGTAGGGACGAAAATATATCGTGGTGGCGTTGTGGCTAGAACGCATGCGCAGCATCAAAAACGTTGTCCTAATTTAGCCAGGGCTATAATGTTTTTGGCTATACAAATTGACGTACTAGTGGGATTTGACTAAAACAGTTATTCTTCTCGCCCTCATGACCTGAGCTTCCCTCCCCCCCCCCCCCCCCGAGGTATTTCGGGATAGATCGTTAAGTGCGTGCGCGAGGGTTGTCCAATACACTGACAAATTTATGCAAGGCATTGTCTAACACAATGGAGTGCAATGAAGTGTATTATAGAACGAGGCAATACAATGGAGAAGAACAATACCATGCATACATTTGTCACAGTATTGGACTAGTATGGAGTGCGCCGGAAAAATGCGCCGAGCTTATTGTCAGCCACTCCTTTGTTATTGTATCAGTCGATATCAGACAACGAATAACGTGTAGAAATCAATCGAAAACATTGCACTACATCCCCTAAATCAGCCGATGGAAATGGATGCTTTCTCTGTCTCGGTATGTTGCTAGGCTGACAAAATGAAGGCTGACAGAGGCTCTTTAATTGCCGTGTGGATCCAGTATCTCCAGAAAGGGAGGAGTGAAAGTGAAATTAATGGAGGCTTAAGTTAACTTTGCTCCAGCAAACACACTAAATGTATTCGATTAAATCTATAGAAAAAGAGGGAGAGGGAGGGGGGAGGTTAGATTTGAAACGAGAAGCTGAGGCATCCGATCCATGTCAAGTAATCTCGGATGGCCCGGCTATTAAGGGCGGTACTCACCTCCTGTAGGAATTCCATGATGTACTTTAACAACACGAAGTTCTCCTCCGGGAGGATGTTATGAAGAACTCGCCATGATTCCATTAGCTTTTCATCGCGATCTTTGATAGCTGAAAAAAACATCGGCACTAATTAAACCTGGAACCCGTTTGTCGAACCACCCAAGAATTATGGGGCCCGAAAACTTTACCTTTTATTAACAAATACAGTCGAACCTCTATTACTGCAATTGGCGTAATGTGTCATTTAAGAACCTATGTGTTATGTGTGTCGGCTTATTCATTTTAGTCTGTCAACAAATATCGCATGTTTAAAAGTGTGGGTGACCGTTCAATAGAGATAAAATACAATGAAATTAGCAAATTGGGGACGACTTTATGACGGTCGAAAACGTATCAAAATGAAACGATGACCTCCCACAACACCTGCGCACAGCGCCATCGCTCCCCGCCTTTAAAGGGCACTCGCGCGCTTAATTTTTGTACAACCTGTCAAAAAATAAGTCTAATCCTAATCATCAAAAATACATTTACGTTTACCGGGATTAGCCAAAATAACGATCCAGGTTTGTTAAATGACTTTTTAACTGTTACACGAACACAAATCTATAGTGTTTTTATCTATTATCAAGACGATGTAATTGGATTGCGACTGGAATTATTTGCTTGTCAGGCAAGCGTGCGAGTGCCCCTTTAAAGAGGAGCAAAAATGCACTTTGGCAAGTCAGACTCACACACGGCAAACATGTAAAACTACTGTAGTACTGGAATGTATTTTTTATTGTTCTTGTATTCGTGCATTACTAAATAAAGTGTGTATGTATGTACGTCAACTGTACCACTTGATTTGAGATTTCAAAGACGCGCCGGCGAGAAACCGAAATTACCGCAGGCGCGTCTCCTTTTGCGCATGCGTTTCCAGGTTTTCGAGCGTTTTAGTGTCCACGGCTGAAACCGCTATGAAAACGGTAGTGTGGACCAATCGATGCGTTTTCGGTGAAACGAATCCGGATACTTTTGAAAACGCGTTAGTGTGGACAGGGCCTAACATCTGGTAGCCAGCGCACGGATGAAGTACAAGGGACTACTAAGAGACTGAATGAGATTGTAACTGTACGCTTCCAATGTTATATTTATTAATGTACTAGAATGGCCACCACCGTCATTCAGCTTAATATCTGCAAAAGTGGAAAATAAACTCAAAGTGCTCAGACTGATTTAGCTATTTAGGAAGATTTAAAGACAAAACAAAGTAAAAATGTTAAGTAGAAAATGTGAAGTTGCAAGTTTGGTGACGAATCTTCAGCAGTGGCCCTGGCGGGCATTCCCTGCTAGCAGAGGCCTATTTTCTCTGCATTTCGCTGGCTGAGGTTCGCGAGGAAAAGAGACCTCTGCGCTTGGTCAAAACTCGCTTTGTTTTGCGGCCGTCCAGAAACCTTGGACGGTTTGGTGACCGTTTCTTGAGCCCACTATATGCGCACGCATATCTATAGACGTTTTCCGCTAAGGTTTTACGCTCAAATAATATCAGCGGAAAACGTCTGTAGATATGCGTGCGCATATAGTGGGCTCAAGAAACGGCCAGCAAACCGCGCGCGCAACATCGTGAAAATCACAATAAATTTACGTAAATCATACCTATTACGGACGAGGCTATATCACACAGTTCGTATGTCAGTAGAGGCTCTGGTAGCTCGCGGAGGAACTTCTTGATAATAGCGGCAGCGCAGTGGACGTCTCCATGTTCATTAAAGTCCACATGAAGCCCAAGATTAAACATGATCGCTACATCCTTGACGATTTTACTATTAGCAGATCTTCTGAAGATTCCTTCCACATCAAGGCCTGTCGGTAGGAGGAAAGGCGACAAAGCACGCCCGAAATATAAAGTTAATTTCGAACAAGGTGCATATGATAGTACTGATAAACGCATGGGCCTTCTTGGGGTCTGTGACTGGAGCTCATGAGCAGGAGTCTGCAGGTCCTCAAACAATAGTCACGTGACTCAGCCTCCCCCAGGGTCTTCTCTGAGCTAACCGCCATTTTGAAAAACGACCGAGAAGACCCTGGGGACGAGGTTGCGTAGTCGCGAGCGCCATCTTGGATTTTTTTGGCCGAGTGACAATGGGGCGAGTGACAAAACGAGTGGGGGGTGGGGGGAGTGACAAACGAGGGGGTAGGGAGAGGGAAAGAACGCTTTTTACTCTGCTCGAATCTAACAGCAATTTTTTTTATCAATACAAGAATAATTTCATTTTTCAGGCTACATGTGCAGGTGCCTTTTTGACCAAATTTCAGCCTTATTGTTCTTAATCCACTTGTTCTTTTATGCGGGTTTTACTGCATATGAAAGTATTCAGTAAAGAATTCGTGCTGGTCAGCTCTCACTTCGATGGCGTCCAAGTTGGAATGGCCTCGTGCGGGTGACTTGGAAATATATATGTCGGAAAGGCTTGTAATCTTCCTTTACCAGGAGTCCATATGAACCTGCATATGTGATGTTGGGTGTCCCCAGCACAGGAGCAAATGAGGCCATTTTTAGATTTCAAATTTCCCGCAAAAGTCAGTTGTGATGGTTACAATGGAACAGCTCTCGTTACTCCGCGAAGAATATCGCGCATGCTAATTAGCTGTCACGCGAATTCACAATGAAGCCATTTCATTGCACTGCGAGAAAAACAATGGAAAAATCGTTCCCAAAATAGAACCATCTACTCCTGTGCTTGTAGCGAAACCCAGTAGCGTAGATTCAGATTCCTAGTAATGGACTCCTGCCTTAAAGGGAGCCTGTCACGCAACAGCGCAGCTGTTCTGCGCACCTCTCAAATCAAAGAAGTATCATCCCGTTACACGGCCAGCGAAGGCTAAAACCTCGAAACGAATCCCATATCCGACCATGATTTTTAGCTTTACATAATTATTAAATAGAGGATATTACATGGCCGCGCGGAGATACGAATTTTATCTTCGAGTGTTGAAAATTTATCTCACGAGTGAGCGCAGCGAACGAGTGAGATAAATTTTTAACACGAGAAGATAAAATTCGTATCTCCAAGCGGTCATGTAATGTTCTGTTTATTATATAAACATCAATGAAATACCAAATTCTAATTTTATTTGAGTTAAGCTTAAAAATCGAGCATTGAGTAAAGGCAAGTGCGATATCTTCACATGTGAAAATATCATGTTATTTTCACGTGTGAAGATATCAAGTTTTCGCGCGGGAGATCACCCGGTATTTCATTGGTGTTTATATAATAAATAGTTATCTGATAGGCAATCTCGTACCCAGAGCCCGTCATCTTTTGGCCAGCGGCAAGATTCAGGGCTCTGGGGGAATCCGATTTGTGAGCATGCGTGGTACGTCCAAAACGTAACGAACTTTCATACAACAATCAAACCGGAAACCCAGAATCTGGGTTTTAAAAAAATCGATTCCCCCAGAGCCCTGAATCTTGCCGCTGGCCAAAAGATGACGGGCTCTTGGTACGAGATTGTCTGATAGGATGGTCTTCCTGGTCGCTCCTGAGGATGCGTGTATCATGACAGGCTGCCTTTAACTCATAAATTTGAAATGGGAAATTGGATTTATCCATCTTAGTGAAGTTTCCAGGCTTGCCATTCCCGTACGATTCTGAATTACTTCCGCCATCTTGCCTTGATTATCCATGACGCAACTAAGATCCCGAACTTGTCTATTGTGACAGAACGTATGTGTGCCTACCATTTTGGATGATGTATTCAACAGCGACCCGAATAGTCCTGGGAACCATCTCTCCGTCATTGACTTCTCTGAGCCTGATTTTGAAAAGTAAAAACAAACAAAATTAATAATAGAGCGGATTTCAGATGACCGTCGTGTTTGCAATTGGTTTGCTTTCTCATTGGCTGCTTATTTCTATCAACCAATCAAATTGCGAACTAATTACAAGCAAGGAATTACTAGCCAATTGGTTCGGCTCCTGATTGGCTGGGCTGGAAACTATTCAGCAGTAAGTTGTAATTACTCTTGTTCTGATTGGCTAGTGATTGCTCAATTGCAATTGTTTTCACGACAGTCATGTGAAATCCGCTCTAACACGGCTGGAAATTGCGACCAGCTAAGGCGACTAAACATTTGAAATTAGGCGCCAGCTGGCGATTAAATATTTTGGTACTCTTTTCAAACTTGATGCCATTTGACCAAAAGTTAAAATGTTCAGGCGACCAGTTTTTTGCACTTGGTTGAATGCTGGCAAATAAGAAAAAAAAGTTAAGTTCCAGCCCTGCAATACTAAAGCCGGGGAAATACGAGGCACAAAATTCCTCAACCTGTCGCGCAACATTGTTGCGTTGCAAGTTGATGATCGATGTTGCGCGTTTTTCATCTCGCGCCACAACTTGTCGCGCAACAAAAACATTTGTTGCAGGTTGTGAAAACTTGTTGCGCGAAGTAGAGCGCGGGTCTACTTTGAGACACACATTCTGGCTTTGTTGCTCGTTTTTCATCAAACACACAACTTGTCGCGCAACATTTTGCCTACGATTCAAGTTGGTCGGTCAATAGAAATGAGGTGCTAAGTGGCCAAATTCGCATTGGTCTCGCATGTGTGATCATCAAAACAAAATGTTGCGCGACAAGTTGTGATTTTGATGAAAAACGAGCAACAAACATTAGACTTGCAACGCAACAATGTTGCGCGACAAGTTGAGGTTTTTTGTGCCTCGTATTTCCCCGGCTTAAATAGAGAGGACTTCCGACACATGAACGCCGATTGCTTGGTGTTCTCAATGGCTACTCATTTTTCTCAACCAATCAAAGTCTGCTGTAAATGCAGTTGGGTAATTACTTAGTAATTGGTTCGGCTTGTTATTGGCTGAGAAAAAAGCCATTCAGGAGCAACTTGTGATTTCTCTCTATTTTGATTGGCTAACGATTGCTCAATAGACCGATCCCTATTTAGACGATACCTCCGCCAACTCATAGCGAACAATAGGACGTTTTCCCTACGGAATTCAAAATGTCCGAGCAACAAACTTGAATATCGAAGATTTTTCAATAATTATTCTGCTTTTCAAGATAAAAATATAAAATCCAAATTGCATGCAACAACTTCTAACACCTCCCTGCAATCGGTGTCGTTTCCGCGCTCTATGCCAAAGATAAAATTTGGCTTGTCCGACGTAGCAACAGTATCTAGGGGTATAATAATGAATGCGGGATCGATGAATTCGCTCTAGAGTAATCAGACATTGGGAAAGCATAGACAATATACAATTGTACCTCCAGTACGCTATTTCTGGATTAACAAACTCCGTTCTAGAGAACCATACGCCAAATAGAGTGGATGCCTGTGCTTTTTTTGGCGCACATGGATACCGCAGGCTTCCCATCCTTAGTATAAATATATTACATGTAATCGTTTACCATTCAGTTGACACTGATGAGGGCTTAGAGTAAATCCGAAATGCCTTCGACTGCACGTAGCTGTATGCCGTTTTAGCCATTTCAAGACGCTTGCCATTTGATTTTGATCGGTAATTATATATAATCGGGCAAATTTGGTTTGATTCGACAAAATATCAGACGAGTTTGGTCGAGCCGTGGGGCGCAGTCGAGCCAAAATACCCATGGCGAGACAAAACGAGCTCTGATATTTTGCAGAATCAAACCAAATTTGCCCGATTATTTATTTATCATCCCACCTAAACATCCAAATAAAGAAAAAACTTATATGTGTCCTCAGATAAAAACGATTGCGTTTTTGTAAAGACGAAGTTCATTTTGCCGTCGCGAACCCCAGACTATATTTATTCTAATTACTTTACTAAAGAACATTGATGTTTTAATTATTTTTCGAGTCTTCTACAAGAGTTTTAGATGAACTGTTCCTGATATTTAATCGCATATCAGCTCAGTGACCCGATACCGTAGAATATAGGGACAGTAGATCTCGTTCCTGATTGGCTGACGAACTCAACTGGGATGATAATACCGAAAACAAGCGGTAAATAGAAAGCACGCCAACCCTTTTCGGCTCAGTGGACCCGATCACTTGACCTTTCGGTTTTGACCGTTCCATTCGACCACAGAATTCCCGGAAGCTCAAACGGGAAAATGTTTAGTAAATAGAAAGTACACCACCTTACACATGGGCACAATCGCAATGGTAGGCAGCAATAAAATAAAAACAATGTCAGAGATGTTAGAATGTTTTGAAGTAGGCGGCTGCTCAAAAAAAAGTAGCCGGCTGCCAAAAAAAAAAAGCCGGCTGCAAAAAAAAAAACTGACAGCCGACATGCAAATTTCGTAGCTTCAAAGCAACAAGCTACTTTCCTCGCCAAGCCAATTCTGGCACAGCCGCGGAGTTCTACAATTTAAGGATTTCAATTTTTATTTTATTTTCCCAAACAACAATGCTCTGTGGTTCGAATTTTTTTGTCTCACATTCGGCAAAAAGTAGCCGGCGATTAAACGTGAAGTAGCCGCTGGTACAATGTTTATCAATTTTACGAAATGAAGTTTACAAAACGCCTGCAAATAGTGTAGCTTGTCGAGGCAGGCGGTGTGGCGATAGCATAATAAATAATAATAACAACTAAATAACAACTAAAAGACAAAAAGCATCTAGACATAGACAACAATATCACTTACCAAGCAAGTGCGACTCCAAATTGTTGCGTCTTTGGGATCTCAGGAAGTGTGGCATGGAAAACAGATTGACCAACTTTGGGTTTGTATCGAACGGCTATACGAGCATCGTGTCTGAGGAGATACACAACAAAGTATGCATGACGTAATGTAGATACTTGCAGCTTTGGAACTGGGAAGTAGGGAATTGACCGATCCCCGCATTTTTCAGTTGGACTCTGTTATTGTACTATGTCTTTGTTCACTTTTTCAGAGGAATCATTTTGTCTGTGCAGGGTCACGGTACATAAGTACCAAAATTCAGCCAGTAAGATTCAGTGTACAACCCCAGACATGCATATTAGATGAGGTTGAAACAAAAGATTGTGCAGGGTCAATATCAAGTGATAGCCCCTCTCAACATCCAGCCCACGCTATTGTGTTCGTCCTTTTTAGTTTGCCGGGCTTCCTAGCCATTCCACTCCATTAACCATCGTTGTCTTTTGAACACTCTTATGCTATAGTTAGAATAGCTCAAAACTAAGATATTCAGAAAGTTGGGGAGTAATACGCTAATTTGGAGCGAAGTTATAGGCCTCTGAAGTTGCATATTTTTATAGTGTTTGTATGGAAGGTCGGACAGAATGTGTCCGATCCTCATACAACATACAACGTCTCTAAAAATAGGGAACTTTAGCGGCCTGTATAACTTTGCTCCTAATTAACGCAATACTCCAAATCATTAGGATTTCTTAGTTGGGGTATTAGAGTCTAGAAAAATAAGCGAGAATAAAATACTGCCAAACAGCTAAATTGCAGGATCGGTTTGTAAATACACGGAGGCTGTCTGAGGCTCTTTAACTGTTGGGGTTGTTGGAATAGTCAAATTAGTGGTCCCGCAATGCTTACTCAGTGACCTCGGTCGGTATGTCGATCTGGTTTAGCTGCACATGCTCTGCTAGCTCTTGTAGATAATTTATGTAGGTCACCTTCTTGGCAAACTTTAAGCTGAAAAAAAGATGATGCGCAAGCGAGACTACTGTGCCACAACCGAGGGAAAATACGTAACTATAACCGCCGACCGGTTGGCGCAGTGGTAAGAACGCCGGAGTTTGGGTGTGCAAACCCCGGCCGGACCAACACTCAGGGTCTCTTATAAATAATTGAGGAGAATGTGCTGCCTTTGCTCTAACATGTGCAAATGGTCAGACCTTTGCGTCTTCTCGGGTAAGGACGTTCAACTGTAGGTCCCGTCTCTGACACTACACAATACACTAATCAGAACCAGGGGGACGTTAAAGAACCACGGGGACGCGTGAGTGACCAACCTCAGTGCAGGCCTCACACGTAACTAACATACACTCGAATATACTAGCTCTACCAAGCTACTATAATATTCGAGTATAAATAAAGGTATCTCAGAAACACCTTACCTTTACCTAGAGGGCGTTCAGTGTCAAAAAGTAGTTTTATTTGCGTATTTTTGTTGCAGTGGTATGAAATAAATTATGCAAAAACCGTCAGCAATCTTTGATAACGTAATTCCATGCAATATTAGATAACATTTCATGGAGGATTTCTATTTCCCAAAAAATTCGGTTCTAGTTTCCGGGAATTCCTGTGGTCAAATGGGAACGCCCGTCCAAACCGAAATGCCACGCGATCGTTTCGACTGGGAATCGATATACTGTAGGCCGGGCTGCTTCCCATTTACCACAAATTTTCGGTAATACCAGTTGGAAATCAAATGGAAAGCTTTCCGGGGGAGGAAAACCGGGAATGACGTCAAATGGAAAGCGTTTTCCCGATACTTTCGAAATTACCGGTTTATTGGACAAGCTCAAGAGTTGCCCCAAATTACCGAGAATCTGTCCCAGGAATGATGCTTTCTATTTGATTTCCGACCGGTATTACCGAACATTCGTGGTAAATGGAAAGCACCTATGTCTCACTGACTAATAAATACAACTTTGTCTGTACTTCCCCGTATAGTTGGCCAATATAGCATGACCTACTGATAAGATATATATTCTAATGTTTGTCTGTTTTGCTTTAATTATTCTATTTCATTATTGGAATCACTCCGATGTAAATTAACCATTTACAAAGTGCCAATAAATATGTCTATGTCTATGTCTATATAGGAAGTACCCCTCATTTGCCAACCGGGATGTTCGCTTCCGTTTACAGCCTCAAATGAATGCACTTTACTTACCTTGCAATTTTTCTGAAGAATCCCCACAAAATCTTGATGAAATTAGATGGGTGCACAATGAATAGAGCTTTCACATTTTTGCGATACCTGATACATAAGAGGAAAAAACGCAGAATTAGTCCGTGGGCCAGGAATCGAAACCCTCCCCCCCCCCCCCCCCCCCCCCTCGGGGATTTTTGCTGACATATATCATTCGAAAGCTTAGGCCGAGGGTAGTCCAAAACCGGTTGTTCGCATTTTTGAAGTGGAAGCGTTTAGGAGTTACAGCGGATTTTACATTTGCGCCTCAAAACCACAGGGTACCCGCATCGGGAATAGCGAAAAACACAAATAAAATCCCCTGTGTTACATCAAAAACACTCGATGTCGCATCTTTTGCCTAATAACAGCCTAAATGCGCTATTTTGCTAGAAAATGTCTTAAATAAAAGCATTCAAAGTAGGCAATTCGTTCAATATAAAGCACAGGGTACCCACGTCTTATAATTTTCAAAACAGTCAGGAAAAGTGTCTGGCCCTACACGATTATCACACGTTTCCCCTCCCAGATATGTACAAAATAGTGTTGTATCAGTAGTAAACGAATATGTGTGCTTTGAGGCATATATGCCATCCATGTTGTTCTTGTTAATTGATAACTATTGGTGTATCAGAGCATTTTCGGGGTCTGGGATAGCCGCACTTTCCACGAGAGACATGGCGGTATTGCTTCTCCGGGGCCTTGTTGTCGTCTTTGCTCGCATGTAACCGCCAGATTTGGATTTGAGCCTTATGTACGTGGACAGCCTCATGTTAATGTCTCCTAAGCCTGTTACTCGACGCATTTAGTTGTCGTAGTAGCTAGGGTCCTCCCCAGAGGTAAGTGGTAGCGGTGATATCTTTCAAAGAAATATAATTACAATGCCCTGGTCATGGGACATGGCATAGTGAAATACAAAAGTATGGCGTGCGTCGCTGACGGGAAATTCTTGCCTACGCGTCTGCTGTGCGATAATAATTTATGGAGATTTTAACGTGGTTATGCGGCTTTACTTTTGGATTGTTTAGCATGTTCAGTTATCATCCGAGTCGTTTATATGTTTTGCTGGTCCCTTGCATACAGAGTGAAGTGTGTGTAAGTAGTAGCTTCGCCGGGGCTATGAGCCGTAGCTGAGTATTTCATGACATTTTGCATACAGAGTGACAACAAGTACAAGTAGCGTTTTCGCATAATGTAAAACTCTATTTCTCCTTTACAACAACCACAAAACAGTTATTAGGAAATTGACAAGATTTCCTCATATTTCCTCTAGATGGTTCTCATTTCGATACATTTCTACACAAAATATTGAGCTAGCCATTTGTAGTTGTTTTTCCTCCTTCATTTTCTGACGGAAAAATAAATTTCCGTCTGTTACTCAGGCTATAAAATTCGCATTTCCATTCCTTAAAACCGCGCGACGCGGGTATCCTGTGGAATGCAATGTTGCTAAAAGCACCTATTTGAATACTTTTATTCACACGTTTTCAATGTTAACATGCTTTAAGTAATATTTCGTGACCAGCTGCACAATATGTTGAATTTTGAATCGATACAAACATTTTATACGTGTTTCTCGCTAATCCCACCGCGGGTACCCTGTGGTTTTGAAGCCCAAATGTAAAATGTGCCGTAACTCCTAAACGCTTCCACTTCAAAAGTGCGAACAACCGGTTTTGGACTACCCTCGGCCTAAGCTTTCGAATGATATATGTCAGCACAAATCCCCGAGGGGAGGGGACTAAATGTTTTACAGCTGAAATTCTTGTTTGCGTTGCGCGTTGCACGTTTTCAGAACATCGATTCGGCTTTTGAGATTTCGTTAAACGCCCGGACAGAGCGAAATACAGAGAAAAGAGGCCTATGCTAGCAGGGAAGATAGGATAAATTAAAGTCGTAAATTCTGGTGTCGAATACCATGGATATCACAGTCTCCAAGCTCCACTCATTCACGGGCATAGCTAGACTCCCGAATTGCCCAGGTTAAATGTCATATTCCTGGGGTGACTAGTATTCAGTATTTACACTTCGAGTTAGTCGATTGGAACGCGAAATATTCGAAAATACTGGGATTTCCCTTTTTAGGACTGGCTCGCACGATCCCGTGAATTTCGAAAATTTCGAAACAATGATATTTTATTGTACCACAAGCAGTGCACAATATTCGCATCAAGTCACTGAACCTACAATCAAACCGAGTAAAACATAATTCCGCTATGCAAAAAATCAAAATGTATTTGTATAAACGAGGCTAAATATTTCCTTATTGCTCAATCGGCAAAGGTATGTGCACCAACATTCTTCTCCGATCAAGCTATTCGCGAACGCCCAAGAAATTTGTACCTAGCCAAGGCCCGACACTGCGACCATATTGTCGCCAATGGCGACTAAATTTGGGGACTTGGCGACCAAAATTTTAGAGCTAGTCGCCAAATTGCACCCTATCGTTCTGAGTTCAGCTGAGAACCACGTTTATGTGGCGACTAAATGTTGCTTTGTGGCGACTAACATTTTTTAATTAGTCGCCAATGGCACCTAGAGATAAATGTCGGGCCCTGACTCCATACTAGAACTCCATGTGATAACAACGGTATTTGGTCAGTGTATGATTTAATTAATCTTGTTCATTTGCGATATTTCGTCTTGGAATACAGACGTCGGGACGGGGAACAACACCCTGTTGTACCATGGGTAGTCAGTCACCTATGGCGAGGGCCCACAGGAAACTAGAGTTTCATCAAACAAGTGAATATCCTAGAGACATCGGATAATGCTGGCTCCTAATCTCAAGGATCTGTTATATCATCGCAAACGCACTCCACTTGTGGTCCTGACGAGGGTGTTGGTACACTCCCATGCGGTTGTGGTGGATGCCTTACATGTGCTGTGTTAAGCCTAGTTTCCATATAGTCTTATCTGTCGTATCAGTCAAGCGTGAAACAAAATATGTCCAATTTCCATTGTTCCACAGTCGACTGGTGCGACAGATAAGACTATATGGAAACCAGGCCTTAGCGCGGGGTCGTTCGCTCGTCAGTTCTGTGACCGGTAAGACACATGCTATTTATTGCAGGGCTAGGGGCGTGGCTAATTTGGCCACGTGCGTCTATTGCGGTAAGCAGTATGTTGGTAATACTACTAAAGCATTGCGCAAACGCTTCACCGCTCACAGGAATGACGCAGATTCGGCTCTACACTGCCACCATAATTTTGAACTTGTTTCTTGTTTCTGAAAGCTGTTGTCGCAAAATGTGGGCAGCTGAGATGATTTCATATCACTTACTTTCTGTCTAGTTCTTTGTAAATCTGGTGAAGCCATGAAAAGGACGGCTTATTTTTACTCGTCAGTCCATAATGGAAATATACAATGGTGTAATCACTCTCGACATACTGGTCCAGGGTGTACTTCATATATCTGATGACAAACAAGGAGTGATAAAATAATACCGCATATTAATCATGTAGTGAAATTGCTGTGTGTTACACGAGGCAATTTTTCTTTCTTGCAGCTCGCAACGCAATGAAAAGCGCGCGTGTAACATGCCCCTGCAATGCAATATTTGGTTGCGTTGCAAATCGCAGAAAATGTACAACCGAGTTCTACGCTTCGCAGCTTTGCAAGACAAGTTGCTACGTGTAACATGTCTTGGCAATTAAGCTAATCAGCGCGCTTGATTTTGATAGTGCAGCTGTGTAATTGATAATATTCCATGCGGGCGTATTACAAGTTGCAAAAAATAAATATTGCGAGTATGTGACATTCCGCGGCAACTCGCAATGATGTTTAATCAGCCATCGTTACGTTGCGAGTTGCAAGAAAAATTGCGTCGTGTAACATGGCCTTTAAACGTGATGACAGAAAAAACATATTTTTAAAATGCTGCGATTTGATAAGTGGAGACAAGCGTTTTTGTACGTGCCAACTCGAAACATTGTAGCAACGTCTAGTTTGCCCCATAGAAGCGTAGCGTCAATGCGATACAACTTTGCAGCGCACAACTTTGCAACGCCCAAAACAAGTACACGCTTTAAAGGGGCTCTCGCACGCTTAATATTCGTCCACCGTGGACATAAAATAAGTAAAATTGTAACCGTGAAAACACATGTACATTTGCCCGTAGCAGGGAGTTGTGAGAGCTATTTTCTCTCTCACAACTCCCTGCCCGTTGTAATCAAAATAATCCTCCAGATTAATAGAAAGACCTTTCAAGTGTTAAACAAAGCAATTCTAGGTTGTTTTGACTTGTTATCAAGAGGATGGAATTGGATTGCGATTTGAGCTATTTTCTTGTCAGAGAAGTGGCCAGCAAGCATGCGAGAGCCCCTTTAACGCAAATACAAGTACTAGCAGTAGCGTCAGGTTGCGCTATTGCGCCAAGGGTCAATTTGTCAACTAAAAAATGCGAAAGCTGAAAAGCCAGATGTTAGAACAGAAAAAATATATATCTCCACAAAAAGTTGTCAATTTGTCAATAGCTGCGTATTTGAATTTGCATCACTTGTTTCCCAACAAACGTATCCATTCCAAGGAGCAGTGGTTGTTTTACACTGTGCAGCAAAGGTCACAAATACTTACAAGAACAGAGCATGGTGATCAATGCAGTGTAATGGTGGAATCCTAGAGGCAGAGAACACAATCACCAGTCGACCACTCTTATCAGCACCTGAAGAACAATATTACGATGGACAACATTACCACAACCTCACAGTGCTGTAGCAGGCGGTTGCCCCCCTAGCGAAGTAAAAACTGTGAGGGAAAAACCTGCTTGCCCCCCCCCCCCCCCCCCCCCCCCCCTTCCCCCCAAGACAAATGTTTCTAGCTACGGCCTTGTCCCATATGGGAACTACGGTACAGTATGGGTTGAATTCTCTATTATGAATGGAGAGACAAATTATCAAAAGAACAAACAATAGAACAAAAAACAACAGACAGATAAAGGAACACATGATAAAACAACCGAACAAACAATCGGGCAAATAATCAAACAAACTGGACAAATGAATGAACATACAAACAAAAATAAACAGAAAGAACAAAGCAACGAGCAAATAAAAAGACAAAATAAAGAACAGACTCAACGACAGAAGGAACAAAAAAATTGCTCGTTTTAGAACCTCTGGAATTCTAGGGTTTATTAAAAACCAATTCTAGGGTATCATGACATGTATGGTGGCTGGAAGGACTTCAACAGGAGGACACATATTCTTTTCCCCTGACTCACAGTTGACTTATAAATTCCACCAGTGAGAAAGAGGAAGTTGGGGATGGGGTGTTTTTTCCATGCTGTATTGTGGATACCCCTTGAATTTCCTGTTTCTCTTTACCCCCTTGTCGCCCCATGACAGGCAATCCAATGAGGTGCTGGATTCAAGATCCTGGTGTGTATGTGGACTCCGGATTCCAGATTCCATGCCCTTTTAACAAATGGATTCCAGATTGCACTCGAGCATTCGATTGGATTTCGGATTCCACAAGCATGGATTCCGGATTCCAAGTTCTTTTTTCGGTGGATTCCGGATTACATGTCATGGGGCGACCCTTGGAACCCCATGGAATTCCATGTCCCAGAGTGAGCACATACTTGGTACTGTAGCCCAATGAGGGAATAAAAAGTTATTTTAAAAACATCATTAGCTCTACCTGAGACAGAAAGTATTCTATGTCTGGCAATACCATGGAAATCATCACTCAATTCTAACTGAGGGTAGAATATTGAATTGCCTTCAGGTTTACTAAGGTTCTTCTCCTTTTCTTTCTCAAGTTGTTCAAGTTCTGCAGATGACAAAACACATTAGGAGAGCAATGCTACAAAGATCTCAAAAGCATAATTGTAATTGATCACAGAAGCACTGGCCTCGTTTTAAAGGCCCATAGTCGACCGGGAACCTTTGCGCTTTGTTTTCAATTGGATCTATTGTTATTCAACAGCTGTGATTGGCTGATACTGAAGGTCCCAAAGCGGTTCCTATTGTTCTTCACATTTCACAAGTTGAAACTGAAAATTAGCATCGAATTTTCAACTGCGCTTTATTCTTGTCCGCCTGCAATGCGGCTTGGGTGCTTATGGGCCTTTAAGTTTTATAGGCCACAGTTATACAGATATGGCAAAACCTTCAACGTTTTAGATTCAGGAGATAGTGTGCATATTTTTATATTTTTTACCGCTAAATGTCCTTGATTTGTTAAATATCTCAACAAAAACCATAGTCTTTCTATGGTATTTCAATTAAATGTGGGAGATAATGCTACAATGTGTGAAAATATATATTTTTTTAAATAATCAGACAGCATTGTCTTAGTTGCAAGACTTTACTTTTCATGATTTCATATGCAATTTTTTTTTTTTTGGGGGGGGGGGGGGGTGATTTCACAGACAAAAGCACATGGCAGGATGTGGGAGTAATCATCAATGCTGATTATCCAAAATCTCAGAAGAGTTGACAAATTAAAACCAATACGTACATGGGGGGGGGGGGGGGGTTAATTATATGTAACCGTTTTTGACCATCTGTGACTGGGGGGGGGGGAGGGGAGGGGGGCTAATTCCCCCCCCCCCCTCTATATCTCTGGAACCATTGGAGCTATATGATCATCAAACTTACACACAATGACCATAAGCCTAATACAAATCACCACACCCATTTTTGTCACGTGGGAGCAAAATGTGACGTCATTCTTTATTTTTTAACAATTTTAAGTAATTTTAGTGAACTTTCAAAAACTTGGTAAATAATACTCTAAAAGCCAACTCATTAACAACAAAATAATGAAAATATAATAATTTGTGACACTATTAAGACATAATGACGTCATATAGACGAAGTAAAGCGTCATCTTGGATCCGCCATCCCTGGGGGGGGGGGTACTCCCTTACAAGAGCTATACGGCCATTTGCCGCCAAACGGGGTCCCGATTTCTTCCTCCAGCCGATAGAACGGGGTATCTTTTAGGAACCGTCCTCTAGAACAGGGTATGATAATGAAGACCACCCAGTAAAATCTTCAAGGGAAGCGACCCGGCGGTCACATATTGTTTTAGTAAATGTAAAGAATTCAACAAGCGTTAACATTCTATTACAAATACAGCCGATTGGGTTTGAGCGTTTTACCCTAACAGTTCGCACGTTATGTTTGAACGTTTAAAAGTTGTGTTTCTAGGATGAAACGAGACGTTTCTATGGCGAACCAAAGAGTTCTGTCCTCTCTGATTGGTCAGTGAAAAATACACATGGCGGTTGCCCTTGGAAACGTCTGACTTTTTGTCTCACAACGCAACTTTCAAACGTTCAAACGTAACGTGCGAAGTGTTTGGGTAAAACGCTCAAACGCAATCGGCTGTAAAACCGTAACATGTAAACAACAAAAATTTTGATTTACAGGTATCATTAATTTCTCTTTAGAACGGGGTCTCATTTTGGGTGCAAAAAAATTGAACGGGGTAGCTTTTCTTCTAAAACTCGTTTTAGAACGGGGTCCGCATTTGAAATTTCCAGCGGCACATATCCACCCTATATCAAGCCAAGTACCCACCCCCCCCTCCCCCCCCCCAGGCCGCCATCTTGGATCCGCCATCTTAGATTTCATTTAATTTTGATTTGACTCTTCAGATAACACTCAATGAAAAGAAGTGTGTGACATTCAAACATTATATTAAAAAGGACATTTGTGAATTCCAGAGCTAGTTTTGGACCATATTATGTTAATATGAACAAAATCACCCTACCCCTACCCCCCAAAGATTTTGTGTCAAAAATTAATTAGCCTGTACATAAATTACTAATGAGTACAAGCTCTGATAGTCATAAATATCGCAATGTGCCAACGTTAAGGTCTCTGTAAACCCGTGAGGGGTGTCTTCGTAAAAAAATTCTTGTCACGTCGCAATTTATGCTATTAAATGATAATCAGGTATATATCATTTTAAAGCTAAAATATTGCTCTATCTTATGAAGTTGTTTTAGTTTATCGAAGTTTACATTTTTCTTGTATTTTTTAGACTCCGAACTAAAAACTTTTTTCACACTTTGTCGGATTTTAATCTTGTAGAAATGAACTGCAAAACCGTGATAGCAATTTCGATATTTTGCATATTTACGAAAATATTAGGTCGCAAAGTTGAAAGTCGCACTTTTTACAGTTTGTGGCCGCAAAATTTATCATAAAATCTTTTTAAAGAAAAAAAATTCCCTCAGACGGTTTTTTAGTTGTGATCATTTTCTAACGACACAAAAAAAATTTGAGGCCGATATCTTAAATCGTGTGGGGTCAGGAGCTTCGCGAAGGTGAAAATCTGACCTAAAATTAGAGTGCTAGAAAAAGCGTGTAAAGTTAATTAATTTACAGAAAATGAGTGGCAGGCAATACAAAAGAATGGGCAATGGAAGCCTAGGAAAACAGTTGACGCATCATTTGAGGTTTTAGAAATATACTTTAGGATTGTATCAAATGAATTTTGGGAAAAAAGCCACTTTATCAAGTTTTACATTTTTACCTTTCACGAGACCTTAAGCTTGAAATATGAAAAATTCACGTTTTTTCAACTTTTGCAAAACATGGATGTCAAAAATTGGTTGCCATGGAAACTGGGCCGTTAACACTGGCATGTCATTGACACGAAAATGTCCCCAGATAAATTTTAGGAAAAGTCACGAAGTTTCACCATTCATAGCCCCCCCTCCCCCCCAGTCTGAATAGGGTTTATTACATACAGTTAAACACTAGAATGATTACTGAATGGAACATGGTCAGTGATAAATAGAGAATTAGATGCATGGTTGAGCTAGGATATGGAATTTTATATGTGTTCAAATTTTGATATCCAGACAGACAGACAGTGTTTATTTAGAGAGCCGTATACGATGTGTACATATCCCAGGAGTGAGCGTGCACATGACCCCCCCCCCCCCCCCTCTGCAGGGCTGCAAATTAAAAAACAATCCAGTTGAAAATTTGCGACTAGGTAGTTTCAAAATTCTAATCGCATTTTCTAAAGTGTTAGTTGCAAAAATTGAATTTGCGGCCGCAATATATATGAGTTTAGTTAGCCCATGACCAGCGGCTTCGCACAAAATAATGCACCTGCGCTACTGCTTATTAGGAAACTGCTGTAATGGTGTCTATCGCTCCTAAACACAATCTGAGATTCCCTGTTTGATGTTACGCTTGAAGGACACAAGCAATGAATACAAAGGCAAGAAACTCGAAAATAAACACTTTGTTTATTGCACTGTTGAGTTAAGTAAACTTCGACTGACTGACAAAGTTTAGTCGCAAAAGGGAAATACTTTGTCGAAAAAGCAACCCCCATGGGCGCAATTTGCAGCCCTGCTCTGAAAAAATCATGGATCCGCCCCTGGAGGGATATCAATTCAGTATAAAAGTAGGAGCGACTGAAGAATACCCCCTTGTGTATAGCTATACCTTCACAAAAAGTGTCAACTAAAGGCAACTTGTCAATATACAACTCGTTCAATTCTTGGTGTTCAGATGACGCCATCAAAATCCTAACTTTGAAACTATGGCCTCTGTAAAACTGTGCTTTTCAGACCTGTTACAGTTCTCCAATAGGACTTCTTCACACCAAATTTCATCGGATTCCCGTTTTTAGCTCTGGGATATTGGTGCTGTAATTTCTGTCATGCAAAACTAGTCACGCTTCTTTGATTTCGCACCATATTTCAGGTAATTCTCCCGTTTCGAGCATTCGGTGAAAGCAAACATGCTAAATAAATGCAAATTAATCATATTTTGGACATTGCTAGCTCATATTGTGGCCTTGCAGCACATTTGGTAATTTGGCCGCCATGTTGGAGTCCTTCCCCATACATTTTACTGTAAACATTTTGCACATTTGTTCGCTCATATCTCGCTTGCAATATAAAATACCAGTCTAAAACTTGGTAAATCTATTGAAGATAACAGGTCTCTTTCAGAATATCGGCTTTTTGCTTTAAATAACTCGCTAAAAAAAACAATTGTCTCCGGAGGTGAACACCAAGAATATGCAAACTTGTCAATGTGTTAATACATCAACTGTTTACTTAGTCCTCTCAAGCGCACTGTAGAACAAGGCTATTGTGTATAATGAATTAGTTAATTATCTCAAGCGTGTTGAAGCATTGATTTAAGGGTATGGCTATATGTGCATGAGGGGGTATTGTGCACTCTAGCCTAAAAGCATTGTGTTTTGGTAAGTAACTCTGTCTGGTCAAGTACGGTTTAATGGTTGAATTGAGTAATAAAAAGTAATCAATTAAAACAATACTTCTCGTTTATAACTAAGGAAATGACAAAATGATCATCCAATTTGGAAACTTAAATTCCTTGAATATTTTGCGTCAAGTACAAGCTATTTGCTTTACTGGATTAAACAGATGTTAACTTTGAAATAAGCTTATGTTGCAGAGAAAACGTCAATTGCTAAAACAGTTTAACTTAAACCAACAAAGATAGCGATAGATTATGCCGCATAAATATGATATTCTACCCAAATTATCATACCTTTTTTCGCCGTTTTCTCTAAATCAGCATCGAATCTGTTATACTCAAACGCACCTCCAGCAAAACCCGAAGAATCATTTCTCACATAAACAAAACTACCACTGGCAGCGAACTCAGATGCGAGAGCATCAGAACCGTTATCGATCTTGTAGCTCGACTGTTGAGTTTGTTCGGTTGATAAGTTCCCAGGTGCACTATTTCGTGCTAAACTACGTTCATTGAAAACTCCTAACCTTGAGTTCTCAGCTCTTTCAGCGACTAAAGAATTCGCAGACAGCGTTTCCTCTGAATGAGAACTGGAAATTGGATCAAATTCTTGCAAGTTTGCAAAACCTTTGAAATCTACAACTCCATGTCGTTTTTCAGTGTCTGTGGACTCCCCGGGACTTGAATGCCTTGCAGGCATGCTCACTTCCACGTTTAATAACTGCTCATTCGAAGTCACAGAGCTTTGTTTTTCTTGAGGAGTAGTTGTCGTACTACTCGTCAAATCGACCAAGTTTTCCGCCATATTGGAATTTCCGAGGATCTTTGGACTGCTTCGATTATTTGTTCTAGAAGGAATTCAGCTCCATGAGTTTCATCGTGCTTGGGCTGTTTTGAAGGACATTACGAAGAAACTGAAGGGTTTTGGAGTACTAGTTTTACCCGCGAAACTCACAACTGTCGAGCACAAAATGATGACTTGAAAAATTTGGCAACAAATCAGATCAATCACGGTGACAAGAGCTTTCCATCCGGGTGGGGCAGGGGAATTTTGACAGACTTTTGAGTAACAAAAAATGTTATAGTACCAGCAATTGGAAGGACAAAAATGGGAAATCTGGCAAAAAGAAAGAAAAGGGAGTTCTTGATATACCTGAGTTTATCTTATAGGAATTATTAATCCTAAATTTTGAGTGTTTATTGAACTTTGCCCTCCCCTCCCTCGATCATAAATATTGCTACATTGAGCCCGCAAGCATCACTCACGTGCAGAGAAAACGTTTTAGAAATCGACGAATCGACAACATCCTACATCTTTAGAGAATCGCACTGGTTTTACTTTACAGAAAAAGGAACTCTTTGGTGTTTTATTATGGGAAGGTTACGTAGGAAAAGAGTGCACAGCAATGACAAGCATTTAAAGAAGAAATATCGAACAAGAAAGCGTACAAAAGATCTGGATCAAATTCACGAAGATTTGAGGCCAGCGAAAGCCGCCAAACTTGTATCACAGGAAACGGATAGCGATTTACCAGGGTGTGGGCAATTTTATTGCCTCCAGTGCGCGTAAGTACTACAGGGCCCTTCATAAGGTAGTCAGAAAATAGGCAAGCGAATCTGAGGGTAATACAACATGACTCTGTGTATACAAGTCATGTGTTTCATTTACTATGTGGCATCAGCAGACGTGATTTGCACAGGAACCCCACTACAATGACAAAACTTTTGGTTGCGCAATGTTTAGAAGACGGGTGCGCATTAAGAATGAAGTGGACTTCTGATAAGTTTTACTTGTGGGGTCAAAAACACTAGTGCCACCCATGGTGGGGGTGCAATCATACAAACTGAGAGTTTCGGCACATAAGCTGCCTGTTGAAACTGGCAGATATCTTAAAATCCACACGAATCTACAATCCTCGACAGATTATCTTGAATAATTTGTTGACTAGACATTTTAGCAAGCATGCAACACGTTACCTCTTTATTCATCATCGTTTCTCCCCCTCCCTCCCCCCTTCAGTGTTGGTAAAAAAAACGCCCAAAATCATGCCTTTCTAGGTATTCGGGGCGGGGGGAAAGGGCGGGATATCAATTTTAGCCAACTAATTTGTCTAAGATTGTCTGTGAGCTTTTCAGTTTTGATTACCATGTGACTGGAATCACTTGCAAATATGGCTGTTATTGATAGAAACTACAATGTAACAATGGCGCGGCAGTGTGTACTTTTGAAACATCAATGTATCGTAAAAACGTTGCCGTTTTTTATGTAGTAAATGAGGTAGTAATCATTAGTAGTAGTTCTTTTTAACATTATTGTTTTACGAGTTTGTTGATGTCAGCGACGTTAGTTGCTATAGGGCTTTGGTGTTATACTTCTGATTTTAGTTCAGCACACTTATTCTGAGCAAAGTTAGTATTTTTTGTGCCTGGCTGGGTGGTAGGGTCGTAAAGTATCTCAAATTGTGGATTATTGTGCGTCTCTATGGAAACCAGAAGAGACTCAATACATTGTGTGGATGTTAGAGCTTGATAGAGTGCGTGTGTGTGAGAGCTGTGGTTGGCTGTGCGTACTGTTTCAGAAAGATGGATCAGCAAGTAATACTGCCGTCATGCTCTACATGCTTTGCGAAACCCGTTCTTCAGCAGTAGAGAACTCAAAAGTATCCAAGAAAACACTAGTAACGTGATTGTTGCGACATGAGAGTTATTTATAGACTCAAAGTTTGAACGATTCACCACACGAAGCACCATTTCATGAGCTCTCTGACAGAAAACTTTCTCTCTGAAGCAAAATCTTTTTCAGGGAAAAGCATAAACCCGCCGTGTAGTTTTATTAAGCGTGATTAGATCAAGTTAGAAACGTCAGTTACAGTATTTTCAAACGAGAAATGATTTTCACGCCAGACAAAAGAAGAATGTAATAATTTTTTTGGTAGGGGCGATTCACCATTCAAAATGTCTCTCAGAATTGCTAGCGTAAAAAGCCTGCTCTAAAAATATATGCAAATGAAACTTTTTATTGGCAGTTTTCAGTGGGAATTTCAAATTCTAGCAAAGAGAGGTTTGTTTTGGAAAAAAGAGCTCACACAATGGTGCTTCGGTGTGGTGAATCGTGAGACTGTGACTGGTCATTGCGTGACTTTGAAACTGACTAAAGCTTTATTCTCTCTGTTTTACATTTTGTTACACAGGATAGTATACTACATTTTTCAATTTTAAGCACCGTACAAGCAAATGTTGCCGTTGTTAGTAACTGAAAACGAAAATATTTTTTCGCAACTTGTTTCCAAACTTAGTCAGGTGTAAACCATCGCATCACTGAATTACCGCTACCGAAACTCACTCCAAGTTATTTGTTCTAACTACAAAGAAACCAAACTTTGTTTTATACTCTAAGTCCTTGAACAAAAAACTATCCAGCATTTTCCAATGTGAAAAAAACTATATAGTTTTTCAAACGTCACACTTACTACGCAAAAGCACTCCCTTTCGTGTTTATTCTGGGTAACTTCTGTAGACAGTCACTGTAAAGACAATCCTTGACAGATTATCTTGAATAATTTGTTGACTTGACCTTTTAGCAAGCATGCAACATGTTACCTCTTTATTCGTCATCATTTCTCCCCCCTTCAATGTTGGTAAAAAATGCCCAAAATCTTTTGCCTAACCCATCCAACATTGAGAGGGGCCAACTAATTTTAGCCAACTAATCTGTCTAAGATTGTAGGAAATGTGATTTATGTGATATGGGAGAGGTTGGGGATGAATTTCATTATTTTTCGGTTTGCCAACATCATGCCTTTCTAGGTATTCGGAATAAGTTTAGAGAGGAATTATTGAAGATCAATCCGGCGTTTTCATATTTTTGGGAAAAGGAATTATTTGTATATTCACTTGGAATGGCCGACGATTTATTGATGAAGACTGTTGGGAAGTTTTGTTTTGACATCTTGACGGCTTATGATAATTATGTTAAGTAGTAAATTATGTTGTCTTGCTTTGACATTTTGACAGCTTATGAAAATACTGTTAATCATTACTGTATGGTGATGATAAGTAATTATCCCTACCATATTAGGCACGTCCAGCTTAGTCAGGTTAGTGAGTGACAGGCATATTGGATTTCAGTTGGGATCTCGAAACAACAGAGATCAGCTGAGTTTCGCCGCTGAAGAGTATGGGTCAACACGTTGCAGGCGTATTCTTCTGCGAGAATAAAACTTCAAAGCAATAAGGACATCAAAAACATAGACACACAATCTCGGCGACGAAGCCAACTCCGCATGGTCTCCTCTCCAATCGAAGCAATCAGGGATGGATCGCAATCTCGGCAACATAGCCACTCTCCGCGAACCCACCCAAATCAACAGCACACTCGGACAAAATCATCGCACATCGGCGACTCATTCCGCCACTCTCCTCTGTGAGGTTTTACCACTCGACTGAAGGGACACAGACAGGTCCAAACAGTCAACAAACAATAGCCCTCAAGCAACTTATCGATCTGGACACAACCAATATTTATTATTCTACTAGAGCAGTTCGTTACTTCGAATCTTTTCGAGTACAAGCCATTGTCGGATTCATCAGATTCGCAAGTCACGGCGCGTTCACTTAGGAATATTCAAGGTTACGCCCCCTTTCATACTACCTGGGGACTCTTCATATCTCGTCACTGCGGATTCTTATTTAATTCTTCATCAGACTGTATATCACATGGGTTCTTCCATCTACATAAAGTATCTTCAAGGCGGACACGTATCTGTTCTACATGTTCACACGATTCCCATCAATTTATTCAAGCATGCTTTCGCTGCAGGATATTTAATAGTCGACGATCTACGATATCAGGTCAACATGCCATTGATAGGTAACACCGTTTAGTCTTTCATTAGTTTCATAACTTACGTGGCACGCAACAGCCGCAAACTGACGCAAGTACCGCTGGTACTCTTATTTCAGCTGGTAATAATGTTGTTTAGGTTGTTTTTTGATGCCGTTCTGTTAATGTTGTAGAGTTATTAGTGTAAAATCGTTAGTTTCCTATGTACCGTATCTCTTTTGGTATTATGGAATAAAGTTATTATTACAAAGTATATTTTCTGGAATTGCACATTTTAATAAATAAATAATAACTTTATTCCATAATACCAAAAGAGATACATAGGAAACTAACAACTTTACACTTATACAAACTCTACAACATTAACAGAACGGCATGTCAAAAAGCAACCTAAACAACATTATGACCTAAAGTATTTTCATAAGCTGTCAAAATGTCAAAGCAGGACAACATATTTACTCTTAACATAATTATCATAAGCCATCAAGATGTCAAAACAAAACTTCCCAGTCTTCATCAATAAATCGTCGGTCATTCCAAGTGAATATACAAATAATTCCTTTTCCCCAAAATATGAAAACGCAGGATTAATCTTCAATAGTTCCACTCTAAACTTATTCCGAACACCTAGAAAGGCATGATGTTGGCAAACCGAAAAATAATGAAATTCATCCCCAACCTCTCCCATATCACATAGATCACATTTCCTAGATTCATATTTTTTTTAATTGATGGTGCAGATTATATGTCATTAGGATGATGCTCAAGCTTCAACCAACTTTAATTGAGCATACTGCTCAACCTGTGTTATGGCCAGAAAGGGAGGATAGCAGATTTGGGGATGAGAGAAACTTAAGCCAACAGATTTTATAACCAGACAAGTATTGTCTAAACAGCTTTATCCACTCTTTTACAGGAGGTACTTTATTGATGATAAAAGCCTTAAAGATCACTTAAAATCAAGAGTGCACAAGAAAAGGTAAAATAGTTGTCTCCTCTATGGGCATATTGATGTTGCTGTTGTATTGATGTTGCTGTTGTTAATTTCATAGTTGTGGTTGTTGTTGCTGTTACTGTCATTGTTTGTGTGCAGTTGGCTCATTACTGTGTTGTTGTTGATGTCATTGTTGCTGTTGATGTCATTGTTGCTGTTGTTGCGTATGCTGTTGCTAAATGCCATTTTTTGTTGCTGGTTGTTGTCATTGTCATTGTGCTATTGGTGTTGATAATTGTGCGAGCAGCCACGCTTTCATCCGCTCGTTGTTTTCTGGTGTACAGGGGAATGGTAGTAGCTTTGAAGGTCGTTGTGGTGGAGCTTGACGCTGGGGACAGTTACACGTAGGGTTGTGCTGCGGATTCGCTGCCCTGCAGCCCTCGTTAATTGATCGCGTGGCGTTGATGGGCGGTGTCCCGTGTGGCTCATCGTCGTGGTTGTTATCTGGGTTGGCTACGTGATGGGTGGATGGGAATCCACTTGCGAGGAGGCCGAGGTTGAGTAACGATTCGTATGGCAAATACATGTCTTGGACCAAGCTGCTTACGTAGACCATAGACTGGCATGAGTAGTGAGCTTAGCGAAGAACACCCCGGCCTTCGATCGAGATAGGGGAACGGTTAGCTGCTGACAGGCTCATCTGGATGGGATGTAGGTCATCATGGCAGAAACCACAGGCTAGGAAGTTCGACAGGGACCAGAGGTCGGACTGTGCACCGCCTGCAACCACAGACTTATCAGCGGGGGGAGCAAGGCTGTGGTGCGAGTTGTCCCTCATTTTCTGTTCCGTGTTGTCCAGCTCAATGGTAATGGGTACTTGTGGGTGGTTGCGGGGGGCGCGCCCGTCGCCATTCTCCCTTGGAGAAAATGTGATGACCCAGTTTTCCTGGTTTGCCAATAGACCCGTGTGTGGTTACAGCGTTGTCACAACGCTTTTTCTGGGGTTGCACTGCCTGGAATGGTGCGATCTGTGAGATAGGGTCTGTTTCTACAGCCTGGACATGAGATGAGGGAGCCTGGGGCGAGCGCCGCTGGTGCTGTCACCTACGGCCTACCCTGTAGCAGGTGATGTACACCTGGTGGGGCTTAGTGTTCTATCCTCGGGTGTGGGTCCTACGGCCTACCCTGTAGCAGGTGATGTACACCTGGTGGGGCTTAGTGTTCCATCCTCGGGTGTGGGTCCTACGGCCTACCCTGTAGCAGGTGATGTACACCTGGTGGGGCTTAGTGTTCCATCCTCGGGTGTGGGTCCTACGGCCTACCCTGTAGCAGGTGATGTACACCTGGTGGGGCTTAGTGTTCCATCCTCGGGTGTGGGTCCTACGGCCTACCCTGTAGCAGGTGATGTACACCTGGTGGGGCTTAGTGTTCCATCCTCGGGTGTGGGTCCTACGGCCTACCCTGTAGCAGGTGATGTACACCTGGTGGGGCTTAGTGTTCCATCCTCGGGTGTGGGTCCTACGGCCTACCCTGTAGCAGGTGATGTACACCTGGTGGGGCTTAGTGTTCCATCCTCGGGTGTGGGTCCTACGGCCTACCCTGTAGCAGGTGATGTACACCTGGTGGGGCTTAGTGTTCCATCCTCGGGTGTGGGTCCCTGGTCTTGCAGTCTTGACAGGCGGACTCCTTCTCTGTATTTCAGTCTATGGATAGTATGTGTGTTATATTGGCCGCACTATAGAAATCAAACTGTTTTATATTAGAGGTTCAAAATTGGTTGGTATATGGGTGCAAAAATTATTGGGTCGATCCAACTTAAATCTCTCAGTTGCTTGAGACATGGATTTCCTTCTTGCAGGCTAAGAATGCTAAAAGAGGTCCCATACACAGTGGAAGAATCCGAGAAGGCAGGAGGTATGGGCTCATATACACTAACATCTACTAGACCATTAACAATGGAACAACAGGAAGTTAATATGGACAATGAGAATGCTAATATGGCTGAAGAAAAGACTTGATTTTTTAAAGTTAATAAAACTGATATTTGCATCAAGGTCAATTTAGTTAACATTTCATGGCACATTTTTTGTACTGTTCTAATAACTGCAATTGTGATAATTAGTTAGCAGGGTTCATATGCGTCCTGGAAATCCTGGAATTTCATTTCCTTCCTGGAAAGTCAGGGGGCCGGTTCCTGAAAGGCTGGATAAAGTTATCCATTGATAAAAGTTATCTGTACTGTATAGGATTTGTTCAGGATTTATCCATTGGGTAAACGTTTATCTACAGATAACTCAAAAAAATGACTAAAGTCATTTTGTGTAATGACCCACCACTAATTGCAACAGAAAGTTTCTCAACGGTTTTAGGGCCATAAAGTCAGCCTAACAAACATACTAAAAGTCCTAAAAAATCCATGTAGGGGAACATCTCAAAATTCAAATACGACATGTTCTTGATCACAACAGCTCACTTTGCAAAAGGAGGACGTCTAAATTCAGCGCGAGATTAGAGCGGTTTCCATGCGACCGTAGTGAAACCAATCGCAAAGTATTTACACCAATTCTGAATAAAACCTATAGGAGTAATTACAAAGTAATTACCAATTACTCACGACAGTCATCTAAAATCCGCTCTATAAGTCTCATCCGTTACGTAATCACAGCAGCCTATTACTTTGAGAATTCAATACAAAATATTGCTTGTAACATATAAAGCCCCTAATAATCTCGCTCCATCTTATATATCTGAGCTTTTAGATTTATATCGCCCTCCCAGGTCTCTTCGGTCTGCTAATCTTCAGCTACTACAAGTGCCTAGGACAAATACATGCACTTATGGCGACAGGGCGTTCTCTGTGTGTGCTCCTAAATTTTGGAATTCTTTGCCTTTACAGCTCCGATGTATTACGTCCTTTTCTTCTTTTAAACGCAATCTTAAAACACACCTTTTCAAATCATTTTAATGCGGCCTACTGTTGTACAATTTTGTTACATTTTTTTGTTTTGTTTGTTTTTTGTTTTCAATTTATTGTATAAAATATTATATCATAGTATTTCATTTGCTTTTGGGTCTTATTCTTATTAACTAGATTGTAATCATACCAATTTTATTCATTTTTATTTTTATATTTTTATATATTTTAAGCTCATATAGCCCTTGTAAGAGCACCGAGACTTGGTGGGGTGCCCCTAAAACCGTTATTATTATTATTATTATTAGCCGTAATTTTCTGGCAGCGTTTGCCAGACAGCGCATGTCTCATTCAACAACTGTGGCGACTGAGTGTCTGGCTTGGAAATCCCGTAATTTTTTTTTGTGTGTGTGTGAGGAGTGCTCATTGTCATGGAACCCTAGATATGATCAAGTGTCTTGTTCACCTGTTACTGAGAATGCTTAAATAACGGAACCGACCAATCAATTTTGGCTGATCTATTTTAAATCTGTGGTTAGAGCGGATTTCAAATGACTATTGTGAGTAATTCGTAACTACTTTGTAATTACTCCTATACATTTTATTCAGAATTGGTGTAATTACTTTGCGATTGGTTTCACTACAGTCACGTGAAAACCTCTCTATGTAATCATGATGTAATGGTTGGGATAATCTAGTGGTGAATTCAAACGTTTCCTATCTAATCGCAAAGAGAGCGATCGACATCAAAGGGACGGCTGTAATTCAGACTACTAGAAAACATTTCGAAAACTGGCAAAAAAGTCGTTTCTTTTAACTTGAAATCCACTTAAACAAAAAGGGGACAAAAAAAATAAAAAGCCATTGGAAACTTTAGTGAATGAGAGACCTTTCCCAACATTTCGTGGAAAAGCACGTGACACAACAAAATTACGGGAAGGAAAACGCAGACGTCGGTCGCCCTTCCCGCGATTTTATTTTGAGGTGAGGACATTCGCCTTGTCACACATCAAGCGCCATCTTGTCGAATCTTGGATTTTTCAGCCGATTTATTCAGCATGGAAACGAGGCCAAGCAGGGCGCGGGTTTTGCTCAGGTTGGAAAGCGAAGCCTGGGATTTATGGTACAAAAGTTGACCAAGCTACCAAAAAGTATTCCTTATTTGTTTTAGAACCAAAAAGTTGATTGCCTCATTGCTTTTTTAAGCGTGGATACGTCATCAAAACTAGAAAAAATAGTATCTTGAGAACTGAACAAAGCTAGGTGACCAAAGTTATCTTCGTGACAAGGGGGGTCCAGCACCATAGTCACGTGGCATGACGTCATCGATGACGCCATCAAACATAGAAAAGTTGACATCCCGAGAACGGAGCATCGCTAGTATAGGTGACCAAACTTGGGTAAAGTTAACCGCCTTCGAGCATGGGAGGTGCAACACCAAGGTCACGTGGTATAACGTCATCGATGACGTCATCACAACTAGCAAAATTATCGGTTTTCACGTGACGTCATCAAAAAGCTAACTTGTAAACCAAGAGACCACCAAGAGACCAACAGAGTTGTCCATTCTGTGATGATTATAACTCGATTCAAGGATTCAAGGCACATGAAATTTCGGCACCTTCTGCCAAGTAGATCTCGAGATATCGCCAAAGTTATTGATGTCACACAACACCTGTCACGTATATTCTATTTGCCATATTTCACTCAATTTGTATCGTTCTTACCGTTTTGGCACGTCAGCATGTTACAAAAGTTCATATCTTACCATTCCGATACGATTCTTGTTGATGCGATTGAAAATATCGTTGTTTTGAAGATCCGGTTAATTGGCCGCCTCTACTGGGGCTCCAACATGGCGCCGGTACATACAATCACTATACAAAATGGCACACATTTATTTGCTAATATTTCGCTCGGAAAGTAACCAATCGACCTCAAATTTACCCAGGAAACATAATTTTGTATATTCTTTATAATTCTATTAGGCATCCAGTGTTTAGAAGTTAATTTAGAAAAATAAATTTCGTCACATGACAAGTGAAAAACAACAATTGATCTCGGGACGGGAACTCGCCAGACGACCAAACTTGGGTAAACGGTATCCTCAATAGTCCAGTTTCAGATTCTCTATCTACCGCTGAATAGGCATCAACGGCGCATAAATGCAGTGGGAGCCTCGGTTTGAACCCGAAAATTGCGAATACCAACGAGTCCAAAAAGTTTTGTCTATTGTCTCCATTCAAGCTTCTTCAGTTTCTCGTTGGTATTCACAACTTTTTCTACTTCAAACCAAGGCTCCCACTGTATTTATGCGCTGCCGATGCCTATTCAGCGGTAGATTTGAGAATTCGAAACCATTCTCGTACCCAGAGCTCCCCAGCTCGTCTGCTCGCAGGGGAGGCTCTGGGGACATCCATTTGAGGGTCGTCGCTGATTGGTTGATTTTGAGCATTGGAGCATGCGCTGAAAAGTCTTTCTCTCAGCGGCTCTGTATTAAACCTCGCGCACGCGTCAGTGGCTGTCACCAGAGCCTCCCCCGCGAGGAGACGAGCCGGGGAGCTGTGGGTTCGAGAATGATTCGAAACTGGACTATTTCACCGAGGCACTCGGTGCCTTTGATTTCTGCTTTGCCGGGTCATTCCGGAAACAAAATGGCGGCGCCGTGACAAAGGCAAATCGGCTGTAAGCATGCAAAAGATATGTTATTTGCTTGTGATTAATTTTCTTTGACCAAACGTCGCCTTCAACGCTCGAATCAGTGAGGCACGCAATTAAAGAAAGAAACACAAAGAAAAATTCGTTTTGAAAGGGCATATTACATTGGCCCACAACTGTCACGGCAAAACAAAGAGTTCACGGCAAAATACAATAATTTCACGGCAAAATGCAATATCGTCACGGCAAAATTGATTTTCAAGGCAAACTACGATATTTTCACGGCAAAAGACAATATTTTCAAGGCAAAATACAATATTTTCACGGCAAAATACAATATTTTCACGGCAAAATACAATATCTTCACGGCAAAATACAATGAATTACAGTGATTGACTGGTTTCTTTATTTTGCCGTGTTGTATTTTGCCTTGAAGGTATTGTATTTTGCCGTGTAGATATTGAATTTTGCCGTGAAGATATTGTATTTGCCGCTAAGATATTGTATTTTGCCTTGAAGATATTGTAATTTGCCGTGAATATTGTATTTTGCTGTGAAGATATTGTATTTTGCCGTGTAGATATTGTATTTTGCCGTGAATATTGTATTTTGCTGTGAAGATATTGTATTTTGCCGTGTAGTTATTGTATTTTGCCGTGTAGATATTGTATTTTTCCGTGGACTCTTTGTTTTGACGTGACAGTTGTGGGCCACCGTAGCTCTTAGTTTTCCTTGCTATTCCTGTTGGAACTGTATGTTATTGTAGAGTAGACATATGTTTCGTCAACATTGACTAGTAACGTAACAGAACGTGGTTTTTTTCACTCTTGATAGGAGTACGTATAATTTTATCCCTCAAAACAATCAGTTGTTGTCATATTGTTTCTGTAACCCCATATTATTGGGACAAGTTAGTATAATTACTCAAGTGATTATAAGAATTTCCGCTCGCTGATTGTCGAGAGCTTCTTCGTTTTCTCTCGCTATAATCACCCATAAGTGATTATAACGTTGAAAGGATTGAGAGTGCGCGCTGTCTAAAAACCTTATGAATCACTTGACCTCCGTGATTATCGGCGAATAGCCACCTCGACTTCGTCTCTGTGACTATTCGCCGATAATCACGACGCCTTCGGCGACTAATTGTTAATTAGTTTTAGGTCTATAATATTGCTTTGTAGGCAAAGACTTCCCGACAATGCTAGATGAACAAATAACCAGTTGCCATTGACAGTTTTCTTCCATATAATGCCATTTCTTTAATGTTTTCCATCGTATATTTTATTTAGTTGTTTTTGTATACACGCAAAGCCTCGATTTATTTTCTGACCTCATTTATTTCCTTACATAGCTCAAGAAACGCTCGTGTGCTATGATTAGCAAACCGAAAACCATGAATGAAATAAGTGTGAGGATTTTCTTTGAGTTTTCAGCGTACGGCATACAAATTGCTTAATGCGAGCCATTTTATTTTTCCTAATTTCGCACCTTCTTGAGTTATTTCTATTGATGAATAATAGATGAGAAAGCTGTTTTAAAGTAAGCATTTTTATAAGGGATCTTACTAAACAAACTTACCAGAGACTCTTTGTCGCTAAGCTGCCAACATTTTCATTAAATGTGTGAGTCGGTAAGTTCGAGATATTTTTAAATTTCTGCCAGCACAAAGGAACGAGTTTGTGTAGTAAGTTTTGACTCCAAAAGTTTGGAACTTCCTCATAAAAATATCATTTTTGATAATCAATTTGAGAGTCAATGATGAAAGAGCAAAATGCTGACGACAGTTACAAGTCCAAGTGGCTGATGAAACCTGAAAAAGCCAAGCCCACACAATTACAACGAGAAAAAGATGATTGCAAGAAACTTTTATCGTTGCATAGACGTTTTGAAGACAGAGCCGTAAGACTTTATCGGCGCGGAGTTGTGGATTTAAAAGACGAAGAATACAAAGCGTATTTAAAGACAAGGGAAATACTAGAAACTGGAATAACAAACATGAAATCAGACTTACTACCCATGAAAAAAATTATTAAACGACAAAGATTATATGCGAGGACTTCTGGCAGATGGAGAAAATGAAATGACGGAAATGACTCAAACCGAAGGAGATTTAAACTCGGGGAGAGCGAATTCGCTACGTTTACCAACTCTGGAGGGGATTTCCACAGAAAATAAAGCGATATTCTACACGGCTTTACCTAGAATTCCGCCACTACCGAAAAAAGGGAAGCTTAGACATCCAGTTGTTTTCAAAAGGGGTTCAGAACCCGAAGATTTACATTGGGAGGAAAAAGCAAAGAGTTTAATCAGAACAACGAGGAAGTGCCTGACTGTGACTGCGTTGCTAAGCGACAGAACTAAAGCAAACAACATGGGAGCTATAAGTTCTGTGGATGGCGCCAATTCGAGTATTGGATACACTGTTTTGCCTCAAATTAGGACAACTCCTGCAGAAAATACTGGAGTAGAAAAGCCTTCAAAGAATTTCTCTTCTGATGATGTTGAGCTTTGGGTTGTGCCATATCACCCATTCAGAGTTTCGTTACGGGATATTGAAAGAAAGGGAAAATCTGGAAAGACACCAAACAGTTCAAACGCCCACACAAAAGACAAACTTCGTAGACGTACCAGAAAGAACGAGCGATCACGAACTTACAAGAAGAGCGTGCATTTTAGTGAGTTTTTACACGAAGTTCATTTGTATTCGCCTGCGACGTCGAGTGTAGGGCAAACCCCATGATTAAAGTTATAAACTAGACTTTCTCAAAGTCCTTTACAAAAATCGTGCTTTGTTATAAACGGAAACACTGAAATATTGATATTTGAAGCAACTCTGAAAATAATAATTTTCTGAGTTTCATTTTGAACGAAAGTACATGCACCTGAAAACACAAGTTCTTAAGTTGGTGGCAGGTGTGTCATTTTTTGCATAATGCCACATTGAAGAGGACAACCCAGCCAACATTTACGTATGTTCGATACTTATATAGTAGTCAGCTGTTTGCGAAGACATGGTCCAATAATAATGGTTTGAGCAGCGTAAAGAAAAATCAATACATGCATGAAGAAAACTTATATAATAGTTACCATCCTCATTTCGTGAATTTCGACGTTTTTTTGTACACAGTATATCTTAATGCTTTTTTACCAAATATTTTCAAATCTAACTCACAAAGCGTGAATTCTATTTCATGCCCTATCACTCTCCTAACCTTTCACGTGCCTTTCAATGATGTAACAATGCTTTCGACAAGAAAAAAATTAGCTTTGACATCGAGATAAACACCTTGGGATAATTCAACATACACATGGTATAAAAATATACATATAACATTTATTTTCAAAAAAAATAAGCATTCATAGTTACTTTATGTTTAAAATTAGTTATTTACATCAAATCATAGTATGTAACAAAGTTTCAACTAAGCTGTGACTTTATTGAAGTGCTAAGCACAGGGAGCTCGCCTCAAACGTTTAAACCAAACCCTGTAGGTCCTTACTGCTGAATGGTTTCCCTATAAACAAACTTATTGTAGACGAGAAGCGATTCAGGGCCTAGTGGGCGAGTCTGCACGATGTGATCATAGTTTATAGTACAGGGACACTTACTAACTCTCCTCCTCATAGAAAGCAACATTAACGCAGCACAAAATAAACGCCTTTTTGCCTTATTCGGCAGACAATGTATTCATTTAACTCCATCTATGTTTTATGTTATTCAAACTTTGAGGTGAGCTCTCTGTGTCTAAAGTGCAGCATTGCCTAGATGAAACGCATCTGTGTTTTAAAGTTGACCAATTTAGGCGCAAGTTGTAGCACTATCCCAAGCAATATCTTCGATTTACCCTAAGGTGACTGGCCACTGGATATTTCACAACAACGACAATTCACAACAACGACAAAAAAACTTTAAAAGTCAAACACTTCCTTCTTTACTATGTAATTCATGGTCTGAATATGATATAAATCATTTGTTGTATTTCCTATGTATCTTATTGGTATTTGAAATAAGTCTTATTATTGATATAATCCCGGGGGGAGGGGTACTCCCAAAACTTTTATACGGGGATGCTCGGCCCAGATTCTGGACCCCTTACCCTTCTTTATACCAATTTCAGAGCAAAAAAGGTACCCCTTTCTTATACCAAAGCCGAAAAAGGTACCCCTTTCTTATACCAAGCCTGAGAAATCGGCTTTGTGCTCTGTTAGTCCGTATAGTCCAATATAGTCCAATATAGGGAGTACTCCCCCCCCCCCCCCCCCCCGTTGTTGCCGTTTTCAAGGCAAATTGGGCGATTTACTTTAAGGTTTGCATTTGCAGTGATTTAGCCATTGGTCACCCAAAAACAAGTTTTAGTTGCTACTTCCAGTTTTATAAGTTGCTCAATATGTACTGACTTCATGTAAGAATATGAAATATGATGGTTATTATTTTCTTGTTCTCAAACCTGATCACACTGCCGTCTGCATACGGAACTGTACAAAATACCCCTCAGGCATTTTAATGTCAATTTGCCGTACAGGTGTGGGTGGCGCCGGTGGGGGTGGTGGAAAGGACTCCCCTTCTTTCCCCCTCCCCTCCCTCTCTGAATCTTTGGGTTCTATCTTTAGTGTTTTTAATCCTAAAGCCACATCCGCTGTTCCTTTTCTGTAGCCCTTTGCTCGTTTCGGAGTTTCTTTCTTTTTCGTAGTTCTGATTCCCCAGCCCCCGTATAAAGTTTGTGGAATCCTGATTTTCTCCTTGTTTGTGAGTCTCTGTGTCCCTCGAAGAGGCACGTCTGACTTGTTTTCTTTCACCGATTGCGGCCTTGTAGTCATTTTAGCACGGTTTATTTTTATATTTGAGTCAAACTGCACTCCACTCCTACCCCCGTGGAAATGATCAAATTCTTGTGCAAAACAGGCGGGACAGTCGAACTGGTCTGGCATTGGGCCCAGGCCACTGCTTCCTTTCGATGCCGGCGCGGATTTGCTATCCCTACCCCTACCTACCCGAGCAGCTTCTTGCTTCAAAGCCTGGGTGCCTTTCTTTTGTATTACTTTTTTGGAAGAAATGGGCGAAAATGTTGGTCTAAATGAAGACACATTCATACAACTCTCTTGCGTAAATTTGCTTGCTCTTGAGCGTGTAACAGGACGTGATACAAATCTCCCCCTTACATTCCTCTTGTTCTTCCTGTTAAGTGTTATCTCTCCAGTTCTTGCATTCCTTGGCTCCAATCGTAAATATCTCTCATTGTTACTATCCAAACTCCCGCTTTCTTCATAATTCTCGATTTCTAATGCCGTAATGGGGATACAACCAGTCGTTTGTAAAGGCTTCAAGTTAGGAACTCGTGTTTTGGAGTTCGTAAGAGAAGTGTGCAGATATTTGAGCCTACGTAACGCTTGCGCCGTTGTTTGGTCGTGAAGGTTTCTTCCAAACGCAATCCTGGTGTTCATAGTTGGTTCCCCGTGGTAGACTGAATCGATATCCACGGCATTTAGCTCCCAAAATGTAGTAGTCATTTGTCTTGTAAGTTAACCAAACTTAAAGGTATTCAACATTATCTTGCGGTCTCAAGTTTACTCGCTCCTTGCCGTCGCATAGCGAAGTTCATTTGCTTGACAATGCCTCTCAGTTGATAGAATCTGATTCGGGAGACAAAGGCCCTTTTGCCCTAGAGGTCAATGCCTTTCAAAAACCTAAGAGTTTGTCTCTCAAAGTCTACAGTCTCGCCGCCACTTACTCTCCGATCAACAACAACAGAATATTCCAAGCTACGAAAGGTTCTTCGTTCTTATCAGTGCTACACTCTACGCGTATTGTTTATCTTTGTCTTTTTTTTTTAATTTATTTTCGTCTGAAAACAGCCATAGAATTGATCCATAAACACAGTCACGGCCGGACTATCGAATAAATTAAAGTTGTTTTTGTTAACCTACAGAAAATGCATTGTTTGCTATGTGATTAAACTGTGTGTATTTTTATTTTGTCATCGTCCCTGGGGATAAGCACTGAATCCCAGCATTGATCAACGAAATAATTAGCTGTCAGCTTTAACAAAGCAAATTGCTTCGTTAATAGATTTGTTTGGATTCTGTTAAAACGAGCCAATTTTTCTAGTGCTACAGACGGCTTATTGCGACGCGTTTTGCTGCAAAGAAGTGCCATAATTTTATTAGCTTCGTGTTGATTTATTTATGGAATAAACATTCATTATTTTGGGTAAACAAGTCAGTTTCCTGTGTTTGCTGGATAACAGTGTCAGCTTGTCGCTATGATTATGGGAAAACATGTTTTTTAGCGAGGGTTGTATATATTAGGGGCCGACCATTTAACTTTTAAGAGGGGGCTTTCTGGTCCGTGCAAAATTTTTTTTTATACCTCTGTTATGCGTTGAGAACTTTTTTTCCAATAACAAAGAAGGGTTTTAGTACCATTTTGCTGTTTAAGAATTTTTTCTCGGCGAGTTAAATGGTCGGCCCCTAATCACGGGAGGGGGAAGAAAGGGTAGGTAGCCTTATTGCCATGCACCGGGTCAGCGCATCATTATGTACCGTATTTACTTAAATAAGCGCCGCCCTGAGTAAAGGAACATCTTAAAACCACGAAAATAATAATTGTCACAAAATACAAAAATATTATGTCTGAATGGAAATAGTTAGTTTAAAGGAAGTGCGAATGAACACTAAACTTAGCACAGCAGATTGGTGCAGAATTTTAGGTCGAATTGTGCAAATTAATGTTACAAGCATGAAATTTGGCACAATGACAGAGCTTCAAATTACCTAGCACCTTCGCAGTTAACCACACGCCCAAAATGCCTGTATTTAGCACATTCGACGTCTTTTTTGGTTTTTAGTAATTTTTCACACGTGCGAATTACGATGTTTCCCTGGCCGAAATCCTGATAAAACACTAAAGTTTATATAATAAAAATCATTTTTTTTGTGTCTAAATTTAGATGATCGAGGCACTGAAACAAGGCTCGACTCAATTCTTGAATGGCGTCTATTATTCATCTGTCTGTTTGTTTGTTTATTTAGTTATTTATTTAGTTATTTATTTAGTATTGTTGATCTATTGATATACTTGTTCATATTGTTGTTTGTTTGTTACTTGTTTGTTTCTTTGTTTCCTTGTCTGTTGTTTATATTATTGCCTGGTGACGTCAGGTCACACTTGGGAGTGCAGAACTTCAGGGGCCGGTTCCTGAAAGGGTGGATAAAGTTATCCATGGATAAAGGTTTTCTGTTGTATAGGATTTGTACAGGATTTATCCGTTGGATAACCATTTTTCTACAGATAACTCTTAGCTAACCTTCTAGGAACCGGCCCCAGGACGTCAAGTTGATCCCAGAACACCAGACAGTCAAAACCAATACCTTGCCCATACTAATCTATTTTAAATCACAAAATTGTACTAAGCAATGAACCAGGCAACCAGGTGTCACTTCACGAAATACTTATCTCTAGTCAAGACAATACTGCTGAAACTTCATTAAAATCGGTCATTGTTGATTGCAGGCGATAATCCTTCTATTTAACTTCCTAATATTGGTTGCCATCATATCTAGTCTTACTGGGTGTTTATATTGTTTACCGCAAACAAACTTTAGTTGTTTCGACCAATAATTCGGTGCCCAAAACTTTGACAACTTCCTGTTGAGTTTTCATTTCGTAAACTAGCTTTCATATTCTGTGGATGTGTGGTTTCTATAAGGTGTCAAGTTTGTTAGAAATGCTAATTTTCCAGAGTAATTTTGTGGAGCGTGGTAAATAAGTTTAAGAGAATTTGGAAGAAGATTGTAACACGTTTTGGGTGGATTCGCACCTCACAAAAACAAATAAGGAGCGCATGATTTACCGTTTGACATTGATAATATCAAACCATATGCTGCTTTAGTGCTAGACTAACTCTTGGGGAAACAAATTGTATTTCGAGGAAACCTACCAAAGAACTGGATTTGCGGGCGTGTGGCTTATAACTGCTTGTGGTCTACGACTGTTATAACAGTTATCACCAAACATCGCTTTATGTGTCGCATTGTAATGCTCTGACGATGTAATGATGAACTCAGACGGAGGAAAGACTTTGAAAGCCTCCCTATAGAGTACGCAGAGTTTCTGTTGGATGTTTTCCTATTGGTCGTTGTTCACTGCGTTTTTCTTGCCAGTCAAGCAAATATTCGATTTGTCTTTAGCCACTGATAGTTACCTGCAACTGAAAATTAATTGAGCACCACATTTGAGAGGACCTTAAAGTATAGACATTCTTATAAACTGTTAATAATCGGGTGCATTTGTGCATGTACCAGACATTTGATTTTGGAAGATCGGTCAGCTTGGGATTCTGAGATAGAGGAACAATAGACGATTATAAGGATTGGCGAAGGACTACGAAGTCGAATTAATTTAAAAGTAAACTGCATTCGTTATGATAACAACTGAATAGGGGTAAAAAAAAATGGTCAAATCCAGGAAAAAAGTAAGGACAATTTGCCAATCTTCTGAACTTTGAGAAAGGACTACTCCTCGTATCAGAGATTATTGCTTTATAGGTTCTGGTGTCTGGCAATTTTCTGTCGAGGAAAAGGTCAACTTTACCATAGCAACAATGAAAACAGGTGTTGTTTGCAGAGATGAGGCCGTTTGAATGCGTTCAAGCTGCTACGATTTATGGAAGAACTAAGAATATCTGAGTCAGAAGCTTGTATATAACACCCAAGGGAAATGGCAACACCAATTACCAAAGCATTTTTCGAGAATCGTAAACAATATCCTAAGAAACCACCACTGTTTGATGAAGACCCGAGTTATGAACTACCAGCTGTGGACATCCTGTCGATATGCTCGCGCGCTGTTAATGGCACCATGTCGGGTGAAAAGAAAACGAAACAAAAGCTTTTCTCGCAGACTAATGTACAATATATGTTCACTGCGTCGAATTTCGGGATCGACGGCAGTTCGCCTCCTCTCATACGAAGCTGGTGTTATAAACCTACGCCTTTTAAGAAGAAGTCGTCTTCAGAGAGACAACAAATATCACCAAGCGGACTTACAAGAGAAAAAATTAGAAGAACCCGGAGTGAAAATGCATTTAGAGATCGGGACTTGTTGCACTTTCAGAACCCAAAGTCAGGCTTCTCGAGCCCTTGCTTTCGCAATTCCGATACGCCAGTGCGGTGTCGACTGCAGAGTTATCCTCCGGCGGTGAGGACTATGAATGAACTGGGGCTATCTACATGTAGTCCAGCGCCAGATATGTTGGTCACTCGCGCCAGCTTGTTCAAGAGACCGCGCAAAAAACCACCGAGTTTCAAATTAGATGATGTAAAGGCCAACAATGTCATCGATAAGGAAAAAGAAATTAAACGGTCATGTTCTGTAGATTCTAGACTGTATTCTTTGCATAAAGACAGTCTAACAGATATCAGAAGAAGCGAGGAAGCTAACAACGAACAAACTCATAACGAAAACTCATTTCGTGCTCTGGAAAGTGGATGCTCATATTTCGCCAAGAAGATGTGGTTCGCGGAACAAGAATTCGAGGAGTTAATATCGGAGTATAGTCCGCGAAGAAACACAAGTAATTACCCAAATAGATCGTTAGGCTTAGTGATGGACAAAGATACAAGGAATAACAACAGTGATGCGTGTCTTTCTCCTACAGTTAAAAAGATTGATATAAAGTTACCGTGTCTGGAATAGACTACTTTCGATATATTAAAATTCCAACTTGAATACGAGGGGCAAGCCGAACCAATTACTAAGTAATTACACAATTGTATTTACTACAGAATTTGATTGGCTGAGAAAAACGAGTAGCCAATGAGAACGCAAAGCAATCGCAATTACATAACAAGTGTTGACAGTCATGTGAAATCCGCTCTGTACTAATGGACTGTTGGGATACCTTTGTTGGGATACCTTTGTCTTCGGCGCGAATGTGATGGCGCGAAGTTGCACTATCACAACTGTCTGTTGTAGCCCGCAGTGCGTCATGGGAGAAACGAGGTAATGAAGCATCAACACACACTTGGTTCCCTGTGTCGGTTCCCTGTGTCGGTTCCCTGTGTCGGTTCCCTGTGTGGGTTCCCTGTGTATGGGTTCCCTATGTGGGTTCCCTATGTGGGTTCCCTGTGTACAACGTGTTATTTTCGCCAAAATCTACGACGATAGTGCAATCACGTTCCCTAAAGATTTCGTTTCTCGTTACAAGCGGGGAAAAGGGTATTAAACAAAATTGTGCATTGTTTTGAAAGAAAAAAAATGTACGAGTTAGTAAAAGGCTTTTCGTGTTCACCTGGCATTAGTCACATATTATTATATATATGTATTTAAGAAGTCATTGATGCGGTGAATTGTGAAAGAGGCGAAGGATAAACTTGTCTACATCATTATAAGTGTTCATATAATATACTGTCTTTAACAAAACTTGAGGCTGAGTTTCATGATTGACTCATCTTGCATACCTAAGATGTATCTAAATAAATGTTTATCATCAAATTTTCGAAAAGAACTATTCACTGATCGCAAAGCTGCACTTTCTTAGAGTGACGACAAGACATCAGTGCATGAAACTCATCCCCGACCACAGGCAGCCCAAGCTTACAATCTGTGTATTAAATATGTGGGAACTGTAAGAATGAATTTTATATCGTTTATCTGAGAAAATAAAGATATTTATATCACATACCTTCATTTGAGTCTTTCTTCCTTCCCTTTGTGACACTTTGGGTTGAAATAGTGACATTTTCACATTTGCTCCCGGTGTCTATAAAGATTTGGAAGGCTGGCAACTCAGGCGCCATTTTGACAAATACCACGCTATAAACACGCTACCAGCTGTATTCGAGGCCCCGAATTCCACTCAATTTTCAATTATTTTGGCATTTGACCTCGGGGAAACATTAAAGTCAGATGATGTAGCTTTCCTACCAACTGAGCTATAACTTTCGAATTTGCTTTTTTCACGTTCTATTTTAACCTTTTTAAAAAATTAAACCGGCAAAAGCGATGTTCAGTACGATCTGCTGAAAAGTTTGCGAGTCACGCCACTCTTCCGACTTCTTGCCGACGGCCCGAAACCTTGGACCGTGATCGGCGTAGTGTGTCGGTTCAGGGAAGAATCCTACGACGTTCGCAAAATAAATAAATAAATTCTCGCCCAGACCTCTTGGGACTTATCGCTACACTTTCAAGGTTTCGGGCCGTCGGCAAGAAGTCGGAAGAGTGGCGTGACTCGCAAACTTTTCAGCAGATCGTACTGAACATCACTTTTCCCGGTTTAATTTTTAAAAAAGGTTAAAATAGAACGTGAAAATAGCAAATTCGAAAGTTATAGCTCAGTTGGTAGGAAAGATACATCATCTGACTTTAATGTTTCCGAGGTCAAATGCCAAATAATTGAAAATTGAGTGGAATTCGGGGCCTCGAATACAGCTGGTAGCGTGTTTAGCGTGGTATTTGTCAAAATGGCGCCTGAGTTGCCAGCCTTCCAAATCTTTATAGACACCGGGAGCAAATGTGAAAATGTCACTATTTCAACCCAAAGTGGCATAAAGGGAAGGAAGAAAGACTCAAATGAAGGTATGTGATATAAATATCTTTATTTTCTCAGATAAACGATATAAAATTCATTCTTACAGTTCCCACATATTTAATACACAGATTGTAAGCTTGGGCTGCCTGTGCCCCGATCAGATGATCGGCCGCTTGGAATCTCCATCGAAAACGTCGTAAGTAAAGTAGGCATCTTACGATCCATCGCATGACTGCATAAGACCTAACCTAAGCAGTAAGTATCAGATATCCTTGTATCTCTTTATCTCCGTATCTCTATATCTTCGTATCTCTGTATCTTCGTATCTGCAAGTCTTGAAGGATAAACTACTTGTATCTCTGTCGCATGCAGAGATTCTTGTCAACGAAGCTGAAGACACGTAGCAAGCAGGGGGAGTTTGGTTTTATTTCTTTCATTAAACTTTGCTTTGGAATTTATGTGGTATTAAAATATCCTGTGAGATTCATTTGATGCAATTTGCCGAGCTCTACGATATTCATCCTAGCTCCTCTGTTACAGTTATAATTAAAGTAGAAATAAAGAGCGACATTGTAAATAAATGAGCTATAATGAGTGCTGCAATTCATGGAGACTGTACCAGGCAACAATATTCACTTAATGACTGCTTCCGAGGGAAACAGCGAGTTTTGTTTTCCCGAGAATATCGATGTTTCCCGAGACGAATCCCGAGGGTGCAGTCATTAAGTGTTTTATTATATAGCAAACAGAAAATACGGTAAACATAGTTCGCCGAAATTTCTCGCTTTAGCGATGTCGCCCGCGAGGGCAACAATTTTTTAACTGTAGCCCGCGCGGGCTACATTGAATTTGTAGCCCGCCACGTGACCATGATAGAACCAATCAGAGCGCGCGCCTTGATCGATGTCCTGGGGACATTTTGGTGTCAATGACATGTCAGTGTTAACGGCCCAGTTTCCATGGCAACCAATTTTTGACATGCATGTTTTGCAAAAGTCGAAAAAACGTGAATTTTTCATATTTCAAGCTTAATGTTGGACACATTGCCCAATTTATGACTATCAGAGCTTGTACTCATTAGTAATTTATGTACAGGCTAATTAATTTTTGGCACAAAATCTTTGGGGGGAGGGGTAGGGGTATTTTGTTCATTTTAACATATGGTCTAAAACTAGCTCTGGGATTCACAAATATCCTTTTAATTCAACTTTTTGAATGTCAAACACTTCTTTGATGAGTATTTTGTACATTCTGACCATTTTTTCTCATTGAGTATTTATCTGAAGAGTCAAATGGAAATTAAATGAAATCCAAGATGGCGGATCCAAGATGGCGGACAATATTTTCAAAAGTCGTCATTATGACGCAAGTTTAATAAAATTTATGTGTTAATGTCACAAATTATTACATTTACATTATCTTGATGTTAATTAGTTGGCTTTTAGAGTATTATGTACCAAGTTTTTGGAAGTTAATTAAAATTACTTAAAAATTGATAAAAAATTGAGAATGACGTCATTGTGACGTCACATTTTGCTCCCACGTGACAAAAATGGATGTGGTGACTTCTTAGGCTCATGGTCATTGTGTAAAAGTTTGATGATCATAGCTCCAGTCACAGATGGTCAAAAAAGCCCAGTCTGAATAGGGTTAACAAGAGTAAGAATCTTTCGTACCTATATTTGTCCACATCACAGTCAGAAAAGTGTCTATTTTTAGATTTGAATTTCGCGCGCGAAAGTATTCGAATACTCAGAGGTTCTACCAATCAGAATGCAGCTTGCTGTGACGTAAGCGTAGGTGTCAAGAAAGGGAAAGCGCTGAGTTTTCGCTGAAGGGAAAAACAGTCCTCGTACACACTCGTTATTAGTAACCTGCCAAGACAAGCTTTTCCCCTTGACAGAGTTAGACATTAGAAGCAGATGTACTTGGCTAGATAAAATGGAGAAGAGATAAGGGAAGATTCGAGTGAATATCCTGAAGAATCGGAGATTTTCTGGACTTCAGAAAGCGAGAGTATTAGCTGAAGGAGAAAGCTCGGGTGAGAGGTGAAAAAAGACGGCGAAGACAGCGAACAAGTTTACCAGTTCTGGTAGCAAAAGAAAACAGCAACAGAAAACTATAATACTGCAAAGGTATAGAAGAGCTAGTTGCTGTATGAATTTTGAGGCCCTGGAAGCGACCAACTTCTCGACAAACTAACACGGACAACAAGAATAGCAGCGTTTCCAGCTCGCGAAAAATTTGCGGACCTTCTGCTGAATGAATGTCGACAAAAAAACAACTTTAGTTTTAATGGCAGGGTTTTGCAGAAAGCTTTCAACTCTAACAGAGGAATTCTTAAAAGTGATTGCAACAGACAGGAAAGCTCACTTTGCCTGCTGCTGGGTGAAAATAATCGAAAATTCTCGTAGTGGGCAATCAACTCAAGAATGTATTTGAGCGCCAAGTTTAGCGAATTCCTTTAACTTTCTTACAAGACATCAAGTCTCTCTACGACTCTACTCGTTTGATGAATGAAGGACACTGAACGATTTTCGAGGCAGCCTTTTCTTCCGTCTGTGGATATTTTTATATCCTCGTTTAAAAACGAGGTAGCTTTAATTTCAACTGCTGCCAACTCACAAAGATACCGTACAAACAGTACAAAGTTTCTATAAAAAATGTGTCTCAAGCATCATTGTCATTGATAAATAAAAGCGAATTTAAGCTCGGAGAGTGTATTAAAGCGATCTGGTATCCAATCTGCCTGGCTGATACTAGAAAAAAAACGGACAAACGGATATTTATCAGCTAAAGAGAACGACCTGCAAACTGCAGACAGATATTTTAATATCTTAAAGTTATCGATGCTTTAATATCTAAAGTCATCGATGCTGATTTCAGGCCGAAGCTGAAATCATATTCATTAGCCTCCAAACGCGGCGCAGTATTATAAACAAGCGGGAAAATTGCCATATTATATTTTTGCTCCATATTATATAAAATTAATTTCTCTAACAAGAAATGTTTTGCTACTGAACACGCAGTCAAAATTGGGGGGATAAATGAAAGTTTCTCTCTGAGGTAGATAGGTTTATTTAAAAGCATTGCAACCATTAGGGTTGAATTACGCTAGTTTACAATAATAAATACTACTAATAATACATTGATAATAATAAAACTAATAAATATAAATTATGATGATTGTATGTACATATATAAACTCTAAATATTGAAAAGGTAGCAGCTGAAATTGGATAAAAATATTACTTACTCTAAAAATTGATTTAAAGCATTAAAAACTATAAAACTATTCCGAAACCTGTTTGTTTTGGCCTTAGGAACTGCAAAGGCCCGCCTCCTCCTTAGATTGGTGTTACACTCGTTCTTTGGAGGCAGAAGATTGTGAAGTTTGTGGCTCGGTTCAGTTATCTCCTGGAAGAGCTTGATTGTTAAATTGCCTCACGCCTGTCCTGCAGGGTGGGAGACCTGTGTCCTCTAGGGCCTGTGAATAACACTTCTCGTGAAAGATGATGCGAAGCGCGCGCTTTTGGCAGGATTCTAAATCCGATGGCAGGTACTTTGGTAAGCTGTTGTGGAACAGCGCGCATGCGTATTCTGTTACCGGTCTGATGCATGAAAGGAAGAAAGTAATAAGCTCATTAGGCGTTATCTGAGCGCGCTTTAGTTGACCTAGGAAGTAAAGGCGCTTGTTGACTTTCTTAAGTATTTCTCCGACATGTACATTCCATTTAAGGTCACTAGAGAAGTTAACACCTAAAACCTTAGCCTGATTAACACATTCAAGTTGCTTGTTGTTAATCATAATAAGGTCAAAGTTAGGCGCTGATTGCCTTTATGCTGTACTCGGTACTGTAGTTCCTCAAATCCCCTCTTGATTCTTCTGAATTCATCGTATACCCACCAGACAAAAAACAGAATATCCTACCTGAATTCTGCGACTTTAAAGGTTTTCGATTGATCTGCGATTTAATTTTAGGCTGGATCTCACACTCTTCGCGTGGTGGGAAAGCGGGAACCCTGTGGCAGGCGCGTTTTCGCGGGAAACCTTGTTCTAAAAATAGACACTTTTCTGACGGTGATTCGTGCGCATATAATAAATATGGAAACTCTTGGTAATAATTATTATTAGTATATACTACACGGGAACCTCCATAGATCGCGCGTTTTGATTGGTTCGCTATCTCGGTATATTGCCACAATATTCCGAGATCGAAAGCATTATCCCGAGATTGAGAAGCCCGAGTGCAGGTGGTTCGGATATTTTTACTTTCTAAAGGAACTATCTGATTCGAAATGCAACGGAAAAATCCTTCCAATTAACTTATGTTGTCTCTTTAGTTTTTCAAGGTGAATCAGAGAGAGAATGTATTTCTTGAACTTTGAAAACTTGCTGTTCTTGTTTTTCAGTTCTTCGGAATCAGAGGTCGATGATTCGTTCACGGCACTTTTGAGAGACGAATTATTTACATTCACAACAACATATTAATTAAGGCAATCTTGTCGAAAACATATCTACTTTGCCGAACATTTACATGTACCTGTAGGTTGAAAGGCACAGTAAATCGTAGAAGCAAGTCATTGAGTGCAGTTTAAGAGAGAATTTCAGTTAAGCTTACCGTCGACATGTTGATTCACTTGATCACGAGCCATCCGACATCAAACGTATTTAAAGTGGTCTCTCTTTTTATGAACAAGGTCCCAGAGTTTGAAAAGGCAAAGTGTTTTCAGCGAAGCAACTCTGCAAGGCACAAAATGCGAATTTATCCCTCGAATACATCCTTGCAACCTTCTAAAAACTTAAATCATTTATCGTAGTCGATATGAAGGTTTTAAAACAAGTGTTTTCTAGCGTTTTTGCTTCTCTAAAACAGCAGCAAGTTTCCACCATGTGTTTAGTAGCCGAATGCTTGTAGTGAAGTCTGACGTAATGTCACGTGCGTGACAAACGTCACGCATACAGAAAGAGGCTACAAAATGTCGGCAAATGCCACATTTAGTATTTTTTGGAGTGTTCCCGTGTAGTATATACTAAAACAATTATTCTCCTCAGGCTCAGTGAATAGTGGCGAATAGTCTATTCGCCACTATTCACTTCGCCTTCGGCGAATAATTGTTAATTATCTAAACTATTATAATCGGGTTGTCTGCGCAAATGTTTCTGATTGGCTAAATCAGTCTCCGAGAGCAACACTGAAATGGCTTCCCTCACCACAGCTTTGTGTCCTCAGTCGCATGAAGATGTGCTTTTCAAAAGCAAAACATAGATTATCTATCATTCGAAAGCTCTAGAATTTAAAAACTTTTAGTAGACAAATAAAGTGTAGAAACTTAATTGTTGTCTTGAGCTAAACAATTGCCCACACGTTTCGAAATAACTGAACAGGGGTGGATCTAGGAATTTTTTTGACTTGTGCCACCCTCGAGCCCACTCACATATGTTTTGTCATTTTCAAAAATTTCCAGTAACAACCTGAGTTGCCTTTCCAGATTAATGTTCTTATCCCTGTGGACATAGTACATGTAAGGTATCGTTGTCCAAAATGTCAACTTATTTTTGTCTAACCTGTTGGCCATGGAGTTACGACCGCATTCTTCGGCAAACATAGAGCAGGGGAGGCAGAAAGCTCCGTCAAGGTATTTTGAATTTACCAGCCAAGAGACTCTGCTTTCTTCTTTCGACTTTGCAGAATCCGCCTTCCTCACGCTTGTTTTCTCAGAAAATAAACATGTTTCTGATTTTCTTTGATCCGAAAAACCATTATGATCAGGAATAAAACACCAAAATCAGATGAAGAACACTTCTCCTTACGACAAGTCGGATCAAGCAGCCATTTTTAGAGGATTGCAGTTCTTTTTCATCGAATAGTGTTTTGTTATACATTGATGGCGGCCGGGAACAGAATCGCAAGCGTCTTTCTACCAGTTTCCAACTAGTGCCAGCTACAACATTAGCCAATAGAATTCGACTTTGACTAGTACCAAAAAACAAAGCTCACTAGTGCCGGCCGATGAAATGCGCGTTTGAGCTGTGCCACATGTCCAGCAGATAAGAACAGCCCCCGTAGGACCCTACCCTAATACACAAATTGTGTTTGTCTCACTTCCTTTGCGTGACCAACCAAAGGTCACAAACCAAATAGGCCGGGACAGGTTTTTAATTGCGCGCGAGAGATTTGTACGTTTTTTAAAAAAAATTGTACGTTTCTAAAATAAATTTTTATTTGTAATGTTTATCTTTCTTTATTTATAAACAACATTGACTAGTTCCATGGAATAGGAGTAACTAGTCTTTGCGGATTTTTACTTATATAAATTTCTGTATTTTTTTGTACTTCCAAAAGTTTGACTAGTTCCATGGAATAAGTGGCACTACTCTGGATCCACCTCTGCTGAATATGCGATAGTTTCTTGGATTAAAAGAAAACCACAGAAGCCTTCGCCAAAACACAGTTGTGCCGCTCAAAAATTATAAAAACACAAAGCTCAAAAGAAATCCCTGCATAAAGTAATTGTTTATGTGCTTTTAATATGACTAATAAAGAACGTACGTCTAAATGGAGTCCAATAACAATCGAGCTAGCGCGCCCGTTCGCCGGTCATTTCAGTCAATCAGCGTACAGCACTGTTTACAATTTCGATTTTTCAAGAGCTGTTGTGTTTTCTGACGAAAAGGAAATGCTTTGAAAAATGCATAAATACGGCAAAATTGTGAAATATTTTGCAAATTTGAAACATTTACCCTATCTTATGTAATGCCGAAACAAAATATCATTCTGCTGAGTCTTCTAGCGTCACGAAGTGACGGGCTCTTTTCTTGTTATCATTAAATTACAGGACAATTTTCTAATGGTCAATTTTCATAGTCAAGGGCCAACTAGGTCATGATTTTAGGAGAGATCATTTGTTGGATATCTATAATTTCAAATTGTAACAACGATGAGCAACTAGAACAATCGAAGGGAGTGACAAAACAGGCATAATTTCTGGCTATCCTGAAAACGGCGATTCTGATACAAAGGAACCACAATTAAAACATTTCCTTCCCAATATTCCATGCCATGCTTAGGGAAGCGGTCAAAACATTTGTACTCGACTGGGACCCGATTTAAGGTGGGTGGGGTGGTGTATGCCGCAACCAACCTTCTTTTAGGGAAAGATGCCCATTTTTAACTGCAAATATCTAGCAAAATAATAAATGAATACAAAAGATAGGCTCAGCACCGTCTTCTTTATAGCGAGAGCAACACATCCACGCAATAACATCCAACATTCCTTACTTGAGAAAATGGGCATTGAAAAACAGGTGGGGATGGGATGGTACAACCAGGGACCTACCACCTCCCTTGATAAAATCGGGCCCCGGTCGAGTACAAATGTTTTGACCACTTCCCTTATATATACCTAATCGAATGGTCCCTGGATTTTGATTATGGCATCAAATATTGTATATCGTGCTGAATATATCATAGAGGATATTTAACAAATGTCCTCTGTTTTTTCCGTGGCATGTCCTCTTATATACCACGGAATGACGTAATAAAGTGGTCAAAATGTTGTTGACTCACGAGGCGCAGTCGAGTTGGTCCGCAGTACATTTTGACCACTTTAGCTATACGGGTATGTGCCGCCAAACGGGGTCCCGATTTCTTCCTCCAGCCGATAGAACGGGGTATCGTTTAGGAACCGTCCTCTAGAACGGGGTATGATAATGAAGACCACCCAGTAAAATGGCCTAAAATGTCTTCAAGGAAGCGACCCGGCGGTCACGTATTGTTTTATCAAATGTAAAGAATCCAACAAGCTATAACATTCTATTACAGATAAAACCGTAACAAGTAAAGAACAAATTTTGATTTACAGGTATCATTAACTTCTCTTTAGAACGGGGTCTCATTTTGGGTGCAAAAAAATTGAACGTGGTAGCTTTTCTTCAAACAATCGTTTTAGAACGGGGTCCGCATTTGAAATTCGCAGCGGCACATACCCGCCCTTTATCAAGCCAAGTACCCCGGGGGAGCTCGGGTACGTGAATGTCCCAAACGTTCTTCGGTCTTGATTGTTTTGAAGTGTTCTAGACTATAGGTTTTCCATCAGTCAGTAAAAGTAAGACGTTTTATCAATGATCATTTGCTTTATTATACATTTTGAAAAACATTCAACCACGAATGAGTTTCGAATCATCCGTCAATAATCCGAAATAGATACAAACAACTAGATCAAATAACCGAAAAATGTAACTTCAAACAGCTATCTGTTCAAAAATTCTCAGAGGAACATTTCTAAAATGTGTATCAAACCAAATCTTCCAGAGACTAATAACCGCGCGCAGCTAGAATCATATTTTTTTTAGTTACGACTTCACCTCTGCCGCTCATTGCTGGAGCTATTGATGGTGTAACCTTGAACATGCAAGCTGCTAGCAGGGGCGCCGCGTGGTCATTTTATCAAGTACGCACAAATGCACATATCCGGTCAAAAACGCTATGTGAATTCAAGCAAAGAAAGCGTCTTGCCCTTGTTTTGAGCAAACGTTGCGCCATTCTCTTACCCAGAGCTCCCCGGCTCGTCTCCTCGCGGGGGAGGCTCTGGTGACAGCCACTGACGCATGCGCGAGATTTTATACAGAGCCGTTGAGAGAAAGATATTTCTGCGCATGCACCAACGTTCAACATCAGCCAATCAGCAAAAGTCCTCAAATGGATGTCACCAGAGCCTCCCCTGCGAGGAGACGAGTCGGGGAGCTCTGAATGACGTTGCGCAAACAAAACCTTTTTGTTGGATAATCGAGCATGTGCTCAGTAGCGTTACGCACGTGCGTATATGCGTATAGGATGCTGCGTGCCTGGCTGGCTGTCGAAACAGAAAAACGCCACAATGTCTAGCTAGATAAATTTAAGGTAACTCATGCGAAAGTCAGAGCGCATTTCGCGAAAATATATTTTCGTCTACAACTTTAAGAATATGCTCGCTATGAACTTCAATCTTGGAGAATATAAGCAGGTATGTTTTGGGAATATGAACGCATTATCAGATCTCCATTAGCGTTAATACTTTTAATAATATCTGAGCTTAAATGGACCCCTTCCTTGAGAGATCAACTCTAAAGTTAACTTTGCTTCCAACGAATTTCTTGAAACTTCGTTAAGGTCTCGGTCAGGGAAAACGACATGCTTGCGACCTCGTCGCGTCGCAAATTATGCTATGATAATCAGGTATATATCGTGTTAAAGCTGAAAGATTGTTCTATATCTAATGAAGTTGTTCATTTTAGCGAAGTTTGCATTTTCCTTATACCTTTACGTCCCCTAACTAAAAATTACCTTGTTTACTTGAGACGCTCCAGACCATTAGCGATTTGTTGCACACTTTCACACTTTGTCGGATTTTAATCTTGGAGAAATGAACTGCAAACCGTGTGAGCGATTCTCGATATTTTGCATATTTACGAAAATATTATGTCGCAAAGTTGAAAGTCGCAAATTTTTCAGTTTGCTGCCGCTAAATTTATCATAAAAACATTTTCAAGTAAAAATAAAATTTCCTCACACAGTTTTTTAGGTGTTATCATCTTCTATAAACGACACAGAAAATTTGACGCCGATATCTTAAATTGTGCGAGGTCAGTAGCTTCGCGAAGGTGAAAACTTGACCTAAAATTTAAGTGCTAGAAAAAGCGTGTAAAAGTTAATTAAAATATAGAAAATGAGTGGCGGGCAATACAAAAGAATGGGCTATAGAAGCCTAGGAAAACAGTTGACGCGTCACTGAGGTTTTAGAAATATACTTTAGGATTCTATTAACTGAATTCGAGGAAAAAAGTCGTATTATGGATTTTTAATTATTTACCCTGACCAAGACCTTAACACTTAGTCCAACTGACTTCAATATGATTAACGGAGCTTCGTTCAAAAATACCAGCAACTTTTTTTGCGCGGGGTTGATCTCTCAAGGAAAGGGTCAATTTAAGCTCAGATATTATTAAAAGTATTAACGCTAATAAAGATCTGATAATGCGTACATGTTGCCAAACGATACCTGCTTATATTCTCCAAGATTGAAGTTCATAGCGAGTATATTTTTAAAGTTGTAGACGAAAATTTTTCGCGAAATGCGCTCTGACTTTCGCATGAGTCTAATGAGACTCGTTATTACTTTTTCCAATACAGCTTACCCCTTGCGCAACGAGGATTACTTCTACGGGAAGTTTTTTCCAGATTCCGCCTCTATCAAAAAATAATTACGGATAAAAACAAGGGAGTTGGCTTGTATCTTGAGGAGGACGTTACAGAGGTGTATTATGTAAAATATTATCGCAAGGAATTATCTAACGATGAAGAAATGTTTAAAAAATACTAAAGAAAATATGAAAACAATTTCAGCTCATCCCCTCAAAAAAAAAATAAAGGTACTTCTTTCAAATCTGAAAAGTGCATTACCAACTAATCCACAGCGGACAGTAGAAGTTTTCAATTTTACGAAATGTTTTAGACTTAAAATCGTGTCTGTACATATAGCAATCTGCCGCCCGCACATCCTTGATAGTATAATTAAATAATATCAAAACTCATCAAGATTTTCCCTGATCTGACATTCTAGAAAAACCTACTAGACCATTATACATCTGACTAATATGATAAAAACAACACTTGTGGATGTGTTATTTCAGCAAAAAGTTTATCCTACTTGGGCGTACTAATCCTGTATTTTGACTATTAGCAGTGATTACCTGAAAGTATTATTGGGAATAATGAGCGATGGGCGATCTTAATGTCAACCTATTCAAACAGTTTGTAGATATAGCATACTTACACAAAACATGACCACGATATGCAAAAATGCACCGAGCCACCAAGGTCAAGTCCCATACGCCTTTTATACATCCATATATATGGGTCGTATTACAGGGTATTTTAGTGTTGTTGTGAATTTTCCCTTTTCATTGGAATCATTTATCGTGACTTTTGAATGTTTAAAGTTATGGGGATTTTTTTCTAATCTTGATATATGTTTATCTAGATGAAGATCTCTTCGTGTACTTCCAGCTGTTTTGCTTGGAAATGATTGCTGCGTAAGTGCTCATCGTTTAGCGCTTGTAAACTGTCCTACATGCCACTACAATATTATTAATACCTGCAAGTCCCCTACAGAGACAGACATTGGAATGCCAATGTTTCTGATTTGTGGCTTATCAAACTAAATTATACAGATATTACTCACATATTCTGAAGGACTGAAAGTCGACGAGAAGTGTGACGAAATTTATCCACCATTGATCACTTATGAGTTCTTGGAAAAGGTACGGATCTTATCAAGCTGTACATTGTCTACATTGGTGTTCTTCCTATTAAAATTGGCCGTAGTATCTAAAAGGCATTATACAGATGTGATAATGATTTCTACAGATCTCAAAATATAACATTCGTCTTCGTTATTTTCAAAGGAAGCCAAGATCTATTGAACAAGCCCAATATCATCGAATGCAGATATTTGTCGTAAAAGTAAGTAACTTTGCAGCTACGCTATTGTTAATTTGTTCTGCTGTTTTACTTTATACTGCATTACATGTCAAAATAGAAGATATTCATACGTGTTTGTTTATAAAGTTTTAAATTCTACTCTTGATGTATGTTTTAGAATGTCGACATCCGGTTCGGCTTTTTTTTGTGCATAAAAGTTGTCGGGAACAATAAACACAGTAAACATCATAAAAAGCATTTATAAACAGAACTGTGAAAGCACATACGAAACAAACGTTTATTGCATGAAAACTTTAATGACAGTGTTAATAAAAAATATTGAAAAAGTCAATACTTTTCATTTAAGTGTATCGAAAAACTGGTCCTTAATGGTTTCTTCTGTTTTCGCTTTACTTCAATCGTCGTGTCGTTGGTTGCGTTAAATTTGTTTAAATTCTGGAATGAAAGGCAAGGCAACGTTGATATTGGAAAGGCAACAAATATTATTAGCGGAGCTCCAGCGCGGGCCGAAGGCCCGCGCAAGCGGAGCACCATACCTAAGGGAAAAACGTATAGTATACTATCGAGTTGATTCTTGAACGTCACGGGCATTATGCATCATTTTGATGACGTCATTGATGACGTAAGGGCACGTAGCTTTGGTATAGAGTTCCTCTCATAGTCTTTGAAAGTTTGTCCAAGTTTGGCTTCTATAGAAGCTACCCTTCGGGAGATATGATTTTTTCTTTATTTTTTCTGGCATTAACCCTTTCAATCCCAAACCGGCCCAAACCGCCCTTTGGTACACTCAGGAACTTGAAAGTGTCTATCATAAAACTCACGGCAAAATGACACCTTAATATCTGGTGATTTGTGTAGAAGAGTGATTTTTCTACTGACCAGAGAAGACAAGTGGATCAGCGGCTCGGATTTCTCTCAATAACTCGCGATTTTTGACATGCAAAAACACATGCTACACTGAGCACAAGGAGCCGTTTTTTCACATAAATTTCTAGACTAAATCAAACACAATCAACAAGCCACAGACTTAACTTAAAAGTACCTTTAATCCTTAGCTCTGACCTGAAGTTTCTCCTCTGCAAGTGTACATTCAAGGAAAATATGGCGCTTTGAACTTTGAAGCGACTGAACAACAAAGCAACACAAAACCCTTGCGCTCGGGATACCTGTGGTAAACCAATGAAATTTCACAGCGGTTCCCCCTGTATTGACAGGTTAGACGAAAGACTTATATAAGTCTTTTTGCCCTGCGACAATTAAAAGCAAAAATACTCTCAGCTGCTTGCTTTTTATGTCTTAAACACAGATTCAACCGAACTCTGTGCTGAGGCAAAAAGATTCCACTAGAGAGGAGCCAGGGTTTCTTTCACCAAAATTTTTCAACAGCTCTCAGAAGAACAGTGGAAAAAGTCAATGAAACCCCTCAGCCATACTTCTTACTTGAAGCACAGCACAAAAGTATTGTCCATAATAGACTTAATGATGTCCTATGGCCTCTTCTGAGTGGAATTTTAGTTGTATTTTTGACTGTTTTATCAGAAGTCTAACCTGTGTGATAGCTTCCCGCCGTTGGAAAGCAAATTATGGGTCAGCGGCAAAGCTCTACAAAAAGCCCCAGCCCCCCTCTCAATGAAAAACAGGAAACCCAGAAACGTGGTACTGATATGCAAAAATGGGCAGGGGTGTGTCTGTTTGTCCTCAAAAAATAGGAATATTAGGGAAAATGCTATGGGACTGAAAGGGTTAGACATATAGCGTACGCCGTACGTCCGTCCGTCCGTGCGTCGTACGTCCGTCCGTGTATACATGGGAACCCTGTTGTATGTAAAGAAAAAATTATATCTACTCAAGGGAACATGTTAAGACAACCATACTTGGGATATTTTGTCTATGCCTCAAAGGGGGTGCTGTAACACGGACACGTGATCTGACGTCATCAGTGATTGATAAATTAATATCTCGTGAAGGAAATACTCTAAAACAACCAAACTTTGGTAATGTAGTCTAGGTCACCAGGTCAGCGAAATGAAGTGGTCACGTGATGTGACGTCATCGATGGCGTCATCTATGCTTGAAAAATCAATATATCTCGTGAAGGGAAGACTCTAAAGCAACCATGTAAACCATGTACACATGGGAATCCCTTTCATTCACACAGAAAATTATATAACCAGGAGCTCCGCTTTTAGCCAGTGGCTAAATCTATATATTATCATTATTTCATGTAGAGAGTACCCTGCGAGTAGAGGTTTTATATTTGTCATAAACTAGAAAGTAGCTCGCGTGTTTTTGCAAAAACAAGCACGCGACATACCCATCACGTGACCAACTCTAATAAGCTAATAAAAGACAGAAACCTCTGCTCGCAGGGTATGTAGAGAGCTCTACATTTCATAGCTCATAAACCTACCTATTTGCTATGAAGCTATTTAACGGCAGCTATGGCTATATGATTTCAAGGGCGGAGGAAAAGTTCAAAAGGAATTTTTGGGAGGAGGGAAGAAAAGCAGATCTCGAAGGGAAAGGGGGGGAAAGAGCCCTGAACTCCAAGCTTTGTCGGTAAATGCAAATGCTTATATGTTTGGACAAAGATAGTATCCGACAGCAAACCTTTCTCTAGAAAGACTGATTTCTTGCAAAGTGTAGTTCGTCGAAGTTAAGTTTTTCATACATATCTGAGAGATGTTGTATTTACCTACATGTTGGCATTCTTATTCGCATTCTAACTCAGTGTCCAGCGTAAATAAAAACGCTCCTTTTTCTACACGTTCAAGTTCGTTCTAATGGCAAGGCATATAAAAAAACACAGAAGATGCGTCCAGCGACGCAATTCGCCTTTGTCACACGGCAGCCATCTTGGATTCTCTAATACAGCGAAGCTGGCATGAAAGCGAGGCCAAGCGTGTAAGCTCGCCCGTGCATAGTCATTTCTGTACGAAAAAATCCAAGATGGCTGCCGTGTGACAAAGGCGAATGAGATCGTTAAATAAATTTCTTGCAACAACTCAGCTTAGTACGCTTGGAGCTCTTGATACAAAAGAGCGCACATTCACAGGAACAGCTATGGATGATTCAGAAGTGTTTTTAGAAAATAACACCTATGTTGTATTGTGAATGTGCGCGTTCTGATTGGTTAAAAAGCGTGTTTGTAAGAGACCTGAGAAATACGATTGTCACGCAACGCTGTCGCGCGTGTGTATGTTATTTTCTAAAAGCAATAAAAATACTTTCTGCGTGCTCTCTGGTTTCTTACAAACACTCGGGGAATGTTGGTCGAACTGATAAAACTTGAAAGACACTCGCCTTCGGCTCGTGTCTTTCAAGTTTTGATCAGTTCTCCCAACATCTCCCTCGTGTTTGTAAGAAAGCAGAGAGCACGCGGAAAGTACTTTTATTGCTTAACCCTATTCAGACTGGGGGGGGGGGGGGGGGGGGTCGAAAAGCCCCCTCCAGTAAAATCCTGATTACTCTAAAACCACTGCAGCTATGATTGTGAAACTTCGTGACTTTTCCTAAAATTTATCTGGGGACATTTTGGTGTCAATGACATGTCAGGGTCAACGGCCCAGTTTCCATGGCAACCACTTTTTGACATGCATGTTTTGCAAAACTCGAAAAAACGTGAATTTTTCATATTTCAAGCTTAATGTTGGACACATTGCCCAATTTATGACTATCGGAGCTTGTACTCATTAGTAATGTATGTACAGGCTAATTAATTTTTGACACAAAATCTTTGGGGGGGAGGGGTAGGGGGATTTTGTTCATTTTAACATATGGTTTAAAACTAGCTCTGGGATTCACAAATATCCTTTTAATTCAACTTTTTGAATGTCAAACACTTCTTTGATGAGTATTTTGTACATTTTGACCATTTTTTTCTCATTGAGTATTTATCTGAAGAGTCAAATGGCAATTAAATGAAATCCAAGATGGCGGATCCAAGATGGCGGACAATATTTTCAAAAGTCGTCATTATGACGCAAGTTTGTTAAAATTTATGTGTTAATGTCACAAATTATTACATTTACATTACCTTGATGTTACTTAGTTGGCTTTTAGAGTATTATCTAACAAGTTTTTGGAAGTTAATTAAAATTACTTAAAAATTGATAAAACATTGAGAATGACGTCATTGTGACGTCACATTTTGCTCCCACGTGACAAAAATGGGTGTGGTGATTTGCCTAAGGCTCATGGTCATTGTGTGAAAGTTTGATGATCATAGTCCCAGTGGTTCCAGAGATATGGAGGGGGGCCCGAATTAGCCCCCCCCCCCCCCCCCCCCAGTCACAGATGCTCAAAAAAAGCCCAGTCTGAATAGGGTTAATTAACATTTACTGCGACTTACATAATTCTGCGAACTCTCGCTAACGATTTCCAACCGTCAAACCGTCTCCTGGCTTCCGTAAGTAAGTAAGTAAGTAATTTTATTTAACCACTGTTGTTTATCAGTGAATTATCACTGCTTTCCCGATAAAAGCCGTGAATATAAATATAACAAGCTCAATCAAACTCCTGAGTATTTTCGTCGTTACTCTTTGTGCTTTTTGATTGGCCAGCACGTTACGTTGCTGGCGTGACAGGAAGCCATTTTTAGCACTGTTTAGGCGCTAGCCAATCAAAAAGCACGAAGAGTAACGACGAAACTAAAGACTCGGGAGTTTGATTGACGGAAGCCAAAGGCGGTTTTACGGCTGAAAATCGATAGCGAGAGTTCGCAGAATTATGAAACTTGGCAGTACGCGTGTCACGATTGGAGAAAGTCTAAGATTTAGATTTTTAAGTACCGATTTTCAGCTTCCATTTATGCTACGAGTCTTAACTATTTGCGTCGTATTGCTCTGATTACCCATGATGCTCCTGGGAGTGGGAACTCGTCTTTTCAGATCGTAAATTGACGGGAATGTGACGATGACACCGTGTGGTAGCATGTATTCCAATATTCGATATTATTCATGAACTAATCAGCCAGCCAGAGCTCTCATTTTGTACCACGTGCAGTACCTTGAAATCCCAGGAAGATACTGCAAGTGGGACTTGAAAACTTTTCAAAGTCCAAGGACTTTTGAACTATGAATATTCATAGTTCAAAGGTCCTTGGATCTAGATTTTTTTTTAGATCCATGGACCTTTGAACTATGAATATTCATAGTGACAGGAAGCCATTTTTAGCACTGTTTAGGCGCTAGCCAATCAAAAAGCACGAAGAGTAACGACGAAACTAAAGACTCGGGAGTTTGATTGACGGAAGCCAGAAGGCGGTTTTACGGCTGAAAATCGACAGCAAGAGTTCGCAGAATTATGAAACTTGGCAGTACGCGTGTCACGATTGGAGAAAGTCTAAGATTTAGATTTTTAAGTACCGATTTTCAGCTTCCATTTATGCTACGAGTCTTAATTATTTGCGTCGTATTGCTCTGATTACCCATGATGCTCCTGGGAGTGGGAACTCGTCTTTTCAGATCGTAAATTGACGGGAATGTGACGATGACACCGTGTGGTAGCATGTATTCAAATACTCAATATTATTCATGAACTAATCAGCCAGCCAGAGCTCTCATTTTGTACCACGTGCAGTACCTTGAAATCCCAGGAAGATACTGCAAGTGGGACTTGAAAACTTTTCAAAGTCCAAGGACTTTTGAACTATGAATATTCATAGTTCAAAGGTCCTTGGATCTAGAATTTTTTTTTTAGATCCATGGACCTTTGAACTATGAATACTCATACTTCAAGGTCCTCACCCTCGAAAATTTTGCGCCGTGCAAAGGCAGACTGTAGGAACTGCTCAAGGTATTTGGTCGTCTCCTCTCTCGAAGAACCCGATACAAAGAAATTTTATTCGAGACTAGTATGCATGTACGCTGCCAACCTCCATGTGGGACAAGTTTTATGGAAACATTCTTCATATTTTCACTGCTGCGCATGACTAGTGACGCTATTCAAGTTCATAAGTCATACTATTCATAATATCAAGGTACTCCACCTCGAACATTTTCCTACTAGTCAGTGTTTGCGCCATGCAAGACTGCAGGAACCGCTCCGTGAGAAGACAAAGGTCTCCTCTTTTGGAGAAGTCCATACAAAGAAATTTTGTTCGAGACTATATGTATGTGCGCCGCCAACCACCATTTGGGACATGTTTTATGGAAACATGCTTCATATTTTCACTTCTGCGCATGACTAGTGGCGCAATCCAAGTTAATAATTCATAATATTCATAATTTCAAGGTACTCCACCTCGAATATTTCTCCTACTAGTCAGTGTTTGCGCCTTGCAAGACTGCAGGAACCGCTCCATGAGAAGACAAAGGTCTCCTCTTTCGGAGAAGTCGATACAAAGAAATTTTGTTCGAGACTATATGCATGTGCGCTGCCAACCTCCATGTGGGACAAGTTTTATGGAAACATGCTTCATATTTTCACTTCTGCGCATGACTAGTGACGCTATTCAAGTTCATAAGTCATAGTATTCATAATTTCAAGGTACTCCACCTCGAACATTTCTCCTACTAGTCAGTGTTTGCGCCTTGCAAGACTGCAGGAACCGCTCGTGAGAAAACAAAGGTCTCCTCTTTCGGAGAAGTGGTACAAAGAAATTTTGTTCGAGACTATATGCATGTGCGCTGCCAACCTCCATGTGGGACAAGTTTTATGGAAACATGCTTCATATTTTCACTTCTGCGCATGACTAGTGACGCTATTCAAGTTCATAAGTCATACTATTCATAATTTCAAGGTACTCCACCTCGAACATTTTCCTACTAGTCAGTGTTTGCGCCATGCAAGACTGCAGGAACCGCTCCGTGCGAAGACAAGGTCTCTTCTCCCGGAGAAGTTGAAACAAAGGATTTTTTGTTCCATACTTTATGCATGGCCGCCGCCAACTTTCATGTGGGACAGGCTTTATGGAAACAATATGGACCTTTTCAATTCTGCGTATGGCAAGTTCTAGTGGTGCAATCCAAGTTTCACAAGTAAAAAATTATGATTATATTGATAAATCAAGTCTGGATAAGGTACATAGGGGTTTGTGATTGAAGATTATTTCGGCTCGGACTGGAACTAATTGCGCGGACTTTGAAATCCCGTCAAGTCCGAATAGGAGGCCTTCAAAATATTACTTATCATCCCACTTGAGTTCGTCAGCCAATCAGGAACGAGATGTGCTGTCCCTCTATTCTACGGTATCGGGTCACTGCCCTGGTATGCGATGAAATATCATGAACAGTTCAACTAATACTCTTCTTGAAGACTTGGAAAATAGTTAGAACATTAATTTTCGTTAGCAAAATAATTAGAATAAATATAGTCTAGAGTTCGCGACGGTAAATACTACAAAATGGTTTTCTGTCGCGTAGTCTAGGAGCAGCTACCGGAAAAAGTGTCGTAGCACCCAACGCGCAGGCCCAGGAAAATGACATAGAAAGATAGGTACATGCCTAAGGTTCAATTTGATCCGTATCGCACAGATTGGCTTGTGGGACAACACCCCGATATTTGGCATTTTGTTCCCCTGCTGCTCACATGTCCTTTGCAAAACATTGCGAACTCATACGCCTCTAAACCCCTCATTGAAAGATCAAATGTATCCAAAAACTTTGTATCATTGTAAATAATCACACACTTTAAATTCCTAGCTGTAAATCTGCCCTTAATACCCCCTCTAACGTCAGAAATAGAAATTAGAAGTTGGCAGCCATATTAGTTCTTTGTTATTCAAATGAATTGTGCCTCCTCTCCTGAAGACATAGATATAGGCTGTAGCGCTATAAGTACAGCGTGCCTAAATGTGTGCGTTGGCAAAAAATATCCCTCCAATGCATTGAACACATTTTACTGCTGTCGTATCTTTTCTGTGATATCTGCTGACATAAAGAAAAAAATATAGGTGTATTAGAAAATACCAAAAACATTTTTCTTTATTCAAAATTACCTAGTTAAATGATTCAAACAAAGTCGGTGAAGAAATACCAGACCATTAAAACTATATACATTAGGCCGGGAAAGCTGTACAGTCCATGTCATTCTTGACTTTCCAGAATTCAGGAACTCATGAATAACAAAGGAAACTCATGAATAACAAAAGGTTCAAAATGGCCGCAGTCAGAGACATCCCTTTAACCAGTACGTACGGAAATTACGGCATAAGTTTGCATCTAACCATTTGAAACGCATTTATTTCTACACGCATGCAGAGTTTGATGTGTTTCTTGATAAACTTTTTAATTTTACAGGCTCTAAATTAGTTTAGAATTTTACAAAGAACATGTGAGCATCTTCTAACAAAAGTTTCCGAAATCGGAATGTTGTCCCATGGGCTCATTTGTAACACCAGGCCTAAATTAAACCTATATATTCCTATCATCCTATGCTACTTTCCCGGGTCTGCGCGAAGGGTGCTACGAAAACCACTTTCTAGGCCTCTTTTCAAGATCTGCTCCTAGACTAGCGACGGCAAAATGAACTTCGTCTTTACAAAAACACAATCGTTTTTAGCGAGGACACATAAGTTTTTCTTTATTTGGATGTTTAGGTGGGATGATAAAATAATCGGGCGAATTCATAAATAATAGGGCGAATTTGGTTTGATTCTGCAAAATATCTGAGCTCGTTTGGTCTCGCCATTGGTATTTTGCCGAATCAAACCAAATTTGCCCGCGATTATATATAATTAAACATCGATAAGTGACGCGGTTACGAGTGCAGTGAATAGTGTGATAAGCTATAGATACATTTCAGAGCCCTGTCTTTGCCCTAGTAGTTTGCTCTATTGTACAGACGAATATTGTTTTGCCTGTTTTCCCTGGAGGACATGATGCGTGACTTCAAACGTGATCATCGTTATTTGCGCGTGATGTATCACGATATAATCGGATATAACAAGTAATCGCATCAATGCTGGAAGGAGGTTTTAAAGTTGAACAGATAAGCACGTTCAGTTCCAGAAATAGAACTTCCTTGTAATACTTTTATCGTGAAAGAAACTGATTTCCGGGATCTAAATGTGAAAACTTAACCTTGATTTATTAACCGAAGAAATTTAAAGCACTACAATAAATCCACTCAGTGGCATTAAGGCATGGCTGTAAAACTAGGGCCTACTTTTTGGTTTTAACTTCGTTATTTTTCAACGAAAATCTTTCAAACTTGGCCCACAAACACGTTTTGGTAAGGATGTCACGTGATGCACCGTCCGCCATTTTGGATAAAGTTTTTAGCGCCCGTGCAAGTATGTAAAGAAGATTACATTTCTTTTCAGCATAATGTTTGTATCATTTGTCTTTCTGGAAACCTAATTGGATGTCGAACATAATGTTTTGATAAATACATTATTTTTATAATATCATATATTTAAAAAGCATGTGAAAAATCTCATTTAATTTCTTGTTTCTTGCGGAATTCAATTAGCTTTATTTGAAGGTAGTAGTTGTCCTGTATCTAAATGCGTGTTTACCTTTCAACTTCACCTTTTCCTGTGTGTCTTTAGAAGGTCTAAATAAACAATCCAAGATGGCCGACACCTCTTGTTGAAGTTTTTGTACTGACCAATTTTGATGATGATCCATAGTATAGAACACGATTTATGAAGAATAATCCCTTTTTTTTAAAGCAAATGGGTTTTGAGCCACATGCGCTTTAATGCCACTGAGCAATGTCCTTCTGACATTTTTATGTTGCTCCTCGTACAATCTCGGGGCTATCATTTGTGGCTTATTCCTATAGATTTTTATCCCGCCTGGCTGACCCATGTTTCCGGCGCTGGGGCCCCGACACCGCGGTGGTCATGTATCGATTTGCAGCTCAGACATTCTTTCTGTTCGAGTTGTGACCGAGACTGGTTCATATTTGTAGGTTGAGCTTAGTTTACTTTGTTTCCTAAGCCTTTTGGAAGAGACAATTCGCCTTTGTGACGGCGCCGCCATTTTCATAAATGAATCGTTTTTCGTTTTTGCTGAATGCACTTGGGAGGACTGGGTCGAGTCGCGCGCGGGCTTGTGTGGGTATTTTAGCGTGGTTACCAAGCCAAAATTAATGGTGGACAGATCGAGAACCCGAGTCTTTGTGATTCCTGCAAGTTTTCATTCAAAGTTTCACAATTTTCTTGCTACATTTGCCGAAATTTTTATCAAAAGAGGATCTCCTTTCACTTCCTTATAAGGTAAATGATTCCAAATATAGTTTTGGCCGTGAGCAGAAGCTCATAAGTAGGAGCGTGCATCATACGTATTGGGTGGGTCTCACATGTGTTTTATAGCTTGAGCTATTTTTAGAAACAGTTGCGCGGGAAAAATAGCCAATCAGAACTCTTCCTTACATTTGACGTCACGCCCCATCAAAAATTCAGATGGAGCTCCGCTTTTAGTCAGTGGCTAAATCTATATTAAATTCTTTTCGAGATGGAAAACCGGGTGAAAATGTAATCTCCTTACATTGGTTGTACAAGTTGGGTAAACAGATAACAGATGGCTTCAGATTACCCAAAACTGCAGACATCAAGAAAAATTATTTGAAAACAATCTAAACGACTCAAGCAAGAAAGCAGAAAAGAAACAGCGGCCTTTGGAAGCACGGTTGGTCCAGCGTTACGGCGTTGGGTCTCTCACCGCTATGATCCGGGTTCGACTCCTGGCCGGGACAGAGGAAATTTTCTTTCTGTTCGGGTCTCGGTCGAAACTGGTTCATATTGTGAGTTGAACTTTGTTCTACTGTGTTTCACGTCTTTCGGATGAGACAATAAACCGAGGTCCCGTCTCGCCTTTCTACCCTTCCCAGTTCCAGGGGGGACGTTAAAGAACCACTGGGGACGTAATAAACCCTCTGGCAGTGACCACCCTCAGTGTCTGTGCTTATGACCGCATGGCTGCCAGTGGCGCCGTTGAGACCCAGCATAATTCAGCTTACGAGCTGCGAGTTTGGGAGTCGGTCGCACAAACGCTCGCCGCTTCTTCTCGCAAAAAAGTTCATGACAGACTTATGCATTAAAGCTTATGAACTTCGTGGCTACGGATGGATTAGGGAAGCATAAAAGATTGACAACGAAGTACCAAGTCTATGTGGATGATTTGATTTCTAATTTGGTGCACGGATAATGAGATGAAGTTCGCTACATACAAACGATCCATGCACAGGAAGGCGAAAATGAAAGTTGTCAAAAACTTTACAAGGAGTCCGAAAAAACCTGAACACATAAGTACATCGGTAAGGCCGGGACTATGTACTTATTCAATTCCTAAGTCGACATGGACTTTTTTAGTTTCTTCTTTTTGTTTTCATTTCTGTGAAATTATTTTTTTGATGCACTAAATTTGTCAAGTTTTGTTTTTTTATTTGCGAGTAGTAGCGTTGAACTTGTAAGCTTACTTGAACTTACTTGAATGAAGCACGACTTTTGAAAGAGTTGATCAGGCGTTTATTAAAAGGTATACTTTAGAAACTACAGAAGTTTATTGCCTACATTGTATGAACTATTTGAAAGCAAAATGAATGGTACCGGTGCGAAAGATGTAGGCACTTCATGATGGAACTCGATCTGCGAATCGACAGGAAACAGCGAGCGTTGTCAATAATTGTCGGCCAAGCGGTGCACTGCTTTGATTTCATGAAATACTGTAGGAAACTTTGCGTTACAATTTGTGACAACGTGACTTCGTGTTACAGTGATTATGTAACAGTGTACCGGAAACTGTGTCTTATTATATCATGTTACTGTTGCCTTGGAAATGGACGAAAGATTATAATTAGCCAATCGGAAGCAAGTAATTCTGCTAAGATATGTAAAATAGGGTAGAATTTCATCGTACGATATAGTCTTGTGACAGTGAATTTATCTGATTTGGAACCGAGAGTTTTGGGAGTAATTTTGTGATTAAAAACATTGTGATAGTCGTGAAGTTCTGCAACTTGCATTCTCGACACGTGGCGACCACACCAGGACACGGTTCCTGAAGAAAGTAAAGCTAAACTATGGGAGATTCTGAGCAGAAACTCAACGTGAAAATTCAGCTGTTTGAGATTTCAGCAGCAAAGACGAAGGCGATTCGTGAAGCTGGCGATCTAGACAAAATAAAACGGCACAAAGGGAATCTCGAAAAGATCATCAGTGATTTGGAGGATCTCCGTATAAAAGTACAAGAGGAGAAGCTAACAAACGGATCTACTGTCGAAGATATTCAAAAGTGGGACGGTGAGATCGAGCCAAAAGTGAACTCGTTCGATCAGGAAATCAAGGATCTTAGCGCTCATATCAAGGAGGCAGAATCATTTGCCGAGAGGGAAATCTTTGAGAAACAACAGAATCTAATAGCGAGACAACGCGAAGAGCAATTGAAATTCGAAAAGGAGCAGCTCACACTTCGGGCTAAGTACAATGAAGCCTCACAAGGGAATTCGGGAAAGGCATCAGCAAACGGGGAAGGCCTTACGATGAAGTCGAGCGTGAAGCTGCCAAAACTAGTCATCACGAAGTTCAATGGTAAACTGGAGAACTGGATGGGGTTTTGGAATGAATTTGAGGCGGAGGTTGATTCAGCTGGGATCCCATCTGTCACTAAATTTTCATATTTGAAAGAATACCTCGAACCGCATGTGAGAAAGAACGTAGACGGGCTGCCATTTTCCACTGAGGGATACGAACGTGCCAAAAATATCCTGAAGTCAAATTACGGGAGAACCAGTGAAATCATCAACACTTATGTGGAAAACATCCAAGATCTACCTGTGATTCATGGCTCAAATGCAAAGAAAGTGCATGCATTTTATCATACTTTGCTGTTTAATGTGCAATCCCTTGAGACGATGGGAAAGACAACAGAGTGTTGGTCGATGGTTAGAGGGGTTTTGGACAAGCTTACCGGCATCAAAGCTGATCTTGTCAGGGGAAAACCTGACTGGCAATTATGGGGTTTTCCTCAACTCTTAGCCGCCCTCCAGGAATGGACACAAATTCACCCAGATACAACTCCTGTACACCAAGGTAGGAGTTTTACCGCCCAAGATTGCCCCCCTTCTCCTCGTGGGTGTGTTTATTGCCAGGACACAACACATAAATCAGTGGACTGCACCAAGCTGAAAACTGTAGATGATCGTAAGAGGTATCTGAGGGATCATAAACTCTGTTTTAACTGCACAGGGAGCCTGCACAGAGCGGACAAGTGTCGTAGCAAGGGAACTTGTGGAAAGTGCAAAGCAAGACACCATACGTCTATATGTGACAAGGAGCTGGGGGCCTCACCAGCCATGACAGCAACAGAAGTAGGCGAAAAGGTCTGTCACCCTGTGGTAGTGGTTAAAGTCAATGGAGTGACCTGCAGGGCACTGCTGGACTCAGGGTCTACAAGCTCATATATTTCTGGATTTCTTGTGGATCTACTAGGGATTAAACCCCAGAGCACAGCATCACGCAGCATCAAAACTATTGTTGGTGTTGTAACACAACGGTCTGAGACTTACAATGTGACAATAAGTGACACTGCAAATTTTTGCGTGCTGCCAGTTAAAGCGACTAAAGTGGATCGTAAAGAATTATTAACACTTGACAATCCTAACTACCCTGCTTTGATTCAGAAGTATCCACATTTGCAAAGTGTAACCATGGAGGATATGGCAACAAAACCAGAGCTCCCAATACACGTGATATTGGGGGCTAATGAGTATACCAAGATCAAGACTTCTGGATATCAACTAGCGGGAGCTATCGGTGAGCCAGTGGCAGAGAAGACACGCTTTGGCTGGACCATCATGAGCACTGGAGCAGAGGTGGATTTAGAGAATATGTTCCTTACGCAAACAGCTGTCAGTGATTATGAGGAACTGTGTCGGCTGGACGTGCTTGGAATTCGGGACACCAATGCAGGGGATCAGGCTGTAGTGCATACAGAGTTTTTAGAGCAGTTGGAGCGTAGTCCAGAGGGTTGGTATGAGACTGGCCTACCTTGGAAGGGGGATCACCCCCCCTTGCCAGATAACAAGGCAGGCAGTCTCAAGCGGCTTGAAAGCCTTGTCCATAAGCTTAAACGAGATGGGCTGCTGGAGGCTTATGATGCGGTGATACAGGAACAGATAGACAATGGCATTGTTGAGCCTGCTGAGCAGCCTGCAGTGGGGAGGGAGTTTATGTGCCACATAAAGCGATCTTAAAAGAAAATTCAACTACAGCTCTGCGTATTGTGTATGATGCGTCTGCGAGGAGTAATGCCACAGGGCCGTCGCTCAATGATTGTCTGGATATTGGTCCTCCCCTCCAAAACCAGATATGGAAAGTGCTCATTCGTGCAAGGTTTTATGGTATAGCTATTGCAGGAGACATACGGAAGGCATTTCTCCAAGTGCGTATCAAGCAAGAGGATAGGGATGCGCTTCGCTTTCATTGGATCGACAAGGACGATCCCACCAAGATAAGGGTGCTGAGGTTTACGAGGGCCTTATTCGGCTTAGGCCCCTCCCCTTTTCTTCTGGGTGGGGTCATCCAACAGCACCTAGAGAGTTGTCGTACAGATCATCCAGATATGGTTCGTGATATCGAGCATGGACTATATGTGGATGATTTACTATTGGGGGGACAGACCCTTGACGAAGCGCGTACAGCAAAGGAGTGTGCGATGGAGATTTTCAATAGTGCTGGGTTCCAGCTGCACAAATGGAATTCAAATGCAAGGGAATTGGAGCTGGATACTATGGACGGAGACTCTGTTGACAGCTATGCAAAGCAGCAGCTTAAGCCTAAATCAGGAGCATGCGGGCTTCTAGGCTTGACATGGGACAAGGACAAGGACACAATAGGGGTGACCTTTCCGGGGGAGGCAGGGGCACCAACCAAGAGGGGGGTCCTAGGTAAAGTAGCGAAGATCTATGACCCACTTGGTCTGGTGTCGCCAGTCACCCTGGGGGGTAAACTACTCTATCGAGAAGCATGCGAGCAGAAATGTGCATGGGACGCAGAACTCCCAGGGGATCTAACAAGGCGCTGGGGTAAATGGGAGAGAGATCTCCCTCCCTTAGTGGACACTCCCAGATCTTTAGTGAGAGTCGGGGAGCCAATACAGAACATTGCGCTCCACGCCTTTGGAGACGCAAGTGGGAAGGGAGTTGCTGCCGCCGTCTATGCTGTCGTGGAGCAAGAGTCAGGTTGCACTCAAGGCCTGGTTGCGGCACGGGCCCGCCTGGCAAAGCAAGGGTTGACTATACCCCGACTGGAACTTGTAGCCAGCCACATGGCTGCAAATTTGATGATTAATGTTTGTGATGCTTTGATTGGGTTTCAGGTATCCTCTATGCATGCCTGGTCAGACAGTACAGTAGTTCTCCATTGGATTACTGGTGGGGGCCAGTACAAGCAGTTCGTCGGCAACCGGGTCAGCAAAATCCTGGAGCACGACTCAGTATCCTGGCAACATGTACCCACAGACCAGAATCCGGCTGACTTAGCTAGCAGAGGTGGTTCAGTTAAGGGAGACAACGAGCTATGGTGGAATGGCCCCCCTTGGCTAGCCAACCCAGAGGCATGGCCAGCGCAGATCGTGACTACACCAACTGCAGAGTCTGACGCCGAGGCAAAGATTCTTAAGGAGGTGTTCGCCCTCGCATTGAAGGAGGAGAAAGATGAGCTAGATGAGCTACTAGACAGATCAGCCTACTGGCGGACTCTCAGAGTCACTGCATGGATCGCTCGGTTTATCCACAATGCACAGAACCAAAAGGAGAGTCGCCTGACTGGACCGCTGACCACCCCTGAGATACAGCGACAATCCAAGTTCTGGATCAGGCGAGAGCAACAGAGGGAAGCTGGACTAGAGAAGTTTGAGGAAGATAAGCTGAAGTTGAATCTGCAGATCCAAGATGGGCTTCTGGTGTGCAAAGGAAGAATCCAGGGCGAGTACCCAGTGTATGTACCAGACTCTTCAGTCCTTGCCGAGAAACTAGTGGAGCATGCGCATAAAGTAACACTCCACGGGGGAGTTGGCCTCACCATGACCAAAGTACGTGAGTGCTATTGGATACCACGACTAAGGCGACACGCTAAGCGCATCATCAAGCGTTGTGCGGGGTGTAAACGGTTCCAGGCGGTAGCCTATCACAACCCGCCTGTGGGACCCTTACCCTCTGAGCGCACTGTGGGGAGCACACCCTTCCAAGTGATAGGGGTGGACTACGCGGGACCATTGATGTACCGAATCACCAAGAAGCAGCAAGGAAAGGCCTACATATTGCTGTACACATGCAGCCTAACACGCGCTCTCCATTTGGAGCTGCTACCCACATTGGAGACATCTGACTTTATCCGCAGCTTTAAGAGCTTCATCGCTAGGCGAGGCCGACCTCAGAAAGTCTACTCAGACAATGGGAGCACCTTTGTCGGAGCAGAGCGGTGGTTAAAGAAGGTGATGAAAGACGAGAGGCTTCATGACTTTCTTGCTCAGAACAACATCGCGTGGAAATTCAACCTGAGCAGAGCCCCCTGGTGGGGGGGTCAATTTGAGAGAATGGTTGGGCTCGTGAAGCGGGCTCTACAGAAGAGCATCGGGCGGGGACTGCTGTCATGGAACGAGTTGAGTGAAGTGCTACTTGACGCAGAGATAGCTCTGAACAGCAGACCCCTAAGTTACCTGGGAGAAGACCACGAGCTACCCATTCTCACGCCCAACTCCATGCTATATCCACAGAGCAACACCATCCCAGAGCTAGAACCACATCACGTGGTAGACAGAGACCTTAGAAAGAGAGAGAAGTACTTGAAGGAATGCAAACGTGTTGTATGGGCGCGCTGGACAAAGGAGTATGTTCGTGGCCTACGCGAGAGGCACAACATGCAGCATGGACTGGATGTGCAGGGACCAACTAGAGGTGATGTTGTCATCATTAAGGGGGATGAAAAGGACCGGAACTACTGGAAGCTCGGTATAGTGCAAGAACTGATCACTGGTGTAGACGGGGTCGTGCGAGGGGCAAAGCTACGAGCGGGACGAGGAATCCTAGAGCGCCCATTGCAACACCTCTACCCACTGGAGATTGCGTGCGACCAAACAGAGGTACCGGGACTAGCACCGCTTAATGCTGATGCTCCTACATTCCGCCCGCGACGCGATGCAGCCATGGCAGCCAGGTTGCGGGTACAAGACGTGCTCAATGACGAGACATACACATAAACGAACTGATATCGTTTGTGTATAGGCATTATACTGGACACATTGTTTACGTGATGTTGAAGTGTTCATCCACCTGCGGTGATGAACAGGGGAGCGTGTAGGAAACTTTGCGTTACAATTTGTGACAACGTGACTTCGTGTTACAGTGATTATGTAACAGTGTACCGGAAACTGTGTCTTATTATATCATGTTACTGTTGCCTTGGAAATGGACGAAAGATTATAATTAGCCAATCGGAAGCAAGTAATTCTGCTAAGATATGTAAAATAGGGTAGAATTTCATCGTACGATATAGTCTTGTGACAGTGAATTTATCTGATTTGGAACCGAGAGTTTTGGGAGTAATTTTGTGATTAAAAACATTGTGATAGTCGTGAAGTTCTGCAACTTGCATTCTCGACAATACATGGCAGTCGAGACTAATGGCATCTGCTTCACAGCCAGTCAGTCTGAGGGCAGAAGTTAGCTTATAAGTTGTCGATGTTCCTCTTGTAGCCTACTGCTTTGGTCTTTCTATTTGCCATTATTTGCTGTTCGCTATAAACCATCATAACAATTTTTAACACTTCGTGGATATGTACGCCTGCTAGCTTGACACTTCATTGTGTGCCTCGCGATGTGTTGCACCCATCACTAGACTATTAAAAATGTTTTCTTTATTTTTGCAAAGGGATAAAGTAAAAGGAAACGCTAAATTAGAAATTAAGCCGTTCTTGTCGTCTCAGAGGAAGATTTCGTTCGTGTGCCAGCTGCATGTATATGAGGTCATTTGTTTACTTCTCTCTGATTGGTTATATTGTTCGCGCGAAAATCTAAAAATAGCCAAAGCTATAAAACACATGTGAGAACCACCCATTAGGGGATGCACGCTCCTACATAAGCTTCTGCCGTGAGGTGTTGAAAAACGACAATTTTTGGTCAAAATGTTTGGCAAAGCAGTAAAAGGCAATGAGCCAATCAACTTTTTCGTCCTAAAACAAATAAGGAGTACTCTTTGGTAGGTTGGTCAACTTTTGTACCATCAATCCCAGCATCATACTTCCGCTTTCCAACATGAGCAAAACCCGCTCCCTGCTTGGCCTCGTTTCCATGCTGAATAAATCGGCTGAAAAATTCAAGATGTCGCTTGTGTGACAAAGGCGAATAAACCGATGTCCCGTCTGTCTTCCCTTCTAACCCTGTTGTAAGTGGACTGAACAGAACACATTTCCTCTTCTCGTAAAAGTAGGGGATATTCTCCAAACGGAGAAGCAATAAAAGAGGAGAACCAGATAACATGATATAAACATCACGACTTGAACTGGCGAAGTGGGATATATAACATTCCCGTACCCAGGACCCCTCACCTCGCGGGGGATGCTCCGGTGACAGCCATTTGAGGGCCATTCTCTTACCCAGACCTCCCCGGCTCGTCTCCTCGCGGGGGAGGCTCTGGTGACAGCCACTGACGCATGCGCGAGATTTGATACAGAGCCGCAGAGAGAAAGATATTTCTGCGCATGCCCCAACGTTCGAAATCAGCCAATCAGCGAAGGCTCTCAAATGGATGTCCCCAGAGCCTCCCCTGCGAGCAGACGAGCCGGGGAGCTCTGGGTACGAGAATGTTTGAGGGCATTCGTTGATTGGCATGCGCAGAAACGTCTTTCTCTCGACGCCTCTTTGTCAAATCTCGCGCATGCGTCAATGACTGACACCAGAGCCTTTCCCGCGAGGTGTCGACGAGGATGTATTTTAACATCCACATTTTGAAGCAATTATAAGGTGAGCAACCCGTTCAGGTTTACCGGTATTTTTGTCCTAAAAAAAACGTGGTTCCCTGAACATAGTCGCTATCTTGGATTTCTGGGGACGCGCGGTCTTGGGGCATGCATACATGCTATAAATGAACTCTGACGATTTCGATTTTGTCGAGAAAATGCGATACGCGACGACACGATCATTCTAGTGGAGAATCTAATCTGCGAGTGTTTTTAACGCGAAATATAAAACAGGATACGAAAGGAGTCTCTTCCGACGAAGTGATTTCATGATCTGATATCTATCCAAAAATAGGCATCGGCTTAGATGTTATCGAATTCAATCGAATTACCCCAACCAAAACAACAAGGACCAAGACCCACCCCACAGGACATTTAACGAGGCATTTAACGAGACACCACATCTACAAATAATGGTTTTCGAATATGCTGCACCTAAATTTTGCAGCGGAACCGACATAATATTCTCCAAATTTTACTTTTCCAAATCCACACAAAAATAGGTTTACCTTGAAAAAGTCAGATTATTGTTCTCTTGATATGTCTGAGCTTTAGAAAGGCCTCACTGTTGTTTTGAACATTATCTTATTAAAAATCGAAACATGCCTTTAACTCGGGTTTACAAGTTTGTCAAAAGTGTGGAGGAAAAACAACTATTTTAGCCTGCGTAACAAACGTACGTTCCCTTGTCCCATTTTCGCGCGGCCGAAAACTTGCTTGTCGAATTTCTCACCGCTTTCTACTGTTTCTCTGGGTTTCTGTCCCGGAAAACACACGTGAACGCTTGCTACGCAGACTAAGAAGAGTTCGGACGTATTAGTACTGTAGCTAGAGAAAGAGACGGAATATGTCTATTATAGGGGGAATGTTGTTTTCTTCAGAGCGCTAGCGTTGGTATATCGTATGCCTCCTGTGTTATGCGCATATGTTCTGTTAGAACAGATTTCACATGATCGTCGTGACTTGTTATGTAATTGCGATTGCTTGGCGTTCTCATTGGCCAATCGTTCTTATCAGCCAATCAAATTCTGCAGTAAATGCGGTTGTGTAGTTACTTAGTAATTGGTTCGGCTTGTTATTGGCCGAGAAGAAAGCCATTCAGGAGCAAGTTGTGATTTCTCTTGATTCTGATTGGCTAGCGGATTGCTCAATTGCGATTGTTTTCACGATGGTCATGTGAAATCCGCTCTATGACATAGCAATGGCACGAGACTCACATGTGCACGATTAAATGTGTACGATAACTGAAGAACGTTTTGTTAGAGCCGATTTCGTATGACTGTGAAAAGTGCTGTGACACGGCGCGGTACTGTCACTGTGGCGGTACCGAACCTTGCCTACTGTAGATAACGAATGAAAGCGCGTAGTCGCGGTACGGTCGCGACGCGGAACAACTCTTTCGCGGCACTTTTCTCAGCCATAAGAAATCTGCTCTATTAAGACCTTGGATGGCTGTTATTTCCCTTAGTATCCTAATCCCTCAGGCGTATACGGATGTATAATGCCTTCCGATATGTTGGGCTTTTTTTTTTACCACGTAGCATCTCCTTAGGATACTGTCGAATTTGAAACACACAACTCTGAATGCCGGAATGCAACTTTGCTTGCGCTGTTATGACCAGAAGGTGAAGTTCCTTACTCACACGGACAATCAGCAGGAAAATGATTTTTATTGTGACTGTTAGGCCCTGATTTCTTGGGAAGGGTCCCTCCTGGGAGGGATAATCGTTCTGGGAGGGACAAAAGTTAGCCCTCCTCTACATGAGGAGGGACAACTCTAGGGTTAGAGGTATCTCGCAAGATTGACTTCATATATATCGCCATTGGATTCAGACTTCCAAGCATTATCTCGACTATTTATGATGGGAATTAGAGCACTTGTGATGTTGGGAGGGGCCCTCAAATAGTTTGCCTCTGGGCCAGTAATTTTACAATGTTCTCGTGTCTCTGCCAACATCGCGCGTGCTCTATTGCGCCGATAAAGTCATAGAAAGTTGTGCTCTAATGCTTAAATATAGATTAACGAGAACTATAAAAAGACGGCGCTTCCATTGCATTATCCATATCGCAGCTCTTCGATAAGAACAACTTTGCTTCTTAAACTCTCTTTTCGAGTCACTATGCCGCTGGTGTAATACCTATAATATAGCATTGCGATTAACCATTTCGTATTGATATGAATCCCACAATCATATTCAGACATCACATTAACTTTTACCTTTTGTAACTGTGTCAATCTAAGTGGCTACCAGTAATGTACCAAAAATAGCATTGACAATAACTACTTTGAAATAAATAGCCACGAGGAGGTGTTTCCGAGCAATTTTCAATAGAAAATTGCAAATAGCTTTTGTCCAATCCGTTTGCATATTCATTTAGTTTATTTATTTGCATATAACTTATAACTTATATAACATATAACTAATAGAACTACCGTTCTACTACTAATAGAGCTACCGTTACAAATCATACGATATAAAAACAACAATTCAAGTTACATAAGTCGCGCGCATTGGCTAGTGCTTTCTTGTTCTGCACGTAAAAGCCATCATTCTCATTAAGGCCTCGGGGTACCACAGTCTCTAATTTAGCTTTCCACTGTCCTTCTTTGTCCTGTAACTCCTTTTCCCCTCTCACCCAGTCTATCAACTGAACTTTTAAATCTTGAAGTCCATTGTGACCTTCTTACTGAACTTTTAAATCTTGAAGTCCATTGTGACCTTCTTGATCAATATATATATATATATATATAATAAGAATAAAAAGCCACTGCCACAGCCAACACTTTAGGCAAACCAGAGGGATCTGACGATTCAGTTCGCATCTTAGGGATCAGACATCCACATCTGTGAACCGCATTTGAACATCGATATGGATATTCGCGGTATACAAGTGCATGCATTCACATTTATTCAAAGTCCGCAATGTCCAAGGAATTGTAGAGTAGAATAAAACTATACAAAATTTAATAATAAAGGTTCCTTGGGCAGGCGTTTAATGAACTCTGTGTTTTTACTTGTCGTCAAGCACAACATTGAAGTTTCCATATGCCCAATTATTTACCCGGACATTTGCAGAGAATTAGCTATGGCAGTTTATTACGAACTGGAAGTCACGTCAATAGCAATTCCAGCAAATTCCTTTGAATTGTGTTTTGTTGGATTACTTTTTCAAATGAAGTCGAATCAAAAACACTTTTATTTTATAAGTAAATCCAATTGAAACTACAACCGTGACGCCATTTTTCCATTTCCTTTCTATAATTACTATTCCTTGGCTTATATTCATCTTAATGTAACCTGGCTTCCAGTCTTCCGTTGACGGAAACTATCAAACAAAATCTCTCACTCAAAACACCGCTTTTCAACTCTTAGACTTTCGGCGGACAGGATGTGACGTAATGAGCAAGGGAAGGTCTCTCAATGGCTGAGAGCCAATCACATTACAAAAACAATTATTCCATGGATGATAAACATGGGCACCATTATGGGGATATATTAGGTGCTGTTAATATTTTCTTTGTTTGAATATGAAAAAAGAGGCTTAGTTAGAAGTGTGTCAATACACAAGCTCGCGGAAGTCTGGTTTGTGCGCTACTCCAAGTAAAGAGGTTAAAAAAGATAATCTGCAACTTACTTGCCGATTCTGGCTCATATTTTCATGCCAGGATTTCTAAAGGACGTTTGACGGGAAATGAGAAACAAAAAAGCCCAAACCAGGTAAGATACTCCATTCCTTTTATAGAATTTGCTTTCTTTATTTTTTTGAAAGATATAGCTTTGAGGTGAATAAAGCTTAGGAAAATTATTATTGTACATGTGTTTGACAATGTAAAGGAAGAGCTTCAAACTATTTAAGGTAACACTTTTGCATGGGTTTTCACATTTCTTTGTCAATTACTTCCAGTCGCTAGTCTTGTTTACAGATATTGTTTACGTAAAAGGATCTTTGATGTAATTAAGATCGTGTCGGTTGGCTTTAGGCCTTTAATATGGTGGGTAGAAACCGAGTTGCCGGCTTCAAAATATTTGTAATATTTCCCCTTTATTTGAGTCATATTTACTGGCAGTTATAACAATGGTGAACGTCATTTTCATTAAAGATCAACTATGAGAAACCCTCGACAAAAATAGACACGCCTTTGAATTAGGATCATCGAGTGCTGAAAGATGAGAACATGAAAAAAATTCCAACCTGGTTTATGTTTTGTTCGTCCAAATGTTAGATAAGTTTTATAGTTAATGCTGAAACCTGCATGTGAAACGTATACCTAATATATTAGCTTACGTTCCAAAAATCAATCAACTTGCTCGACAATTATCCTTTTATCTTATGTAATAAGTGATGAATTTTCACCATAAGCGGAGGCGGCAGCTGACCAATTCGTTTAATTAAGCCCAGAAAAAAAGAGTTTAATTGACTAATCAAAAGCCTCACAAAATATGAAAATGAATGATAACACTAATTGCCGAGTTCAATGTGATGAATGGAAAGAGGCTTTAATTAAGAAAAAATCCTATTTTCTCCTTCTCCATCACAAGTCGGCACCTGAAAAGGTTAGTACAGTCGTGATGTTTCAGTCTGACTACTGTCTTTTTGGCGATGCAGGGCAAAAAAATATCTGAAAGCTTGAAACCTAATAGATTTTGCCGGATATTGTGGAGTCGGATCGTTCTACGGAGTGTTTTATTGTAATTGTGGCGAGATGGGAGATCATTCCATCTAATGGTACTCCACATGATTCGATGTGTTAACAGCTTTATGGTATTTTGGTGATTTGTTCGACGATTGTCCTGATCAGTGAAAAGCTTTTACCATTTCGTTAATAATAATCTCTCAATGAACAATGTCTGCAAGTCAAGCGATAGTACCTGCGTTTGAGCTAAAAATATACCTTTTTTACGAAATACTCTTTGCAAAAGAGGTTGAATTTGTGTTTCAGTGACATTCAGTGTATTTCTGAACAGACGCCACAATTTCTCCTCAAATACTAACACAATTGTTCCTCTCTTGGGTCGTCTTTGCAGCACCTTCTTTAGAGCAAGTACGTGATCAAAAGTTTTGCAAAATCATGTGAAATCGGCTAGGGATCTCTTAAGCGTGAGTGATTATACGGTTCAGCGAAAGGTTGTCCAATCGAAGTTCCAATGTCCTCTCAATAAGCGTGAATAAGCGTGAATAATTTTACATCGTTTCCTAGGTAACATAGTTCTTCGAGCTGGATCGTATTAAAAACGTCATTAAAATTTGTTGAGTTTTCTAACGATACTGCTAGCGAAAAGAAATATTTAAGAAATGTAAAGACAAATGCGAAAATATGTTTCCGTGCTTACAAAAATCGGACCTCCCCCAAGTAAGGGTACGACAACTTGCACGTTCGCCTGAAAGGAATTTGGCAGCGGCGCTTGTGTAGATTTCTTTGCAGAAGTACTGGCCTCTGGGGCCTTACAAATTGAGAGAACACACTTGAAAATATCCTAAAGGTTCGAAGACAAGTATCCTTTTCTTGTCATATCAATAATTTTTGTCTGTATTTTGGATAAAAATGTGTTAGCCTTAGAGGAAAAATAGACTTTTCGTCTCCTGAATCATGTCTGAGTATTGGGCCTCGAGGTATACAAGCTGGCAGAGTGATTCATCAATGCATGATTAAAGGTCTCACAGGCTATTTGTCTCACAGACACGTGATATATCAGACAATAGAGACCAAGTATACGTTCAACAGTGAATAATTTGAACATATCTGAGCTGATATTATCTCGATAGTGCCTGGATATTTTGAATCCTCAAATTTTCAAACAGAAAAGAAATTATAAAATTAGATTTGGAATTGAAAAATTCGTAGCCTCGGAAAATATTAATGTTGCACGCGCCCATGTCGAAAATGATGGAACGTTACTCACGAACATCAGCCATGATCAAAAGCGCCCTGCTTTTCCCTGCTATATACCTATATATCCAAGGTTGTCACAACTTTGTCAGTTTAAATCCAAATCTCGACCAAATTTGGGAAGTAAACATTACTTATAAAACTTACAAATCTGTTATTTTTAGAATTTTGAAGTGAATAAATTTTGGTGGAAAAATGACGTCGGCAATATGACTCTAAAATTTCAAAAGTGATATGGGCCTATCTCAATGGTGTCGTTGGAAAGATCTTGTCGAGACAACAAATCCGAAATAAATTTTGGAATAGCATGTTGCATCGAGAAGTTATGATTTTGTGAAGATTGCATTTTCCGCCATTTTATTACTAAACATAGCATTTTCTTACTAAAAATAGAACAAAATGCAATCTTCAAAACATCATAACTTCTCGATGCAACATGCTATTCCAAAAAAATTCTTTTGGTTTTGTTGTTGTATCGACAATATCTTTCCAACGTGACTTTTGAAATTTTAAGGACATATTACTTCTTTCCAACGTGACTTTTGAAATTTTAAGGACATATTACTGACGTCACTTTCCCGCCAAAATGTGTTAATTTCAAAATTTCAAAGAACAGATTTGTTTGTTTTATGAGTACTATTTACCTCCCAAAGTTGGTCGAGATTGGGTTTAAACTGACAAAGTTGTGACAACGACCTTGGCGTTTTAGGGGTACCTTTGCCCAGCGTGATATATATACCTATGAAGTTGATATATATACCTATGAAGTCGATATCTATAGCTACATGAAGGCAATATATATACCTATATATATATAAAAAATAAAAAATAAGAGAGGCTAACAGGAGAGGGAATATTGATGATAAAAAAATGGATTATCTTCTGGAAACAGGTAAGGAGAGGGCGGGGCGGTTCTACCTTTTACCAAAAATACACAAGAAGGGGTGCCCCGGTCGGCCTGTTATTTCTGGGTGTAACACACCAACCGAAAAATATCACAGTTTGTGGATTACCATTTAAGAACTTTAGTTCCTAATATCCCGTCATACATCAAGGACACAAGCCACTTCTTAAGAAAACTTCAGGATGTTGGTACATTACCGGATGTTTTACCTATTACCTATATTATGCACAGTTGATGTTGTTGGCCTTTATCCACATATTCCACATGATGAGGGGCTATTGGCTGTGAGGGAAGCTCTTGAACACGGGGATCCGCCATTGGGTGACCTTAAGAGGGATGTTGTGGACTTCGCGGAGTTGGTATTAAAGAATAACAATTTTGAATTTAATGGCAAACATTACCTGCAAAAGTTAGGGACGGCTATCGGCACGCGCATGGCTCCGTCGTATGCAAATATTTTTATGGACAGGCTGGAGAGACAGCTGCTTTCACAAGCAGAGACCAAAGCCCATACGTGGTGGAGATTCATCGATGACATCTTTATAATTTGGACAGAAGGCGACGAGAAATTAAATAACTTTATTGAATTTACAAACAGCGCACATCGTACGATAAAGTTCACTTATAATTGGTCATATACGGACGTGATAAACGAATCTGGAAAACTAGAGACAGATGTTTTTATCAAGCCCACAGACAGCCATCAATATCTGCACCGCACCTCTTGTCATCCGAATGCTTGCAAAAACAGCATCCCGTATGCACAAGCCCTGAGATTGAGAAGAATCTGTTCTAAGGATACATTTTTTGATTGACGTGCTGAAAATTTATGTGAGTTTCTCGTGGAAAGGGGATACAAGAGGCCATTTGTACAAGACCAGATAGAAAGAGCCCGAATTATACCCAGAAACGAAGTGTTACGAGAGAAAAGAAAAAAGGAGAACAAGAGAATCCCGTTCGTAGTGACATACCATCCCGGGACTACCCAATATTGGAGGTATCCTCAGAAATCTACAACCAGTATTAGAATCTTCTAACAGGTGTCAGGGAGCTATTCCAGAGTTGCCCATGGTAGCGTATAGGAAACCAAAGAGTCTAGCCCAATACTTGGTACGTGCCAAGTTTACAGAAAAAAACCAAGGAGAAGGCCCGTGGCACTTGCAACTGTACGTCGGACAGGTGTCAGGTGTGTAGATTTTTGGACACGGGGAATGTTTTTAAGAATAAGAACAGTGGTAAACAATTTACTATAAATTATGATTTGGATTGTAACTCAAGTAATGTAATTTATCTATTATCGTGTAAAAAATGTAACATGCAATATGTCGGTTCTACCATAACTAAATTCCGCACCAGGCTTAATAACCATAAGAGTAGAGTTGAGGCACACTCAAAACTATGTATCAGTAAGAGGGCCAAAGATGATTTTGTGTACCAACATTTTTATACTAATGGCCACAATGGGCTAGAAGATGTAAGCGTGCAATTGATAGATAGAGTAACAACAGGAGAACAGGAGCTTAGGAATAAGGAAGGACAGTGGATGTATAAATTAGGGACGATTAATCCACTAGGGCTTAAGGAGGCTGCCTACAATTTTTTTGCTCTCAACACCCAATCTTTGTATGACAAAACAAAATGCACACTACAATAAAGTTCAAACCCTCCAGGGTAACCATGTGAAAGTTCAGACTGGTACAGGTTTTTGAGCCTGAACAGCAGGCATACAAAGATTGGGTGTTGAGGGCAGAAAAAATTGTAGGCAGCCTCCTTAACGAGAATGATGGGTTCTTTGGCCAGAACCGCAAGGCACGTGCGCGGGCGCGCGCGCGCTAATGTTCAAATTTGTAAATAACGTCAGTTCACAACTTTGTTGAATACGCGATTTATGTAAGACGGTTAGTCACCCCGAAGAAGGCTACCTGTACGGAGCCGAAATATAGGTGGTTATGAAAACTTACACATTGTCGTCACTTGTGGTCTATTTATATTAATTTTATGATTGACAAGAAGCAGTGGATGCTTGTGAAGAGTACCTATATATATATATATATATATATATATATACACTCTTTGGAAAAAGAATTGTTAAAACGACAAATATATAATATACATATGTCTTTATCTTTCTGTTTGTTCTACCGGGTGGACACAAAGGCACAAAGACAGAAAGACACAAGACATAGTGTATATTATGTATTTCTCGTTTTAACAATTTTCTTTCCAACGAGTGTATATATATATATATATATATATATATACTTCAATGGGTGACCTGTCCTTGCGATATAGAGTGCTCGATGATCGATTAGATCAGAGCTATAGTATAATAATTGTCTGAGACAGATATTTGATTCTGGGTCTTCTTTATTTGGTGTTATGCGTTCCGCACTCCTCAGTGGGGTCCCGCGAGTGGGGTCCCGCGAACCTATATATATATACCTATATCAAGTCGATATCTATACCTTTATGAAGTCTGTATGAACAGTACTTATATGTCTGCCATTGCTCAATCCTTTCCCATTTTCTTGCTCGTGTTGGCTCATGTTATAATCCTTTCATTGGACATCGTAGCGTTCCCAGAGAAAAATGTTGGTCAGATATTTATCAAACGTGACTTTTACATATAACAACTGATCGTGAACGCACAGGTATTAGAGCAGTTTTATTACATTCTTGTTACAAGTGTGCTGGAATTGTTTTAGAAAATTTAATGAGATGTTGCATAAAAATGGCTAAAGCTAAAACGTCGGAGACGGATTTTTTTCTGAAAAAGTCCGAGATTTGATCGCGTGAAGCACCAAATGAAATGGCCTATTCCCAGGTATAACGACAGCGGGTGTGATCGTGTGCCCGTGTTGAAAATTGCGAAATTGCGAAATGACAGTGAGTCATTTTTTTTTCTCCTTCAGAAAAAGGGGTCGCGTGCTAAAGGCAGATATATACTAGCTTATGACATTGTGAAGAGACCGATTACAGATGAGGTTCAAAAAGTAAATACACTTATAGCCCATCAAAAACAAAACTTCACTTGACCAATGAAGGGGCCAAGTAAGCAGGACTTGCATTTAGCCGTGACTCTAGATAACAAAGTCGCTGTGTGGCGAGTCTTACTTTCCGTTCTCATTGGCTGACTCAACAAAGATCAAATATATTAACCAATAGAAACGTGTTGAAAACAACAGTCCTCTGAAACCCGCTCTATTACTTAGTGATGTAAGTTGATGCCTATTTGATAAATATGACATTTTTGATAAACAAGTCATCAAATTTTCCGCCAAGGGAGACAAGATCTTATACGATGTACAGTGTCAGTGCCGTAAAACATGACGATTCCTAAGGCAAACTGTCTTCAAGTGAAGTTTCAAATTGTTTTGTAGCCCTTTCAGTCCCAATAGTGCCAAATGGCACATTTTTTACATACAGAGACTTAGAAGGATCTACCATCAAACTCCTGGCAAAGTGACACTTAATCTCTGATTAATTGCATAGATGAGTCATTTGTCTAGCTACAGGTGTTATTTAAAAGTACCTTTAATCCTTAGCTCTAACATGAAGTTTCACCTCTCCAAGTCTACAATGGAAAATATGGCGCTTTGAACTTTGAATCAACTGCACAGTAAAACAATGCAAAACCCTATCGCTCGGGATACCTGTAGTAAACGAATGACATTTCACAGCGCTCTCCCCCTGTATTGACAGATTAGACAGAAGATTTTTATACGTCTTTTTGCCCTGCAACAATTAAAAGCAAAAGCATCCTCAGTTGCTTGCTTTTTATGTCTCAAACACAGATTCATACGAACTCTGTGCTCAGGCAAAAAGATTCCACTAGAGAGGGGCCAGGGTTTCTTTGACCAATATTTTCAACAGCTCTCAGAAGAACAGTGGAAAAAGTCAATGAAACCCCTCAGCCATACTTCTTACTTGAGGCACAGCACAAATGCATTGTCCATAATAGACTTAATGATGTCCTATGGCCTCTTCTGAGTGAATTTTGGTTAAATTTTTAGCAAAGTTATCAAATGTCTAATCTGTGCGATAGCTTGCCGCCACTAGAAAGCAACGTATGGGTCAGCGGTAAAGCTCTACAAAAAAGCCCCAGCCTCCCTCTCAATAAAAAAAAACAGGAATACCAGAAACTCGGCACTGATATGCAAAAATGGGCATGTGTCTGTTTGCCCTCATAAAATAAGGAAATTAGGGAAAATGCTATGGGACTGAAAGGGTTAAGTACGTTCGCGCTTCTTTTAACTCTTGCTTTTAACGAGAACAATTGGCAGGGGAAATGTTCATCAACTTGTGCACATTTCACTCTCCTTCATCTTATAAAGTTAATAGCAGATCAACAAGAATGTCTCCCACAGTTAATGATATTTCTCTTCAGTCATTCAAACCTCTTGCCAAACTGTACTAATCTACCACAATAAATCGTGTGCGATCGAGCTGGATAAAGTCGATCTCCATGTCCCTCGAGATCTCTACATTCAACTAAAGAATAAACTGAAATAACACCGTTCATTAACAATCCTGACCGGTGAGCTTCTCGCTATTATCTACAAAGTTCTGTAGGCACAAGCATTCACCCAAGCTGTAAACCTTTCAATAAATCGTTATTGTTTTACCAACAGACTTAAAATGAAACAAATGAAAACTACTGACATGTTTCGTGACAAGCATTTCATGGATGTCGCCGATCTCTGGTCATATCTCACTGGATTATCGGATATCTTTTACTACTGTGTTGGTTTTGATTGAGTGCCTTGTTGGTAGGGGAAGCAAGACAAACCAACAACGAACACATTTTGTTAAATCAAGCGTTAGCGACCAAACTGGAAATGGCTGCCTTGTGTTAATAGTCCTGGTAACCAAACCTGCAACTATATTAGTACGTCATACATAATGGCTTCTTGGCGAGTGGGCAGCGCTCCCCTCGTCCTGACAAGTGTCGGAACAAATCAAGTTCTTGAATATACAAATCGGATCGTCAACTTATCCCTGGATTTATTAATCTGATCAAGGATTTAAGCTTAGGCGAGAGCTTTATTCTGGAGACCATTTCTTTCAGTGCAAATAATATAAGTTCCTGTCATTTGGTAAGAAGTTTGGGCTTCCTGATTCAAAGTCAGCATCTTTAAGTTTCAAGTTGAACTCTATTTACTGTATGTTCTTCATCTTTAAAACTGCATGTTCTAAATCTCACCAGCAGTAGAAATATAAAATCAAGAATTACTTTCTAATTGGTAAATTGTATTGGTGCATATTTAATTGATATATTTATCTTCGACTTAATCTAGGATTATTGTACAAATGCATTCGAGAAACTATTGAGTATAACATTTAAGAACTTCTATTGTTATTTTAAGCAATTGATGATCATTCATGAGGCTAGGCCATTTCTCATGTTTCCAAAATCGTAACGCAAATGCAAAGTTCCTTTTTCGGCAACATTGTTCACAGCGCAGTATTGACCTTCCGAGGTATAAGTAAATTTGCGTGAAAACGAGGTAATTTATTCCTTGTGATGCGATTGGATGAGCTGAACCAACACATCTTTTAATCCGGTCGTTTTTTAAATACTCAAGTAAAGCGGCGATTTGGCATTCGATAACAAGTGCAAGATGTAGTTCAATTGAAGTGAGAAGATAAAACATGATTCACGCGTTGAAGGAACAGAGTCAGAAGACAATTCATCTCTAGGATATCCAGAATTTTGAGAGGGATATAAAGAAATTGAAGAATCAAGAACTGTAAAATCTGTAAGTATAACTCTAAATGATTTTTACTCTCTTCGCCAGTGATCAGGGCTGCATGCGGTCTTTGTCAAATTTTCAACAAAATTATCAAGGAAGATTATTAAAAATCCTTGTCGGGGCTTTAAAATTCTATAAACTCGCACTAAATTCGAGAAATTCGAAAATTGTTATCACGCATTTTAGACAAATATAAAAAATGAAAGAAAATAAATAATTTGCTAAACGGGTTTAAAAAGTCATACTTTCAGCTACAAGGCAACGTGAAATGGAAGCAGCATAGACGAGTTAGGCAAAAGGCAGATGGTTATAGACAAGGTTCTTTTGATTTGACGACACAGAGTTGCGTACTTTACTTTTCACACGTTTTCTCATTACGAACTGTAAATAAAACCCTTACTCAATCTGCGACATCTCACACCTATGTATAAATGGTCTCAACAGGTCAGCTAGCGATAAAATAGTTAACATTTATCTTTCGTGTCTCCTTTGCTAGAGAAACGCTGTTCAACCGGCGATAGGTTAGCATTTCTTGGCCCGTACAGCACACATATATAGTTTAAGTTATCTTACAGCATGTCGAGAGTGTTTTTTTAAGACAATAACTGTCAATTCAAATTCGTTTTTAAGGACATTAAAACTATGCGAAAAGTAAAAAAAAAAAGCTTCTTGGAAAAGGCCTAAATAGATTTATTTTAATACACAATGAAACTTTAAATTGATAGGAAAAAGTGATGTCCTTTCTATTATTTTGTTAATACTTACAGTTTTTAATTACGAATAAGGAACATTAATATACAAGCGGAAAGAGAACATTTTACTTTATAGAGAGGGGTTGGTTGCCATGGTCATACCAGCAGAAAATAATACTAGATTTGCGTGAAGCGAAAATCTGAAACAATATCTTGAAGTGAAAATCCTGTTATTGAATTAACATGACATGACAGCCAGGTTTAATTACTTATTTGTCGTACTTATTTGTCGTATATATGTTGTATTATTACACCCTCTAATATATAAAATACTGCCACGTCTCATTTGAAATTACTTAAATGCATTTATTGTATTTTAACTTTGTGATGTATTAATGAATGTCGCACGATTTATTTCAATAGCATAATATGAAACACGAAATAAGGACTAGAAGTCCACGTGAGCGTCCTGACATTATCTTTCGCGATTTCGCGCACTTCGCTGTAAAAAGATACTTTTTCATTTGGCGTTATGCATTGAGGATCATTAAGAACCCATAGTTTCCCCTTTTCTGTTTTTCTCTATCTAATGGCAGCTAAGCAGCCTCTATTATGTAAGCTCAACAAGATAACTACTGCAAGCCAAACCTGCTGTGACGTAAACCTTTATGTTTTTTTGGAGTATGGGCCGTTCCATTTTTAAGCCGCACCCCCCTACAGAAGAAGTTTTCCTAGGGGGTATAGCAAAATGGCCATTTCCGAGGGGTCAAACCGAAAGAAAGGCTCTTCCGTGGGTTTTCCGAGGGGGTACAATAAGAAAAAGCCTCTTCCGTGGGTATTTCCGAGGGGGTGCAATAAAAAATAGCCTCTTCCGTGGTCTTTTTCCGAGGGGGTGCAATCCAAAACAGGCCCTTTTTCCGAGAGGGTTACTAAAGAAAATGAGCTCTTCCGTAGGGGGGGTTCGGCTTAAAAATGGAATGGCCCTATAAGTTATAAAATCGAATAGAGTAGAATGGATTATACACTCTTTGGATTTCTAATAAAGACTCTGTACAGTGATTCACGTGGAGTTTGAATTTTATGAAAGAAATTTTGGCAAGAGTTTAGCCTTGACAACTATTAGGATATCAATGTTGTTGTCACCCATAGTACAATGCTTTTCCTTGTATGCCAACTCAATTACTATTGTACATTTTTTCCAGTGCATAGAGATAAGCTGGGGTACCAACTGACCGCTTGGTCACACTTACAGGAACTAACTCTCAGGAACTAATTCCATAACCCATAAAGATGTGCTAACCATTTCACAAATATAGATATTTAATTATAACATACTATTTTGGCCCGTCTTTCCGTCTATCTAATTATTTGCCGCATCTGTAAGTGTTTATTATGGAGTATGAGGGAAGTTTTTGTCTTACAGTATATGAGAATTGTTAATTATTGAGGATAGTTATCGCAATGCACGTAGATAGTTACAAAGAGCTTGTGCTCTATTGTAACAAAACATTTGCCCAATATAACACTAAATGACTGGGTAGCCTATAATATTAGTTCATGATAGGCGCTAGATATGCAGGAATTACCGTCAAGTCATTTTGAGTTTCGTCTTTAATGAGGATGAGGAACCCCCCACGCAGCGGGGTCTATCGTTTATGAGCCATCCCACCCTTCCAGTCATAAATCACTTGACCACGTAAATACGTTAGTTGATGACGATGGTGGTAGTATCATAATACGGTATAAAAACATGATTAATATTGGACATTGGTATAACTTTCACGTTGGATGTTAATATGAATTTATGTTTAAAATCTTTCAACTCTCACTGTAAGATACATCATACCAGCCCTTTGAGAAAATTATATCACTCACTCTAATTTAATATAATTACGAATATTTTTTTTGAGGCCTTCTGCGCAACAGCGCGCAAAGAGGTGAAGTAAGAATATATTTTAGTGAAATCTGCTGGCTTGAAATCTGCTGGCTTGTCTCTAGCATCTTTTAAAACGCTTACATGTAGGTAGTAACTCGAGTTAGTGACCTCATTGGATGGCAACCTAGGAAACATATAGATCTCGAAGTTTGTATACAATAAAGAAGAGATTTGTATGGAAATATTTTTTCTGTGCCTTCATAGAGTTTTGAAAACCGAGGCGTTGTTTGGGAGAATTCGAAAAAGCAGATCATGAAGCACTTGACATGAAATTTTGCTATACTAGTGCTCCAGGTAGTGCATAACTTTGACGTTCAATTTCTCTTTCCTCCGGCCCTAAAGAGAGGACGTGCTTCCTTCCAATAGAGAAAGGAAACAGGTTCTCCCAAGGAACAATTCCATCACGACGTGAACCAGAAAAGGCATCATTGTAGCATTTAGTTCTTTCAAACCTCTTCATCAGAAGTTGTTACGTGACCTTACTAAAAATAGCAACACGCTTTTTGAAAATATTTTAATGAGATTTATTTTGCAAAGTTATAACGGTGACGTAAGATTTAATCCCGTGCTATATATAGCCATTGCTATGACGCTCGTCCTAAGCCCTCGGGACATAGCACCGGTAAACCTTAAATCACCGCCGATCCGAATACGTTACCCTAGGCTTTTGAGACATGATTTCCACTGTTTATCAAACGCCGCAGGGAAAGATGATAGAGTAAAAGACTCGATAATTTTGTTTTGATCACATTCGCAGTGAGTTGGTGTAAACAGTCGATTGGTATATTATCTACACATTCATTATGTTCAGCGGGAAAACGTTTCTATCACGTGGTGCCGCGATTCTAGAACAAATGAAATGTGTTTTTCTTTTACAAATTAAGCTACAAGTTCCCCATCTGACATAAGGAAAACTAGGGTAAATTTAGAACTGATTAGACAATTACACTACTGGCCACTACCGTGACTTTATTATTTTGTTTCGAGGACACTTAACTTTTAACTTAAACAAAATAACATTTCTTTCCTCTCGAAAGTATATTCAGTCTTTTATAAAATCTCTTCCTTTTTGTCAGAACAGAATGAGTGTCAAAACGTACTTTGAATTCATTACAGAGTAAATAAAAGGCTCCATTAAAAAGTAAATTTTCGCACTCAGGCAATCAATTTTATCGTAATAGCGGCTTTCTAATCCACAAAAGTAAATATATTCTTCAACGAATCTGTGCAAAGGGTGGCCTTTTCTCACGTATTATGTCTCTGGACGTTTTAATGATTTTTAAGTTATTCAAATGAGTTAGCTTGTGTGCTATTCTAATAGCTCTGTCACATCCGACCTGTAGGTTTGTTTAAAGTGCTAAAACAACCTTGGGGTTTCGAAGGAAATTGCTTGGCGTCGCTGTTGACCGACTTGTAAAATCTCGAATTTCACGCTGACGTCAAACAATGGCAACATCTTGGCCGAAAAGTAATTATAAGAAAATAAGAAATAACAGCTTGTTCATGCAATAGACCGATCCCGTTTTCGCATAATTAATCACCAAACAATGGGCAGTTTTCCCTATGGAATTCAAAATGTCCGAGCAACAAACTCGAAATTCGAATATTTTTTGATGAATTTCTTCAGCTTTTCGTGACGAAAATATACAACCCATATATAATTGCAAACTTCTAACACTTTCCTGCAATCGGTGTATTTTCCTCTAGCTAGTATAAATATTCATTATGATTCACATATTCTCGTTCTATGAGTGAATGAAAAGGAGGGACGTTGACCTGCGAACTCTCTCGTAGCTCATGTGTAAGATGTTGGGTTATAAATAAGTAGTTGCACAGGGTTGGCAAGGCCGTAGCTAGAAATGTTTGACTGGGGGGGGGGGGGGGGGGGGGGGGGGGGGGCAGGCCTTGGTCATTCTTTGTTTTTATTTATACTAGCTAGCAGCTATCTTGAAGTGGGCGTTAAAATTAAAAAAATAAATAATAATAATAAACAAGAAAACAGCCCGTCACTTCGTGACGCTAGAAGACTCAACCTGAGTCCCCCCTTGCTTAAACTGCTGATTTACATTACTAATAACCTCCTTTTTGTTTGTTTGTTTTGCACTGGTCTCCCTGATTTTGGTGGAGAAAATGACGCACGTGTGTCTTGGTGAGTCAGTCCGGTTCTCAAATCTGTCTAAAAACCCGCTAAAATTGAAAACGCAAGCCTATTACAGAAAAACCATTTGACTTCGGAATTGTTTGCATGCTTATCAGTAAGGGACGAGAAGAAACAGGTAAAGTTAAACTGTTCTAAGAAATTTCTTATACCACCTTTAAACTGGTTTAAGCGGCGGTGTGAATGGGGTATTAGACAACCAAACTTGGATAAGTTGTTTTAGTGGCAAGGGGGTGCAAAGACGTGGTCACATGGTATGAAGTCATCGATGACGTCATCAAAACGAGAAAAGGCTCATATCTTTGGAAGGGATGAACCTCAGACAACCAAACTTGGGTGATGTTGTCTAAGCGGCAAGGCGGGTGTAACCACATGGTCACGTGGTATGACATCATCGATGACGTCATCAAACGAGAAAAGGTTTACATCTTTGGAAGGGATGAACCTAAGTCAACCAAACTTGGGTGAAGTTGTCTAAGCGGCAAGGAGGATACAACAACATGGTCACGTGGTATGACGTCGTCGATGACGTCATCAAACGTGAAAAGGCTTAAATCTTTGGAAAGTATGAGGCTCAGAAGTTGCCTTTGCAAGGGATGGACCTCGGACAACCAAACTTGGGAGAAGTTGTCAAAGTGGCAAGGGGGTACAACGCGTGATCACGTGGTATGACGTAATTGATTACGTCATCAAACCAAGAAAGGTGTAATTCTTTGAAAGGGATGAGCCTCAGAGAACCAAACTTGGATGGAATTACCTAAGTGGCAGGGGGTGGAAGTGTTTGGTCACGTAGTATGACAGTGACAAGCTATGTACAATAGCGAGCTTTTGTCTCATTAAAACAGAGAAATATGTAACCGGGAGCTCCGCTTTTAGCCAGTGGCTAAATCTATATATTACGGATTCGATAAAAGCGATCAGCCTGTTAGTGTGGACCGGAGGTTTAGGGGTTTAGCTCCAAACAAGCGATCAGTTTTTATTTGATATATTGGCGTGTGCAAACACACAGTCTCTAATCAAATTGTACAGTTGACCTCATTGTTTCATTTTTATCCGGATTCGACCGTCCAGACTAAAACGATATGTATACGGATTCGTTTTTATCCACTTTTGAGAGCGTTTTCAAACTTATTCGGATCGGATTCTATGAAAACGATCAGCGTGTCAGTGTGGACGGAAGGCCTAAAAGTATCAAAAAGTATACGGTTCCAACGAAAACGCGCCGTTATTGTGGACGGGCCCGTTGAAAATCGCTATGACCACAATGTTTACCCAAAGTCCAAAAAGTCCATTCCCCTGGCAACCGTTGCCATGGTTACGATAAATTCCACATCAGACTAGTGCAAAAGAAAGACCTCCATAGATGACAGATGATGTCCAAATATCAATCGAATCACACTCCAAAGTCAAAAGATATGCTGAGATTTGATGTTTTGCAACATGCCAAAAATGATAGAATTTGGTGGCTGAGAAGACCCCTCACCCCGTGACAAATCTGGCTGTAGCTCGAAACTAATACCACAATTTGAATGTACTAACTACCTGGCGATGATCTTCAGTCATCTGGCAGCCAAAATCAACCCTCAATTCTTGTATGAAAATTGAGTTCAACCACCTTTTTTTGGGGTCAGCTCCCGTACTACTTTGAGCTGTATTCCCAAGAGGAGCAGGTTCCTTTCGTCCTGTACCTTTTGTGCTTTAGCGCCTGGACTTGTGCTTGCTTCGAGCTTAGGTCGAAGCTCGTCCAGGAAATCCATCTTGGATTTTCAGGACAAGCGAGCAAAAATAGGAACCTATAATTCAATTCAATTCACTCTGCCAAGGTGAGCGACCATTGGCAGGTATGGGGAAAGGTTCAAGGGCTCTTTTGCTAAAAGAGTTGTACTCTTTACATCTTTTAAGCTACGTTCATGTATATATATATATATATCATTTTAAAGCGTTTTTAAGGTAGAACACAGATGTGATATTTTCATTAATTATTAATGAATTAATAATAAAATTAATAATTATTTGTCAAAACCTGATTTTCTCGTTTGACCAAGTTCTAATCCGGCAGAATTCAATAGAACCACACAGTTTTGTATCATCTTGGATGACCCTAAGGTGGACTCCAAGTGTGCCAGCGATTTTTTAAATGTCCATTTGTTCCAATTTTATGACGATTTTTCTTTCAGTTCGAGCATTTTCAGCAATAAAACCCTAAATATCGAAATACAAAAATATCGCTGGCACACTTTTGATCATTAATTATGATACAAAACTGGGTGCTTCTATTGAATTCTGACGGACTAGAACTTGATCAAGCGAGAAAATGTTTTTGACAAGTAATTATATTGATTTTATTAATACTTTATTAATAATTAATAAAAAATATATCATATTTGTGTTCTACTCTTCAAAAGCTTTAGAATGATATATAATAATGACAACAATTTTGCCAAAGGATCCCTTGAACCTGTCCCAATACCTTAAGAACCTGCGTGTTGTTCACGAGTTGTGTCACTTTTGTTTAGTAGAACAAATCATGATGAAATAATAACTGAAAACAATGGTGTAGGAATGATTCTTAAACGGCCATTGACTAGGTGAAATAAACGCTTAATTTTTGCACTTTCGACTCCACTCCCTCACAACTCCCTGCTTTGTTGATTAAAAAAATCTCACATCTGCAGGTGTTCCTACCGAGATGTCTTTCAGTGCATGCATGAAATACAGCACTCGTTGTATTGTTCAAACATCTTTTTTGTTATTGCTTTAAAGTTCTATTTTAGACGTCTTTTTCATGTTAATGTTTGTACCGATTGATCATTATTAGATGTTTACTACTTTAATTCCGCTGCATCCTTCCAGCGGTGTCTCTTTGTACACAATACTATTCAATTTCTGTTATCCTCTACCAGATTAACCTTGATTGCAATCATTTTTTGTTGTTACATTAAGGTGGCACAAGAGCAAATGCTACATCTCATAACTTCTGGAATTTGGCGCTTTTAGTTTTGATTTCGAATTTCAAGGCATGGAAGCCTGAATGTTTGTTGTTCTAAGTATACATCAACTTAAAACTAAGCCCGGTTACCAACATATCTTTTTCGATATTAAGAAAAACTATACTTGAAATCCAAATTAGGCTTGAAGTAAAAAAATAAAGTAAAGCAACCATATTTTACGTGGATAACTCGTAACAGTTATTCGACTGACAAACCTGAGGTCCATGGTGCGCAGCTTTACCCCCTTTGTCTATCAGAGCTCCAGGTGAAAGGAATTCAAAGCTATCGGGAAACTACTCGGAACAGAGAAAAGTCGGCTCTACCTCCGTCTAAGAATCTGTGTATTGTTCAAGAGTTGCGTGACGAAGCCTCTTGTTTAGTAAACGAATCATGATGAAATAATGAACACAATGGTGTCCTCTGGGAATGGAGGTATACCCGAAAAGTTGATGTGGTTGGTCGGTATTTGGTTCGAACTGACTTGAGTACTTCGCCTCCTGATTGGTTGGTTGTTGAATGGACTTCGTTTCTGATTGGCTAAGTGTATTTACTTTGCGTTTAGTTTACAACACTGAAATCCGATCTAATGCGAGTGAAAACAGAAGAAAAGCGCTGCTCCCGAACGTTGTGGCACTTTTTGTCGAGCGAAGGGGACCAATATAAGGTAAAATAATTGCTTAAGTTTGGCTGATATATCGGTGCACAGTAACCGCAAAACACACCGAGCGAGATCACTGTAACAACAACACTTTCGTTCAAGATGGCGGATCCCGAAATACACCCCCGGGCACACCTCTCGTGCCCAGGCTCACACGGTTTGAATACAGAAATCCCATGGACACAGAAGGATTATGCGTCAATGAGCAGGGAAATTATATATTCCGAGTTCTATTTTAGGACGATCATAATTTGTTCATATTACCATGTCATAGAAGCATAGTTTCCTCAGTGTTAAGGCGCTAGGGCTCCCAAATCTGTGGTCGAGTCGAGATTGAGACAAGTTCTACTGTGTTTCCTTAGTCCTTCGGATGAGGCAATAAACCGAGGTCCCGTCTGCCTTCCCTTCTGTCCCTGTTCAAGATGGACGCTAAAGAACCCATTACAATATTCGTAAGATTAGGGGATTGGCTACCGGTGCAATATGGCCTAGTTCTCGGAGGCATTACATGTACTGTCAAACAGCCCTCATGATTGTAAAGCTGCTCGGCAGCAACTTGCACCATCTAATGCAGCCTGTAAACTCCTTGTCAACCGACCGCGTTGAAAATCCCTCATGATGAGGAGAATACCATTTTTAAATGTAATGTAACATGGCATACTACATAACAGTGCCTTTATAATTATTTATACCTGACAATTTGCTTGTTATTGGATTCAACTAGCAGATTTTGAGGAGTCTTGAGGCTTTTTTTCTAAAAATTGTGACGTTTTGACGTCAAAGCATATTACTTTAGCTAAAAGATCGATGGGTTTTCAAAACCGCGATATTGCGTCAGAATTATTGTTATGTCCTCAAGGCTTATCACGTGAAACAATCTGACACCTTTGGATAGTATCACTTGCTCTGTTGCTGTTACTTTAAGCATGAGCACTGGTCATGTTTATTTATTTTTCCCGAGAGAATATCGACAATGAAATTGCATGAAAAAGGGATATGTTGTTGCTTGCTTTTTCTTCGAAGTGAAAGATGCTATAGCTCGTATAGAAGTGAATCCCGAATAATATTTAACATTGTTCTATAGGGACTGGCTAAATTTAATCGATAAGAGTCATGTTAACGAGCGTGTTGGAAAATCAGATTTGAAAACCGTCATCGTATCCCAGAATTGGTAAGTACTTATCAAAATTCTTTGCAGGGACAGTAAAAAGTTGTTTCGTCTCCAAAATGTATTTTATTAGGTGCATACCTCGCAATTGTTATCGAGCAATAATGGCGAGAATCGCCTCAAACGAAAACTCAAAGTAAAATCGATTCGCAAATGTTTTACATTCCTGAATGAAGGTTCAGCTTGCATATCTGGGTTACCAACGGGTGTTGTTAGCAACGGGGATATTCACGTTGTCATGACGACATAGCGATAGTGATGGGGGGGGGGGAGGGGGGTGAAAAATCCGCCGAATCGTTCAATTTTTCATGAAAATCCGCCGATCCGCACACATTTTCGCCTCAATCCGAATCCGCAACGTTTGATATATGAAAACAATTGATAATAAGAAAAAAATACGTTTCACCGTATCGCTTATACACGAACATCTCTCACTGAGGGACGTGCCATTATTTAGCGGGATTTTGTCGCGATTCCCCCGTCCCTATTTGACCTAGCAGAAGACATTTTACAGAAAGAGGGAGTTACATTTTTCTTTCGTTGCGCGCGAAGCGCGCCCACATTTTGATAAACGCATTTCATCAAGCCTCAGAGAACGGGTAGATAAACGTTGAAATACGCTACCTCAACTATGTATGAAAGGTCCTATTGATGGGCTCCTGAGCCTGTAGTTTATTCATGCGCGCCGCAAATTTATTTATGACGAAATTATTTTTATTCTCATGTGCGCGAAGCGCGGCCCAAATGACGACATTTTCGTTCAATCCTGAAGCGTGGCGGTTTACGTTTCAAACGTGCACGCTTTGTCGAGAAGTTGTCGCGTTTCTCGCTCGCTGATTGGCTGCTGTTTTGACCGTTATTTTTTAGTCAATCAGCGAGCAAGAAACGCGACAACTTCACGACAAAACATGCACGTTTGAAACTTAAACCTACGCGAAAAAATCGTCAAGCTTCAGGGTTGAACGAAAATGGTAGTATTAAGGGGTATTATTTCAATCATAGTGACTGTCCGCTAGGTCTATCACTGCAAGGCATTTTTGGGAGAGTATATTTTTCCTCGTCAAGATACACTTGTTCTGTAAATCGCGGGGGGTAGTGTCTCGTTGCCCGAATTCTCAAAGTGTATGTTAGATGTCGTTCTTTGTGCGCGCGAAGCGCGCCGAAATTTGTATTAAGTATGCGAAATTAAGTATGTGAAATACGAATACCTACAAATTCGAACATCCAGGGCTATTTGTCTACAGACCCTACAGTCAACAATCTGCACAATCCGTAGTTGCGATCATCAAAATCCGCAGTCGTATTTTCAATAGACCGCGATCCGGTACGTTTTGAGAATCCGAAAATCCGCTCGAGTTTTTCTTAAAATCCGTAATCCGTTTGCTATTTAGGCCCAAATCCGCCGATCCGCAAATCTATTCACCTCCCCCTGATAGTGAGTTTAGTGCCTCTTGGAGAGACGCAGTGGTCTGCTTGGTCTACAGGTGCAATAATACAAGACATAAACAATCTAATTCTGTAGAAATTGCCGTCGTTAAATTCCTCTCTGTTAACCCTATGGGACTGGGGGGGGGGGGGGGGCTTTTTGAGCCCCCCCTCCAGTAAAATCCGTGATTACTCTACGCTATGATGGTGAAACTTCGTGGGGGGCTAATTCGGCCCCCCATCTATATCTCTGGAACCACTGGGGCTATGATCATCAAACTTTCACACAATGACCATGACCATAAACCTATTTTCGTCACGTGGGAGCAAAATGTGACGTCACAATGACGTCATTCTAAATGTTTTATCAATTTTTAAGTAATTTTAATTAACTTCCAAAAACTTGGTAGATAATACTCTAAAAGCCAACTAATTAACATCAAGATAATGTAAATGTAATAATTTGTGACATTAACAGATCAATTTTATTAAACTTGCGTCATAATGACGACTTTTGAAAATATTGTCCGCCATCTTGGATCCGCCATCTTGGATTTCATTTAATTTCCATTTGACTCTTCAGATAAATACTCAATGAGAAAAAATGGTCAAAATGTACATAATACTTATCAAAGAAGTGTTTGACATTCAAAAATTGAATTAAAAGGATGTTGGTGAATCCCAGAGCTAGTTTTAGACCATATGTTCAAATGAACAAAATCCCCCTACCCCTCCCCCCAAAAGATTTTGTGTCAAAAATTAATTAGCCTGTACATAAATTCTAATGAGTACAAGCTCTGATAGTCATAATTTGGGCAATGTGTCCAACATTAAGCTTGAAATATGAAAAATTCACGTTTTTTCGAGTTTTGCAAAACATGCATGTCAAAAAGTAGTTGCCATCGAAACTGGGTCGTTGACACTGACATGCCATGACACCAAAATGTCCCCCGATAAATTTAGGAAAAGTCACGAAGTTTCACCATCATAACGGCATGGTTTTAGAGTAACAGGATTTTACTGGAGGGGGGGGGGGGGGGGGGGGGGGGGGGGCTCCCCCCCCCCCCCCCCCCCCCCAGTCTGAATAGGGTTAATGTTGGACACATTGCCCAAATTATGACTATCGGAGCTTGTACTCATTAGTAATTTATGTACAGGCTAATTAATTTTTGACACAAAATCTTTGGGGGGAGGGGTAGGGGGATTTTGTTCATTTTAACAATGGTCTAAAACTCCCCGCAGTTACAGATGGTCAAAAAAAGCCCAGTCTGAATAGGGTTAATATATAAGAGTTCCACTACAATACAGTGTAAATAAGAATGAGAAGAAGTTTACATTTTATAGCTTAGTTGATACCACGCCACAGAATATACAGCCAATCAGAATGCAGGAATGGCGTTGCATATTCGACGGTATTCTACTCAACCTTCCCATCTTGCATTGCATGTAGGTCAAACATTGCCTTTAATTTTCTATCTAATATAAACTAAGCTCTACATTAAAAGTCTCCCCCGACCAGTTTTTTTCAAAGGAGGAAGTTAACAGACAGCAGCTTACAAAGATGACAACTTTCTGCCTTTGTTTTTGCGGGAGACTCAGGCATTCCATCCTCGGAGATTTGGATCCAAATCTCCCGCATTTTGATGTAAATGCTGTATAATACTTTGTAGAGTAATTTAACAGTGCCATATTGTTGATCCAAGCACCCTGCCCCGCATTTTGAAAGTCTGGGGTTGGCATCTATGTATTTCATGACTAGCATTCTGCGTTCAAAATATCAATTTCTTTAATAAATCTGATAGAAAGAGCCTAAAAGTATGCGTGACTTTTCCTTTGAAAACCGAAATGTTGTTTTAATTTTATCAACTCCGTTATATTAATTGATTGTTATATTTGCTTCACTGATAAACTCTTAAATTACTGAGGCTTAATGTTAATGCGACATCTATTGATGACATTGCCCATTTCAATTTTTTTCTGCTCCTCTGCGCTCAGTTTTGTTCACTAGGCATGTTTATGTCTGAGCCATACATTATATGGTTCATGTCGGGGAAAGATTTGGATCCGGTAATAGCAAATACTAGTTTTATTATTCAAGGGTAATTTGTTTCTTTTTACGATGAATTCTCTAGCCTTGTTACGTCACGTTACTTTTTCCTATGAGAATCAGATAATGCGAGAAATCCAAAAAACCAACGGCAGTTTAATCAAGTATTGCGTGCTTGGAACGTAGACTTAATATGGGTATACTAGACTCTCTATTAGTTAAACCGGTCTTTCACACGAACATCTCAATTGACCTGCGTGACTTGCGCCTCTGTCCTTCGTTTATCATTTGATATCAAATTAATTGTCAGGTTATTTGTTTTGATGGACCTCCAAGATATGAACCAGGCAATATCACAGCACCATCTCCTATTAGATAAGGAATTAATAACAAACATACCATTTACAATATAAATGGGCCTCTAAAAAGGGATCTTTAGTTTGGTTTCTCAAGTTTTCTACGCTGTTTCTCCTGCAGGTGTTTGATATCGGGTGAACTTTTAGCCACTGTTGTTGATTCTTTAAAGGTCCGATATTGTTTTTGGTAAAAGATCAAATAAAAATGTAGTCTGCCAAGTTTTGCATATTTGATTCACCCTCAGGGTCAAATGTTGCTCGACTTTCCTCTACTTCCTGCCTCTCCCATCAATCAGCACTACACTCGCAACTTTTAATTGACAACTAGTCGCCCTTTTTGCAGCAACCAAAGTGTGGTGTGTTCACGATATATTTATCACCTAAAACAACGGGCAGGTTATACTTTGCTAGTCTCCAGTCAGCATTTTGAGATCCAATCGTGATCCTATTTGTGATATTTCCGATAATTGGAATACATTCAGCTGTATTTCCTAGGGACGAAGGTATGTCTGTTCGCTATATATATTTTGATAATATACACTTTTTCATCTACAACAACTGTCATTTCTCAGACATTGATAAGTGCATGTATTGAGAACTGGCTAAAATTTTATTTCGATTTTTCTGCTTTTTTTCTGACTTAGGTATCAAATTGGACATTGCTTTAAAAATTGAACTATCAACTATGATGTTTCATGTATGCTGTAATCACTTAATGTATCGCTGATGTATAAATTGGGATACAAATGTTCGTCACTGGAAATTCTTTAAGTGTAGCGATACACTCTTTTTCTATGAAAAAATTTTCGTTTGAGGCTCACGGGCCAAAGCCGAATGTTTTTAAATTTTCAGGAATTTAAGGTCCAAATGTGTAAAAAATAAGAGCAACTTGAGGCAGGCTTGCTTATTAGTGTATGGCTTACCATTTAAATTAACCTCGAAAGATGAGTAGGAGCATAAACATTCCTACAGTGTTTGGTGCTATGTAAATAGTTATAATTGAAACTGAAAATTACAGGTGAGCAGCTTCGATCCGCAAACCATTAAGATGGAATCCTTCGGGACGTTGGTTACGATTTTTTTAGAAAATCGTGCTTTTTAAGAAAATCGTAATGTACAGTAAGACTGATAGAACCATTCGGTCACAGCTTTCAAAATATATTTTCTTAAGTATGTATAAGAATTTTCACAGACGTTGCCTTTATTAAAGTTTTTCGAAAATGCCAAAAACAAAACATTGATATGAAATTTCTCTGTCATATATATTTTTTTCCAATATCCTACTAAAATTACTCCATTTACTGGATTCTCTCCTTAAATTAATAAATGTTGAATAATAAATGTTGAATAAATTAATAAATGTTGAACTTGTAGAATGCTTGTATAGCGCTCGAATTGACGGGACAAAACTCATCCGTAGGCGGGCTAAACCGGGTCAGCCCACCTAGGTAAATGGCCAAATAAGTACACTTTGTTACCTTATCTTCAATTAATATAGTGCATCATTTGAAAGTGCTATTTAGACGTCTTTCTGTCGAAAGATAAAATCTGCTTCCTTGAGGAAAGAGTACTTGCACGTTAATATGCACGCGTAGCATAACGGCGTGCATTTGGAGTTACGAGAAATTTGACAGAGGTTGTCTTCATGTGACTAGTCAAATATGAAGCCCAGTTTAGCATGCACTAACGAGAGAGCACGAATGGAAATCAAATCGATTTGGTTGACATATTTGATTGGATATACTCGCCTATAGTGGCACAAGGCTTAATCATTTTAAGCTCATTTCCTGGATCATGGACTTTCCTTTTGATCTCAATAGAAAGTAGTCTCTGCACTATTGAATCACCCGCATAATGCTTACAATTCCGCTAGAAATACAATCTGATTCAACTCGGCCTCACAAACAGGTATTTTAAATCACTGAGGTAGATGTAGCAGTTCCCACTTTCATTATCATATTATTTACGCATTCATGTTTTTTCGCTAAGTAGCTTTTTGCCAACTTATTTATTTTGTCCTTCTTGGCAGTGCAGCTCCAGGGATATTGAACAAGATCAATGAACCATGAACAATGAGTTTTAGATATTGTTGGTTATTTTTTATCCCTCTATTTAAATAGTTTCTTTAAAAAACGTTCCTTTTTGCACTCTTTGCTAAATATGCCGGCTGGCTCAATTCAGTATAGTTGATTGGTAAATCATCATTCTTGTAGACGGCTCTATTTGATGTCACTTAGTAAGGGAAAATGGCCTACGCTTTATTAATGTAGACGTTTCTCAATTTCAACGAAAATGTTCCCTGTTCGTGTTTTCAAGAAGTAACTGCTTAATAATAATGAACACAACAACGAATATTATGACAAGAAGATGAAAAAAGGGTCCAAAAACTATCACTATCACTGGGGACGCAGAACTATTTGTTTCAAAACGATATATATTTACATGTGTCAGGAGTAATATATTGTAATGCCAGTTTCCCAAGCAATGTGTTTGCCCATAAACGTTTACTGAAATTGCTCGAGAATGTTTACTTCAATCACAAAAGTTTGTCGACAAGAAATTTTGTATAAAACTGCTAATGCATTTTAAAATGATACATTAATTATTTTACTTTCTACAATAACTGAAAGAGGCAGCTACGAAATCACGGCGTTCTAGTGCTAGCGGAAGAATGAAGAAATCTTTCCATTAAAAAGATTACCCCCTGAACGGATTAATCACAAAATACAAGGTGAACAATGTCAAAGTAAAAAGGCCTCAGGCGAGACTGGAAATTCGATTTACTCTGAACGTCAATTCTTATTTGAAAATATCGCATTTCTAAAACGTGAATTACAGATGTGATTTTTTTTTGTTTGAATTGTAAATTATCATTTGTTTGTTGAATTGCTTAGTAAAGTATAAGGATTTACGCATAATTAGGATTGCCACTGTAATTTTTTCTTTAAGACAGCCGGAATGTCACAAGGAAGTGGTAATTGTAGAACAAATGGAGGTGTGGAAGTGGTGTGTTCAAACCTTATCTATTTATTAAAATTTCTTGACATCTCATGAAGTACTCTGTCATAAGTATCAGTTGTACGTAAAGTTTTGGACCAAAAAAAGGTATTGGAAGAAGAAAGAAAAGTAAAAAAACATTTTATCCAGGCATTTGTTTGCCTTTTGTTGTCACTTTTATTGTCCTATTACTGTTGCTTCGTCTTAGGCTCCGCCCTCTTTGCTGTAACGGTGGACGAACTCGTGCGATCTTGGAAGCCTCGTGCTGAATATGAAGACGATCGTAAAGTATGCTTGCCTGCTTGCCTGCACTCGAGGAGGCCAATTTAAGTCCGGTATTCGATTTAAGTCCGGTATTCGATTTTGGGTCATTATGCCTGTTTTTTGTATAAAACTATACATAACATTTTTCAAAAAAATAATTAAGCTCTTTTAAGATTGCAACGCTTCAACCTTCCTACATCAAGTGACACTTGATGACAGATGACTTGATGCCAGATTTTTATATGATAGATATTCGTACGCTGGTATATTTAGATTTTACTGTCCTTCAAAGTTAAATATTTAATAATAATAATAATCTTTATTGACTCATAATGAAATGTTAAAAAAAGTTACAATAGTATTATATAGTATCTAGGGGTAGTGTATAAAGGAAATTTGAAAAGAAAAATGCGAGAGGGAAGTTAAATGAACCGATTGGTTCAAAGTAGGATTTTATATAAAAAGCAGGCAAGTCATAGAAATATCAAGAAAAAGATTAATTGGAAGAACTTACATAGAAATATTATTTATGAAAAGAGGAATAAATTATAATATTACAATATTTCTTGTTGTTGGAACAGTAGATAATGTTTTATTTCTTTGCGAAATAGAAAGATACTAAGGTCCTTGAAATGTGATGGGAGATCTTTCCAAATATCAATTGCAGTGAAAGCGAGTGATTGTTTACCGATATTTGTTCGAACTTTGGACTTATAAAGGTTTTGATTCGTAGAATATCTTGTATTATAGCCATGAACGTTACTTCTAGCGTATTGAAAAATGTCTTTGAACACATCAGGTAGGAGGCCTTTATGCCATAAGTGTGTAAAAGTAACGACAAAAGTGGCTATCAAGTAATGCTTTACTTTAATGACATAGAGCATGGAAAAGACATCGATTGTGGAGATTTGTCAAGAAGCTGCCTAGAACACATGGTATCTTCGGCTGGTTAGCTTAGTGGTAGAGCGCCGGGGGGAGGCAGACGTTAAAACCCCACTCAGTGTCTTTTCTAAGCGATTGATCTGCAATGGTTGGTGGTTAGACCTTTGCGTCTTCATTAGACTTTTAGCGACGACTTGAATATTTTTTACCATTAAATGTTCAAAATAATGAATGATATCAAAGTAATTACCCACAGGGAATTTCTACAGAATTAAACCATCCTGGGAAAAGCTGAGTTTCAAAAGGCATACGCATGGCGAAGTGTTCGGAATTCACATGGATAGCCATAGGTTAATCCGAACACTTCTCATTCTTCTAACATCAGGTTTTTCGATGGACGGGTTCTGCAGAAATTCCCTGTGACCGTGGCCATAAAATCGAACAAGCATTGGTCAATATACTTATATGGCCAAGAGAGGATGGAGGAACCGTGCTCATCGTGCGACCTGCACGCACATATACAGCCGCCTACAACCGTTAACTACGTGGCGGGTTAGGTGCCACTGGGTCTCGTTATAGGGTATTACCTTTATCAAGTCAGCTGAAATGAATGACCTGCACGTCACCTGTCAGTATTGCTCTAAAGATTATCTTCGCGAGCATTCTATACGTGCGATTTTATTATACAAAAGTACGCTCATTTAAGTGAACGTCGAGAGGTTATCCTCTCGTAATATTAACTACCATTAAAGAGATGGATCTTGGACAAGAATTAAGAGCGCGAAACATCATGGAGGCATTTAATGAACTCTTATCTCTTAAAATCACTAGTAAATTCTTCTGATATAGATAGGTGTTCAAAAGTACCTTGCAGGATATACGGCCCATGTGGATTGTGACTAGTATTAATACGATGGCCGTTACTCTTCAATGATTTATATTTCGCAGATATGATTTTTACCAGCATGCACGAAGTTCCTTGAACATAATCTCCTCAGTTTGACTTAATAGTGAGGCTATAATGTCTCAATCAGAGGCTGCCAGGGATTTCACTTCCACTAACGGACGGAGGCGAATTATCTTTCCCATAATGCATTGTTTTGTTTTTGTTTATATTGATTCAGTGTATCAAAAACTTTGACTTAACGCAAATCATTTGTACTTTTCCGAGCTCGTTGTATGGGTAAAAGGCTAAACTAACAGAAAGTTGAGGTTCTCAATGTTGATGGTATCAAAAAGAAGCAGTGCATCATAGCACGGGGAGTCGAACCCTTTAAGTATGCTCACTTGTAAATGTACCATGATTAGCCATGAAATACAGCTTACCAGGTATACATCATAAAGGCCAATTGGCCTCTAACATTAGAAACCATAACACCATTTTCTCTAAGAGCCTATTGTAGAGCCGCAGGGAATACTTGCGTCTCTATTAGGCAGACCTGGTGTTCCCACGAAGATTGAGAATTATGTTAAAGTAGAAGATCTCACTTGATTTTCTATAACTTGTCGTGAGATTCTAAAAACAAGGTTTGTGCGAGACAAAATGAGAAAATAGTACTGTGTAGTCCTGAACTAGCAGCAACGATGACGAAAAAGAAAGAGACAAAAAAAAAAACGCGAAAAAGAGAGATACAAGATTTAAGATTCAAGACTTTATTGTTTTCACATGACAAACATATCTAAGAAAAAAATACACTTTGCGAGAGTGAACCATAATTTTTGCTAGAGAATGGTTAACTAAACTAGTTTCTCTATAGCGTATCGTGTACAGTGGTACGAGTTACCAACCCAACTTTTACGTGCCATGGGAAGTATATTTTTAGAAATTCCTAACCTAAATTACTCGTTCTAAACATTTTTTTAACGAAAATATGGATCTAATTTGTTGATAAATACTAACTTTTTCGTGTTTTGTCTGTTTCATCGTCAAATACATGTAGGAAAACGATTGCCCTGAGAAGCGAAAAACCTGGAAGCTGGTATCTCAGATCTATTAGAAGAAATATATTGTTATTAACATTTTGTAAAGATTTAAATGATAAATCGAAACTAAATCTCGAAAATGGTAGAAAGCGTCCAGTGCATGAAGAAAAGTGAAAGATATAAAAAGATAAGTGTAATACATCGACCTCTAAAGTAGCTCAAGTTCAAAACAGAGAAAACCCATTTCACTGTGCTATTAAACGATAACGACTTGAGAACAGATAGCATTTCAGCAAGCTGTGACTTTTGCAAACCTCTGTGATGACTTAAGAGAGATTATATGTTAGTTTATATTGTAACAACTTCTGTTAGATCGTGCGACTGTAATGCGTGTTGCGACATCTTTATAGTACCCATGCTACTGAGGACGTGTTCTGAGATAATTGGAGTGGTAACAGTTTCGCTATACAAATCCAGCACTTGAATCAAGGAAAGCTATGCCACTGGTATTGGATATCGATATTACTCCACTAGCAGACAAATAGACTACAAATCTCTATAATACTCCTACAACACGTAGTATTACTTAGCACGAGCCAGATCTCATAGGAATCATATCTAGATATGCCAATATTGGCTTTGAAGCAATTCGGCGAAGGTACTGACCTTAGGGTATGATAAAGAATACAAGACATGTCATTGAAGCAAACCGGTGAAGTTGATAGAATTAATAAGTATAACGTAGGTGAAGTCCGATAACATCGGGCGTGAAGTTTTGAATAAGTTTTTGTTCTCTACGCAACAGCTTTGCGCGAGAAGACATACACATATGTAATGGGTTGTCGTCAAAAGCTGACGTCCAAGCAGCATTAAATCAACAAAGGGCGATGCCACATTAACGGTCACTTTGAAACTGAACCCAGTTCTCTTCATAAAACCACAAAGCCCTGGATTCACTTCTATATCACACACGATTAAAACGTCCAATAGAAGGCAAGTACCAAGGTCAGCTAACACCTAAAAGCTACAACTCGTATTTGTGAGAAAGCTATTTACAGTCGAATGGGGATCGTACCCCTTTCGTGATGAACAACAAGGAAGAACAACAGGCCGGCGTTACAATCAATTGCTCCTGAAATTCGAGCAGGTACTTAAATAATTATTTCCCCCTTATCTCATATTCAGCAGCATTCATGAGGGTTCGGAGAAAAGCATTAAAGGTCCAAAGCTCAGCTTCGATAAACATACATTCGTTTTTCAAATAAAATTGTCTTAATAGACAAAAGTATACTTGAAGATTTCCTGTCATAATAGTTGGACCTTTCTCCATTTGTTACACAACAAAGATAAAATATAGAAACTTCATCGCATAGCAAAGGCATCAGTCGATTCCATACCTTAGTCACGGCGTTAGAAAGTCGTCAAGTTCCTGATTGCTTTGCGTGGTTTTTTAAAATTCACGTATTTGTCCTAAGATAAATAAACTTCGGAGAACATGATTCAATATACCCTTGAAAACAATTACAAAATGCATTGCGGATGTTTTCCTATCAAACTGTGTTTTCAGGTGTTTAGGGATTCTGCCACTGACTTTATGTTTATTTGTTTTTTGTCCTGGGTTCTCTTTATTGCATTTATTGTTGTGTGTTGTTTGTATTTGTGCCTCGTCTGACTTTTTCATTTAATCATACATATAGCCCTGCTGCCTAGCTCGATTAGCTTTTTAGTTATTTTCTAGGCAGCATCATATCTAACGCATGTTTGTTTGTTTTTTTCATTTTTATGCAATGATCTGTGTGATATGTAAATAAAAAAAGTTGTTGTTGTTGTTGCCATTGTCACGCCTTACCGTATTTCATCTGTATTACTTTACATTTTTTTCAAAGCCAATTTCATTTTGTTTAATAGTTTTTATTCTAAGTAATATTTTTATTTGTTATTGGCATAATATAATATTTATTGCCAGGAATTGAAAACACATATAACATTGACCCTCAGTTCACAATTTCACAAAAATTGCCAAAATTTGGGACTTCTAGTCTATCTGTTCTGAGCAATGAATATCACCTCTTCTACAATATGATAAATCTGGTCTTCAAATTCTGAAACTTCAAATATTAATGTGGGTTATCAATGGTCATAATATTATAAAGGAGCTTAGCCAAGAGACTTAGTTTTACGTACATTATTGTGTTTTGCTAGACTATGGAAGAGTAATGATAGAGAATGACTAACCATGATAGGTAAAACGACAAATTACTCTCGGGATTTGTGATTAATCTTTTCTTATATTCCTCTTCAGAGGACAGCGTTCTTTGTCGGAAATAGTAAGCCAACATTATAGACTTCCTATATTTCTTTTCCTTTTTCAGGCCCTTTATTACACAACCTGATGGTTTGTTATAAAATTTCCCCTTTAAGAACATCAATATAGAAAACGACTCAACGCGAAAAAAGTGGTTCGGATTGGTCAGTAAATTATCGAGATTTAAGACACCTTTTTAGCTGTCATTGGATAACCCGCGGTATTGGTCTTATATGTTAGCCCCTTTACTGTGGACTACTTAGCTGATATAGTTTAGGGAATATTCTTGTGATGTATTAGCATATAAATGCTTTGTTTCTCGCTACAAATCAGGGTGAGGGCTGGGGAGGTAACACTTACCCGTGCCATTTCGCAATAGAAAGCTAAATTTCTTACACTTTTTATTTCATAAAATGGTGCTAGGAAATTATTCGAATGACATCAAATAGAAATCGAAACATCAAAATAGGATTTTCAGCGACTACAGGCCAAGAGAACAACATCAAGTGTGTTAAGTTTTTCCTTTATTACCTGACTTGTAACCCTTTGCATTAACTTTTTTAATAGAATGCTACTGAGTATTGATCTATTATTTTGTTTGTTGACTTTGATGTATATCTTAGGGGCCGACCATTTAACTCTTGAGGAGGGGGGCTTTTTTGAAAAAAAATTTCCTGCACGGCCCGAAGGGCCAAAAAAAAATTTCCTGCAGAGCAAAATGGTGACTAAAACCCTCTTTTCTTATTGGAAAAAAAATTCTCACCGCATAACAGAGGTATAAAAAAAAATCTTGCACTGTCAAAAAAGCCCCCCCCCCCCCTCAAAAGTTAAATTTTCGGCCCCTTAGATAAAGTTTTCGTCTCGAGAAAGCAGCTTTCAAATGTTATTTTTTACCGTGTTCCACCCCCTAGATTACCTAAAGATATAACAAACACAGGTGGCCTAAACTCATTTTTCAGTAAAGACACGAGTTCTTTCGCTTTACTTTCAAATCAATATGCTTTCAAATCAATATGAAATTCTAGGGTTTCACTTGTGCTCAAAGACCTCTAATTTGTAATTTTGGCGCGTAACTATTTTTGATAGTATGCCCGCCAATATTACATGTAACTCCGGGCTTCATTGTTAGTTGGTAAGCAAGCGACATTTGACAACTAGCATTTTTATGTGAAGAACGATAAGTTGATTTGAACTTGACGATGATACAGTAAGTCCTTTCTCTGGCTGTTTTTTTTTTTTTTCGTGAACTACGGGACGGCAGAGATACGCAATAAAACTAAGTTGAAAATTGCCTCCGTCATGCTCGATAGACGACGACCAATTGTTGTTCCAGTCTTGAGAGCTGAGCGTGCCTCCTACAGGTCTGAAATACTTTACAACTCTGACAAGTCCCTTTGTAGTGCCCTTTACGTACGGTACAATTTAGTTTTTTTTTCAATGTTTTCTTGTATCTTCAAAGTAATCATGCACTAGCTGTTTTGAACATCGCGGTCTTACCACAAATCATTCCTCTTATGCAGCTAAACCTAACCCTATTAAATTACAATTTAGATTTTCATTTTTATTTTTATTTTACGAATCTATACTCCTTGACTTTTTTGCTATTATTTAATCGTGCAGGTGACAGGGCCTCATGTTAGCAAATACATGCAAATTACAAATGTTCTGTTAAACAGCTTCACAAGAGTTGCCTGTGCGATGATATCCTGATTATTTTTTCTCATTGTCGGAACATGGATACGATGTATCAATAATTTCGTCTTTAAAGCCGACATAACCGCATCAAACTGTGGGGGTCAGCCTATTAAACTGTTTTCTGAAATCAAAATCCAATTTATGGCTTACAATGTAGCTACATTTAAACCTTACATTCGATTCGATTCTTTGAAACGAAACGATGGCAGGTGTTTGTGCGTTGCTATCCAAGTGTTGGGTTCACAATGATATATTTATTTGAAACTTCCCCTCAACAAACGGGTATTTTGCTTGTGTTCGCGGTAACATATACAAAAATGTATCCGATAAAAACAGAAGTAATTGCTCATTTATCGATACATTTGCAACGCTTGGGGCAGAGGTGATGATATATAGCGTGTGCGGCATCTGATTCATGTAAAAGTAACAGCTTCTTGGGAAGACGTTTAATCGGCCACCTCGAATAACGTGAGTAGCATTTAGGAAAATACATCCCAGTCCAAGGTTTTATTTCATGGTTTCATTCATGTTTCCTTTTTCATATAAGGAAATTCATCGACGGATTTGTCCGCGATTTACTCCTATAGTATCACCCTTTAAGAAATATCTTACATAATCATTGTTAAAGAATACTAGAAACCATCTCATGGTGGTCATTTTTCTCATTTTATTTTTTAATCTGTCGAATATTTTCCTTCTCCAAAGCCGGGTCTTTTCTGTGGCAGTTTCTAAATTGATTTTTTTTCCTATAAAATAGTTTGTAATATTATTTCGCTTGTACGCTATTCGTACATAAGGCAAGTACCATTAATTTCGTGCCTCTCGTGATCCAAAATAAATACATAATGATTATATTATTTGCCATCTGAATGGTGTATGGCATTTGTATTCTGCTGGTTTAGTTTTTGCTTTGTTTTGTTATACTTGTTTCGTTATTATTTCCTTTCCTCCTCATGCCATTGTAAAATGGGCGTTGTATTGTTACTTGCTCCGTATTGTCTTTGATGCATCTTACGTATCTTCATGGAATCCTCTTTACTGTACCATGGCTATGACGCCTAAAATAAGCGTACTGAAGCATTTAAATATTATCTACGAAAACCTGCTGTCGTCATATAATCGCGTGATAAATTTTATTTCTCTAAAAGCAACCAAACATCATTATAATTTGGAATAATTATAATATATATATTATATTAGTATAAACCAACTAATGGTCTATTACAAATCCTGCATTCTGATTGGCTGAGCTACTAATGGTCTATTAGTGATAGACCGTGCCTGGCAAAACACCACCTTTCTTTGCAAGAAAACTTGAATTTTTCAACATAAAATAATGAAATTCATTGCCAAAACCGACCAACTAGTTGATTTATACTAAAACAATTAGAATTCATGTGCTATGATATCATAGATCATTCGGCCTTCGGCCTCATGGTCTATTCATCATAGCACATTCGACCTTGAGGTCTAATTGTTAAATATATTATAATTTGTGGGCTCTCAATAATTTGGTGAAAATCTTCAACTGTGGAAATATTTCTTTATCAATGCCTATCATTGATAAATTTATCAGTCATGCCAGTTTTGGGGTTATGTCACTTACGAAATCAAACTGACACATACCCATTTTTCTTTATTAATCTCAACATTCTACCGTATGCTATTACTATATATATACGTCCCTAATATTTCTTACCTACAAAAATGATCAAAACTTCAGTATGTGATTTTTTTATACATTTTAAGCATTCGTGGTGTTTGCTGTATTTCAAGTGACTGCTACGTTTCCTTTATAACGACAGAAAATAGGCAAACGCTTTGAAGAAGATGAAAATGAAAACGATAGTACGAGCGATTAAAGAAACTTGCAGTAGGCGGAGAAGGTTATTTAAATACTTGGACTTCCTGCTGATTCCTTTCAATTCGACCAACAGTGTTTCACTTAGACAGTACTATTATGGTAGTGTAAATATTACTTATTGTTGAAGATCTCTTCCTGCGTTACGGTTATCTGATAACTTGATAACCTCAATTTATAGGCCTTTCTGCGTTCACCGAGGTATCGCCTATTGAGTAAGCAATTGGAAACTTTACTTTATTCTTCCCGTCATAGTGTTTGTTTGCAGTGTATTTTATTTTATCTTTTTAGTCTCCACATAATAGTTCTTTTGTAGCCATGGTATTGCCGTTTCGTCGCGGCTATATTATATCTAAAACAACAACTGTTGTACAAGCAACAACTTGTAGGAAATTCTTGTAATTTTGTAAAACAGCAAATTTGGCGAGCAAAGTACTTGAAATTGACAAATATAGGGCTTACGAAAGTTCGTGAACTTTATGTACGTGTGTATGGCAACCGATATGGAAGTTTGCATATCCGTCAGACTGTAGCTATTTTGCTTCAAAGGGTGGATAAAATCTAGTGACGTTTTTCTTGTGAAAGAAGGTTGTTTGACATCCTATTTGATAATTATTTTTGTTCTTCCAAAGTGCCGTTAGGCCTACTAGGACATACACCGGTCTAATTTCAAATATAGGGCTTACGAAAGTTCGTGAACTTTATGTACGTGAGTATGGCAACCGATATGGAAGTTTGCATATCCGTCAGACTGTAGCTATTTTGCTTGAAAGGGTGGATAAAATCTAGTGACGTTTTTCTTGTGAAAGATTGTTTGACATCCTATTTGATAATTATTTTTGTTCTTCCAAAGTGCCGTTAGGCCTACTAGGACATACACCGGTCTAATCATGAGCCGTTTCTAATGCAAATGAACTTAGACAATAGAGTTTCCTCATTTGCATCAGGAACGGCTCATGATAAGACCGGCGTATGTCCTATGCCTTAGGGACTCAAAGTTTTATTCATCAACGTCACTGATCTACGATAGATTGACCCGATGTTTGTTTTCATTTATTTTGCAGTTAAACAAAGCACGCCAAGCACGCCTTGTCGAGATATAAGATATCTATAACCTGTGTCAAGGATTAAGTCCTCACGATGAACAATACCATTAACGATTCATATCTTGGTACAATGTACTGTGACTACAGTCCAGCGGAGCCCACTATGAGTTGGATTAAGGCAGGGGCATACCTTGTCATCCTACTTGCTGCGTTTGTTGGCAACATAATCGTCATCAAGGTGTTCAGCACCACGCAGCGCCTGCGCACAGAAGTAAATCTGCTGATAGTCAATATGGCAGTCGCAGACGTAATGATATCCATGTTTAACATGACATTTTTCGTACGTCATTTTGTACGCCTTGCGATGGAGCTACCTCAGATTTGGTTTGGTGGAGTCTTTGGTGTCTTTCTCTGCAAGTTCGTTGACTTTATCCAAGGTGTCTCCATGTTCTGTTGCGTCTTGACGCTAACTGCCATCGCCTTCAACCGTTTCTTCGCTGTGGTGTATCCACTGAAGAACGTCATGAATCCACAGTTTACAAAAGTATTAATTATCCTCATTTGGGTGTGCGCATGCGTATTTGCAGCCCCAACTCTTTATGTTATGCAAGTGATCGTTTCGCCAGAAGACGGGCATCACTACTGCATTGAAAACTGGGCTCCAACCTTCAACAATGAAACCACTCCGAAATATTACACGTTGGGGATATTCGTCATTATGTATGCAATCCCCTTAACTTTTATCACTTTTCTCTATGCATGCGTTATCAGAAAAGTGTGGATTCGACAGGTTCCTGGCAACAAAACCCGGGCTAATCAGAAGCTTGAGGGAAGTATGAAGAAAAAAGTGCTAAAAATGTTGATCACTGTGGTAATAGTCTTCACGCTTTGTTGGCTGCCGTTTCATATTTATCTGTTATTGGTTAACTTCTATTACGGCATCTATAGCTGTGAAATATCACCTGTTATGCTATTCGTCGGGTTATTTTTGGGACACTCTAACTCAGCCATAAATCCGTGGATTTATTTCATGTTTAACAAAGACTATCGTAAAAACATTAAGGATATGTGTCAGACATCGTGCGCTAAACAGCTTCAAGCCACAAGGGTCGCCTCCCAACACACGTATGTCACACGGAATAGCACAGTCAAGACCTTGACGTCATCACAGCAGAACGGCTCGCATGATTCCAATGACATGGAGCTGTCGCTATTGAATGGAGGGACAAACGTGTAAAGGGAAGAAAGTAGAGTATTGTGAGTGAGAAGAATGCATGATCGTCGCTTCTACAAAATGATGTTAAGTGCATCGCACGCACATATTAATGTGCGTAGCTCAAGTACCTTTTCAGATCCGGATGAAGAGCAACTGTAATCCCAATTAAAAGCTAAATTGCTCTTTGGATAACTGCTTGCAATGTACCTCTTTGCGCAAATTTGTGAGGAAGCGATAAAAAAGGAAACTTGACTGGTTTGGTACAAAAAAAACTGCAACGACGTGGCAATGTGCACAGGTGATTGAAGCACTAGAGACAGCGTTGTTCTAGACTGCTGCTGAGACTGTTCTAGACTGCTGCTTAAGACAGGGGTGCAGCTATAATATGTCTTCAGGTGCTTTTTAAAGAGAGAAAGAAGGGCGACCAGATCTCCGTCGTACGAATTGCGGCCAAAATTATATTAAAATTCCATAAATGTTCAAAGTGAGCGTACGAGAAACACACTTTATTGTGTGGTGGAACAAACAGATAGGGAGGAACGGCAGATATTGTATATATGGACGATATTGATAAAACGGGCGATTCCCACTGAACAAGCTTTACGTAACCTTTCAGATAATTGGTGGAACAAGATCCGCTGAAAATGGCGCGAAACTAAAAGTTGCTTTTCATATGTTGCAGCTATTGCAGCTGTCATGGACAAAGTTGTTCTGCGACAGCTATTGTTAACAAAGTTGTTTTGCGACAGCTGCGACATATGAAAACCGGCGGCGTTCGTGACTTCTGCGACACGCTGTGATTCGTGTTGCTGGAATCGCCGTGTTCTATCTCTGCGACAGCTGCCACTGGAGTTTTGCGACTGTTGTTTCATCGACCTCTAAGACACCCGGTTTCCATATGTTGCAGCTGTCGCAGACCAGGTTTGTCCACGACAGCAGCGACAGATGCAATGAAAAATGTTATCCGAGCACATCAGAAAAAAGCTTTATACTGAATTTCAACCGTCCATTCGCTCCAGATGGTAAATTCGCTACAAGATTTTCTCATCTATTACGTAGTGACTGCAAAAACGTTTCCAATACAGCGCACGCATTCTTGGACAATTGTAGCATCTGTTTGTCTGGCTCGGAAGGTCTCGAACGTTTTTTTGAGGCGACGGTGGGTTGTAATAAAATAAATCGCCTGCACGTGTTACGGAGAAGAAACAATTCAAACAGATCCTACTGATCGATTTTGGGTCGGGGATTACATACTACTTTTCCCAGTAGACCGTTACACCTCTCGATTTTTCTGCCCGCCGGCGGCAGTCTAAAATTAATCGCGTGATCAACTTTTTTGTACCACGTGATGGGTTGCTTATGTACCACGTGATCAACCGTTTTGGGCGTAGACTTCGTTGGAATGCATAAAAACAATGAACTCTCAAAGTTTACGCCCACAAACATTGATCACGTGGTACATAAGCAACTCATCACGTGGTAAAATGAAAGTGATCACGCGATCAATTTTAGACAGCCGCCGGCGGGCTGAAGAACCGGGAGGTGTAACGGTCTACTGGGAAGAGTAGTAATGGATGATAAAATTTCGTTGTGTATTAGAACAACGTCTCCTTTCGCAAAGCAGGGAAGTGCGAGGGACTCTGAGCAAAGTGAGGTACGATAGAGAGCGAAGGGAGAGCTGGAACTCAGGTTAGCTTGATCGCCTTGGATCTGGATGAGCATGGAAATTCAAGTACATTTCATCACAGTCTCTCGGTCTCAGTCTCTCATCCGTTACTTCAGATTCAAAAATTGCGGACGAATTTATTAGGAGTAACGAATTGCAAATGCCGGGACGCAGAGACCGCGAGAGACTCACAGAAAATAAGAGCTCGTATATTTACTGTAATTTAAATCCGACGACCAAAATCTCAGATTCCGAGATTTCCGCTGAATGTTTCTAAAATCCTTGAAATCTTCAGAGACCATTGGTTACCCCTATAATTAGCCAATCAGAATAGACCTGACAGCCCACAAACGCGGCGGAGGATCTGGGAAGGAGAATGCTTTAAACCATTTTCGACTGAAATTTCCTAGGCTCTGGTAACAGCCACAATGAGGAGCTCCGCTGATTGACTGATTTGGTTTGAACTAAACGGCTAGGGTAGGAAAATAGTTTAAAACACACTAGCTTCTCTAGTTCGCGACACTTTGGACATAGCGGGACGCTTTGTCAGCAATAGAACACAAAGCACGAACGCTGTACCGTGATTTGTGGGTGAGCCGACCATAACCTCGGTTCCATTCGTCCCCCTTAATGATTTGTGTAAAGACTCCAGGCAGGTTAAACCTAAGTACAGTGTAACAATGGAATAATGTGTAAATAAGAAGGGACATTGTATATTGAACTTGAAAATAGTGGTTTGGGTGAGCTATCTTACGTTAGAATTCGTGATAACATGCTAGTGGGCTTCTTCTAAATCCCGTGCGTGCAGCCTTGTCCCTGCAGAACCTCACGGCATGTCGCTTTGATATAAAATTTGAGGTCTTTTTTAAAGAAAATCCATCTCAGGTGTGTTAAGGCCTGACTTCAGCATGAAAACGAGGCTAATTTTAAAATAATCCCAAATATCGCTCCGTTAATATTAAAAATAATTTTACGACATGAGATCATGTTAATGACGATTATGACATGTCACTGTAGAAGCTTCGTTGTCATAGCAACCAATGCGAATATATTTCTTAATTAAACAGCACCCAAAAATGTACACCATTTAGATCAGGAAATGGGGAATACAAAAACAGCAAGGACGGGATTGTTTTTGCTTTTTATGTACAAATATAAACATGAACTACACCATGACGCCTTTTAAGGCTGACCTCAACTTGTTTTTCGATGCTATTTTCTACCTTGTTCTCTAATGTTGTGTATATTTCACTGTAATCCATTACTTGAGATGTAATAATACTCTATCAAGACTGGCTGGACATCATTAAAAGGCGTTAAGGTGTAGATAAACAAGTGATAGGTAGATTTATTCAGGTTTTCTTTTGATTTCAAGCGGTTAAGTGTTCCCCATTTTGCAAAGAAAACATTCACGGTGATCTACTTCGATAGCCGCCATGTTGCTTTTCGGCTCCTCCCCCTCCCTCCCCTATACAGTATTCTTAAACAATACATTTTGTCATCAAGCCTTACTCCCTCGGGCAAATAACACAGGAGGCCCAGTCAAATACAGGATGGATTAGATCGTTTTCAACATGGCGGACGAAGCCTTCGATTTCCGAAAGCTTCTTCTTCGGCATATTGCAAGGAAATGTCACTGAAATACGGGTTTGTAACGCAATTATGATCATGTTCTATACCTCATCTTTGTGCTTTAATGAAATAAACGTCGTTTCTTTTAGTGTTAGTGCTCTAATTGTGTCGTTATTTGCTTCTAAACAAGACTAGGTGAATGTAGCCTCCAGCAAAGTATTATTTGGTTCTCAAATAGTAAAAGGCGCGCAAATCATAACGACAATGTTTTGATAAAATCTAAAAGGTCTCAGTTTACTCATAAATTTCTATTCGCGCTCAAATTCAAGTCAGTTACGACTAAGTTAGCCGCCAAATAGAGTGCTCGCTTAGAGATTACAAATTCCAACTTTATACGAAAACAGTTTCTCTAGAAACTAAACCTGGTCATTAATTCGCCTCGCTGAAATGTCAGTGAAAGCTGAATGCGCTTGGGGAAGAGTTTGTATTCGAGAAACGAAAAGGTTCTGCTCTGTAGAAAGGTCTGCTGGAGAGGGTGCAGCAAAATTCGGTGCAAGAGTGTTACAAGAGAGGTATAAACTCTACTGTAAACAGTTTAATGGATATGAACAATTTAATATTACCCAATACGAGTTTAATCGGGTTTGCAAGGTAGTTGACAATGAAATTTCCAACTGGAGAAATAAGCAGGCCAAGGACTCATATTTAACAAGGTTTGCTATGAACAAATGGACTGGGGGAAGCATAATGACCAAGGAAACAAGAGCCAGACATTCTCTGAGTAACTGCCAAGCATGTTTCCTGTTTAACTCAACCCTCCAATCCACCTACCCAACAAAAAAGATGAATATGATGTCTAAAAATGGTCCCTTGAGTGAGCTACAAGCTGATGCAAAGAGGCATACAAAACCAGTTGTCCCCCAAAAGCAAGGGAAAATAACAAACAAACAACTTAGATCAATTGGGGAAGATATTTATTCCACATATAATGAGAAATGTAAAGAAAATTATGGGAAGACACTGAGTGAGATCTTGGTCCTTGTCCCTGAGGCCTCACTTCAGAAAAAGCTGTCCCCTGTTGAAAAAAGAAAAGAAAAGAGAGCTCAACAAAGGCAGATAAAAGGGAGCTACAACAAAAGCTGTTTCATGGAAATGATAGTAGTAAACATCTAGCTGCAAATGAATCCTACAGTGCCAGAGAAAGTCGCAGAATGGCAGACTGCTTTGAAACAATAGAAGATGCAACAGAGAGAACTAAAGTAACACCCCCTAAAGTAAAGGAACGATCCCACACATGTGCTATCTCAAACATCACTGGTGATATAGATCAGCTTCTGGAGGATATCAAAGGCTGGTCTCAGGGTAAAGTCAACTGGTCTGAAAAAGCACGGCAGTACAATATACGCCACAAGAACCAAGAATCCACACCTCATAATGGTGGTCAGTTACTGAAATCCCTATTGATCATACAGAGGGCGTAGATATGTCTCACTTTGAAAATAAGGAAGACATAAATAACAAACCAGGTACGTAATATAGGGGGTCCAGAATAATTGAGAATTATTAGAAGGGGGAACAAGATAACCTGCATTTACCCCCCCCCCCCCCCCCCCCCCCCCCCGCACATCCCTGTAGATGATCGAATGTTATAACATGGGAGACATGCGCAACAGCCATAACAAAAATCAAAAAAATTTGTGAGCCTATTATAAGAGAAAGCCTGAAAATGTGTTCAAAGGTAGTTAATATGCAATTGACAGTAACTACAAAACAAAATATTTCCACCACCCCTCCCCATTTTTAAAAGAACCCTGGAATTCTAGAGAAATTGGTCATACAGGAGGCTGTTATTTCAGGGGTTGAGGGAGGGCAATTCCGAAAATGTTTAATTTCAGGTTAGCAATAATCTCATTTTTTTGCATTTTGCATTATTCTGCAGGATTTCGCGTAAGGCGGGCTCTAAAGAAGCAGAACGGAAATGACATATCTGTTCCTGTTCCCCGCTCAAACAGACATATCCGCAAGAAATAAATCACCTCATAGAAAATGGAACATTTGATATTGGTTTGCCTGTGGTAGAGAGTGAGGTTACTAAATTGTTAATAAATGCTGATGGGGAAATTGAGCAAAGAAAACTGAGTATCTGTGCAAGGAAAATTCCATTTAGCCAAATAAGGAAAGATGCACTTTTAAAAAACAAGGATCTGCTCAGAATTAGAAGTGACCAATATTATAATGAAATGAGTAAGGATGATATTGTATCTGAGTTGAAGGCAATCCATGAAAGCACTACTGGAAGCTTGGAAGAATTGAAGGAGCAACTTAAGAGATTTCAACGGCAAAGGCACTGGTTGTTATGGCATGACCATTCACCTCTAGCAAACCAAGGGCATGTGCTTTTCTGTGCAAGGGAGTTGTATGATCCTGCCATCCACTTGACAAAGGAAGAAGCTGAAACCAAACTAAAGCAGTCAGTTGATGTCCAAGCCACAATTGAAGCACCTCAGCTCTATATCCTAGGCTACAGCAAGTCATCCATAGAGGATCAGCTAAGGTTTATACCGACGCGACAGGAGGATTTACGGGAGCTGAGCCAGCCTGTTAAAGCAGACAATGGGGTGCAGGTGAAAGACATGAGGTTTATGAATGGTGATTTCCCTGCAGCACAGTTTGAAGATGGAACACAACTAGGGGGGACATACAGTTGTCCTGGGTGTGATACAGATATAAACTCAAGCTTTAGTCTGGGGTATGCCCTTCAAAGGAAATATAAAACACTACAAGAAAAGCAAGAACTAGTGTTATCTGGCCATTATGGAAGGCAGCACAGTCCTCACCCATTCAGAAATTTGAAAGTAGACCAGCTAAAAGAAGAGCTACAAGCAAGAGGAAGACTTGGTGAGGGCAGGAGAAATGAGCTTGAAAAAGAGTTAGCAGAGATCCTTGGTGGATCAACAAGACTTCCCCCTTTGTTAACTGGTAATGGAAGTATCAATGATCTCAATTTACAGTCATATGAGGTCCTCTGTTTTGAATCTTTACATTGCATCATGAACCATATCAAAAATCTCCTACAAGAACTACCTCACCACATCACTAATATTGAAGCTCTTATTAAGCTGAAGGAAATTATCGCAATTCAACTAAGCAAAGATAAAATACGTGGCGTGGACTATCGAAAAACTCTAATTTATGTCACTATAGCTCTATATCCTCTTGCAAAACGAGACATAAGAATTATACTTGTAACTCTGTGTGAAATCACTGAAATTGTCTATTCCCAAGAAGATAAGAGATCTCCCAAAATGATTCTCCGCCTTCACAACTTGTGCTGGAGACATGCAATGCTATGCCGAAAGCTGCTAACACCACCCAAGGCACTAACCTACAGGAAACTGTTTGGAATATATTTCCACAGTTGTGTATCCCATGCCCCGCAGCTTTTAAGGCTTGTTTCTCACCGTTCCACCAATGCAGAGATGTTTGAGAGGTTCTTTCAAAAATATCAGATGTTACTAAGAAGACCTGGAGCAGAAAGATTGAGGACCTCTCCAAGAATGCCCTTCTCCATATAAATCAATCAACAAGATTGCCTACACAAGAATTCATTCTCAAAGAAGAGCGTACAATTAGTAAGCTGGCTAAAGCACTTCCAAAGATGGGAAATACATTCCTTCTCAAGGAGGACTTAGAGCATTATGCTGCAGACTGGGAGGCTCACATGAGGCTCATTTCTGACTATCTTAGATTAGGAGAAGGCAAGTGGTGGCAGAAGACAGATGATGGAATTGAGTTCTTGGATGGTCCAGACGAACAGTGCTTCAGAGAAGAAGGTCCCAGACTCCACCACTTTCGTTCTTCTTCTATCCAAATTGAGCAGCAGCACCTAGACCTACACTGGAGTCAATGCCTAAGAGATGGTGTTAAGGTGCCTGCAATGAAAGTCAGAGATCAGAGTGGCAAATGGCAAAGATCAAACACATGCTGTGCATTACAAACAGCTGCAGCAGATTTGATTGACAACACCATTGAAGACGGAGAAACTGCACACTGCATTGCCACTGAAGTTCCACCACCTCAATTGGATGATGAAGAAGAGGAAGAAGAGGAGGATGTCATTGGAGCAGATTCAGATTCCGAGGAGAGTGACGGAGTTGTTGTTACAAAGAGCAGAAATGTGGCAGATGTCATAGAGAGTGGAAATCTCCCCAGTGACATAGAGATACAACAAGAGCAAAATGTTCAGGGCTGTCCATCTCAAGTAAATGAAGCAGAACAAATGCAGGAGCCAGGGTTACAAAACAGAAGAACAGCCAGTGCTATGGTAATGCAACAAGAACAACATGTTGAGGGGTGTCAGTCTGAAGTAAATGAAGCAGAACAAACATCTACTGATATTGAAATGCAGGAGCCAGGGATACAAAACAGAAAGAGAAGCAGTGCTGAAAGTACCAGCTCAGAAGCTATAGAGCCACCAGCAAAGAAGAAGAAATTGCAAGAAGCAATTCTTATTTCAAAGACGGCAAATTCCCTGAAAGAGGTCCTTGGTATAAGCAATGATCTTTTGCTATTTGATAAGATAAAGCAAACTCTTTAGTCCAACCCAAAATCCACATATCACATTGAACGCTTTAAAACAAATCTAGCCAAAATACAAGCTCAGACACTTAAAGCATACTCTCTGTTGCACAATCAGCTTGCCAAGAAATCTAACACTACTGATGTTGCTGATCAACGCAGGAAACTAAAGATAGCTAGAGCACTACTGATATCATGGAGAATGGAAAATATTCTATACGAGTAAAGACTATCCAGCAGCTACAATGACACCAGTATATTTTGATCCAGTTTATGATTACATAAATACATAAACTTATGGGTGCTTTTAACAAACCTGCACAAAGTTGTATATTTCAGTATTGGGTGTATGTCATGATCAGTTTGAGTTTACTACGTGTCACAGACAATCGATGAGGCATGTAGCACCAACAAGTTTACTAGTACTTGGATAAAAAAAACTAGAAACAAATTGTCTCATTGTTTGTTAGTAACCCAAAGCAATACACCTAGTTGCTAAAATGTATTTTATTGTAATGGTTAAAAAAAATGTTATTTAGTTTAGCGATAGCTTTATCTGTCATGTATTCAGAAAGTAAGGTAAGAGAGCCAATCAAATTGTGGGGTTCATTACAGTACCGGTATGTAAATATTTGTTTCTAGAAATGTAGAACATATTTAATGTGTTAATATTTAAAATTTACAGGATTTGTAGGCAACATCACAAAATGGTTTCTGAATTTTGACAAAGAGCACTCATCTATATAATAAATGCACTTACCCATAGCTCCATGTGCCCTTTGCACTTGTCAGGTGCTTCATTTCCCTGTAAGAACAAATCTCCCTAAAATTGACCAGCAAAACATTAAAATTAGTCTACAAATTTCATGTGACATTAATTTATTGAGCACTCAAGATTCACTGTGTTACACCTGTTTTGTATTTTAGCAAAGTTATGTGCAAACGGCGGTGACAGTATACATATTTACATGAGTTAAACATATTAGATCAAAGACGAACTTCTCAATACATCTTATAAAGAAATATATAAAGACAGTAAGGAGAATTTGAAGTTCTCGTCCAAAGTGATAAAATCCTAAATCACATGAAAACCAAGAGTTGTGCCATTATCAATTTTTGCAAGCGATTTCTTATTTTTATTTATCAATTTTCTTTCATTGAAGACACTATTTCCTCCTTAGACACGAGTATCCCGGCGTAACAAATCGATAGAAATCGATCATCGAAATCTGATCGATAAATCGATATTTGTCGATCAGATTGACCGATCATTATCGATTAATATCGGCAATTGATAAAAACCGATAGTCACAGCCATCCCCAACAGATCGATAAAAATCGATATCACTTGATATCGAAAGTATAGCATAACACAGTTCCAAAGATAAAAGTTATTTAATTTATTGTGTCTCGACCAAGAACGCAGCAAACTATACCATGCTATTAAGACAAAGATCCGAGAAGATTCTGGACTACTATATACCCCAATACTGTGGGGACCAGAAGCTGAAACTCTGCCCGCTCACGTTTTTGTTGTTTCTCAGGAAACTCGATCTTTTAAATTCTTTGGACCTCGAGCCTCTGGTTTCCAAGGTAGACTACCCGGATCCGACTACCCAAGACGTGGAATTTCTTCTATTAGAGGCATCTTTTCAAAGAACATCGATACATTAATCAATCCTGTGCCTGTCGATAAAAATCGATGAAAATCGATATAATTATTGAAAAATCGATAATCACAACAGAGCTAGCGATCAATTTTTATCGATTACCGATAAAATCAATCGCTTAAAATCGATTAGTATCGACAAATATCGATTTTATTGGGTTATCGATATATCGATTTGTTACGCCGGGCGAGTATTAAATCGATCTTCCCGTCTGAATTGTCGGTATTCGGTTTTGTGTAAGGAACGAGGCTTCAAAAGTGTGAGAAATCATTATAAGTCTGGACTACTCATACTCACCATTATAGCAGAAACAGCTTCTGTCGGGTTTAGCCAAACAAACAGGCACATTTCCTCGCTCAAATTAAAAGAAATTGGCAAAAATCTCGTCTCATCCAAGATGGCGGATCCGCCATCTTGATTTCTTGTTCATCCCCAGGGTCTTGTGGGTAATTTTCAAGATGGCGGTTTGATCATCGCAGGGGGGATTTTGAGGGCCCAAGTCAGGCCTTAACACACCTGAGATCGTATGCAAATTAGGTGATCCCTTCCTGACGTGGTCAAGACCGCACCGCGCCAATGTAAAAAAAATTCCATTTTATGTCTCGAAGAGCAGCGAGGTTAATTGTTTTGCATTGTCTTGGCTATTGTCGGGGTCCTTGTCCAAATGCATTAGGAACTTCTAATCGCTGCGTGCTCATGCCCAACGGTCTACCTAGGCTTTTTCAAAGTGCTTTGAAATGTTTTTTTAATGGTGTTAGGATCTCCGTTTCAAACTTTTCGCACTAAATTCACGGTAGAAAAATCTACCGGTCACGTCTGATCCCACGACGAACCAAACTGTGATGTTCGGTATGACGTAATGCTGAACCGAATTTCTGCCTTTTAGTACACCTCAGATTTTGAATGCAGCCCAGGCTTTTCGTTCGCACGCTATCGGAAAAACTCAAACGCGAAGCAAATGAAATCGACATGGAACATCTAGCTAATACAAATAAAAGCACATATAATTCTTCGCAATTTAATGTGTATATATTTCCACCTTTGAGATTGCCGGCATTAGTAGGTGGGAGTCATATTCCTGCAGGTTGTGAAAGACCACCGATTTTCGTTTTTGGATTCAGCCAGGATGCATGCATTGTTGGCCGCCCCTCTGTACTTCCCAGTGATGTGGCAGTGGTCTCGGACAGAGTATCCGTTCAGGACTTTATCGCACACGTGACATGTGGTGGCCCTGCTATGAGCGCGCCGGTCATCTGGTATCATCCGCATGTCCTTGGGGTCGCTAGCACTGTTTTGATTTTATCCTCCTCCTACTTGCCGAGTGCTTTGAGGAGGTGCTCCGCGGCGTTTGGCACTCTGTATGCTACGGGGGGCTCAGTGTGCCCGTCACAGCGCACTACGATATAGCAGTAGCTGCATGACTCGTGGTGATGCGCTTTCTGGGTTTTGCTCCTTGGAGGATCAAGCTCGGGCCCCTCAATCGTTGTGGTGAGAACCTCGAAGTCGGTGTAGATGATGTAGGGGGATTACAGTTGTTTATGATGGTTTTGGAAGGTGAACTTATTTTTGCCTTACACTGGCATTTTCATCCGACTGCTGTCTTACCGTTTCCCTTGCAATCGGGTTTATGGGCCTTCAGCAAATCTTCCCGGGAATATCACTTTGTCCTCCAGCACAGCGCCGCGGTGCTTTGACGCGGTGCTTGGCAGAGGACACGGACCGGAAGTCGCTCCTTCATTTTCCCGCCGAAAAAAACTCACAAAACACGCACCCGCGTCGGCTCCCTCGAGTTCATTCAGACGAAATTTTTGTTGAGTCAAACTGAGGCAAACTCATGGGTGCGAACCACGCCAAATTTGCTCAAAAGAATTCTCTAATGATTGTCAAAATACTTCGGATTCGATTCCTTCGCCGATATTTCATAATATTGCCATTAGTTATTTTGGAGAAACTATGAGGGAGTTGCAAAAGATTCAAAGGCTAGATTGCAGAATAACCAGCCTACGGCAAAGCAAGACTTCGGCGTTCTTCAGAAGAAAAACAACAGTTTCTTTCGTAAAAGCTGCAAACGACGTGTTCTTCGAATACTCATATGAGATCTACGAACAGGGAGCCAGAACTGGATTGAACAGGATTGACAATAACAGAAAATTGCAATGGTTTTAGCCGAATAATATATTTAGGAAAATTGGCTTTGTGCAAAAGCTTGCCAAGTAAGAATGAATTCAACTCAACACGACGGAGACTTTCGGAGGAAAGGAACGACTTCACTATCAGTTATCGGTAAAGACTGATTTCCATATAGTCGTATCTGTCTCTTCAGTCGACCGTGAAACAATGGAAATCGGAATTATTCTTTTGTTTCACGGTTGACTGATGAGACAGATACGACTATATGGAAACCAGGCTTAAGCACAAAGCTTGAAATTGCTTCTTATGCTATTTATATTTTTAGCTTCCAAGTTTATTGCATTCCTGATGAGAAAATAATGACTTTACATGTAACTTTTACGTTTTGCTGCTTTAGTTGGCTCCCTCAAGGTTTCTTTTTCTCCAGCTAAACTCGAATTATAGTTTTGAGTAAGCTTGACTTTTTGGCCCTGCTTTGCCTTATGTAAACAGGTCATTTCTGATATTCTAGCCTTGATTTTCCTTTGTCACATGTTAGATTTAGTTAGTACAATGACTATGTCAGGTATTCTTTGTTGTGGATTTCGCTGAAAATCTTATTTTTCATTTTTATTTCAAGGAGATTATCTTTTGCCGGTTGTGAACTGCGACTTGTTAGCATATCAGAACGCGCTTATACTATCATTGCCGTATAATGGTAACATGAATTTTCTTGATTTACTGTAAAGGTGAGCTCCCTGTGAGTAAGACGTGGGGTGTGTATTATTGGAGTTCCGCTTTTAGGCATTGCCTAAATCTATATATTATTCTCTTAAAACAAATGGAAAAAGAGAAAACTACTCACAACGGACAAGATTTGCTTTCTGGTCTAATTTCCATTTAGCGCACGCTCTGCGAAGCAAGGCAGTGTACCTTTGTTCAAACTTGAATGAAAGTTATTCTCAGGTCAAAGCTTTCGAATTAGAATAGACCTTTTTTTCAAAATGGCCGCCGCAAATTCACGTCTTTAAAATAAAACTGACCGAACATGAAATGCAGGCACAAGAAAGAGTATCCTCACATTAGTAATACTTTAAATTTTCGCTATGCCAAATGCCATGTCGGCTGAGAAAGCAGAGTCTGAAAATTGTAATTTTTACAGAGATGTGTACGACTGGGGGTATGACGCATATCCGCAGTCATACAAACGTCTGTAAATTTTCAAATTTTCAACGTCCGTTTTCTCAGAAGATATTGGATATAATGCAGCGAAATTTCGTAGTTTTACTAATTTAAAGTGATGATGTGTGTTCTAGTGCTGGTGTTCATTTTTAACAAAAATCGGTCATTTTGGAAAAAAAGGTCTATTATCCCTGCAGATAACTGTAAGCAATTTGTAATATAATCATTTACGTCTTGATGTCTATGGTGTTTTCGGCTGCGTGAACTGAGTTCTTTTTTAGTTTCTGTGGGAAACTCCAACATGGCGGCTTTGTCCCTCGCTAAAGAAATCGCTTAAATTGGCTTGAAAAAAATCGCGTGAAACTTAGCTCGCGGTGAACCTTTTCCAGAAGAAAAACACTGGTGAGATTTCCTCCTTCTGTTCGGGTTTGTGAACTTTTTTTTTCGGTTCCGACATCTCTGTTTTTAGTATAGATTTTATACCGGGCTCTACAGGCTGGCTGTCAAACGACTGTTGTTTATGAACCGAGTGTTTATTTATAAATGACGCGCCGGGGCTTCGTGCAACGCGCCTTTTGCCTTAACATTACTGTGTGATTTGTGCGAGAATCGCGTAAGTTTGGACGTCTTTGTTGCTTTCGGCTGCGATAAATTGTTTATTTTTTGGTTTCTGTGGAAGACTTAAATTGGCGCCTTTGCGAACTCGATAAAACGCTTGAATTCGATCTTTCGTATCCAAATAACACAGTTCCCCAAGTTTGCAAGAGAATGGCCTTGTTTTTCAGTTCCGTGGTGCAGCCGTTTTTTCAGGCTGCTGGGCCAACAATTTGACCTTGATAATAATAATAATAATGCTTACATTTATATAGCGCTATTTCCTATAGCTCAATAGCGCTTTACAAGAAATTTACTGCGCAAGAAAAAATAAAAGCAATGATAAAGATAGTTAAAATTGAGTAAAAATGGTAAAAACGTAAAACATTTCTCAGGCACATGGAAAAACGTAAAAAATTTCTCAGGCACATGTTAGCAACCATAGTGTTTTTTAAAAAGGTGGGTTTTTAAATTGGACTTGAAAGTGCTTAGGGTCTGGCTTAGGCGAATGGATTCAGGGAGGGTGTTCCATAGACTGGGTGCTGCTACCTGGAAACTCCGTTCTCCATAAGAGATCAGCTTGGCTGTCCTTGGTTTAAGTAAGAGCTTGGATGAAGATCTCAGCCGCCTTGCAGGGGTATATTTCTCGATAAGGTCATTTATGTAATTCGGAGCCAGACCGTTTAAAGCTTTGTACGTCAGCAAGAGTATCTTAAAAATGATGCGCTGGCTCACAGGGAGCCAGTGTAATTGTCTCATTGTTGGAGTGATATGGTCAAATTTCTTAGTGCGTGTGATAAGACGAGCAGCTGAGTTCTGCACGTTTTGTAGTCTGTCAATAAGGAATTTAGGGAGCCCATAGAGTAGTGAGTTGGTGTTATCGAGCCTGGATGTGATAAAAGCGTGTACCAGGATTTCTGTATCAGATTGTGTGAGGCAGTCTCTTATTTTTGCAATATTGCGGAGATGAAAAAGCATGCTTTGCATGTTGCTGAGACTTGATCTTCAAAAGACATGGATTGGTCAAAAATGACACCAATATTTCTGGCGGTTGGTGCTGGAGTTATAGTTTTATTGCAGATATCAATCGATTGAATTGCTGGCCTTGGGCGATGACGAGCACTGATGATAATAAGCTCAGTCTTGTCCCTGTTCAGTTTAAGTTTGTCGTGGATCATCCATGAGTCAATGTCACGGACACAGGCCTGTATGCGATCAATTGCTTCCAGCTCGCCTTGATTTGTGGGATGAAAAGGAAGATAAAGTTGGATGTCATCGGCGTAGAGATGAAAATCAAGTTCATGGCTCCTTATTATGTCACCGATGGGAGACGTATACAGAAGGTACAGGATAGGGCCAAGTACAGAGCCTGGGGGACACCACAGGAAAGATCTTTAACTGTTGACCTGACACCTTCCACAACCACAAACTGTTTTCGGTTATTGAGATATGATTGAAACCACTGAAGGGCTGCGCCGCCTATGCCAAAGCGTGATGACATCCGGTTTAGAAGAATATCATGGTCGACTGTGTCAAACGCAGCAGACATGTCAAGAAGAAGGAGGGCAACAGATTTTTTGTTATCAATGGAATTAAGTAAGTCGTTCTGGACTCTGAGGAGGGCGGTCTCAGTACTATGCAGTTCTTTGTAGGCAGACTGAAAGAGCTCCTCAAGTTGGTTGTCAGTTATATGTAGTTTAAGCTGACTCGCAACTGCCTTCTCGATCAATTTTGCGACAAACTTGAGGTTAGAAAGGGGTCTAAAACTAGAGTACTGCTCAGGGTCAAGGGAGGCCTTCTTATGTTTCGGTCTAACCATTGCTTCTTTTAGTTGTGTTGGCATGGATGCACGTTGTAGAGACATATTGACAATTTTAGTTAAGACTGGAAGGAGGACAGTTTTTGATGCTTTAAGAATAGATGCAGGACAAGGATCTAACTCACAAGACTTCGACACTGTCAGGTCAAACAAAGAGCCAACTTCTTCATCAGATAAAGTTCTGAAATTCAAAAGGGGTGTAGAAGGTGGACTCCCGATTTGTAGGGCGCATAGTTTAGGTGTTGAGCTGACTTCCTTATCCAACTGTTCACGAATGGTTATTATTTTATTGGTAAAGAAGTTCGCGAAGTTATCAACAAGTTGGGATGTTGATTTCTCGGAGGGGAAACGACTCTGTAGCTTATTGTGAAGAAGTTTATCAACGGTGTTAAAAAGAGTCTTTTGGTTTTTTGCATTTTCAGAAATGATCGAGGAGTAGTACGCAGTTTTAGCTTCCTTGAGCATGCTATTGACAGTTTTGCATTGTTCGGTGTACATTTGCCTGTCAACACAGAGCCTCGATGAACGCCAGCGACGTTCGAGTCTCCTGCGCTTTCTCTTCGCCTCTGCTATGTTTTCAGTATACCATGGTGCCGATGGCCTTAGAGTTACCGTACGGCGTTTCACAGGGGCGTGAGTATCAAGGGGTGTCCTTTAGGGTATTCTCATATGTATTAAGAAATTCAGGCAGGCTAGAAAAATTGTTATTCACAAGTGAAGAGCTCTTCAGGTCTTCCCTAAAAGAATCTATTTGTATTGATCGTAGTTTACGATATTTAATTTCAACTCTTTCAAGGGGAGGTTTATGTAGATGTAGTTTACAGTGTATGGCAGAGTGATCTGAGAGCATCGGATCCCATATTATGGTGCTAGTTACCAATTCATCATCAGCCCTGGTTATTACTAAGTCAAGGGTATGGCCTTTCTTATGAGTGGGACCATTTACGTGTTGCTTCAACCAAATGACTGGAGGATTTTATTAAATTTGCTAGTATCAGGTTTTTCCAAGGTGTCCATATGAAAATTGAAGTCGCCACATATCAATAGATTACCCTGATGGAGTATTAGCCCTTCGGCCAGGGTACAAAACTCTTGGAAAAACATAGTACTGTTGAGTTTATTTGTCTTTGATGGAGGGGGCCTGTAGATGACAACAATTCTAGTGGAGCCGGTGGATGACAAGGCAATGCCATCAATATATTCAAATGATTTGAAATCGGTCAGCGGTAGCTTTTTAAATTCAATGCGTTTTTTAAACATAAGGCCCACTCCGCCACCTTTAGAGTGCTTTCGCGGAACATGGTGAAAGTGATACCCGGTGGGGCAAACTTCTGAGACAGAAAAATTGTAAGATCCTTCATCTTTCAACCAAGTCTCAGTGACAGCAAGAATGTCGAGGTCGTTATCGACAGAGTAGTCTTTGAGAGCAAGCTCCTTTTTATTGATAGATCTAGTGTTCAAAAGACAGAAATCAACAGGTACAAAGCCGCATGGTTTAGTCAACTGCGGAGTGGTTTTAATGACAATAAGATTACTCCTGTCAAGGGTGCGTGCCGATGACCGAGGAATCGGTCTGCGATTTCCAATCACCACAGGGATCCCATTACCACTGGTGTTAACACGGGTTGTTTGCAGACTGCGATTTCCAGTCACCACAGGGATCCCATTGCTGCTGGTGTTAGCACAGGTGGGTCCCGGATGACCCCGCCCACATCACGTATTATATATAAGATGCTGCTTAGAATTCGAGCGTCCTCAAAATTAAAAAAATGGACCATCTGACATTTCTCGACCAACTATGATAGTGGTCAAATCTCGTTTCTCGAAAAAACTCTTGTCATGTTATTATCGCCTTCAGCAAAACTCAGCACGTTAAGTCTAGGAAGGAAAGCGGCAAGGCGTAAAAGGAGTCTTTAGGTACTAAGACGCTTAAATTGGATACTTAGGCGCTTAGATTGGATACTAAAGCACTTGGTTTGGGTAAGGTCTCGGTAGTGGTAAAAAATTCAAAATCCATAGCATGACTTTTTTCTGAAATTAATTTCATAGAGTCCTAAAGTATTTTTTTAGAACCTTAAATGACGTGAACTGTTTTCCGAGTCTTCAATAGCCAATCCTTTTGTATTGCCCGCCACTCATAGTGTAATCGAATTAACTTATGTACACGCTTTTCTAGTACTTAAATTTTAAAATTCGCGAAGCTCCTGACCTCGCTCGATTTAAGATATCGTTGTCAAAATTTCTCTGAAAATGATAATACCTAAAAAAACGGGTCAGGAGTTTCGTGAAGATGAAAATTTGACCTAAACTTTAAGTACTAGGAAAAACATGTATAGTTAAGTTGATAATTACAGATAAAGAGTTGAGGGCAATGCAAAAATTGGCAATTGAAGCCTAGGAAAACAGCCTTATTCGAAGTTTGAGAAATATAGTTTAGGACTTTATCAAATGCATTTCAGGAAAAATATCATATTATGGATTTTTAAATTTTTACCTTTACTTTAATAGGTCATTTCTTGCCTCTGTGGAACACGTATTTGCGCAGTTAGCTTTTCAGAATATCGTGTTTTAATTATTTGAATTACAGTCAAAGACATGAAGCGTGCTTCCCTTGAGTGAATATTCAATTAATTATTGCATTATTGTTTGTTTATTATTCATTTCAAAAATACATTCCACAATTCAAGATTAACATTTTGATACTGCATAAAATAACTCTTGGTGAACAGATATCAAAATGTGAAGTGGTATTTATCAACATATGAAACTTATCCCATACAAGCGTGAACATTTGCTAATTTGGGGTCCAGGCCAGCGCGGACGTTATTTTGATGCTCTACGCATGCGTAATTGACTCAAATATTAATTAATTCACATCCCGAAGCCGTCAGACTAAAGCTTCAACACGAAATACAAATTACCTCAAATCTATCTGCCAAGAAAAGGAAAATAGAAAGATAGAAAGCTATACGAAGTTCAAGGACAATGAGCAAGCGACACTGAAAACCATTATGTTGAATTGGATTCGGTAGTACGATTACGATGAAGCCAAACTTTAATTTATTTGCCTTGTTGAGCGAATTACAATTCTATCTTCGGATACCATGCCAGAACCAAGAACGATCAATACTATTTCATGAAGAACGTTATCTTCACTAAAAAATAGAGCGATCAATCGAAATAAAACCTCGATTTAATAAAACTGAACTTACTTGTTAATTTCGTGATTAAACGGGGTATTCAATGCCTTTCGATCCAGTATTTCCAGTGCTTTGATCGCCTAGCGCTACGACGAGGTCACGAGAACGGTAATTTTGAGCACATACAAGTTTTCCACTGCCATTTTCTCCGCGCTAAATCGCACCGAACGAGAGCATATTATGTATCAAAATCCGTGAAATTCAATAGACTATTCGAATACGGTTGCTGGTTTTTGATTGGTCCTTTTGCTAGCTTATAAAACCCAGTCTATCCCAGCCTATGCCTAGAAGTCGATGAACGCCTTGTAAATGCTGTCACAAGCGATCGGAAACAATTGCAAATTCTCCGCAGGAAACAAGCGACTTGAGGTTCAAACTATCACAACTATAGAGAGTGAAGATGTATATTCTATATTCCGTATGCTGGTTTTTGATATTTCGTATTACTTGGCGTAAAATTGCCAAATTGCAAAAATATTGCGTGATTTTTGGGGAAATCATAAGAGACAACCAGTGGGGGCGTGAGAAGATTTTCTTCTAGTGACCTTTCGTACGGGGTATGTTTTATATGACGAGCTGGAGTGTTTTATCGGGTGATATAAACACGAGGTGAAGCCTACATGCGAGTTTTATAAATCACTTCTGAAATTTATATTACAAGATGCGGAAATTTATAACTTCAATTAGTCAATACGAAATTAATTTTACGAGTAGAAAGGACTAGGCGCTATACATAGTGTACACCGTCATGAAGTCAACTAAGGAACTAGTCATCTAATTCGACAGAGTTTGACGCATTCTTTTTATCTAAAGACTAGGAAACTGTAAAGAATTCATTCAAACAATTTTCTCAAAGAATATAAAATGTAGTCATGAACAAATTTCGACGCCCACAGAGTATGGCTAGTGTGACGTAGACGCCAAGGATGCGCAGAAACAGAACCAAACATGCGCAGATACAGAATAAGCATCCCACATGGATTAGGGTTGTGGTTTTGGTGACCAGTGTTCACGAAATCCCAAAAAATTTCACCTAATGCGTAGGATCGGGAATAGAAGTGCATCCGACCCAGGGTTGGCAACGGTCCATCCTTGCACACTCAATGCGCTTTGAAGTGGTCGAAATAGGCACTTAATCCGGGGTACTGTGTCTATAACTACGATATAGACACATTAATTAAACATGAGGGTCTTTATCGTAGTTATAAACACGGCACGTGACCAATATAGGGTTCACCCATTGGTCACAAACCTTATGAATAATTCATGAATTTTTGAAAGACTAAATAGAGGATATTACACGGTGGCGCGAATATATGAGATTTATTTTCGAGTGGCAAGAACAATATTTTACGAATGAGCGCAGTGAATTCGTAAAATATTGTTCTTGCCACTCGAAAATAAAACTCATATCTTCAAGCCACCGTGTTATTTTCTTTTTATTAAACATAGACAAATCAGAAAAAAATATTCCAAATTGATTTCCAAGCACTTTTGTTTTCGCCGATATCCTCACTAGTAAGGATATGGAAAATATGTCACTCAAGTCGCGGATGTAGCTTCATATGAGATCTACGAGTGGCGTATTCCACAGCAAAATTCTCGTGTCTATATAATAAATATTTGTTAGTATTGGAAGCCCACATTTTCCATTTTCGCTGAATAAAAGCGAAAGGAAGTCTTTTTTCTTTGCGCTGCGTTCGTTTTTATAAAGATTGGCTATTAAGGACTCGCCCACTAGTGCCTCATTACCATGAAATGGCTTCCGTCTGACGCTAACCTCGTGGAAAGGAAATATTTTTATTATTTTTCTTGATTTGAACTGTAAACTTGAGCCTCCTGTGATTTTTGGAATGAACAATGAAAGCAACAATGAATCAATGCTTCCTAACGGATCGCAGAAAAGCTAGAAAGGTTTTTCATTCGCCTTGAAGCAATGTTTCATTTAACAAATAAGACACAGTTCCCGTGACTGCATAGGCTTATGCAAACCGAGATGTGGTTGGGAGAATTCGTGATCAGTTTAGGGAAAACTATACAAATTGACCTATACAAATTGACCTAGTAGTGTGATTTGACAAAACCAATATTCCTCTCGCCCTCATGGCCGCTGATCGAGTCAATAGCCCATTCGACCTTCAGCCATTCGCGCTCGAGGAATAATTGTTAAATAGCAGAAAAAGAAATGCACTGAATATTCAACTCTAGGGGAACACCGTTCATGAATTTTGACTGTAAATCATTTGTAAAACATGCCTGACTTGTAATAGCTTTTCAGATAGAGAGTGAGTAGGGATCTTAGCCCCCACGTGGACTATAAACCTACATAATATAAACAAGGTAATATAGCTTCTAGATTCTGTGCTCTGTGCGATCCCGTTGAATTCCCCCAGTTAAAGGCAAAACAGTCCTGGACAACTTGTACCAAGTTTTAAAAAAATGTAGGTAGTACATCCTTTTCCAAGGGAATTGCCTTAGGTATAAAAGTTAAAAAACTCAGAGTTGCGAACGTAAAACAGTAATAAAAGAAAAGCGTTTTCAAAGAAATTTCAAGTCAAAACTGAAGAAGAATCTTTATCTAAGATTAACAAAATTGTAGGCACCTCGCTTGGGTTTACCGTATTTTACACTTACAGCAAGTTTCGACAATAGCCAGCAGTAAAATATATTGGTTCGGTCCAACAAAACTTCCCTGGTTGCTTTATTATTCTAACGTTTCAGCAGCACGTTGGTATAATAGGATGAGAGTTCAATTTGAGGCCTTTACGTGCTGTGCGCAGACGGAACAGGATTTAAAACACTTTAGTAGTCTAAGCGTTCACTGCACTCTGCGGCATCATCAAAAACAGAAGTGGTATGGTCTAGAGCAGATCGAGAATAACAAGTCGCTGAATTGCTTCCAATTCTTCCGGGAGTTATAAAAAAAAGGTAAACCATTTTCACTGATCTCATTGTGCTCTATTAAGTTATGGGAGGAGACCAGGCTGCACACCTACGATGCTACAGGACTATATGACTATTCCACAACACAGAAATAGGCCCTCTCCATAACTCAGAATCCTTAACAAACCCTACAATCCTAATAGACTCCTTCCTCTGGATTCAGAAATTCTGACAGAAATCAAAGGCATCCCATGATCGAGCGCTTGTTGTAAGGAATTCTGGTTCGCAAGATGGACTGAAACTTAAGATTTCGCTCCTTTTTTTTCGAATCCAAGATGGCGTCCATTTAGTAGACCACTTGGTGTGACTTGGCTAGCATGCCCAAAGCCGACCTCCGAGCATTAAACAACAGAAAATAAATTCCGAAGTCTTCCGAATAGTTGTTTACGCACGACATCGGGAACCCGAATCCTTAAAATAGGATGTTCACGGATCTGACATCGAATACTAACCGCAATTTCTGATCTCGTAGGCTCTAGCGGAGATGAAATCTTATGTGACGAAATTTAGTACTAACTAGAAAATATACTACCCGTAATATATCAGATATGTCCAATACACTCCACCTGGGCCAACCCGTCAACTGCTGTGGCGACCCGTCAAATCGAAAGACAGGTCGTCCCGCGTCCCGTTTTGAGTGTTTCACTCTCGGGATCCGAAACGCGGGATCGCTTTACACCGGAAGTCAAATGTTCCTCCATCGCTGGGAACGATTTGAGCTGGCCTTGTTACCAAGCCATCTGACTCGGTACGAGTGCGTGCCATGTTGTCAGTTCGTGACATTTCGTGCCATATGGGCTTCAATTTTAATTTTTATCCAAACTAAAACCCTCGATTACTTACAATGTTATGGCACTGTTACAATTAAATATGTTTCTACCTTCGTTTGGCTTTAGAGACCAAATTATTTCACGGTTATGGTTGTCAAGTGGTGTCAGTTCGTCGGCCATGTTTGTCAGGTCGTCCCACTCGTAAGTTTATATGGCCTTTCGTGAGTTCTGCTTTCGCCTTTAGTCACATTTCCCGGACTTAGTTGGTAGGTACGATGAAAGAAACAAGAACGCATGTCCTTTGACGTTTAACTTCGTCCAAATGTGATGTGTAAGTATAATTAAAGATGGTCTATTGATCTAAATCATAGCATTTCAGCCTCGATGGTCTGCCCTTGAAGCCTTTTTTGTGTGACTGAATAGTGACTGAATCAAACCCTTTGACGAATAGATTTATTTACATTTTTTAACTTTATAAAATCTAAATGCCCTTTATACTATATTAACATATACCGTTTCCGGGATACGTTGTCACCCAAAAAGCCTATAAGCTTGGTGCGCTAGGGAGTATGGGTAAAGATTTTTTTTTAATTTCTGTAATTAGAAACAAACATGCTTGGAAATGTGCTGAAATTTAATCATTTCAGCTGTGTTTGCGATAACTGTCTGAATTCAGATCAAACAGTAGCAGTTTAAATGCCCCCATCATCCTTTGCGCTTCAAGCTTATAGGCTTTTTGGGTGACAACGTTTCCCGGAAACGGTATATCACATTTTTCCTCGTTCTTAAAAACATGCTCTTTTATAAACACTGTAACCGTGATGTGAAATTGTGTGAAAATATTGCACACATCAAGGAAGCCTTACTTAGTGTTTTGCCAGACAATCACTATACTAAATTTCAGCTTCCTTTGCTCTCTATAAGACTTTATTTTAAAATGAGGGTAACACATAATAGCAATGCTAGTAAACTTTTGGCCCCCTCTAAAATACACTAGTAATAGTTCTCACTAGAGCTGCCCCCGTGCTTTTTAAACTGCAGATGTAATAAGTATTCAATTAACATTTTTTCAGCTGTTTCAGACAACACGCGAACCCACCGTTATAAGCTTGTTGGAGTTTGTCAGTTGTATTACAAAACCGTTAAGATACATGTGAAATTCTATAAGCCGAAACTCTACAAACAATTCTAACCAAAAGTACGAAAAGCCGTCAAAACTCTTACGAAACTCTAGCGAAATACCGAAAACTCTTCTGAAAACTATTGTGTCACAATTCCAAAACGACTATTAATACACATTCTTACTCAGAAACACTTGCGCACAAAAATCTTGTTTGAAAACTCTATGAATATGAATACTTGAAAGCTTAAAGCCAATTGATCTTTCCGGAAATACTTACAACGGAGAACAGAACACAAGACTTTAGACTCTCGTTGGCTGTCTCTGCTTCGCGACTTCTCTGCTTTTGCTCTTTTTCAATCGCTGCTCCCTAATAACCTATATCTGCGTTTTTATACCAGCTATCACCCAAAGCTGCTACAGAGCTTATAATAGAACTTAATTTAACAGAACAAAAAAACGCGTTCCGCCCTTGCCAGATTTCCGGTCAACAAAGGTACTATTTTAACCTACTTAGTATACTTTAGAGGCAACCATTACACAGCAGACAGCGCACACATCGGAAGAAGACAAAAACGCCTACTTCTCCCTTGTGCTGATGCAAAAAATAATAATTCTTAAGTCTTCTTTCTGAGTTTTGTGAACTTATAAAAAGGAAATCTTGTCGGTAAATTATCACATTCTTTCGTAGCGGACCTATTGTTAAGCACAATAGCAACCATTTTGAATACTATTATGAGGTTTAGAGCTCTTAGCTTTGTGAACATTCAAGTTTACACAGCCACAGCAGCTCAACATTTGCCAATTCTGAACTATGCATTGCACTGACTCACTTCGGCTGAGCGTCTCCTTAGAGTTTTTGGTGATTTATTAAATGTCACGACCAGTTTGTTGTGAATGTTTAGAATTTTTATTGTCCGCCAGTGACATCAGTAGTGGTCTCAAACCCACGCTGCGAGTCACGCGATCTGGTCATCCAATCATAAACGTTACCCAAGACCTTTTGCGGGCCCTTTGCGAGTCACGTGATCTGATCATCCAATCATAAATGTTACCCAAGACCTTTTGCGGGCCTTGCTCCGACGAAAAGAGATTTTTTCTGCCATATGTACCATATACCCTTATATTTTCTCTTTACGCGGGGGATTCTATAATGCCTCCTCGGGGAGCAATAATTAATATATAGATTTAGCCACTGTCTAAAAGCGGAGCTCCTGGTTGCATATGTTTCTCATCTGAACGAAAAAGTACAATACGTTATTTGACATGAGTTTTTCTTGTTGAAACCATAAACATTAATGTGTCATTCCATAATCTGGGATCCTACAATTAGATTACAAGCGCAAAACGCATATGTAATTTAGACCAGGATTGCGTGAGCTAAAACTTGAACAGTCAAATTTATTTCTCGGGTATGAAGGAATGGGCAGTCCTCACCTGTTGAGGACCCCAGTCACAAACTGGATTTTTTAAATTTGAACCACCCACCCTTGGAGTTCCAGTGATTTTCTCATGACCACCCTGGGAATTGCGCTTACCCACCCTAGAATTTCGTATTTAAGGATGTCCACCCTGGAATTCCAAGCTCTACTTCAACCACCCACCCTGGAATTCCAAGGAATTCCAAAGGGAGGTGCGACTGCCCAATTGGCATGGGGTGGGGCATTCCCTCGCATATGGTAGATGGGCATGCTAGGGTGGTATGTTTTTTGGCGTTTTTGGCGGAGGTCTGACATAGGCACAAGGAGTATAGGTAACAGGTAGGAGGTCTGCCTTAGGATATAGTTTTTTTGTTGTTGCTGATAGGGTATGTATTACAGTACGGCTACCCGTACTCAGCGATAAAGACAGTTTATTTTAGAACCTTTTACACAATTAGCAAAATTCTGCTTTAATTGAGACCTGCAACTGGGCCAACCAGGTTACCACCACCCTCCCCCCTCCTGATGCACGATTGTGCAGAACATACTTACTAACAAAACCTATTAGTATATACTACACGGGAACTTCCATAGATCGCGCGTTTTGATTGGTTCGCTATCTCGGGATAATGCCACAATATTCCGAGATCGAAAGCATCATCCCGAGATTGAGAAGCCCGAGTGCAAGTGGTTCGGATATTTTTACTTTCTAAAGGAACTATCTGATTCGAAATGCAACGGAAAAATCTTTCTCAATTAACTTATGTTGTCTCTTTAGTTTTTCAAGGTGAATCAGAAAGAGAATGTATTTCTTGAACTTCGAAAATGTGCTGTTCTTGTTTTTCAGTTCTTCGGAACTCACAGAGATCGATGATTCGTTCACGGCACATTTGAGAGACGAATTACGTTCACAACAACATATTAATTAAGGCAATTTTGTCGAAATCATATCTACTTTGCCGAACATTTACATGTACCTGTAGGTTGAAAGGGACAGTAAATCGTAGAAGCCAGTCATTGAGTGCAGTTTAAGAGAGAATTTCAGTTAAGCTTACCGTCGACTTGTTGATTCGCTTGATCACGAGCCATCCGACATCTCTCTTTTTATGAACAAGGTCTTCCTCGTTGTCCCAGAGTTTGAAGAGGTTAATTTCCCAAATTTCTGTTTGAATATTCCAACGAATCTTGAATTTCTCTGCCAGCAGGTTGAAAAATATAGTCATCCATCGGTGGTAAAATGGCGACCAAAGGCAAAGTGTTTTCAGCGAAGCAACTCTGCAGTTTCACAATCCATAATCCAAGGCAGAAAATGCGAATTTATCCCTTGAATCCATCCTTGCAACCTTCTAAAAACTTAAATCGTTTATCGTAGTCGATATTAAGGTTTTAAAACAAGTGTTTTCTAGCGTTTTTGCTTCTCTAAAACAGCAGCAAGTTTCCACCATGTGTTCAGTAGCCGAATGCTTGTAGTGAAGTCTGACGTAATGTCACGTGCGCGACAAACGTCACGCATACAGAAAGAGGCCACCAAAATGTCGGCAAACGCCACATTTAGTGTCGTTCGGATATTTTTTGGAGTGTTCCCGTGTAGTATATACTAAAACAATTATTCTCCTCAGGCTCAGTGAATAGTGGCGAATAGTCCCCTCGACCTCCGGTCTCGGGGACTATTCGCCACTATTCACTTCGCCTTCGGCGAATAATTGTTAATTATACACTGAGTAAGACAAGAAGTTTATATTATTTCATGCTTAAAAAATGCATGAATAATTAATACGAACAATACAATAGAAACACAATAAGAATAACAGGCCATAGCATAGCATCCCAGGGGGGGGACTCCCTATTTTTGGGGCGCGGGTGACGTTGTACCTTCTAGGGTTTAAAATCAGGCTTCTGGTACCTTTTAGGGGGATAAATTTGAAAACTTGCAATTTTTTCCAGTTAGGTACCTGTTAGAGGTCCATTCTAGCAAATCAATCAAATTACACTTGTTGGTAGCCTGAATTTCAGACCTATTTTCCCTGGATTAAATATGCAAGAAAATTATGAGGGAAAATATGTCTTGCTGGTACCTTTTAGGAGCCAAAGTCAACTCAGCGACGCCATGTATGGTACCTTTTAGGGGTGAAATTGAAAGTTCCTGAGGAGCACCCCCACCCGAAAAATGGAAGAGTCCCCCCTGGGTGTAGCATATCAAGTTTGGCTGCCATTTCTTTTAAACAGAGGTCACTAGAAGGGAGGATGTCTTCTCCAAATTAGTAGTTTGCAACATTCGCATCATTTAGCCTTATGCTCTCTAACCGATTCTATTGACAAGTATTTATAGTAAAAATACACTGTATAGCAGCTTTCACATAACTGCCGTGAAAGCAATCCATGAGTAATTCACTATCCTATCAAATGCAATAGAAATTTGACAATTTTAATGAAAACCAATGAGAGAGCAAGGTGATACACAATCTCCTTTTTGTGAGTGATTCAATTAGAAGTAATTATGTGTAATTATGTTCTCTACACGATCTGTAGCTTAAGGATCAAAGACCATGCTCTTAACCAATCACAGCCCAAACCAATCTCAATTACCACGTTATTTGTAATTACTCATGACAGTTATGTGGAAACTGCTCTAATTATGTTTTACTTGTGTCATGGTATGGTCTGTCCAAAAGCCACCTCTGGCTGCTGTTGTCACTGAAATTTAAAGAAAATAGCCAATAAGTCTGATGAGCCTTGAAGACAGATCTTTTATTAACCAGTCTTATGTAAACCAAGCGTGGCTATGGATACTTACAGAAATTTTAGTAGCAGAATATACTGGGGTACCATTGTTATTATACGAGCCACAAATATTAAATCAAGTACAGTGTTAATGAATTATATCAAACACAATTATCTTATGCCTGTATCAGGCACTCCTATCACTATTTATTTTTTTCAATAATAATGAAAAATACTTAACAAATTTATTTCCACGCTTTATGTCATTATTGTCGTCAAAATGTTGTGGGCGCACGAGTCTTATGTAAACCAAGCATGGCTATGGATACTTACAGGAATTTTAGTAGCAGAATATACTGGGATACCATTGTTATTATATGAGCCACAAATATTAAATCAAGTACAGTGTTAATAAATTATATCAAACACAATTATCTTATGCCTGTATCAGGCACTCCTATCACTATTTATTTTTTCAATAATAATGAAAAATACTTAACAAATTTATTTCCACGCTTTATGTCATTATTGTCGTCAAAATGTTGTGGGCGCACGAGCCGCAGTCGTGCTTTTTACCATGAAAAAATTATATATTTTGCTCAAATAGACATTTTCCGTTGGGAATTGCACACGGATTGGAATTGTTTTCTGTTGGCTTAGAAGCGTGCGTGCATGCTGATGCAAGGAGCATTGTCTGCAATCTTATTTACCATGGCAAATCAACCATAAACAATAAACTTTGTAAAAGGTGATTGGATGTAACCACTATGCTTTAGCAATAATTAATATATGGATAATCAGATGGAGGGGGTGTTATCCATTGGGGCAAAGGCTGATGTGGATAACACCCCGGAGATGTTATATTAGTATCCATAACATACAAAGCTGAATTCATTGATTGTTTTATTATTCATTCAAACTTTCAATTGTATTGATGTTCATTCAAAATTACAGCTAAAACCGTTGCATCGTGACCCGCATTTTCAAAACATCAATTTGTTTTTGGCTTTGCTGTTTTGCCAATCAAACTATCTGAGCTGGCCAATGAAACTCTTGTCTAGTGCAGTCAAATGGCTTTTCTCCTAACTATAACCAGACAACGTCGTGACAGAATGCTAATCAGAAGCAGGAAAATGTGCTGAATGAATAATATTCATTTATTTATTCATACATAGAAATAAAAAATAACATGTTTCGATGTATTTTTTAGTATATCCAAGGTATATTCCATTCACAAAAAGTGATAAAACAAATTAACAAAGAGATCTGCAACCAATTGACAACCCTGCACCCCCCATTCGCGCATTAGCGGGGCATTCACCTTTTTGGCAAGTGAAAGGCAGTGGGTGCCTAGGTTTGCGGGGACAATCTGAGAGGTGAATGCACCGTCCCCAGGGTAACAATTAAGAGTGAATGCGCTCCTTGCCCAACGAATTTAGAAAAATAACACAAATAGAATTTATTACACAAGGGGGAATAAATGTATTTATGTTCAGAAAGTTGTGGTTACAATATGTGCCCCAGGGGGGTGAGGACAAATCGACAGCAAGCTACGTCATACTATGGCGGGGATCGGTCACGTGACCCTTCCTCTCAAGCTCAGCGCTCGAACAAACAAACACGCCATTTTGCTTCGCAAGGCTTTACATTTTGTATCTGGCGAATCCAGCGCAATCAAGTGACAAGATATACTTCCAAGTTGAGTATATTATCTTGTCTACTATCTTTACTTAATATTTTGCCATCTTAGAGGCAGCGGAGAGCGCGATGACAAAAATATGAACCAGCATCGGATTCGGCCTCGGGCGCTGATTTTGGGCGACTCCTTTGTGAAACGGCTACAGGAGTTCGCTCGCACTGCCCCAGGAGAGCGCTTCAATGAATCAATGAGACTTTCGAATGTCTGTAGAGTAAACTTTCATGGCAATGGCGGACGGACAGTCGACAAAATCCAGCGAGTGGACCTACGAACAGTCCGTAATTTAAGGCCAAACATCGTCATTCTGCAAGTCGGATCGAACGACTTGTGCGACCCCAACTGTACGCCAAGACAAATCTGTGTAAAAATTATGGAGCTATGCGAGAGGCTATATTCACAATACGGCGTAGAAAGCATAGGAGTTTGCCAGGTGGTGCACAGAAGAGCAAAACCATTCCCGGCTTATAACCAAATAGTCGATGAACTGAACAACCATTTACATGATGCCGCCCAAGGCGTACATCACGTTAAATTTTGGCCTCACCGAGGTCTGAACCGCCCAACAATTAACATTTACACACGGGATGGAATACATTTGAATAACATTGGAAACAAAGCCCTATTCAAAAGCTATAGAGGGGCCATTTTATCGACCCTTTGGTAAGGGAAAGTTCCCCGAGGACTAAAGGAAAATATATGTGTTGATGCGACATGCCTGAATTTGTGCTAAAACTGTCTTTTCGGTATACGCAGTTGCAGTTTTTGGTCATCTACCACTTATTTATTGGTTATCGTCACCGTATTATTGCGGCAGCCACTTAGGTGTGTTGCCATCGGTGTCATAGTCACGCAAGTGGAAAAACCATACCTGCCAGATAATAGTTGTGGGGCTAACATGTTCCCCCAACCTTCTTAAGCCAGGCGTTAAAAGCTGTCCAAGGGCTAGTAGCTCGGCACCAAGTTTACCCAGTCATACCTGACTGAGCCGTCGGGGCCACTACACCCGATAGTTACAGCTCGGTTACCTGGTCTTCCCCTTAGTTTCTGGCTACAGGCTAGCTGCGGGCCTGGTCTATTTACAGTTCTTTACACAGCTTAAGGCATATATGTCGTATTCCATCAACCAACAATGCTTCTATTTATTTTGCCTGTTATCAGCAAATTTGACAATGCTGCTCCATCCTAATTATTTAACAGGTGATGCCACCCAAACGTAGACGGGTCAGTGGACCCCCTGCAGGGCCATCAACCTCAACCGCAAATGCAGACGAGCGGGCAGTACCGCCGGTCCAGCTTAGTCCTGAGGTACAGGAGGCTATTGGCAGGGCAGTAGCAGCAGCATTAAGCAGCACCACTAACCAGGCAGCACCAGTGACACCCATAACCTTCATATCTGATGGGACCCCAACATTACGGACAACGGCAGAAGGCCCCAGCCCAGGAGCAGCAGTCCAAGTGGCAGTTGAGGCAGCCGTAAACCAAATCACCGGAGGAACATCTACCATCACAGCTCCAGCGAACAGTAAGAACCCATTTGTATCAACCAATGTATCACTAAGCTCTATGGTATCTGACAAGTTGAAGAACAAAATCTGGTCAAATGACTATATTGAACTGGGTCTCCTGCTTAATACACAACCAGCAGACCAAAGTTATTCAGTTAAACTCCAGAGGGATAATGATGATGATTCACAATCACTGGTACTAACCCCCCATCAGAAAAATATGAGTATAGGTTCAATAGATAACTGGTCAACTGCCTTTCAGATATTTGTTGCAATTTACCTGGAGAGGTTTCCCCAGGAAGGCCCTGCGATGATGAAATATATACAGGTTGTACGCGACCTAGCAAAAAATGCAGCAAACTGGAAATTCTATGATGAATCTTTCCGGCGCCTAAGACAAAAGGAAACAATCCAATGGGATTGCATCCATAGCGAGTTATGGCTCAGGGCCCATCACACCAAACAAACCCTTATCAACAAGAGCAATAATAATTTTCGACCCTCACGGAGAAATGACAGGGCTAAAGTCCCTGCAGGTTATTGCTTCAGGTATCACGGCGGCAGGCCATGCAACAACAACTGTGGTTTTAAACACACATGTTTCAAGTGCAATGCAAACCACACAGTCGGGCAATGTAAACAATCAAATGATAGCGGGACCACCAATGGGCAATACAGGGGTCAAGCTGGCAAACCCCTGCCCAGCAGAGCCCCAACTAGCACTGCCAACACCCATTAGGGTGGATCAACTAGGTCATTTTTTGAAAGGGTACGACCCGGAATTATCACAATACCTAATGTCGGGTTTTTCTGTGGGTTTTCGTATCAACTCGCAGGGTACCCAGAAGACCACTGTTTCAGATAATTTAACATCGTCATTGGAAAACCCACTCGTGGCTAGCGAAAAGATAGAAAAAGAAATACATTTAGGCAGGGTTGCGGGTCCCTTTCCAACATTGCCTTTTGATAGTATGCAGGTCTCCCCTATTGGATTAGTACCCAAAAAGGCTGAGGGACAGTTCAGACTTATTCACCACCTGTCATTTCCCTACGGAGACTCTGTTAATGATTCCATACTTCAACAACATAGAACCGTCCATTATGCAACAGTAGATGATGCCGTACGAATCATTAAAAGAATGGGCAAGGGTTGTGCCATGGCAAAGACAGATATTAGAAACGCATTTCGGAACTTGCCAATCCATCCATTAGACTACCCACTGTTAGGATTCAGGCTTAACGATCAATTTTTTCATGACAAATGTCTCCCTTTTGGGTGCGCCAGTTCATGTAAAATCTTTGAAAAATTTTCTACAGCGTTGCAATGGATCGCAAGTAACAAGCTGGGAATCGACAATATCATACACATTTTGGACGATTTTCTAATTATAGGACAGTCCCTCGACAAAACTAGGGAAAGCTTACACAAATTTCTTAACCTTTGCAAAACACTGGGAGTCCCCATAGCAAATGAAAAGACGGAGGGCCCGTCCAATGTATTAACATTCGCAGGCATCGAGCTTGATTGTGAGCAACACGAGGCTAGGCTTCCGCCTGACAAGATTGAGAAATGTATTCAAGCCATTAATGAGACCCTATGCAGAAAAAAAGTCACCTTGAGGGACCTACAGTCCTTAATCGGCATGCTTAACTTTGCTTGTAATGTGATAGTTCCAGGCCGGGTATTCCTCCGCAGGCTCATCAACCTAACTATAGGCGTTAAGAAACCCAAGCATCTTATTAAAATGACCCACGAAACAAAACAGGATCTCCATATGTGGCAACACTTTTTAGGGGCATTTAACGGGAAATCAATGTTCCTGGACGATGCTTGGGTTTCATCCGCCAGCCTAACGTTCTATACTGACGCAGCTAAAACGCTAGGCTATGGTATTATTTTCGGAAAGAAATGGGCATATGGAGCATGGCCCCAAGAATGGAAGGCAATGGACATTGCATTCCTCGAGCTGTATCCAATTGTAGTGGGCATTAACATTTGGAGTTCACAATTAAGAAACAAGAGAGTGTTATTTTTACCGACAACGAAAGCGTAATGTATATCATTAATAAGCAAACTACTAAGGATAAGCAAATGCTCTCATTACTCCGTAAACTAGTTCTCACCTGCTTGGAGAATAATATCATGTTTCGAGCTAAACATATCAGCGGTAAAAACAATGACCTAGCAGACAGCCTTTCTCGGCTACAGGTCCCCAGGTTCAAATCAATGATGACAGGTATGGACGATCACGCCACAGCCATTCCAACCCATCTTCTGCCAGAGAATTGGGGGCTACCCTGAATGCCTTGCTTGTAGGAACACTGTCTAGGTCGTCGCTGGCATCGTACCAGAGGCCATGGAAATTGTTTAAGCAGTTCCACTCACAGCACTTCCAGATTTATGACCTCAATTTGCCGATAAGCACAGAGATGTTAGCGCTATTTGTAGCACACTTAGTCCAAAACAAGTATGCGGCCTCCACGGTGCTCTCATATATATCAGCCATAGGTTTTGCACATCGCCTAGACATCTCGATCCCACTAAGTCAGAAGTGATCAAATTAGCATTAAGAGGCTACTCTAAAATGAATCACACAGCTGATTCCAGACTTCCAATAACACTGCCTATCTTGGAACAGATTTTATCTGCTATGAATCTCATCTAATTATCAACAAAAGTTGGCAAAAGCAATGTGTGCGGTAGCTTTTTTCGGTGCCTTGAGGGTTGGTGAGATCACTCACCGGGCTGGACAGCAGACCAATCAGGTCATCCAGGTTGACCAAATCCCTTTTCTAGAGCAACAAGGTATATACGCAGCGGTGAAGATTACCTTGAAATATTTTAAGCACAACATTCCTTCCAGCGCATGTGAGATAATAATTCAAGCAGCGAAACCGAGCTGCCCAATACACCTTCTAACCCAATACCTGCTTCTCAGGGGGACAGCCCGGGGACCTTTGTTCTGTTGGCCAGATCTCTCACCAATCAGCAGGAACCAATTTGTATCGTATCTAAACAATGCACTTACATTCTGTGGCCTAGACACATCTCTTTTTAAGACGCACAGTTTTCGCATCGGAGCTGCCACCTGGGCTGCTTCGCAGGGCATGTCGGATACACGGATAAGATTTTTTTTTGTCGCTGGAAATCTAACGCATTCCTGCGTTACATCAGACCCCGTTCCATATGCCCAGTTCGCCTGTGATACTGTTCTTTCATTTGGTGTATACTCACGTCAGCATCAATTAGATAAGCTTTGCTGATAGCTTACAGTCAAACATTTGTTGTTGTTATACTCCCATTATAATGCGAGTTTCCCACATGTCTAGGGATGAGCCACTTGCTTCATGCGGGTGCTGGGCTCCTGGTTTCATCTCCGGCATGCTTTCCATTCCACTACTTTTGCGTAAATCTTCTGTTAGCCAATTCAATTTTTTCTATTGATTCCATGCGTTTGCCACTGCCTTGGCTTTGGGTGGGGCTGCCCTTCGCGCGCTCTGGGCTGTGGCTGTTTTTTGTGCCCTCACCTTTGCTGAGAGCCATGTTCATGTTATAAGAATAACAAATGTAATTACGGTTATTCAATAAACGGCCACTCGCGTGGCCAAAGACATCCCAAAAACGTAATCGTTGTATAGTTATTAAGCACGCTTCTCAGCAAACAGAGCTCAGCCAAGGCAGTGCCCGCATCATGGAACTTATTAAGGACATAAATGTAAAGAATGTAGGGTATCAGGTTACCTACATTATGTGGATTGACGCCAGCACTTTATAAGCCAGCACCGGAAGTGGATTATAGACTAGCACCGGAAGTGAATTATAGACTAGCACCGGAAGTAGTTTATAGACTAGCACCTGACGTGAATTTTATAGACTAGCAAAAGGGGGTACCCCCCCTCCCCCTTCCTTTTTACGTACGTTTGTACGACCGACTCCCCAAACTCGCAGCTCGTAAGCTGAATTGCGCTGGGTCCCAAGGGCGCCACTGGCAGCCAAGCGGTCATAAGCACAGACACTGAGGGTGGTCACTGCCAGAGGGTTTATTACGTCCCCAGTGGTTCTTTAACGTCCCCCCTGGAACTGGGAAGGGTAGAAAGGCGAGACGGGACCTCGGTTTATTGTCTCATCCGAAAGACGTGAAACACGGTAGAACAAAGTTCAGATGTTTCAAACAAGGGGAGATACCCTCCCCACTTTTTCAAACAAGGGGAGATACCTTTCCAACCCTTCCTTTTTTTCAAACAAGGGTACCCCACCTCCCCTCTTTTTTTTTCAAGTAAGGGCCCCTTTTGCTAGTCTATAAAATTCACTTCCGGTGCTAGTCTATCAACTACTTCCGGTGCTAGTCTATAATTCACTTCCGGTGCTAGTCTATAATCCACTTCCGGTGCTGGCTTATAAAGTGCTGGCGTCAATCCACATAATGTAGGTAACCTGATACCCTACATTCTTTACATTCCTGACCGCCGCCTCAACATTCTTGACGTGACTCTGACGTGACGTTTGACCTCCACCACAACATTCCTGACGTGGCTCTGACGTGACCTTTGACCTCCACCACAAAATTAGTATTCCACCACAAAAAAAAAGGGCTAAACGATGACCCTAAACAAAACGAGCCTCTCTCCCTATGATGACAAGCGTTATATTCTGGGCAATGGTTGTGACACACAAGCTTATGGACATTATAGCGTTTCCGTATATAGCCTTTACAAGAAACGTTGTCGGTGCCCAAGAGAAAAGAGAAAATACCAAAGAGTAGACCGAAAGTGATCATGGGACTGCGAGGTGATTTGTTTAGAGCAATAAGTGGGCACGAACAGTGAATACCTATCTTTTTAAATATCACAGACGTAATAGAATATATTTCAGAAAATTTATTTCCCTGATTTTACTTTTCATAAGCAGATTTGGATTTTCCCCGCTACCAAGAAATGTGTTTGAGAAAAAAAAGCTCGTTTCCTGAAATGCGTGCTCTAATTATTTCTCCAACCAAAATTCATGGTGGTACGTGCTTAGAGAGCCTTTACCTCAGAGAATTCAAAATATTTCGCTACGGTTCTCTCAACAGTTCTCTCGTTTAGAAAGCCCCGAAAAAAACGAAGCGATATCATTCGCCAACGAAGGTCTTCACTGTACGGCGCAGGCATGATTCGTCTCTGAAACTGTATTTTGTGTACAGCAATAAAGCAATTTACACGCGGTTTCAGACGTCTAATTGCCCACCCTAATTACTAAATTCGAAATGAAAGCACAGCAAAAATCAAATAAATTCAACCAATATCTCCGGATCCCTCCATTTTCCGTCGGTGTTCTGTCCGTGGCAGTCGAATTAAGTACTAATTCCCCAGACTGAATGGCGAGTTTGTGTTCCGGTCACTATCTTGAAGGAATGGTTGAGGTTTCGGCTGACCTGTGCAGATGTGATTTGGCGATGAATCGCAGCACTAATTCCTGTCAGAGCACTGAGCGTCAAGGCTTCCCTTTCTCTGTTTTGACTTCGGCGTAGAATTTCCGTAGAATTATGACGCCTGGTTTTACGATGGTAAAATCGACAGCAACGTCTCGCTTGGGGCACCATTTCTCAAATCGCTTTCTTTGTGTTTTTTTTTTTTTGCTTTTAGCTAACTGATCAACGTTGAAGTCCGAGTTTTGGCTACTAAGAGTGAAATACGGGGTTTCTTCCGATTCCATGGCGATAAAGAAACGAGAGAAAGTTAGAGAAAAACTCGAAAAATTTTCACTGAGTGAATTCCCGCCAAAAACTCGCACTAAAATGGTATCCGCGTGATCTGACTGGTCTAGCGTGGCAGCAGAGCGCCACCACCGCCAATCAGAATGAGGGCGGTAAATGTATTTGCAGCCCGCTCTTTTGCCATTTGCCCGCAAACAAATAGCGTTTTAGAGAGGGGCACTCATTTACAATTTGGCCGCGCGTAGTGATGATAATAATAGTGCGGCAGGTAGTGAGAACTGGAAGAAAGAGAAGATTTTCTTTTAATAATGTTATGCATGATTTCCTTAAACTGTCTATATTTCCAAGCATATGTGATGGATCTATTTTCTTCCGTGCTCCTACTCTTAGTACAGTGTTTTGTTTTTTTTTGTACTGGACGCTTTTCCTGGTACCATATACTTTTGTTTTCCTGGTACGGTATGCTTTCAGGGAATCTCACTTCAAATACCTGATCACTTTAATTTTTTTTCAACGTAGAAGTTTGTCTGCCTCGTACCCAGGCGCGTTCTAGTGATTTTCGAGGCGAGAGCGACTGGGAGCGAGCTAGCGCGAAAGGCATCATGGGAAGGGCGAAGAAAATAACGCGCCTGGCAGATTACGTTTTCAAAATGGCGGAAACTAATTTATGCGGGAAGATGAGAGTTCACAAACTCGTTAAAATAGACAAAATACCCTGTCCTGACAGCTCCTGTGAAGACAAACAAGACTTTTTCGAGAGAAACGGTATCTCCCATCATTTCCGCGTAATACACAAGACCCCTTTCACCGATGCTAACCTCAAGAAGAGCTTAGCTCTTCGAAGAAAGTTGCATGCACAAGAACCTTACAGATTCTTGATGAAATTTCTAAACGACGAAGGCGCGAGGTAGAGCATACCACGTACACTAAATTCGGCTGTAGAATCTACTTTGAATGTAGTAAATTCCGGGTACATTTACTTTCAGGCGTGCTATCATCAAGTGAGAGTTGCGAGCTCTGAATTCACGATGGAATGGTTCACGGAAAACGACAGGGAAGCCGTCCAGTTGATTTGCCTTGTATTATACCGAGCAGGAAAATTGAAACAGTACAGTAAAGGGAGTAGTCCTTGCGTCGTCGAGCTTTATGGCAAAGGAGTCCGTGCAAGCTTCAACTGTTGGTACACTAGTGAAACGCATTTCCAAACCCAAGCATTCTTTGTCCAACGCGTGAGTGCTTAATTTTAAGTTAACTTTATCGAGAGCGGGTCGAAGGTAAACAATATTTACATTGTACTTCCTGTTTTGATAGGCCATTCAAATATTTGTGATTGAGGCAACATTTTGTTTTGAGCGATCCACGAAATATCCCCTTGGATTTTAGCCTATTCAAAACGAAAATCTGTTGCCTATGAAAATCTGTTCAAACACCTTGCAGCTGGTACTTCGGTACTTGAAATCCCGTTTAAATACCTGGGCTGATACCTGGGATGTTTTTCCACTAGATTAGAATCCATTAATATGGTTTGAGCATAGAATGGCCAATATAGCTCTATGTACCCATTACTAGAACAACTTATTTCTATTTATTCATACAACCGAAAATATTTCTATACGGCAGTTGTGGAAAACAGGCCAAAAGAAAACTAATACTTCCTGTTTTTTTTGGGTACAATGCTAATTCATTTAAAGTTTTTACAACCCTCCCCAACCACCATCACCAAATGTTCAGCTTTCTTACTGGATAAATATCATGAGCTTGCCCCTTCTTTAATAGATAAACCTGAACAATTTACAGGCTAATAAAATTGAACTCTTGGGAAATTCTAATAAGATCAAGTCATTATTAGAACTACATCAAACTAGCAAAAGTATTATCCTTCAAATAAGGCCTGTTGACCGACTTGCATTGCGGTTTCAATTTTCATATCATGCAAAAATAGGTTGCTCGTCTTGACTTTCAATCTCCATTTTGAACGTATTGCACAAAATTGCTAGTTATTATAGATTTCAGTAGTCATTCAAGTTTATTCTAGGGCAGTTTGCTAATGTGTGTTTCCAAAAAATATCCATACCCCTCCCACGGAAGGGTGTTGAGAAATGACCCCCCACCCCTCTGGAATTTCCGAAGAAAAATACAGTATTTGTATGGAAAAGATCAGGTAAATTGACCCCCCCACCCCTCTGGAATTTCCAATCCCTTCCATAGGGGGGGGGGGGGGGGGGGGGGGGATGGATATTTTTGGGAAACACACAATTTGTTTTTTTATAAATATCGAGTTATTTTTGTTTACCATCACAGCAGAGGATGTCGGTCAACAGACATTCTTTAAATTGGTAAATCATTTTTTTCCATTTTACATTTTTGAAATGATTTGCTCTCATACTAATGTTTAAAAAGTATTCAACAGGTAAACAACATTACTGGTGGACAGGCTCATAAAACAAAAGAAGCACTGGGAACATCAGATGACAGAATGTGAAAAAAGGAGCTATTTTTTCTTGTTCTGTGTCATTCTTATCAACTCAGTAGTGTATGAGTGCACACATGGTAAAATGATTTCCCATGGAGACTGGGTGCAATTCCCGGATGAGTTTCATGCTATTGGCACAAACAAAAAAAATAGCTTCCTTAGAGAATTTATGCCTTGGGGGCTACGATTGCCTGGGATTTTTCCTCTCACATTCCGTCCTTTTTGGAAAAAAATGTAAAATAATTTTATTTCAATAAGCCCATCAAGACATTCTTTGTTTGCCTTCTTGCTGTTAAAGTCCATGAACTTGGTGACAGAGGTAGGTAATCTAACATAGCCAACTAGGCTACCTCGTACCCAGACATCCCTAGTGTGCCGGAAAAGATAGGTAACATTATTTCCAGTCATTAGTAATAGCTTCTTCTCTGTCGCTTATTTGTTGGGAGACTGATGGCATGACCAAATGACCACAGCGTTGGGACTAGTTGTTATCACGCAGAAAATGAGCAATGTGCAATATAATATCCATGTTCCCCCCTTCTCACATTATAAACACATAGAAGACATGTAATGCTATTTTATAAAACCAATGGAAATCGGATTTCAGTGGTTTACTGAGCTACAGCTATTGTTTCCCAGCATCCCTACGCACATCAGAAATGTTTAATTGCTTAAATATTTCTACCTTCTTCATTGGAGGAATTTTCCATAGCCCTCCCCCTCTAAAATCAAACAGAAAAAATATGCCCCTCACCAGAAAAAAATACAAATGCTCCCTTTGTTTGTTCTTTGGGATTTTACTGTGCAAAAATGTGATAACACATGTTGAGAATATGCTACTCGTAACTAATGATCTTAGGCCTAGGGCATACATTGGATTAAGGTCAAACCGATTACATTTTTTTCAAAAGATACAGACTCATACTTTCAAATAACAAATTATCTATTGTTTTAAATGTGTTTTGACGCGACTTAGGCCTTGAAAAATTTGAGATGGAACCAAATTAAAATGTCTATTATTGTCTTTCAGGATTTCAACCCAAGTGAGCTATCACCCCTCCAAGAACATACCTGTACTCCTGTTTCCATTGTTAACAATACAGAGAACACAGCAGTAGTAGCAGAATCAAGTGACAGTATTGTGTCAATCCTACAAAGTGTTTTCAAGCACCATTCTTTTAGAGATGGTCAACGGGATGTTGTAGAGTGTTTGCTTGATGATAAGGACTGCCTTGCAATAATACCAACAGGTGGAGGAAAAACGATTTGCTATTCTGTACCAGGGCTAGCACAAAAGGGTTTAACAGTTGTGATTAGTCCATTGCTTGCCCTTATCAGTGATCAAGTAGAACGACTAAGGAGCAAAGGAATCAATGTCTGCTTTGTAAACTCGAGAATGACTACTGAGGAAAGAGACACTGTGTTTCACGAACTTTCAAAACCAGACACTCAATATAAATTCTTCTATTCCACCCCAGAGGTAGCTCTTTCTAAGCAGGCAATGGATGCCTTCCAATCCATGAATACGCAAGGGAATTTAAAGAGATTTGTCGTCGACGAGGCACATTGCATAGATCTATGGGGACTAAACTTCAGGCCTACATTCCAAGAACTTTATAAACTAAAAACATTTGGCAAACCAATATGCGCCTTTACGGGAACTGCTACTCAGAGAACACAAGAAGTTATTATTGAGAAGCTGGCTCTGTCTGAGCCAGTCATCATTCAAATGTCATGCAATAGGCCGAACTTATTTTTTGAAGTTCAAGCAAAGAAAGAACAGTCTGGGAAAGAGGATCTCGTTCAATTGATAAAAAAACGGTTTCCACAACAAGTTGGTATTGTTTATTGTTGTACAACAAGAGAGACCCTAGAGCTCGTACATGAACTTAAGAGCAGTGGTATAGCTACTGTGTACTATCACGGACAGCTGGACACGTTCGAGCAACAGGTTAATGCCCAAGCCTGGCTTCAAGGAAAGGCATACGTGATTTGCGCTACAAGTGCGTTCGGGATGGGCATAGACAAACCCAACGTAAGATTTGTTATCCATTTCTCTATACCAAAGTCATTGGAAGAATATTACCAAGAGCAGGACGTGCAGGTCGGGACGGGGAGAGTGCAGCTTGTATCCTATTGTACAGATTTGAAGACAGAAGCAAACTTATGAGACTCTTTTTTTCCGCTGTTGCTTCAGAGGAAATTAGGAATTATCAAAAGAAAGCGCTCGATGCGGTCGTGTCCTACTGTTTGTTAAGACAGTGCCGCAGAAAACTTATTCTGGACTATTTTGATGACCCCTCTGAAATATCATGTGAAAACGGATGTGACAACTGCAAAAGTAAGCGAACCTCTACAACTAGAAACTTTTCTGTGGAAGCCAAAAGACTCTGTCAGTGCATAGAAGAAATGATGCTGAAATCAAGTAAGATATCAATCAAACAGATAGCACTGACCTTTAAGGGGTCCAAATCAAAGCGCGACGTAGAAAGTAAAGGATTTCACCAAATAGCGTCATATGGAGTGGGCCGAGGCACATTCAAAAACGATTTCGATGCTGTGACTTTCATACACCACCTGATAACTGAAGACATCCTCATGGAAAACTTGAGAAGCGTATCTGATACGTGTTCCACCCCTTACATTACTCTAGGAGATAAGGCACAGCTTTTAAAAGACAATAGTCTACAAATTATGTTAGCTCTGTGACTTTATTTGTAATGAAGTTCACGATGTGCTTTTATTTCGTCCTATCAAGCTCTCACAAACAGATGCATTATGAATATGTAAGAAAGAGTCCAATCAAAGAGATGAATGCTATATATTGTAAGTTTACACGGATTCTGAAAAAAATCAGCAGTGAAGATTGGCCGACGCCAGAGACCCAATCACCCGTAGAAACCTACTCGCATACTATCACGAATCCTGCAACTGCCTCCGCTACTCGCTATTTAGCAATTATTCCTCGAGCCCGAATGGGCTCTGAGTCAATAGCCCATGAGGGCGAGAGGAATAATTGTTGTAGTCAAATCACACTAGTAGGTCAATTTTTATAGCCAAAAACGTTTTCTGGTCTGCTCATTTGACATTATGTGGCTTCAAATCCAACACTTTTTGCTACTAGTAGGCTATAACTTATAGCCTAGTAGTAGCTCAACCAATCAGAATGCAGCATTGACAATAGACCACTAGTGTGATTTGACTAATAAGTAATATGTAGTGAGTAGCAAAATCGCTAGCGCAAAACTTTCTAAAACCAGGAAACTTAGTGAAAGGTTTAGCAACAACTCGAAGGTAGTATTATACTAGTGGGTTTCTAAAACGACTAGGCTACTCGTTCTCAACTCGGCGCTACGCGTATTGCAGAAAACGAGAACGAGTCTAATTGTTAAATAGTATAACTGCTCAAGTGACTATAAGAAATTCCGCTGGTTGGTAATGTTTGTTTTCCTACTGGCGACTGTAACCAATTCAAAGCATTTTGGGTGTGCGCGCGTGATTATGTGCTGTTTGTGAAAAAATCCCCCCAAAACAATTGTCTACAAATCTTTTGAGCAATTATCTAACTTATTTATACCAGTCGCCTCAGTCTCCATTATCGACTTGTCGGTGACTCGCCGATACAGGCATCAAGAGTTCCAGACTCGCGGTGCACGAACAATGCATCATTAGTGATGAACAAAGGAAAAAAGTGAGCCCCTTGCTATCAAAACGGCTTTTGGCTCACTTTTTTCCTTTGTTCAACACTATAATGCATTGTTCGCGCACCGCGAGTCTGGAACTCTTGCTGCCTGTATAATCACGTAGCCTTCGGCGAAATAGCGACCAACCACTCTATTTAGCAATTATTCCTCGAGCCCTATTGGCCTCTGACTTAATAGTTAATGAGCTATTGCTATTATGCTATTGACTCAGATGCCATGAGGTTGAGAGGAATAATTGTTTTAGTCAAATCACACTGGTAAGTCAATTTGTATAGCCAAAAACGTTGGTCTGGTCATTATTTTGTAAATCCGACACTTTTCGCTACTAGTAGGCTATAACTTATAGCCCTCCTCAACCAATGAGAACGATGCAGCATTGACAACTGTGACTTGACTAACAAGGAATAGCTGATTGTAGCAGTCCTGTGGTGCCTCTTTGAGAAATATATATCCAAGAACCTCAAAATGCCGCGTGTTTGTTGCTTCGTTCGCCATCTCGTGTGACGGCGACAGTACGACACGGACCGTGTGTACAAGTTTGCGCTGTGGTTGGCATTTTTCTTTCGGAAACTGAAACTGAAACACAAAAACGCGAGGTTCCGCCCTGTGCTGTGATCGTAGAACGCTCTCTTTTCACAGACATGCGAAATCTGCTCTAGCTGGAAGCAACCACTCCCGAGTTATTCGTATTAATTTCCATTATAACAGATCTATTCACTTTTCAGCGCTCTGGGACTTTTGGAAGGTCAGAAGTCTGAACTCTGGAAAACACGCGTGTAGTTTATCCTGGAAACGCTCAACTACTTTTTTTTGCCCCTTTTGCACTACGTTGACGTGAGCCTTCGAAACAGGTTTTCCTGCTTCACCAGAGATGGGAGCTGCAAAGCCTTGCGTCCTGGCGAATGCGCGAAGAACTTGTGGCGCAAGCAAAACCACATGCCTTTCAGCTGATCCGGGAAGGGGTCTTGCTCCTTATGTTTTCTTGTTGGGTGGTAATCAAATGCACTAGTACTAGCGAATACCTCTCTAGTTTTGCAGAGCATCTGAATATTCGCCATCAATCTGGAACACATCTGGACGGTGGTGTGACCTGGAAAAAAAAACTTTTTTTTAATAACAAAGACCTCAATACAACACGGATTAGTAATAACCCCAAAACATTCGTAAATGGTATTGACGATTAGGGTCAACGAAACATTAAAAAGCAGCAATTTGACATTAAAGTCATATTCTCTCTCTTCTATCATTCACACTCCAACTCTCCCGATTTGTCTCCAACGCGACCTCCAATCTCCAAAACCTAAACAATTTCGTTTCATCACAACGTTTAGATTATGAGATTTTTCCCTGGGCATCTCTAATAAGAAGGAACAGAGAGATGTAATCGTAACCTACTGGCAGACGCAATAAAATAGTTTTCGTCATGTATCAAAAACGCACCTGTTGCGTAGTTCTTTAGAGGCTGGACGATGTAGGTTTCTACGTACTCATCCATGGCTATTTTGTGGCCATCCTTTCCTGAGAGATTCACACTCGAGTTTTGTCGCAACATCTCTCTAAATGCGAGAGGCCATCGAGAGGAAAAGTTCACTACAAATACAAGAGACTCTGTCCAGTAGTTTTTAAATTTCAGTTGAGCAAACACTGGTAGAAGGAGCACCCAAACAGTTTCCCGTAGTATACCATCTCCTTCCTTTGTGGCAGCGACGAACATGTCTAGCAAAGGCCCAAATAGACAGAAAGTTGCTGATGGTAAAGATGGCCTTCGTCACTCTCCCGGCACATTTCTAGCCACTTCTTAAATCGCTCTAACAGGATGACGCCATGGTTTCCGTTCTTTCTCATGCACTGCTGGAGCTCGGCCTGAGTTGGAAAAAAATTTGACGTACTGAATTCTTTTACAGCAGCCATGCCATATGAAATGCTGCCATCTCGTACTGCCTCTTTTATCCTATTTAAATTTTGCTCTTGGAATTTTCTCTTTCCGAAAGCTTCCTCTGTGAGCTTTGGCCGCTTCATGACCGTGTTGATAATTTTGTGTAATCCGCCTTTGGAATGGGCTTTAAAGGCAGCTTCACAAAGGAATCCTTTGGCATGCATGTCCCCTGGGATTTCAGCACACCAACTGTATGCCGACTGGTCTTTCTGCTTTACCCCACGGTTAACTTTGCATGTTCCGACGTCCCCGACAACGGCATTGGGAAACCCAAGATCTGTCCTTCTATCATAGGTCCAGTTCTCTTCTTCCTCGCCCTGCATATCCTGGTCTTTAGTTTGCGCCTGGGTAGTCGCGTCATCGGGGTTTTTCATGCGTCAAACCACTTACAAAACGCTCAAATTTTTGACAGGCATCGCGCGCTTTCTGGAAAATCTCGATGAGCGCATCATTCTCCATGATGGAAGCCATCTCTAGTGGGCTCGGAAACTCGCTGAACAATTCCCCTTCGCATTCGGCAAAGTTCTCTAACAATAGGTGGCACATATCTAGGTCACCATTGATGACAGCTAGTGTCAACGGGGTAGCACCACATCCTTCCTTTGCATTAGGATCAACACCGACTGAGAGCAGTACTTTCACCAGGGTGGGGTTCTTTATCTCGACAGCAGCATGGAGAGGAGTGCGGCCAAAATGATCTCTTGTCGAACAAAACTTGCCTCGATCTTCCTTGAATCTCACTAGCAAAGCTTCTAATCCATTTTCCTCCTCGTTGTGAACTGCATTCCAAACTTTTTCCCTGGTCTTTTCTATCAGCTTTTTCAGTTTCCCGTCCTGTTGCTGTCTCCGCTTTTTCAGACCTTTCTGAGTGGTGGATGGCTGATTCCGTCATCTTCCCTAGCGATATCATCATCATCTACATCGTTATCACTCTCGTTTTGACCATCGTCCTCTAGCTGCTTTTCAGTGTTTTGAATGGCTTGTTCAAATTCGGCCATTTCCTCGCGGTGGATGGAAATCGAATCCATGAACTCGAAGTGTTTCCTGGCGGCCTCAATATCATATCTGTTCTTTGTATGGTCGAAAGGCAAATAAGCAGTGGTGTGATTGCATGGTATGCCAAATTCTCGCCCAAACTCCTCAAAGATTTCCGCAGTCCCAGTTAAAGTAGCATTGTTTTCAAGTGACAATGGTAAGATGATCGTGTCAGTCTTTCCAACTTGTTTCCTGGTACACAGCGTACTGGCTTCAGGAGCTTTAACTTTGAACTTCCGTACGGGTGCTGTAGTAAAGTCTAGAGATTTTAACCATACGTTGAATTCAGCCTCATCCATTTCATGAATTGGCTTGTCTGACTCAGGAAGATTCAGTCCTTTGTTTAGGAGCTCCATTAGGTATTTATCTTGCCAACTTTCCCACAAAGTTTGATGATCTGCCATGGATTCTGGAAACAAAAAAAAAGAGTTCATCGAGCGTTGTATTAGTCATTATTATTTGGAGTGTATGTTGGCCACGAAGACCCTCCTGAAAAACAAAAGTTAGGACCCTCCCCTAAAACTATGAACAAAAATGTATGCAGTGACCAACCCCCCCCCCCCCCCCATTATCCACATTTGCTTAAAACAAAGTATATTCTCAGGAGAGTAAACTCATGCAATGCATTCAATTACTGGCAGTGCCAGAGAGACAAAGATGTTGTCTACCATAATGTAGGGGGCATACTCCCCCAGCAACAAAATTCATTTAAGATACATAAAGCTATCATTTATCATTTTCCCAAAGAACAATTAAGTTTTATTAGTGTTTAAGAAAGAGTCCAACTTTTACAGCCAAAGACTCACAAGCGTCCCCCTCTAGAGTGAGATAGTTCATTCTTGGAATATATTGGATCCACTATTCGATTCAATAATGCATTTGGCTTGGGAAACCGTCTTTCAATTTAAGTCACTGGTTTTATAAATCTTGGAATACTGATCAACAGTTTCTTCTCTAAATGAACGAGGGAGAGATTTACTAAGCTCGCAAAGTATACCAGGCCTGCCATATTGGTAAAAACAAACTCACAAAAAGGTTCCCTGTGAATTTTTCCATATATGGAAGCGCCTCTGTTGCCTATCATCCAATCAAAAAGTAAACCCAGTTCAAATTGAAAGACTTTTTCCCAAGCTGAAAGTATATTTGAATCAAATAATGGATCCAAGAATCAACTCATTATTGCGCTTTAGGGGGGAGGGGGCAACATTTGGATAAATCCTAAGCTTAAGTACTGTAGCTTACAGGCAGATACCTTGGCATTGACTGGGTGTTCTATATTTCCCACAGATCTGTCAATTCAAGACAATTTTGAAATTTGTACACCTCAAAATGTTTGGAAAATGTTTACAGTAAAGTCAACCTCAAAAATGCACAACCAACCAAGCATTTGAAGCTCCAAATCATAGCAGCCTTTTTCCTGATAGTTAAACTAAATGCTTTTTGAGTTATTTTCTGGATATAACCTTGTGATAAAAGGATTTTTTCGAATCAGATAAATATATTTAACAGATTGTTATGGCAAATTTCTAAAACTTTAAATATATAAAATATTGTCTGGTGAGAAAAGTACCTTCACAGAACTAACATCATTTTATCATAAGATGTTATCCAGAAAATAATCCAAAAAGCATTATGTGCACTATAAACGACTTCATGGTGATACAACTAAAGAAAGCTGAGATATGCCATAAAAGGGCAATTGACACAAAAATTAAAACACTTCGTAGTAATAAAGAAAGGAACTAGGATAATGTTTTATGTAATATGGCCAGTCATTTCACTTAATGTAAACTTTTTGATAATAGGGAGTCAGATAATATATTTTACTCCTTATATTCAAACTATGTAATATCCTATTTCTTATGTTACAGTGTATGACTCCACACCTGAGAGTTAAAACATAGCTTTTTTGGAAAAGGAACTCTCAGAACTACCAAATCCAATCAAAACTTAACATTAGAGCAGATTTCAGAGACTATCGTGAATAATTCACATTACTTTGTAATTTTTCCTATAGGTTTAATTCAGAGTTGGTGTGATTGGTTCAGTCACATGAAATTTGCTCTAACATTATGTCATTATATATTGACTTACCCAATAGAATATCCTCTGCTCTCAGATCACCAAATTCCCTTTGTGGTTTCGTTGCGGTTTCCTTGCAGGCCATAAGGTGTTCTAGACCACTCATATTTGGAATGATTGCACCACGGCCAGTGAAATTCCACATCTTCGGCCCCAGTGTTTTGAAAAGCCTGTGGTGGCGCTTATTCCCTCTATAGAGATTGATGTTGTCCATCAAAAATATCACTGGACTTGAGGTAGGGCACTTCTCAGTAATTATGTCAGCAAATCTTGCCAGCTTCTGATCGAAAACATTTATCCTATGAAATAATTAGCAGTCAAATTACGGTCATGTTTTCTTGGTCAAAAATTAAAACTGGTTTGATAGAAAGATATGGGAGTAAAAGGCTATGTCACACAAAGAAACTTTTCTTGTAACTGCCAGTTGCAGCAAAACATGAACACCCGATTTGCATCATGCAATGCAACAAATTATTGCATTGAAAGTTCCAAAAAAATATAAACAGCTGTCCATGTGACATGGTTTTGCAATCGATTCGTCATTGCATATTATGCAAGTTGCATGAAAAATTCCTTTGTGTGACATGGCCTTAAGGAAAGGAAAACTTTGATTTACATGTATACTCAGCTGTTGGCAACAAAAGGTGGCAACAAACAATACTAGCATTTTTTGGAAATCCAGACCCTTTCAAAACAGATTTTGCTTTAAATTCAGGGCACCCCCTTGAAATTGTGACCAAAAATTCAAATCCTCTCCCCTTTTCCTGTAAGAAAGCCTTCCCAAGAATGTTCTACCAAAAATTAAGGCCCCCAAAAATGGTAGCCCCCACAATCATTCCCCAAAAATAATGAGTACTTCCTTAGAAAAATATACTTACAATGTATCCCAGCAAGGAGTCAATCCCATGGCATGTAACATATTTATGAACTGCTTCCCAGCACCATAAGTAATGCACATCATTCCGAAAACCAGGTTCACATCATTGTCAAAGCGCTGGCTGCGTACACTGGCAAGGCATGCTAATGCATTTACACCACATTTCATTCTATGTTCTGCTGTTTTTTGGATGCTCCGTCGTGCGCTTCCAGTTACTAAGAGGGTGGACATGACATCATCAAGTAACGGACACTGCTCTTTGAATTTTTCCATCAATGCTTGAAAAATTTCACCATGCAATATTTCATCTGGTGTTCCATCTTTCAATCCTAGCTTGATGATGCCTTCAAACCTTTTCATTTCTTCATTGGCCTTTTCTTTCTGGCTACAAGTCAATGACTGTACCAGTAGATCTTGCTCCCTCTGAAGTTTGCTCAATATGGACTGGTACTGCTGTACAAGAGCAGCAGTTAGATCTTGGTATTCTCTCATGAGGGCACCACAATGCATGGTGAGGGCAACAGCTTTATCATGAACCTCGTCAGTGAGTACTGCCCATTGTGTATTGATTGTCTCCTCCACTTCCAAAAGCTTAATCTTAATAGCAGCAATGCTTTCACCCTGGATGCTATCTGGCAAAGTGCTTGAAAACCTTGTCAACACAGACTGCTTGAGCCTCAGATGTGTGTAAAGTTTTCTAGTGGACTTGAGTTAAGGAGAAATTGCATAATGTAACCATAAAATTCAAAATAGTCCCCATGCATAGTGTGAAGGGAAGGAACTGTAAGAGGAAAGCTCAGATTAGTCCTAGTTCATGAACCTTCATGTAAATAACACAAGAACTGAAATACCTTAACAGCAATAAGTACAAATGCAAGACTAATGAGTCCTATTGGCTTCAATTCATAGAAGAAAAATACAATGGCACAAGCTTAAGGATACTGTTTACTTTTCCCCTCAATCAGCACCTTCTTCTTTGTAGAATTGGGAAATTCTTGTTTAATTGCACGGGAGAGGCGACTTTTTTGTTCAGGGTCCATACCCATAACCTCTAACAAAAGCGCCTGTGGAATGGTTTTTGTAGCATCATCCACAGGTTCAAGTGTTTCCCTCAGTTGGGCACACAGCTGCTCCCGTCTAGTGTCACATTCATATCTCCCTAAATTGAAGGCTGTAAAAATCGAAATAATGTCTGATTGATCACCTGATGACATCATACAAACAATAGAACCAAAATTCATACAAATGGTTGAAAACTTCACACAAAAATGTCATAGACAGTTGATATGTTGAAAGTCAAGCAAAAGGGACTGCACACTCATGCAAAATTTCTCACCTCGCTTTGCTTTAGACTGGACCGCTCTAGACTCGGGTGTGAGGAAATGCTTCCCTGCACCTTTGGCACTTGGGTCTGGGGTACTTGACGTAGCATCTAAACATGCAAATAATTTAGAGATTAAAGAGGCTGTTAACATGGAACTTATGGTTAATTAACAGATAAAAATAAAATCATTGCATAAATCCATTTCCGTCTACTTCAAATAAGCTAAATTGACTTGAATTTGACGGTTGAAAGATTATTTATCAAACGTAAACTAGTATTTTGGCTCTGCAAAAAGTTTTTGTAATGTTTTTCGGTCATCTTTTTCAATTTAACACGTGTTCTGACAACAGCATCATATATAATGGAAAATCAGGAAGTCTATGCAGGCGTTTCGTAGTTTTTTTTCGAGAAGTATTCAAGGAAAATAACAAGAACATGTTTGTCTTTTTGGTAAGTTACACATGAAGTTATTATGCGATTTATCCCGCATAATAACTCCATGGTTATACCGGGAAAGTGCGGGAGACACTTCGCACTTCCATGTTTTCAAAGAGTGCCGACGGATTTCAATGATATTTCCCCGTTTTGAAGGAGTTAAAATAGTAGTTGGAATGACCCCACGAGTGTAACATGGCGGAGAGCGACATCGAGGAACTTGATGTGTCCTTACAAGAACTGAATATAGAAGGTAAAAGCGTTTTAAATTTTGAGGTTTTCAGGGTACCTGCATATCCTGGAAGGCCTGAAGAAGTATTTGAATAAGAAATACTAAATCAAGATTTAAACTACATTTCGTACGTTTCGTGGCCAACAAACGATGAAGTGATATTAACTGACTACATATGCAAAACAAACAAGCCAATTTCCCTGAAAATTCGCAAAGAAAGCGGCTATATTGGTCGAGGTCCAGAAATCGGGATTTTTGACCCAGAAATCGTGCAAAATCTGCGAGGCGTCTCTTTCTCTGGTTTGAGCCTTCCCATGATGCATTGCGAAATCGAACCGTTCCCAAGATGCATTGCGCGCTCGCTACTAGAACACTCGCAAGAGGCTTTTCTCTCTGTTTCTACCAAATAGAGACGCCTAGGGACGAGGCAGGAAGTTTGTTGTTACAGATGGATTTCGGTGATGTAATAGACTGGCGTTTTGTAGATTCTCGCATGATAGGCTGGACCATGATAGGCAGACAAGCGTGGCGGTCAGCGCCATGCTTTTTGATGCTAATTATTTTTCAAATGGATCGGTTTCCTTTGTTTCATTGGGGTCATTAAACAGCGTAGTGTGTGTGTCATAAAGACGGTTTGGCATTGAAGGTCTAAGGAAAGGGCGTGGCCGATGTAAAAATATACTTAAACCTAGTTAACAATACTCTTTCACGCCAGTTATTTCCCCTCCTCTCCTCTTATTTCCCTCCTCTTAATTCTCCTCCCCTTATTCATCTTATTACAATAAACTCTGGAGCCACCTTAAATGAGCAGGTAATTGTCACCTATTGTATACCGCAAATGTCTACACGATGCTTTGGACTGCAGAATGCCTGACTTGTCACTTGTATCTTCCTAGCCTAGCTTACCCAGGAAGCCAGGAAAAGACGCGAGGGACATTCTACAGTTTGCCACTCGGAAGCATTGTATAACTAGTATTGCTTCGCTGTATGTCAATGTCTCGATTCAATTCTCTATCAGAAACCTTTTAATACCGGCCTTTTCTATTTCGTGCTGCAAAACTAAGCCGTATTCTCAATTCTTTTTAGATCATGTTCGTGACTTCACCCTTTGACTTTGCGCTTTTGTTTGTGGTGCAAACTTTGAGTCACTATAGTATGAAAGTCTTTTATGCTTGTATCTTAATTGTTTGTGTAATCATTATTTCAGAACACCTGCTACGTCGAATATTTGACCAATTTAAGAAAAAAAAGGGATTTTTCTTTGTCTGCCTTTGCAAAACGAATCCCCAGTATTCATTAGATCTGCATCTTTATCCTTAGGACAGTCCCGTAAATAGTAATTAAAACAGACGGAATGATTTTGTCAACGATATGCATGGATAGTCTGTGTGACATCCTTTAATCCATCGCCTTTGTAGATGCCCCACTTCAACTAGCAAAACAAAAAATATCGACAATTTGGTGAGTATAGAATGGTGAAACCTACCACTTAATTATTTTGCTACCAAATAACGGATATTAAGATTTTTCTGTTTTGCAGTTGCAAGGATATACATTTAAATGTCTTTCTGTGGAAGATGTTGTTCTAAATATAGAAATTGTGTATGTAAGTTATTATTTATTTCATGTTATGAATTCTCAACATCATAACATATAACTGTAATACACACATATATATTTATTTGTTTATAGAGCGTTAATTTGAAAATTAAACTTTTGAGGGGGGGGAGCTTTTTCGAAGAGAATTTTCGTACACAGCAAAATGGTGAATAAAACCCTTCTTTCTTATTGGAAAATAATTTAGTTCACCCTATAACATAGGTATAAAAAATCCCCCCCCCCCTCAAGAGTTAAATGGTCGACCCCTTTTCTTTTCAATTGACAGAGCATTTTAAATGGTTCTCACTTCACTTGAGACTTATATACTAGTGCTTTCAAAGCATTTCAGGACATCTTTCACCTGCATAGAAAATAAACACATTAGTACAGAACATTAGCAGGAAAAATTAAAAAGACGTTTTTTCCCAACTTCTTGTTTGGTTATTACCCCTGTATTTCTTAAGGCTGATTAACACGGGGAGCAGATGTTATTTTTGAAAATACAAAGAAAGCATGTTGTCAGAATTTTAACTTTTGCGGCACATCTTAAATGAAAACTTAGCAACTGTGTAAATGATAACATAGCTACGTTTGTTAACTGCTTAACGCTTGTGCATTTAATTGAGGAAAAGGTGAAATGAAAAAGTTCCAGAGTTGAAGATGCAAGCTTGTATATGCAATGACTACAGGTTGCCCCTGGCTATTTCCTGATTAAGGGTAAGCCTATTTGATGCCTACAAGAAAATAGATTGAGCAGCGTACCTAAAACAATATCTGAATTGGACAACAATTGTATTTTTTCATATTAATTATTCTTACAAATACACATTTAAAATACCGTCAATATCGTACGATCTTCCTAAAGTTCACATTTCATTTTGTCAATTACTGCTTTTAGTATTAGAGCACAACTTTTCATGACTTTATTGGCGAAATAGAGCACGCGTGATTGAGAAAGTTACTAATTTGAAATCATTCACCGCAGAATGATTTGGTGATATGTCGGTGGAAAAGAACATAGAGTTGGACCAGTCAACGCGCGTTGAATGAATGAATGAATGAATATACTTTATTTATACACGGTTATCCCTATCAAGTACGTATTTTATAAAAATATATGTAAGAAAAATATTATTATAATTATATATATATATATATACTATCCCTAAAACTACCTAAAACTACCTTAACCTGTTTTCCATGAGAGCCGTGTTGGAAGAAATAATAATAAAAACGATATTACGATTTTGAGAAATCATAGGAAGTCCCTGCAGCCCGCTTTAAATGCATTTAGGGAGTCTGCGTGCCGTAACTCTGAGGGTAGGCTATTCCAAAGCACCGCACCACTATAGCTGAAGCTGTTTTTCAAATAGTTTGTGCGGGGCTTTGGAATAGCTAGCTTGCCCTCGGTGTCTCTCAGGGAATAAGCCGCTACGGTGTCCCGGCTATGAACATGGACTTAAGGTAATCGGGAGCAAGTCCATTGAGTGATTTAAACACCATTACAGCTTTATGATAGTTCTGGAGTGAACGAATATTTTCCACCCCAGACTATCAATTAGAGGGTCGGCATTAGCGTCATAAACCGAATTAGTTAAAACTCTAGCGGCCCTATTTTGAAGTTTCTGCAATTTGGTGGCTAAAGTATTGCCACATGTATCCCAAACTTCAGAACAATAATTGAAATGGGGAAGCACTAGTGCATTGAAAATCATTCCTAAGGTTGCTGAGGGAACAAGAGGGCGAACACGTTTAATAGCACCAATGCCAGAAGCAATCTTTTTTGAAATCGCGTTAATGTTTACTCCAAGATAGATTTTGATCAATGTCCACACCCAACGATTTAGCTTCTGATACATGTTTTGATGAGGCTTCCGTTAATCGTGAGGGCGGGTGATTTATCAAACGTGCTCAACCTTTGTCTAGACCCTATCAACATATACTCGGTTTTGGACTGATTTAGAGTCAGCCATCAGCTGCCATCAGCCACTCATTGACATTAGCGAGGTTATACCGTTTGTAGCTATATTGTATAATAATCAATATTATAGTTTATTTGATTGCTATTTTGTTCGTCCTTGTTTTATTTTAGAGTGGATCAATCTATCTCGTATTTCCTAAAAGGCAACCATTATCAAAGCGTGGAAATTAGCCACCTTTCGAACATCTAACGGATTCGGGTATAAGATCACAAGATCGACTTATCGCACATTTTTTTTATATTCAAAACCACTTTGTCTGTGTTTATTCTCTGACGGTGTTCTAGTCTTAACGGGCTAAGATTTTGTAACTAGAATTACATCACCGATTACCTTATATGTAGTCTATGTATACCTTATATGCGACATATTGAACCCCGCTGATTGATAGTCGCTTTTTCAGTGTTAATCGTCTACCGTAGTTCTTCGTGATTTTTTTAACTTAAACGTTAATATAAAGATTTAGGCACTGCCTAAAAGCGGAGCTCCCAATCACCAATCCCACTGATATTAATAATGGGTATTTCCAGAAAATATATGTGCCCTGGGGATGGGCAACACTAGTTGTTGACCCCCGTGCATCCAGTATTTCCAAAATGTGTTACCCCCATGCATACAGAATGTGTTACCCCCATGCATATAGAATGCATAGAATGCCTGAGAGGTTAAACTAGCTTACAGCTTTGAACCCCCCCCCCCCACCCCATATAAATGGAATGTAGCCTTAGATGCTAGTTTGTACTACAGATACAAGTCAAGCAATAGTGAAGACGGTAAAATTGTTATCTAAAGCATTGAAAATTATGTCAAACACAAATGGAAACCAATATACCACTGACAATGAAAAGACACATTTTTCAATCCCCATGGGTTATGCCTAGACTTCCTCAAAGTCCTTCAAATTTTTGCTTGCTTGTATCTTTGACTAAGCAAGTCTAGGGTTGCCTGATAAACACATAGGGGTAAATTTTAGACTGAAGTATACCATTTGGCAAAGCATGGAATATGTAAGATTTTACTACTTTGAGTAACTTTGTAATTCTCAATGTGTGTTCTTAAGTTAAAAATTATCAAGAGAAATGGAAACCTTTCCAACATTCTCTAACGTACTTCTTTCTGTGCCCATCGCTCTGAGTCCCCTCCATGGGTAGTCACTGCACTATGGGCCGGCTACACCATACCCGTATGAAATAAATGTCATTGCCGCAAAGTTGCTGCAACTGAGCGGCAATTGGTAATACGTTGCGGTAATTAGTAGCCGGAAGATAGTGCAACCATGCGGCAAAAAAATGTCGAAATTGCGACCTTACTGCAACCTTTCAGCACGATTACTTTACAGCAACTGGCTGCAGCAACGTTACAATAAGTTAACAGTGTACCCATATAAAATAAGATAATAACTTTAATCAAACCCAAAACTAGTGATACAAGATACAAAGTTACTGGGATTTTCCCCTGTTAATTTTCTTAGTCACATTCGACTGAAGTGTTTGGGAATTCCCGTACAAACACTACATCGGAGTTGCATTATCGCAATCAGTGTAATAGCCAAGTCCGTGTCTGTGAAAAGCTCGACATTCATGAACCCAATGCCATGGAGGTATTCCTCGGATAAAATCACATCATTTCGAGTAGTTTATAAAACGGTGAAACATGAAATCCACGGCAGTCGATCGTCACATTAATTAGTTCCACACGGTATGAGATCGCTTACCGAACCAACACAACATCACAAGGTCTAGCGCTTGACGTAGCTGAGGATGTAAACACCATTTGTTCTACTCATTGGTTATTTAAGGAGTCAGGTCGATTTGCAGTTTAAGCACGTTTTCTGTTCTCCATCAAGGCTGAGCAGAGCAAATGAGCCTTGTGTGAAACTTGCCTGATTGTTATCAATGTAATGAACATGTCCAAAGAATTACGAACATGATACCACTGGACCGGGACTGCAATTAAAATCTTCAAAACCAAAGAAAATGAATTTGTATCCAAAAGCTAAAATGGAATTATTCATTCTATTAGGAAAATAAAAGGAAAGGGCAAGCAGAAGATGTAAGCTGTAACTGAAATAAAGTTTCTTCTTTTTTCATATGTTATTCCAGTGGGCTCATTGTTGCATTCCATTTGTGCCTTTCGTGACCTCTTAAATATAACCGGATATCGTTTACGCATTCCATTTTTACTGTTTCACAAATTGAACGCGTGACTCAGAGATCATTGCAGTGTAAAAGCTTATAAACTCTAGTCGGTCTGCAATACAGTTATGGAAACACTGGAAAAGACAAGCCAAAAGAAGTATAATGGTTCGCAATATGGAGCGGGAAGACAAAGGCTTTTCTGAAGTGAATTTTAATTACCTGGTATACAACGACAACCCAAAGTACTCAAGGAAAGCGACGTGGAAGTTTTCGTGAAGATAGACGGGCTCAAGGGGAAAGAAAATTAGTGGCGATGTGAGGTAAGGCATCATAATTACTTTCCCTTCGCTTTGCCAAAGCTTTGTGAAAAGTAAAAAAGAGGCATATAACATTGCATCAACAATCATGAATACCGATACATAGTTCTGACTCAGATATACTGCTTATATTCAAGGATTGGTGATCTGAGGTTTATAACGGATTTTGGCACCCAAACCTTTTGCTGGGATTGAATGCAACTAGGTGTCTTTGAAAAAAGGAAATACTTCTTTTGCCATTATTTTAAGTTGTTACCCTTTAGATGAATTTTTCTTCTCTCATTATTAATGAAAACCGGGATCTTGCGTTTTGGCGCCAAAATACGTTGATAGAGAGCGAGGCTACTGGATTTCAGTGCCCAGTCGTGACCCTTGCCACTGAATGCTTTTAGTTTTTCCATGTATCATTTTACATCAACAACCACGGTTTGGCTTCCGTCAATCAAACCTTAGTGAACATATCGGTGATTTAATTTATCCGAGAGAGAAAACGTTAAGTACTTTAAAAATATTTTGTTTTCGCCAATAAAGTGTCTGCTGGCAGTCCATTTTCGTGTATGTAACTTTTACAATTTCCGTGTATGAAGGTTTAGCCGCATTTTATTGCAAGTGATGTATGATCTGCGAATTTGTAGTAAACTACCTCTGTATTAAAGAGATGACATTTGAAACGCTTGTTACGCGTTACTTCCAGTCAATTAAGGTCAAAATTTAAGATAACTTGCGTTCCGTTTTAGCAGGGCTTGATTATTTTAAGCAGGATGATTTAATGATTTTTTACGAAAAGCAAAACACTATTTTGATTTGTGGACGCAATAATTGTTGACAAACCATGACCCTAATCAATACTTTTTTCTGTCAATTTCAGATACTGGCAAAATTCACGGGGTACTGTGGATGTGCATTGTGCCGCGGAAAGGGGAAAATTTTGCTGTAAAGACACTATTCGATTTCCCTGTTAACGGCGGTCTCTCATAGAGAACTATTCGATTATTGATACGCAACTTCTACACTGAATGTGAAGCAACAAAAGGGAAAATAATGCGAGCATTATAAGGTCGGTAACTGTGTATGCGATCATAGTATCATGGACTATTGACTGCGCATGCGTTCGTCAAAGTGTTGGCAGACTGATCAATATGCGGGAGAACATCGCGTTTTTGGCACATTTTCGTGCTCTGGGTTAAATTGTTTCCTTGTTTATTGCATCGGCACGGATTAACTTTTGCGGTCAACACCGTTAAACCAAAAGATGTTACGCCTTGATAGAATGTCAACAATTAGCAAAATTCCATCAAGTGAAGGTATAAACGGCCTTCAAAATATACCAAATGCAATTTTTCAGCCATAACAATTAGCAATATAGTTCGGTTACACTTAAGAATACCTGTAAAAGTTTGGTTCTTTGTTCGCTATTATTCCTTGTTTCTCGAAATGTTCATAGTTCTATGATTTTACACACAACCTATGATATGACGTTGGTGATTCCCCTTATACCTACTAAAAGTATTAACAATGAAAGCATTATTATTATCTGAAATGAGATATTGTAAAATAAACGTAAACAAATATTGATGATGTTTCTCAAATACGTTTTTTAGCTGAGTGTGCATTACAACAACGGGTCAATGGGTAGATATTAAATAGCATTATTCGTTTGTAAAACATGCCCATAAATAAAAGTCAAAATATGTTATGTATAGATTCGAAGGAACTCGATCGTCTTTTGTTGGCACAGCATTGTAATCCATATAATGTGAAGTTGCAGCAAGATTGCAGCAATCACTAGCTTGCTGCAACCAGTTATTCTGTTTGCTTGCAGCAACGTTGCTGTGAGTTCCAAAAATCACTTTGCTGCAATACATTTGCAGCAACCTTACAGCAACTAATTGCTGCAACCAGTAGCGGAAAGCTTGCTGCAACTGCTTGCGGCAACTGCTTTTTTTTCGTAAGGGGAGTCAGCGGATTTCAGTCAAGGGCTCTATACTGTGTTATTTAGATGCTAGTTTGAACAATAGATCCAAGCCAAGCAATAGTGAAGTTGGATAATTCTTTATCAAAAGCACAATGGAAACCATTATATGACCAAGAGGGAAAAATACAAAATTTTCAATCCCCATGGATTATACACTGCCTGATAACCCATCATGGGCAATTCCAGAAAATATATGTACCCCACCACGGGCGGCACTAGGTTTTGACCATCCCCCCCCCCCCATGCATCCAGAATTTTCTAAATTGCTTACCCCCACCCCCATGCATATAGAATTCCAGAGAGGTTAACCTACAATAGCTTCCAGCTTCAAAAAAACCCCATGCAGGCAGAATTCCGAGCTTGAAAACCCCCCTCCCATTCAGAATTTCCAAATGCTGGCCATCCCCGGGGTACATTTATTTTCTGGAATTGTCCAAAGGCACAAAATTTTTTAGACACAAAGTATGCCATATGGACCAAGAGGGAAAAATACAAAATTTTCAATCCCGTTGGATACACTGCCTGATAACCCATCATGGGCAATTCCAGAAAACATATGTACCCCCACCACAGGCGGCACTAGGTTTTGACCATCCCCCCCCCCCCCCCCCCCCCCCGCCCTCCCTCCCCATGCATCCAGAATTTCCAAAATGGCTTACCCCCACCCCCATGCATATAGAATTCCTGAGAGGTTAACCTACAATAGCTTCCAGCTTCAAAAAAAAAACATGCAGGCAGAATTCCGAGCTTGAAAACCCTCCTCTCATTCAGAATTTCCAAATGCTGGCCATCCCCGGGGTACATATATTTTCTGGAATTGTCCAAAGGCACAAAAATTTTTAGACACAAAGTATGCCATATGGACCAAGAGGGAAAAATACAAAATTTTCAATCCCATGGATAGATACACTGCCTGATAACCCATCATGGGCAATTCCAGAAAATATATGTACCCCCACCACAGGCGGCACTAGGTTTTGACCATCCCCCCCGCCCTCCCTCCCCATGCATCCAGAATTTCCAAAATGGCTTACCCCCACACCCATGCATATAGAATTCCTGAGAGGTTAACCTACAATAGCTTCCAGCTTCAAAAAAAAAACCATGCAGGCAGAATTCTGAGCTTGAAAACCCCCCTCCCATTCAGAATTTCCAAATGCTGGCCATCCCCGGGGTACATATATTTTCTGGAATTGTCCAAAGGCACAAAAATTTTTAGACACAAAGTATGCCATATAGACCAAGAGGGAAAAATACAAAATTTCAATCCCCATGGATACACTGCCTGATAACCCATCATGGGCAATTCCAGAAAATATATGTACCCCCACCACAGGCGGCACTAGGTTTGACCATCCCCCCCCCCCCCCCCCCCCCCCCTCCCTCCCCATGCATCCAGAATTTCTGAGCTTGAAAACCCCCCTCCCATTCAGAATTTCCAAATGCTGGCCATCCCAGGGGTACATATATTTTCTGGAATTGTCCAAAGGTACAAAAATTTTAGACACAAAGTATGTCATATGGAAAAATCCGGTGTTAAATTTTACTGTCTCAATGACCAATTGGTATTTTTAATCTAAATAAAACCCTGTTTGTACAGTGTATAACATAATTTTGTTTTCCACAGGGAATGGGCATACTTCTACTTATCACAATGACTTTGTACATAGTGAATGAAATTCTAGCAAACAACATGTACTATACTAAATACATTAATTCATTTGTTTTCCTATTGTTACTACTGGCACTGCCATTTGGTAGTAAATTACACAGTCCATGCATGTTGAAAGTCAAGTGTTTAGAGCCAATTCAACAGAATTAAATTTACTGTAATACCATATTTTTTTGCTAGAAAATAATTTTTCAGTACCATAAGTCAATATCTTGCCGCTTGGAAGTCCAAGGTACTAAGGTGATCACCAAGACTCCAATACCATTAACCAGTTTCCGGTTGCAGCACTTTTGCCTTAGATTTTCCTTGTGTCGATTTTGGGAGTGTTTTTATATCTCGTTTGCAAAAAGCTGAGAAGGCTTAATTAGCCTTCGTTGTTAGAAAACACGACTAAGTCGTTCTTAAAGGACTAATAATAGAATTCTAGAGATCTTTAGTTAGGGTCGCATATAAGCTAAACACGTTGAGTTGTTACTAGGCTCGCGACCTATCACTCAGATTCAAGAAAAGTCGACATGCTCGAAAAAAGAAACAGCGAATTTTAGGAATTTTACCTTCATCCTGTCTCAGAGTAGCTTTTCCCCCGTGTAGGAATAACCTGAATGTAAATCTGTTCGGAACTTGTGAATGTCCTGCCATCTCCCTATAAACAGTGCTCTTATCCAGCAGTGACTTTGATCCACGAATCGAATTGTTTTAACGACTTGCCGCCATTGACTCTCCAAACAAATTAATTCTCTCACGCTACTGCCGTAATGTACAAATGTAGCGTCTCGCAGTTACTTTTACCTTTCGACAAAATTCTGTACCATTATAAATTCCACTGTTTTGTGAAAGAAAGGGCGAATAAACAATCTCTGCCGCAATAGCAGGATTTGCGCTAAAAAGTTTAAGCCTTCTGTCAGAACAGGAAATTTCTTCAGACACTCGTAGTCCCTGGCCCATAGCAGGATTTGCGCTGAAAAGTTTAAACCTTCTTGTCAGATAACAGGAAATTCCTTCAGACACTCGTAGTCCCTGGCTTTTTGTAAACATACTTTTCAGTAGAACAGTTCTGCAGTCGCTTGGAAGAATGGTTTCGATCAAAAGACTCTTAATATATTTTCAAGCAGATTGCTCGAGAATAATTCACCAATATTGAGCAGCCTCCTATCCCCCCCGGCCACGACAACTCACCCCTCCCTCCCCCCGTCACTCGACTAGCGGCGCCACCCCGACAAATCACCCCTCCCCCGTCTAAAAAACAAAACGTCACTCGACCGGCGGCGCATGTTGTGACGTCACGCCTGTGACGTCAGGCTTCAGGAAGCACACACGCTCGCTCGACGTTCAAAATTCAGTCGTATCCCTTTGCGCCCGTTCCCGCCTGTGATACTTTGGGTACCCTGTGGATATCAGGCCTGTGACGTCAGGCTTCAGGAAGCACACACGCGCGCTCGACGTTCAAAATTCAGTCGTATCCCTTTGCGCCCATTCCCACCTGTGATACTTTGGTACCCTGTGGATATCATACATGCGCTACATTTGCCATCGTTGGGACGCTCTTTTCTTAGGTATGGTGCTCCGCTCTGCGGCCTTCGGCCGCTAAGGAGCTCCGCTATAACATTTACCGCAGGCCCGAGGCGTTTTGACAACAAATAAGTAGATTCAAATAAGTAGATGTCATTCGGTGCCATTCACCATGTCGTTCAAAACTCTGATACAATCCATCTTGTCTGTCGACCGTCATGCAACGCGGCCGTGGTATCGAATTTCGTATGATACGAAAATACTTCGGGGCCACTTTTTGAGCGTTTGGAGGTCGTCATTTTCCTGGCACACTAGGTCATACTTCACTGCCGTACGCGTTGACTGCCATTGTGAACGTTCTCCGAGTTGCGGCGCAACAGAACAGGGCAAAGCGAGGAACGCCTGGCACATTTGGAGCGCCTTGCACATTTCGTTTGTTTACCACAGCCGCGTTGCAAAGCGGGCGACAGACATTTTTAAGCTAAAAAAATGTTCGATGTTCGATTCAAACGATGTTCTGCTGGAAAAATTGTTTTACAGTTTTCGGTGAGAAAAATGTCCTGTTTGAGAATTAGTCGTCTTGTCAAGCTAGCTTTGTTGCTTTATCGTATCGTTTGATATTTTCCTTCTAGTTGACAATAGAACATTGTCTACCCCTTATTTTCTGATTGAAACTGAGTCTCTCCTGGAAAATACCATTCAACGTTCCTCCTGGCAAAAGGAATACGTAACTGTTTTCCAACAATTTACAAAACTCATATCTACAAACAGAAACACCTGCACACGCATTTGAGGAGGGTACTTAATAGCAGATGCCCCCTAAATGTGAATCTTAATATTATGGCAACTTAAAGAACGCTGTAGTCAATAGTCCTTTAGAAGAGCACGTTGTAAATACTGTATATAAACACGATCGAAACAATTTGAGCCTAAGCGATCTCGAGCGTATAGTTGTAATAAAACCTGAATAGTCAAAGTGTGTATGGCGGACGTCGAACTCATGGCGTCGCCAAACGAGAAGGGACCTTATACAGAATTTCATACGTTTGAGAAAAATGCAAAAAAAGCTTAGAATTTCCATATAATCCCTTGAGAAAATTGAGAATTTTAAACATACTAAATTTTGACAAATGGTAATATATAGATTTAGGCACCGCCTAAAAGCGGAGCTTCCAGTGATTATAACAAATGAAAAAAGGTATCAAGCTTTAGAAACATATATTTTGATATCTGATATCATAACTTTAATAACTGCATCTGATTTTGTGAAAGCTCGAACATAAAAAAACCTGTGGAAGTTTGCAGTATTTATAAATGCTTTAAAGATCATCCTTACTAATAAAATTCCATAAATTTCCGCTGTGAAAATTTCTAAAAAAGTGATGGGAAGCAAAGTAATAAAGTTTCAACATACTCTAGCAGGGCTGGCATAGTCAAAAAGTAATGTAAACATATGGGAAACATTTTAAATATATAGAGAAAATAGCAACAAAAAGTCTGCCTCCCCCTCTGTGCCCTCCTTGACAGGTCTGTGCCCTCCTTGACAAAATTCTGGCTATGCCCCTGCATAGCTGGTGGTTTTTTATGTTTTCATAGACAATTTCATCGGCGAGTGCAAAGAATGTTTACAATTTTTTTTGTCTTGACGCCTAGAATTACCAAATTTCCTTTGAGGGAGCATTTCCTGAAATATAACAATCAGAATAATTAGAACTCATTATGTACTTCGTAAAACAGAATTCTCCCAATTAACTTATATCCATTCTACCCTCAAATCCAAACAGCTGCTGATCATTTCCAAAATCCTCAAAATTGGGTTGTTACAACCCAGGAGTGAACCAGGGTCCTTTGAAAAGAGCACCAATTTCGTAGATTTAGGAAATGATCATGAGACACAATGAGTTCTAATTATTCTGATTGTTGTATTTTTTACATGTATCACTTGAACTCCTGGGTCAGACTGGTCAAATCGAGCTTATAATTACAATGTATGTTGGTCCCCTATGGCAAAGAAAAGTTTCATGGTAGGAGTTTGATATCCTCACAAAGTGTGAACCAGTCCCGGTGGGTACTCTCAAACTTTGAAAGCCCAACAAGATTGTAAAAAATCCCATTTCAAGTCACTTTGTATAATAGGTCCATGAAGATCTCTTTGTAGTTTAGGGCTGTTTCCCATTAATTATCAATCCAACTAATTCATCTACCCAATCTGATATCGCGAAATATGTAACTGACTGCATGAAATCTCGATTGCAAGTTAACCCTTCATGTCTCTCAACTTCTATCATTTATTAGTATCAAACCAATGTACTTCTTGTATAAGGTGCTAATAAATAAATAATGAATGAATGAATGAATGAATAGTGAAAATATTGGGACCAAAAATTGGAATTTTCCGTCAGCAAATACAGTAAATATATGCCAACCCCCAAAAATCCTTTGCTTCTCCCCGCACCTCCTCTTCGTAACCAGCCCAGCCCCTACTTGTATGTACTACTCAACATTTACAGTGTCTGGTATTTAACAAAAAATGAAACCAGGGACTTCTAACAGGTGACAAAAACTCCAGTAAGAAGTAAGTTAGAACCATTCTTAGTCTTGGAAAGGCTTCCACAGGAAAAAATTTCCCCAAGCCCATGCAAGTTACCATTAATGGGTAAAATAGTCACAGACTATGTTGCAGTCTTTATATTTAAAACAATTGTAGACTAATTATATTAAAACTATGTTTATTACAAGCGATTAAACCTCTATCATGGATATTTGTTTTTTTACTCATGAGTGGTGTTTGGGGGATATTTTCCCCTGATAGTACTACATGCAAGAAGACTGCCCTCTGAGAAATACTTTGGTGTGAAGTATGAATTTGAAGTGCATTTCTAAATGTTTCTTTCAGAGAAAAAATAAAATTGAATCTTCCACGGCAGATATGCAAGTAGGTGTGACCTTTGCTAAAATTTCACAATGTAAGCTTAAATATCTAAAACATTAACACTACCAGTACATGTACCCCAAATATTTGTAGAATTCAGTTGAGCTGCTCATGTTGCTTTTCTCCACAACACAGTTTGTGAATATATAAGTAATAGAATCTTTTTAATGATTAATGCCCAGTCAGTTTCTCGTCCAATTTCTGTCGTAAATGGCTTCAACATCACAAAGCACTTGGTTTCTACAACAGTACACTCTTCGTCTCAGACGAGGAAGTTGTGTTACGCCTATTGCTTGTCCTCGTTCGTGAGAATTTCCCGATCCTCTACAGTTCAGAAACGGCCAAATCTCGCACGGGTCCCACATTGGATTTCACAAAAACCCATTCCATTTAAACTTGAAAATCCAAACCTCAAGGTTATGTACCCGCAATCCATAACATCAACGGCACGGCTTTTTCTAGCAACCAAAGTCGTGAAACGTCCATTCCCGAAACGTCGGCAAGACAGCCAAGTTCCCCCATTTAGTCTCATTTAGTATCCATAAATCGATATCTGTAAATGTTGATATAAGCTGAAGTTTTTAATCCATTTCTGTGATAAAGATGCTTGACTGCATCTCCCTTTGATTGTAAAAAGCATACCAAAACCTCAGACTTCTAACAGGTAAATGGCTAAAATATAAAAAGGAAAGTGAAATAAATGTTGCTTCTGCGCCGAATAATTTTCTTCTCAAAATAAAAGTCCCCAGTCCTCCATATGAGCAGGCTCGCGCGCCGTCTCTCAACATTTTCCGCCAAAAGTAGTTTCACGGGAACGATAATGACGTGATAAAGATGCTTGACTGCATCTCCCTTTGATTGTAAAATGCATACGAAAACCTCAGACTTCTAACCTCAGCACAGGTAAATGGTTAAAATATAAAAAGGAAAGTGAAATAAATGTTGCTTCTGTGCCGAATAATTTTCTTCTCAAAATAAAAGTCCCCAGTCCTCCATATGAGCAGGCGCGCGCGCCGTCTCTCAACATTTCCCGCCAAAAGTAGTTTCACGGGAACGATAATGACGTCACTTTACGTCAGCCAGGCATCGTGTGCCTCTTTTTCTCTATATAATTCCTCCAAGAATGGTTTTTTCATGTTTTATCCTTTTCGAGATATTACATTTTCAAAGAAATAACAAAGGGTTCCCATGTGTACAGTTTCCATGTGTACACGGACGGACGGCGTACGCTATAGGTTTTTATACAGAAAGAATAAAAGAAATTATATCTCGCGAAAGGAACCACCTATGGCAACCAACCTTTCGACACAATTATCTATGGGGTGATTGCTTTTCAACGCACTAATCAGTGAGGCATGGCGCTATCAATGAAATGAAAAAATGAATTAAATTACCCGTGACGTTTCAAAATCAACTCAATGGTATACGTTTTTCCCTTAGGTATGGTGCTCCGCTTGCGCTCCGCTACCATCAATGTTTAGATATAGAAATTGGCTGCCTAAAAAATTTCAACATATAAATTTGACAAAAACCGTATAAGGATCCTTTTCGCTTGGCGTCGCCCAATTAGTAGCTCTTATTTAAGTGTCTTTTTTAGTTGGCACCTTATTATACTTTCTTGTCGTAAATTAGTGTGGCGCATTAGTTATACTTTCCCTTAAAGTGCTACTAATGCTTTTCGAGAGACTTTTTGAGCAAAATCCTCTAATCAAGTAATGAGCTTCTGTGAAAAAAAATTCGATTCGGTTAAATCCTGATTTTTTAGGAATCATTTCATATTGTAAATTTCCCGCCATCTTTGGAACACTTAACTCCGCTGACTGCATTTGTTTCTTTTGAGATCGCAGGCTCATTACAAGATAACCGGTGCGCGTGAGTGCGCTCTCTATCTGTCACAACAAGCGGAGGAATCTTTTATTCTTTTTAATGAGTTTTTAAAGCGAGAAAAGTCTATTGTGAGTACAACCTCGGGTTTGCACAAAAGTTCTTCGCAGTAGTCGCTACAATACCCGACATTTTCTGTGTTTCTTTCCGGTAGCACCGCTCAAGAAGACCATTTCAAATGGCTTTGCTATTCTAGACGTGGGTCCTCTATCATCCCACTATTTATAATATAGTATGACATTGCTTATTTTGACAATAAATCTAAAAAACCTGAAATACGCTAAAATTATCAAATTTTTGGGACACGAGAATGGCAAAGACGTTTTCACTAATAATATCGAAGAAGATGCATATATTGAAGAAAATACCATATAAGTTATTTCATTTAGGATTGGAACTTCGATTTATGGCAAATTTTGCGTTGTATGTTTTATCAATGAAGAAATAAGTAAAAATATTTTTACACCAGACACTGAACGTGTGACGCTGGGACATGCAAATTTGCATAAAAACAGAGAAATTTATAATGATTTTTCGATCCCAAAAAACTCTTTTTCACACGCTTTGCCATACAATAAAAATCGTCCAGTGTCTGGCTTATTTGGGGGCTATGGAATCAGCTGGCGGTGATCAGAAAAGAACATGTCAACATATGACAAAAACATTTAGCTTCTTTCGACGTTTCATAGAAAATCCCAAAAAGCATTTGATCTGGCATTATTGTTTTTATTTTTTTATGTGGAAAATTAGCTAGATTCGCTTCTAGCCATTTTCCCCTCCCACCAATGATTGCTGGAATTTAACCGAGTTGCCTTCCTCACTGCTCGCTTGTCCAGCTCGACTATTCAGGCTGCACTAATCCGCCTATTACAACTTTTCTGATTATCGACTCTCCCTCCCATAGCACTGCCTTTTACATATGCTCAACTATTGTAGGAAAACCTATATTCAAAATGGTTGTTATTGCTGAAATATTGTTATTGTTAATATATAGATTTAGGCACTGCCTAAAAGCGGAACTCCAATGTTTATACCTCTTACAGAACGACTAATTCTTATACAATGCAATAATATCATAGCAAATTTCAGACAATAATTGCCTTATTTCACTATGACGTCATAACAAAACACTCTATTGTTTTGCGCTATGAGTCATGGTCGCCAGAGGGGACAGCAGCATTTAGAAATGATCAAAACTAGACTACAATGGACTATAATTGATAAGCCAGTTGGCTAAGGCAAGTAACGTTTCTGTGCTACTTGTCCTGATGGGACTAGTGATCAAAAAAGTCAAGGTCGAGCACTCACTCATATCAGCTGGGTGGGGATGCTTGTTGGACAAATAGAATTTGAAGAGCTGTGTATTGTGGACACATATCAAGATAACAGTGTCGACTTTACGTGCCGACTTCCGTTGCATAACGAGGACTGGTAACTAGTAACTTCCGTTGGTCTCCCTGTGTTACAGTTGACGTGTTCAAAACAATATGGCGGACGGACGAACGAAGGGTTCCACTCGCTCTACACTTTCAACAAGAATATATATATTTTGATGCGCTTATAGAAGCTATACGAAGATCCAACATTAAAAGAGAAGTATATTTGTTTCTCTTTCGGCGTTTTTGGTCAAATAGATTTTCTTTTCAAGGATTTCTATTGGTTTTTTCAACCTTATCTTGCTGTTTCAATGGGAGAAAGGAAGGCGAAATCAAGTGAAAAGATAAGTATACTCTGCCCATATTATACTTTGTTGAACGTATTACCGTTAAATTTTCCCGCTTTTTTGCTTGACAACTTCCAAATAAGTATATGTGACGTAGTAAGCGATTTTGAGCGGGAGTTTCGAGAGATTTCAGTGGCAAATTCATAGGGAAGATCTCTCACTCCAGTTGTTATGGCTGATAGTGGCCTTTATTCTCATTTTTTCGTAAGACCACCAAAGAAAAAGTTGAAATTAGTCGACTGTACTCCCGAGAACTTAGAAAATGTTGCACCGTTCGTTCAGAATTCGGGAAATTCCCCATGCAAGCAAACAATACAAAAGCAGTCAACCAAGAAAACCAACCCTGCAAAACCACGAAAGCCACGGAAAAATGCAGTTAATATCCCTTTAAGAAAGGAGGGAAAACGTTTTCTGAACTTTCACCCCAAAGAAAAAGCCATAAAAAGACAGAGGTGAAACAATGGCTGTCTTCACAGTTTTCAAAACTGCCTGAGGGGTGGAAAGTCCAACAGGTAAACAACTGTCGTCTGTTCTTAAAGAACAACTTGTATTTCCGGAAAATATAGGAATTTAGTAAAGATAGATAAACAGATTAATAATTCATTATATTAAACGTGTATTTTTTTTCTTTTTGAAGTTAACCATGGTCATTGATGACAGGGAAACTGTTGTAATGTCATTTGAGGAGGGGAATGCGAGCGGTGCCATCAAAGAGGATAAACAGCTGCATGTCAGGAAAGCGCTTCATGTTAGTTTTACATGTAACATTGAATTATTAATCTTGAAGAACAACTTGTATTATTAATTGTTAATCTTGTATGTCTGTAGAATTGAAAAAGTTTTCAATAATAATACAAAATGGTTAATATACAAAATGGTGTATTGTTTTCAGGCCAAAGATGTAGGTAATGTATCAGATGCCGCATACAATGAGCTGCAGCAAGTTTCAGGCTGTACCTTACCTGGTATATCCAGAGTCAAAGATGAAAGACGGTCACAAAAGGACACAATCCCCATCAAAGAATTTAGGGCACATGTGAGTTTCATTATTTTTATGATAATTCAGTTGAAACGCCAAATGACAATATGCATTTTGAAAACAATTTGAGAGGTTAAAGTTATCTTTCAGGTTGCAAAAGACAGGTGTTGTATGTTTTTATGTTTAAATTGATAGAAATATGTTTTTGTTTTTTGTTTTTAGAATCCAAATGGTGTATTTCTGAAGGGGTGCACAAGGAAAATCTCAGATTTACTTTCCTACCTCTCCAAAGATCCTGCATTTGCTAAGCTATTTGCCGATGGGCAGCTTACTCTCAGATTCTCTGGAGATGGCAGAAGAACAACTAAGAAATTGGGCAGCATTATGTTTACATTTGCTGTTGTAGGAGAGGAGGGCAGGAGTCCTGATAAGGAATACTGCATTTCAATTTTTGATGGTTAGTGTTTAATTATATTTCTCTTGTAATAAATCCCAGTTGTTATAAAACCCAGTTGAAATCAATGTCTTTTTGTATAATTTACAAAGGTTGCTTTTTAAACTCTTTTTTTGCAGGTAAAGAATCACGTGAGATGATTGAGAACTCACTCAGTGAAATCTTCCAGGAAATGAGGCTCTTGCAGAAAGATGGTATTCAATTAAATGGAGAACTAATCAAAATTAAGTGGTAAATAATCAGTTGTTGTTGTATTTGCGTGCGAACCCCCTAAAAAATACCTAATAATTTTTTCTTACCATACCACTTTTATTTTTGAACCCCTAAAAAATACCAGATCGCCGATTTCAACCCCCGATCACCCTGGGCCCACACACAGACTCCACTTTTGCTTCAAGCATAACCCAAACCACCTATAATGTCCATATATTATTTTATTACTACACAAACTCCCCATGTGAATTTCAGCCTACAGGCCTGGTTTAACTTTTGTATTCCTGAACATACTGCTTTGTCCTGTATTGTAGGAAAATGTGCTGTGACTGGAAATGTATGGCCTTTATCATTGGTATCAATGCCCCATCTGCAAAGTTCTTTTGTCTCTGGTGCAAATGCAACAAAGAGAAAATTAAGGATTTCTCTAGTAAGTGTGGGTCATTGCTCTCATTGTATTACCTGGGCAGCTTGCAGGAGGTAAAGGTTATTATGCGTGTGCTTCAGATATCACAACCATCATTCTGGGCATGTGCTGCATGCAGAAAACTCTACTGTAGCTGTGCTACTCAAAAAGGTCCAGATACATGTAATAGCCCAAAAATTGACAAAAAAATAATATTACATTGAATTACACAAATTTATTGCTAAGTGAAAGTACAATATTATGTCATTCTGGCCCTTTTTGCATGGCCACAATAACAATCTCATTTGTATAAGATAGGTGAATGTATTTATTTTTTGTAAACATTTCTGAATCAAATATTGTTTTATTAACTCTAAAGTTGAAGACTGGCCAATCTCAAGAACTGTTGCTGAGTGTCGAGATCTTGCAGAAAAACAAACTGGGCAGACTTATGGTGTGCAATACCCCCCACTTGTACCCATCGAATTTGAAGATTATGTCCCTGACACACTTCACTTGAAGCTTCGTATTGGTGGCAAGTTGACTAATCAGGTAGAGTATCTAGTTTAACAGAATACCATATCCCTTCACTAAAAAGGATGAAAGTGAAAAAAAACAATATTGTTCATTGGTTTAATGTAGGTTGCTTGCTGGGCCATAGAGCAAAAGAAAAAACGGGAGATGGAAGCAGCTATGGCTGCCATAGGTAAGGAATACCATATGTAATGCCCAACTACCCTCATGTATGACTACATCAATTGATAATCTAAAACAAGTGCATTTTTTTCTTAAAAAGGTTAGGTTTATTACAATATGCAGTGTTCTGACTGCATAACATTTTGTGAAATACATTACTGACACTTTAATTAATGCTTGACAGGTGTTAAGTTTGAATTTACTGATGTTCAAGATGATGCAGGGAAAACTGTCACAAAATGGACATCTCTAGACTGTAAGATTCATAATCATTGTACACACTAATGGACGATTCTGGCTTTAAGTGCACCAGGAGGCAATGCACATATATAAGGCAATTGGTTTGTAAAATGTAACACATGCAACATGCACGTTTATTATAGCTCATTAATCGTCCATTAGTTCCCTCTAGGATTATTGCAGTAACCCAGGAGCTTACATAACTTTTTTTATCTGTTCTACCAGACCCTTCTCCAAAACTCAGTCCAGCATAGATCCTAATTTATAATGTTTTATCATAGGTGATGATGTAGAGACTGTCATTGCAAAGCTGAACCTTCCCTCCTTCCTGAGCAACATGGCTGATAAGTCCAAAACAGCAGTTGACTGTCTAACTAAGGCACAACTACAGTCAGTGTGCACTATGCATGGTCTCCAGTATCTGGGACCAAATTCATCATTATTGGAAGGCTCAAGGAGTATTTCAAGAAAAACAAGATTGTTTTTCAAGTAAGCTAAAAAAACATTCTTGAACCCAGAACTCCCTAGCTCATCTGCTCACAGGGGAGGCTCTGGGGAAATCCATTTCAGGGTCCTCACTGATTGGGTAATTTTGAATGTTGGGTCATATACAGAAAGATGTTTCTCTCAATGGCTTTGTATCAAATCTTGTGCAGCATCAATGGCTGTCACCAGAGCCTCCCCTGTGTGGTGATAAGCAGATGAGCCCTGAGTATCAGAATGGCTGTTGTAAGTTCGTTTTAAATGGAAAACAGAGTTGGAATTATCTATTTATGTATACCCTTTCAATCTTTTTCCCTTTTACAATTACAATTTTGTTTTTGAACCTTCTTAGTCTGTCTGTCCGAGACTCTGGGAACAAAAAAGATCTTGCTAGTCTTTATTGAAAAACATTTATCATTTTGCCATTTCCATGGTACAATCTCTGATGACTGAGAGTAATTTCCAGTTCTGTAAAATACAACAGTTAAATTTCTAACAAATGGATACTTCGAAGGGAAGTCCTTAAAAGTATTTTCAAAGAGGCAATAAATTATGCCCTGTTTTAAATATAATTTTTGCCCCAAAACTTTATTGCTGTGTTTGCAAGGACCCCAACTGAGATAATTTCATTAACAAATATATAAATAAGTTCTGTTTTGTTAGGCTTCCTGTGTACAGTCTTTAGAGACAAAGATCCTTGATGTGGAGGAGCTTGTTAAGGTTTGGAGAGAATTCAAGGTGCTTGCAGATGCCCTGACAGCAACCCCTGGAGATGATGACTATTTGGTGCCATCACAGTTCAAGACACTAGCTCGTCAGTGGGGTGCCAAATTCAGGAGAGCTACATTTGATGAGGTGAGCATTTGCACCATCCCTTTTCAGAATTAATGTATGTTGATGCTCATGTTCAGGATGGCTGCTTTTTTAACTCATTATTCAGTGCTACCATGCTGCAACTCATCTGGAATTGTATAGTGTATGTACCATCATCATCATCCTTTTCCTCTTCTCGAGTTACAAACTCCCTGGATTGCTTTTAGCAGTGTTCTTCCTAACAACCACATAAAGTCTTATTTGTCCATCACTGATTCCTCTCAGCTGAACAGGGACTCTGTTGTAAATTCATCACTGGAATAAAATGACACAGAGCAATAAGTACTACATAAAGCAGTGTTGTGATTATTTTTTGTCATAACCTTTTGTTTTTTTTATTGAAACACAGGATGTCATTCCTTACATACATGGTATGTAATCAATTGATATTATGCAATTATTTCACTTTGTTATGCATTAATGTACTTTTTGTAAATTGCAAGAACAATATGTGCAGCAATACTAAAATTTTGTTTTCTTTCTATTATTTTTTGTAGTTCTTGTGTACCACATTCCACAATTCCTGGCAAAAGGGCCAATTAGTGGAATAAATTGCCAAACAGTGGAGAAAAAAAACCATCTCCAAAATCGCCTCTTTCATCGTGGAAGCCAGAAGGGTGGCAAAAACTCCAACTACACCATGCAGGTAAAGTTGATTGTGTACAAATAAAAAGTACCTCTAAGGATTGTATGTAAAGCAAATGAACTATTCATGTTTGCACACCTGTTTTGGGCTTATGTTTTTTTATGTTTTGTGTGTGGGTAAGATGACAACTCATACATAATTTTACTATATTTTTTTATTTGACTTTAAAAAAATGGTGATTTGGCTTTTAATTTTGAACTTTCTGCCCCCCTCCCCACTTAGCCTGCTCGCAGGCGTTGGAGAGTAGTTTTAGGTCGAGAAACGCGAGTTTGCTATCGCTTGGCCGCCATCTTGGATTTGTCACATTTTGTCACAAATCCAAGATGGCGGCCAAGCGATAGCAAACTCACGTTTCTCCCTAAAACAGCTCTCCAAACGCCTGCGAGCAGGCTACTCCCCACTTATTTCAGCTCCTGGACTGTTTTTTTCTTGCAGATCATGGAAATGGAAAACAGACTGCTCTTCGCCAGAATAAATAATATCAAGCGAATAAAGCGCAAGCGCAGCAAAAATAAGAAGACATAAGTAACAGACAGAAAAAGAAAGATCAATTTGATCAATTGTGTTTATAATAGTGCCAGGGGTTAGTTTCTCTGTTCACTCGCCATGATAGGAATTAAGAGTGTTTTTAAGCTTTGTTTTTATTTATTACTTTATTTTTATTTATGATTTATTTTTTTAACTTTTTGCTTTGTTTGTTATTGGGCAAATAAAAATTCCTTAGCTTCATGTTTGGGATCCCTGGATTTATCAGCACAGAAAACAAATCCCTTTTATCATGGTATTGGAACACCATAGAACATAGCTTGTGCTAAAAGTTGAAAAGCAACAACTAAAAAATGTAATGAGCTGTCATTTAAATGACTTCTAGCTGGAATCACAGCATAAAAATGCAACCCTGTCAGACTAAGAGGTTGTAATAATTGATGTAAATAATGTAAAAATAACTTCTTCTAGTTGGTTTCACAGCATTGAATTGCAACATTGTCAGACCAGATGTTTTTATTGATGTAAATATGACTGCTTTTAGGTGGATTCACATAAAAATGCAAGCTTGTCAGACAAGAGGTTTTAATTAATGTAAATATGTACAGTACCATGAAGTAAATACTTCATTTTTACAGGCCAAATGCTAACTACAAAAACAATATTAAAGCAGATTTACTTATTAGCTTAATTATTAGTTGTTTGTTTATATTTATCAGGGAAGAGAGAACAGTTTTCAAAGTGTGTGTGTGTGGGGGGGGGGGGGATTAGAAAATACCTCTGGAGGGGGGGGGGTAGACAATACCTCTGGATGCCTAAAAAAATCAGAATAGGCGCAAGCTTACCTGCCCTTGATTATGGATCAAATTCCTTCTCCTGCGTTTAAAGCTTAGTTGCAAATAAGCTACAGGAGGGTAGGTGGTTGCTTTGGGTGAGCACATGCTTGGCACTGAAGAGGCATTCAAGCCGTCCAAAATAAACGTGCAACGAGGGCATGAGCTATGATCATAGTTTGTTCGGAGTTCATATCCCCATTGCACGTTTATTTTGGATGCTGGATCAATCTCACAGACAGTGCTGGAATCACAGAACTGGCGAGATAGTATGTCGAGTCCGAATACCGAAGCTAATTCATAAGCAGTACAAGCAAACTTTACATTATGTCGTCCGCTAAAGTCCAGGTTTCTGAGGGGAAAAGTCCCCTTCTCGAATAGGGTCTTGAAAGCTCTCTTCGAGAAGGGAATTTTTACCTGAGCGCGCCGAGAAAGACCTATGTCCCCCTCTGGGGATCGACGGAATTGAAGTTCATCAAATACCGCATTTTTGACGAGCCACAATTCCGTGTCCTCGCAAAGAGAAGGCAGCTCAGATTGAGCTAATGAACTGCTGTCAGGATTTCCGGAATTAGACTCTAAATAAGTCGCCAGCTCTGGGTTATCTGCGAGAGAGACCCAGGAATTGTGCTTGGAATCAAACCCCTTCCATTGCACCAGCACGCGGTCGCCATCTTTCCTCTTCACGTCGGCCACTTCCCACAACCTGTTTTCTGCCTTTTTTGGCTCTGTTTTTGTGCTGGGCTCCTTGACTATTTGGGCCTCCAAATCTGGATCCTCTCGAAATCCTTGAAGCACGAAATACTTGGGTTTATTTACCGATCTACCGCATCTTGTACGGTGATTTCCGATTTCTTCGTCCGCCATATTGGTTTGACCCACAGCACAGTTAACATACCTTCCAAATATGGAATATAGTTATTTCCTTATATGGAAGATACCGCGCGAGCAAAATCCCGACACTTTCTTACACTGACTATCTTGATATGTGTATTTTAACCCCAGAGAAACATAACTTCCCATTACAGAATCCTAGAAATCTGGCAAAACCTAAACATCTGAAGATTTTTTTTCCTTCGAAAGAGTTGCTTAATAATACTGAGTTTCCTAACTACCCCTAACAGAATCCTAGTCAGAAAAGTCAGAAAAAAACCCTTAAAAATCTGTACTGTCAGTAGTATAAAAATCATAATCATAATCGTGTTTCCAAAAAAATATCCTTACCCCCTCTATGCAATTTTCAAAGAAAAAAACAGTATTTGTATGGAAAAGATCAGGTAAATTGACAGCATTTCCAATCCCTTCGTAGGAGGGTATGGATAATATGGAACCAGAAAATATCCCCCCACAAAGAAGGGTGTTGAGAGGAGACCCCCTCCCCTCATCCCTCCAAAGAAAGTAAATTGACTCCCCACCCTCACCCCTCTGGGATTTCCAATGTCCTTCCATGACCTACGGATGGAAAACGGGAGACAAAGCAGGTCATTCAAGGTGCTAGAAAAAAAAATAAAGAACTGAAATGGAAGAGCAATTTTATCCTACCCAACTATATGAACTCTTCCATACCACAGAAATCAAAACCAAAATCAATTTATGTCAAATGGCCCCCTTGGATGCATCACAAGAATAATGTTACGAAAATTAATAGAAAATAATCCGAAAACATAGCAAAATTTTGTATGGGTGACTAAAACAGAACAAGAAGAACTACTTTGCAAAATCACTCCATCATGACAAGCCTTCGAACCCCCTCTTTGAACAAATAAGTGAAATTAAACAATCAAAATTAGGCAAAAATTAATGTACTTTTTTATATTTATTGGAGTTTTGCCAATGTAAATCATTATTATTTCTTACTTTGCAAAATCACTCCATCATGACAAGCCTTCGAACCCCCTCTTTGAACAAATAAGTGAAATTAAACAATCAAAATTAGGCAAAAATTAATGTACTTTTTTATATTTATTGGAGTTTTGCCAATGTAAATCATTATTATTTCTTACAGTTCCGAATAAAAAATATATCTAAGTATATCTCATTGTAGGGGGATTTACTGGAACTCCAGTGAGCAATGGTTTAATTCCAGTTTTAAGCCTTGTTCTGGTAGGGAGCGATCATTATTTATGCCAGGGGGTGGGCTGGCAAGATTTTTCATTCAGCCCCCAAAAAACTTCGCCCCCTCAAAGTATCAATAAAAAAACTCAAAACCCCTTTAGGCAATATTTATAATAATCATGATAGCGCCCTCCCCCCTTTAGATGAGGAAGAAATGTTGCGACATCTAGATACCAAGTAGACAACAAGCAGTATTTTTAAGACATTTTCCTGATGCGTGCATAAACAGTTTGTTGTAATTTTACAGGTGTGTAACCTCTTGTATCCATATATTAAATTAACGTCGTTGCTGCCATAAAACGTAGGTGAATCCTCACACTTGTTTTTATATCTGGTGACCCTCTACTTGAACGTGCCAAATTTAACATGGTCCCCCTTAATAATTGCCAGCCGACCCCCTGGCATAAATAATGAATGCTCCCTTAAAGTAAAAGTAAACAAAAAACTACCAACAGAAAAATGAGCATAGCCCCCTTACCCACTATAAGGTGAGATCCTGCTTTGGAATAACATATCAAAATAGTTCCCTTGAAAAAGTGTCGACTTTCTCCAACTTCCTTATAAGGAAATATCTGCATACCATATTTGGAATTCCAGTAAGTTTTTCAATATTTCTATTTCGATGTCTAAAAAGGAGGCATGTTTGAATCACAATACTGATAAAGTACAAATTCATGGTCTAGTTAAAAGTATGTACGTACAAATAATCCACAAAGTGTTTTGAAATTTTGCTTTTTTGCACTCTTGGGATTTCATAATTATTCGAACACCAAAACGGAAAGAGTTTGAGTATAGGCTATACTTTTAAGTTGATGTGTTGCATTCATTTTTTTTGTTACAAGATTGAAAAAATACTTCTGGAAAGGTGGTATGTTTATATGAACCAAGCCACATTCCAGGGTTTTTCACAGTGCTTACTGCAAATGGAGTCTAGAGTTACAGGATGGGTTAGCTGATGCCCTGGAAAAAGTCTTGGCTACCTTCTTGCACCTTGTGTTGCAATTCATGTGTGAACCAGCCCTAGCATCAGCACCTGAGAGCTGAAAAAAAAATCAAAGTCAAACGGGACACCTACAGCTAAGTAGCCTAGTCAGTAAAAGAAATTTACAGGCTTGGAGGGTTGGATCATGAAATACCATAACTGATACCTTAAAGTACCTTTAAAGTCCTTGAAACAGCATTTAAAATTCCACAGAAAATTTAGAATGTGGTGACAAATCTTAACCTAAGTCTGAATTCTAAGATTCCAGACCTCTAGCAAGAAAATCAGAAAATCATTCATTTCATGGAATCTCTAAGACCAGGGACGTCAACCCATTGACTTAAAAAATCTGGAGATTGTCTTGAAATGGCTAAATTTCCTGAAATATTCCCGGGAGAAATACAGTAAATGTATGGCAGTCATCTTGAAGTTGTGCTGGGAAACGAAGCGAAAACTCTTGAGACGCCTGGCAAAACCGGGAGAGTTGACATTCCTGTAATACCCATGCAAGAAAAAAGAAAGATGATAGTATCTTCTGCATAATAGCAAATTCCAGGTAGAAGTAAATAAGAAAATGTGCACAAGCGTTCCTCCCTGCCCCTTTGGAGTCAGATTGGTTGTTTGGTTTTACCCTGGGGTAATGTGCAAAATGTCCATCAGGGGTAATCTGCTTGCAGGGAAAAAAGTCCTGACCCAAATGATTTTTTTTTATTGTCCGTAGGCAGGGTTTGTTTCTTTTAAACAGCTAATAGAATTAGCTGTTTCTTTAGAATTAGCTTGTAGAAATGAGATCTACAAACTAAATCGGCATAAAAAATGCACAGTGAATAAAAGCGTCTTGGCCAACTGAAAGACAAACGTGTTTCCACTGTTTTAAAGTATTTACTGTTGTAATAATATTTTTTCTCAACAGAGATGACAGGCCGAGACATTTTCTTTATTTGAAGGCTGTTTGTTAGGAAAATGTGAGTGATTTTTCTCCCACGCTCTATAGATGCAAAGTTAGCTTGTAGGCATTTCGAACTGTGGAAAACAAGCAACTGAGGAAAACCAGCAAATAACCAGATAAAATCAAGAACATCCCTTGCATTTACTAGCAAACTGCCTAATAAAAAAAATATCTTAGCCTGATCTCTGTTGACAAAAAATGACATTACCAGAGGATTAAAAGAGTGGAAAATGCTTTTGTCTTTCAGCTGGCTGTGATGCTGGCCACCAACTTTAAGCTTTATTATCATGATACAATGTTACAGTCAATCATTATTTATTTCTGTTTATGATTTCAAGCCAAATGCACACCCCTTTTCAGCAAAAACGTTTTCACCAACACACAGTCTCATCCACAAAGCTAAGCTTCAAATATTGAGTTAATTGAATCTAATTTCCAGTAGTCAAATTAAAGAGAGTTGCTGAATGAATCACAGGGGATTGAAACACGATTCCAATGTGTATTTACAATTATCTTATGCAAGCACAAGGGATATCAAGTATAGAGTAGTTTAAATAGGATATCCTAGCGATTCATGTGTTGCATTTTCAATGGAGAACAAGCAAAGAGATCAGTAAAGCACTCAACTTTGGAACTAACTTACTTTAAAACTCACCTGAATATCGTATCTTTTCTTCTTGAAGGAATCTTGATGCCAAAGCATTTCTGTCGTTAGAAACTTAGTTATTCAGCTTCAATTGGCTCCAAAGGATGTCCTTGAGAAGCGAGTCGTACATTGTTCTTTCCATGTACAAATGTTGAGACTGCAAAGGCTGGCTAAATTCCGCGAGAATTCCGTGTCTATGCCAATTAAATTTATTCCGTGCTTGAGCTGTAACAAAGCTGCAAATTATTTTCCTTGTTTTTGTATTATCTAGAATGATTCATAGCTTGATTTTATAAACCTCTTAACTTAATTTCTTTCTGTTATGATCCCGGCTGAATAAACCACTTTATCGATTACTCATCCTTCCCTGATCCCAGTCCATTCTGCCAGCAACCAAAGACAGGTAACCCAAAGGCTTCATGTATCTTTTCCGAACATCCCCGAAAGTTCTTTTAAAGTTTTATGGCCAATAACAATGATACAAGCTACAAGAAACTGCAGATGGCGGACGAAATCTTGACTTGCACAAGGGCCGCCAGCCAAAAAGTGAATATCGTAACCCATGGCAACACACCGTGTACGCACTCAGAAATAAGCCGACGGTACACCAGCGGCTGTCCAACGGAAAATACAACCACTCGAATACAACTCGATGGGTTACTTTATTTTATTTTATTTTATTATTATTTTTTTTTATTTTCACACACTTAAGCTATGGGGCTCCACAGGAGTTCCGCTATCATTGTCATTGTCATTATTATTATTATATTTATTATTAATATATAGATTTAGCCACTGGCTAAAAGCGGAGCTCCTGGTTATAAAATTTTCTGTGTGAATGAAAGGGATTCCCATGTGTTCATGGTTTACATGGTTGCTTTAGAGTCTTCCCTTCGCGAGATATTAATTTTTCAAGCATTGATGACGTCTTCGATGACGTCATATCACGAGACCATCTCATTTCGCTCATCTTGTGACCTAGACTACACTACCGAAGTTTGGTTGTTTTAGAGTCTTCCCTTCACGAGATATTGATTTTTCAAGCATAGATGACGTCATCGATTACGTCATATCACGTGACCACCTCATTTCGCTCATCTGGTGACCTAGACTACAGTACCAAAGTTTAGTTGTTTTAGAGTCTTCCCTTCACGAGACATTGATTTTTCAAGCATATATGACGTCATCGATGACGTCACATCAGGTGACCACTTTATTTCGCTCATCTGGTGACCTGGATTATATTACCCAAGTTTGGTTGGTTTAGAGTCTTCCTTTCATGAGATATTCATTTTTCAAGCGTTGATGACGTCATCGATGACGTCATATCACGTGACCACCTCATTTCGCTCATCTGGTGGCCTAGACTACACTACCCAAGTTTTGTTGTCTTAGAGTCTTCCCTTCACGAGATATTGATTTTTCAAGCATAGATTACGTCATCGATGACGTCATATCACGTGACCAACTCATTTCGCTCAAGTTTGGTTGGTTTAGAGTCTTCCTTTGATGAGATATTCATTTTTCAAGCGTAGATGACGTCATCGATGACGTCATATCACGTGACCACCTCATTTCGCTCATCTGGTGGCCTAGACTACACTACCCAAGTTTGGTTTGTTTAGAGTCTTCCTTTCATGAGATATTCATTTTTCAAGCGTAGATGACGTCATCGATGACGTCATATCACGTGACTTCCTCATTTCGCTCATCTGGTGGCCTAGACTACACTACCCAAGTTTTGTTGTCTTAGAGTCTTCCTTCACGAGATATTGATTTTTCAAGCATAGATTACGTCATCGATAACGTCATATCACGTGACCAACTCATTTCGCTCATCTGGTAGCCTAGACTACAATACCCAAGTTTTGTTGTCTTAGAGTCTTCCCTTCACGAGATATTGATTTTTCAAGCATAGATGACGTCACATCACGTGACCACTTCATTTCGCTCATCTGGTGACCTGGATTACATTACCCAAGTTTGGTTTGTTTAGAGTCTTCCTTTCATGAGATATTCATTTTTCAAACGTAGATGACGTCATCGATGACGTCATATCACGTGACCACCTCATTTCGCTCATCTAGTGGCCTAGACTACACTACCCAAGTTTCTATGTTGTTTTAGAGTCTTCCCTTCACGAGATATTGATTTTTCAAGCATAGACGACGTCATCGATGACGTCACATCACGTGACCGTGTTGCAGCACCCCCCTTGTGGCATAGACAAAATATCCCAAGTATGGTTGTCTTAGCATGTTCCCTTGAGGAGATATAATTTTTTCTTTGCATACCACAGGGTTCCCATGTGTACACGGACGGACGGACGGACGGACGGCGTACGCTATAGGTTTAATACCAGAAAAATAAAGAAAAAATCATATCTCCCGAAGGGTAGCTTCTATAGAAGCCAAACTTGGACAAAGTTTCAAAGACCATAAGAGGAACTCTACACCAAAGTCACGTGCCCTTACGTCATCAATGACGTCATCAAAATGATCCATAAAGCCCGTGACGTTCAAAAATCAACTCGATAGTATACTATACGTTTTTCCCTTAGGTATGGTGCTCCGCTTGCGCGGGCCTTCGGCCCGCGCAGGAGCTCCGCTATTATCATTATTATCATCATTGTTATTGTTATTTAACACTTATTGGATGAGGTTACATCCATATTTTCCTCTTCGTACTCAATTCAAATAGCCATTGTTGATGTTTAGATATCCTGAGCAATGATCTCTCGGCAAAAAGCATAGCAGAATCAACAAGAATATTGGCTTTTGCCTTCCAAATGAAAACCAAGATGGCGGACAAACATATTGGCTTGCGTTATGACGTCACTAGAGTGCATCAATCCTAATGTCTGGAGTTTGACGTCACGAACTGCGCGCCAACATCCTTTCGCAGTGTCCTCTTAGCCAATCAGAATCGAGATAGTGGCAAGGCTGAATAATAATATTATTTGTCTCAGAGGTTCTAGGGGAACTAGCAGACGGAATACAAACATCCAAGATATTGATCTAGAGATTGAGAAAGTACTAGCCTGTCTCGGAATGGTTTTTATTACTGTTATTATCATACTGCAGTCTTTATCGCTATCCCTTGCAGGACTAACACAAGAATGTATTTAGCAATTTCAAAGACCTCATTTTTAACGTTATTATTATTATTTTTGTTATATTTTAGGAAATCTTTATTCATTATAATTGTTTTTTTGCTAAAATATTATTATAGAAGAGCGTAATAATAATAATTTTTGATTCCATACAAAACCAATTACACGGTATATAGGATACACTAACAATATATAGGTACAAAAGAAAAAAATACATAAGGCTTAATGAGACTCATTAGATTCTTCAGCATCTCGAACCATCGCATTAAAACGCTCGAGAATATCAAAACAAAATTTGGCAGTTACCTTTACGACAGACTCGTCACACATCGATAATAAGTAAACGCATAGATTGCGCAAACCTAGTTGGCCAAAGGAAACATTCATTTTTAAACTGTCAGTCAAAAATAATTTTCTTAGATGAACAAAAGACGCATGGTTACAAAACATCAAATAATGCGTCTCATCTCCAATTTCATTAAGATTGCAGAATGAACATTTCCTAGAGTTATAATCAATATTAGCATATCTGCCAACTTCCACTGGTAATCTATGTGCGGATAAACGCAGTTTCGAAACTGCTTGACGATGTCGAAAATCAGTAACCGAGACTAAATATTTCTCAAAACCTAGGCTAGACTTCAAAGATCTAAACAGCCTTAATTTTCCACCGGTCCCTTGACGGACGTTAGTCCTCCAGTACTCGCAAAACATATCATATAATTGTGTTTTAATCTGTTTGGACACATCCTTAATCTGTTCAAAAGGAATTGCAATATACTATCTAAAGATCCAGAACCACACAAAGACAAGAGGAAATTAGCAAAAGCAACCCCACGCAAGTTTGATGACCAAGAAGCCGCTTTTCCGACGAGACTGTCCCGGAAAATAGCATTTGTTATCCGTAACCAATACCTGACAATCGTACAGCCGATTTGAACTATCAGGGGTACCCTACCTCATTCTGCATACACAGCCATATTCGTAGACTTTAAGTGTATGCCTAAATTCCTCTTACAAAATTTTAGATGCAACCTCTCTATGTCACCTAAAACAGAGAAAAGTTTCTCCTTTAACTTCTCCAAAGAAGATAACCTGCCTAACATGTAAGCACCCCAGACCTCACAACCATATAACAGCACGGGAGACACAAGCGAAGAAAATAATTTCAACATCACCTTTACCGGAATTTTCTCAACATTGGTGAAATGGGCAAAAAGGCCACGATATTCCCTTAAAGCTTTATTATATAAGCACTTCCGTGCAAAATTAAAACTACCAGAAAAATGAAACACAATACCAAGATAGGTATAATGTTCCACGCACTCTAAAACCTGGCCACTGAAAGACCAACGAGAGAACAAGTATGGGCATCTCTGAGCACGCGTGCCAAAAACTAACACTTTCGATTTTTTCATGTTAACGCTTAACTTCCAGTGCTTTGTGTAAATAGCCAATCTATCGAGACAACGCTGAAGGCCCGAATCCGATTCAGATAAAATGACTAAATCATCCGCATAAAGTAAGCAACAAGATCAAAACCTGCAAGAGATACCGGAGAACAAGAAACATCAAATATGCCAGGGATATCATTGACAAACAGACAAATATGTATAAAGATTTATTTTTTAAGTGTTATTGAATTTTTAATAAACATTGCAAAAGAATATTTCGTTGTTAATAGGAACCTATATTTTTTTCTGAGTTCTTATCAACAAATTAATTTATCGGTAGTTTCAGGCCATAAACGCTGTTGTCAGGAAAATTTAAAGACGTACTGTAGTACTACATCTCCAGGCAAATAGGTATGTAATGACCATTTTCATATGCAAGTCTTATGCTGCAAAAAACGATGCAAAAGTTGGAAATCTTTTACTCAAGAACTTTTTTCTTGGTAGTGGACGAAGTGCTCATATTAACTTCAACGTTTTAGTTTATAAAACATCAGAGAACCTATGCAACCCTTGACTTTGTTTGAACACTTAAACTAGAAAGCTCAGGGAACTTAAGGCACGGGTCTAACAGCAAAAATGCTAAAAAAATACAATAAAAAATTCTGCAAGGAGGAGAAAATACCTAGCACAAACAGTTATTCGTTAAGGTTGTTCCTCAAATTGGGACAGTTCTTTTGAAATATTTTATAACCATGGTAACCGTAATAAGGCAAAGGCCTTATTTCCTTTGAAGCCACGGGAGGCATGGTAAATCAGTTTGGCTCTTTTTCGAAAGTGGTTAATAACGTTGACTATCGGGTGTAATATAAATTTAGGCAATGCCTAAAAGCGGAGCTGTAATCATTACTGACATACCAGCATTACTGTCATCGCGGTATCAACTTTTTTAGTTTTGATGACGTCATCGATGACGTAATCCCACGTGGTGCACCCCCTTGCCTCCAAAAAACTTAATCCAAGTTTGGTCTCCTAGCAATGTTCCCTTCTCGAGATAATGACTTTTCTAGTTTTGATGACGTCATCGATGACGTCATCCCACCTGACCTTGGCGGTGCACCCCCCTTGCCTCCAAGATAACCTAACCCAAGTTTGGTCACCTAGCGATGTTGCCTTCTTGAGATGTTGACTTCTCTAGTTTTGATGACGTCATCGATTACGTCATGCGGCGTGACCTTGGTGTTGCACCACCCCGTACCTCCAAGATAACTTTACCCAAGTTTGGTCACCTAACGATGTTGCCTTCTTGAGATATTTGACTTTTCTAGTTTTTGATGACGTCATCGATGACGTCATGCCGTGTGACATAGGTGGTACACCCCCTTGCTTCTAACATAACTTTAATTAACCCAATGTTGGTCAACTAGCGCCTGGCCGTAGCTCCGTTAAAACTAAACACGAAGGCGACAAAAATAGAAGCGCGCGTGTGCGTTCTTCCCTATTTTCCCGCCTGAAATTGGGATGCCTGTGTGCCGAGCGGACGGACACACACACGGGATTACACTATACGTTTTATTCAGAAATGAAAGGAAAAAATCATATCTCCAGTGGGAAAGCTCCAATGACGACCAAACTTGGCAAAAGTTGTCTTTAGGTTCATACCTGTCTATTGTCAAAGTCACGTGACATGACGTCACTGTTTACGTCATTGAAATTGACAAAAACCTCTGAAACCACTCAAAAGCGACTTGATGGTTATACGTCTGAATTCTGATACCACTTTTCCTTATGTATGGTGCTCCGCTCAGGAGCTCCGCTAAAATACAGTTCAAATGAGGATGGCTGTCCAGGCAATTCTGATTTTGAGATAATGAGAAGTATCAAATTACATACCAGTAAAAACCGTGATTGTAAAAAAACAATTCCAGCCATCCTCATTTGATTTGTTTGTGTACCACTATGTTCTTCTAATAACACCAAAAAGAATCCGAAATATTATTGGTCTTCCTACCCTCCCGAAGAGGTTTACACGAAAATCTATCTTATTAGGGTCAAAAGTTACGAAATTGGTGGTATGGAGACCAAATATCGTTAAGGTGGTTTAGAATTCCAAATGCAATTTATATTCAACAACATCCATAAGCATATATAAAAGCATTTAGAGATAGACCACCCCCCTTGGTTTTGCGTCCGCCATATTGGATTTACTTTGGACCCATGCCTTAAGTACCCTGAGAGATGGCAATGGATTACTGACGGGCACAAGACGTTGGATAATGATTACCTTAACCAATGGAGGAAGCTCTTGAATAATCAATTACAGCAGTGATCTAGGCAATGGCAGGTGTTCTAGTGCTATTAGGAAAACGGACAAGTGATGCCAGCATGACCACTCACAGTATAAAGGAAGCTGTCTTGGTGGTAAAAGCTAACGGTTTGAAGCTGTTGAATGCGTTATCTGGCAATACTCTTGAAAACTAGCGAGTGTTGAAAGCAAGTTTTAAATGAAAGTCATACGTGGGGTTTTAGTTACGGTATGTAGAGCCTGATTAAGTTGAAAGTCATTGAAAGATTACAAAATTCTTGATGTTTCTTTCAACAGTATATATCCTTCGTAGGTTAGGTGACACTTGAGTAGAATATTTACAGATAAACAAGCGCTCACTATATAACACAGAAAGGACAAGAATGAAGACCTTTTCAAGTACAGTTTTTGTCTAAGCCAGGGATTTCGACCGTATAAAACGCATTCTATCAGGATAGTTCAAAGGTTCACTGAGAGCTAACGAGGGTCATTTATTACTTGTCCCGTTTTTCTGCCTTGAAAAAAAGCAAACTCGTCATTCTAATCTGGCACACCTATGAAAGTGTTGAATGATTTCTCAAACTTCTTCTTCAGAACGTTTTGCTCGTGCAAGGCTTGAAAATGACCCAGGTTTGCCTCACTATACCTAGAATATAGCAAAATTTCCAGAACATTTTCTTTTCTTTTCTTTAAACTAAGATGGCAAAAGATTTCTCAGATTATTGCCAAAAACATATTCGAGAAGAAAAAAAAACTTATTCGAATTTTTTGCTAGTATCGTGTCTTGTATAAAAGTGTATTTACTGGCTTATATATTTCCGTCCTGAATTAACAGTAGTAACAGTTTGTATCTGGGATATTTTTTAATGCTACATCCTATCCGTGTAACCTCGATGTTCACATAAATTTTCCTATTCTGTCGTTCCTCTTGGAATGTCATTTACAAGTTGATTGTTGTAGCCGCACAGCGAGTTCGATTGGAATAACAGAACCGATTTGTATTGTACTGAGTAATGGCGAGCCCTCTTTAAGAAAATTATCCCGGTTCCGCATTTGTTTTACCAAAATATATATCTTCCCAAGCCTTAATTTGCCTAGTCATTTACAACTTTTCCTGCACCGTTTTTTTTTTCCTGTGTAACAAGGTTTTTAACCAAATGTTTAGTAAAAACGTTTGATAATTGAGAACCTCGAAGAAATTTCACTTTTATGTCGATTATATAACCAATGCTAACAACATTGCCATTTTTTTCTTTTGTTTTTCAAGAACAGGCACCCTTAACTTGATGTTATTGATAGAGTGCACCGTTTGTCTTTCTTCAATGTTTGGCGAAAACACTAAACGTACCGACAAACTAGACCATTTTGAAACCAGTTAGCGATAATTTACTCTGCTGTCTTGGTTAGCTTTCTAGTAGCATTCTAAAAGATCTCTCTCTCTCTCTCTCTCTCTCTACTTAATTTATACATATTGCTTTCTACACCTGCCAGGAAAGGCGCCCTTTAAATGTTTTCTTCCTCAAGCTGAAATTAGACTATTAGACTATTGAGATGTTTCACAATATGTTTGAGCTTGTTTACTGGGCAATGGAATAAGGTCAACTTTGTTATGCCTCATAGAATTTCATATTTCAGTTTGCTCGAATGTAAATCCCTACCCGAATTTTGTTTTACTTAAAAAGGATTATTACCAAATGTAAACAAAATAAAATGAAAATCTCGGCATGTTTCACACTAGAAACAGTTATTTGTCATTTTGTATTTAAGTGCTATTGTTATACTTTGAATGCCGACGGAAATAGAAAACAGATCTTACACTGGTATATGATAATAATTATCTGATTTAAAATCGTCCCGTTAAATGTGACAGTTTGGGACAAAAATCGACGACAAGGTAACACCAGGTAACACTTGATCTCTCCTTTTAATTTTGCGATCAATTAAGTTCTATTGAGCCAATCATTCAGTTTCCATGCACTTAATTCCTTGGCAATGTGAGGAGCTTGAGGAGCAAAGGAAGGATTAGCCCTTTAATTACTTGAAAATGCATTTTAAAATTAGATTCCCATATAAATAAGTAATATGTTGACCATTATGTAGCTATTCAACTAAACACCTAAAATATAATTTCCTTTTCAGTATGCGACCTTGTTTTTTCACCTAAAAAGACTCTAATTTAGACGAAATTCCATAACGAGAAATGTGACGTACAGTAGAAACCCGCGAGTAATATTGGAACCTACATTTTCCCAATTAGCCTATACAGGTTCTTACAAAAATGGTACTTAGTGCATATTAGGTTGTTTAGGTTTTTTTGAAAATAGGTTCTTAATTGTAGCCCAAACAGTGATTTTATGACTTCAGCAATTAAAGTGGTATATGTCCTATTTCACTTCCATTTGTTTTTTTATGTCCCATTTCTAAAAACTCAATTCTGAATTTTCAATTGAATTACTGTACTGAACACTCTTGGACATCGTGGACTTTAGCACACTGTGGATAAATTGTACAGCATTTCATGAAATTCATGAATTTTTGAGAATATAGATTCCTTTCTTTTCTATTCTTTTGAAAATTTGAAAATCTTAAAAGAACCTATTATCTCCCTGCTAGCAGATGCCTCTTTTCTCTGTATTTCGCTGTTCGAGGGTCACGAGGAAAAGAGACCTCGCGATCCTCAGCCAGCGAAATACAGAGAAAAGAGGCCTCTGCTAGCAAGGAAACCTATTATAAATTTGAAGGCCAAACAGGTTTTTAAATAAAGGGTGTTATAACAGGGAACTTTAAGCCTTACAGGTTCTTAATTCTAGGTTCTTACTCGCGAGATTTTACTGTAGGCTTGCCACGATTAAACTAGCATTTAAATAAGGAGGCCCACTAAATTCAAGCAAGTTTTCAAGACAAATAGATTTCGCAATATTTCTTTTATTCGTAATGCCTTGAAGGCATATGGCTTAGCCATGTTTTCGAACAACTATATTCCTATGTTTTTACATTTTTTTTATAATCAATATTAGTATTTTATCAATTTTATGTATTTAGCGTAATTCAACGGTTTATCGATGCTTTCAATAAAATCTATCTATCTTTCTATCTAAGAAGCTGTATAACACTTGGGGCATCCTTAGGAGAACTCTCTGGGGACCAATGGTCGTCTGAAGGAAAATAGAATCAGACGAAATGACGTGTATACGCATGCGCGAACTGAAAATTCAAAACAAGCTCATTTTCGGGTCCATATAATACGTACTATTGGATTATGATGAATTTTAAATCAATTGAAACGGCAACTGTGGGAATAGATATCAACTACTTGTCCCACATGAATCTCTTACAGACTCATCAGGCCTATAAATACGTTGGTGACGCATAATTTAAGTTGATTGTTCACTAACGGTACAAGGGGAGTCCTCATATGGTCTGGTGGCCGGGCGTACTCTCAACCATAGGTATCATAGCTAATGAGCAACTGTCAGGTCCGAAATCTATGGCGTGGACGTAATGCTGTGCGGTCGCGATACGACGCTTCAGCTCTTTGTTTGGAGGTTTGGTCATGTTTTTTGCTTTTTTCTCAAGTCGAGTGAATATGCTGAAGCAAAAATGTTGAGCGAAAAGAACATGCAGGTTATTACTCACAACGAAAGGAAAATACTAGAAAATGAAATACCGGCATCACAAAGTGACAAAGTTTGACAAAAAAACTAATTAATATGTTTTTAGTTTCCGCGATGGAGCTCGTTTTGGATAAAAATGCAGTTTTAGAAATGCAGCAACCTTGAAAATATTCACCACAATTAGTACATGTAATTGTAATATATAGATTTAGCCACTGGCTATAAAAGCGGAGCTCCCAACCATCATACGGAATGAAAGATGTCAGAAGAAGCAGTAGTTGTTGTATGAAAAATAGGTTTATTTTATCTAGACTAATTTTATTTTATCAATCCACAATATTTAACAATTAGACCTCAAGGCCGAATGTGCTATGATGAATAGACCATGAGGCCGAAGGCCGAATGGTCTATTGATATCATAGCACATGAGGACGAGAGGTCTAATAATAATAATAATATAAAATTTATATAGCGCTATTTCTTAAAAAATCCAAGAGCGCTTTACATTTCTTAGTTTAACAATATTAAGAATATACAGGTTGTTTTAGTATAAACCAACTAGTTGGTCGGTTTTGGCAATGAATTCCATTATTTTATGTTGAAAAAATCAAGTTTTCTTGCTAAGAAGGGTGGTGGTTTTGCCAGGCACGGTCTATCACTAATAGACCATTAGTAGCTCAGCCAATCAGAATGCAGGATTTGTAATAGACCATTAATTGGTTTATACTAAAACAAGATAGTGGATGTGATCTCATATGATAAAGCTGTACTTTACATTATAAACAGTGACCTTGCAGGTTTAAGTTCTTTTTTATGCACCTAGCCAAAGTTAAAATACTTTTGCCACCTCCCTTATATTATATACTATAAAAAGAATGATGCCCCCTATACCACACACTCAACAAAAAATGATAGGAGAAATGACAGTGCAAAAACCTAACATAAGAAACAGGGAAAGAGACGTGCTTGCAAGCATAGTGCATTTATTTTATACTTAAAAATATCTCAATAAAAATGAAATGAAAATGAAAAAGTTTTAGTATTGGATGATTTGCCAGACTTCACACTTTCAAGATGTCAATTTTGTTGTTGTTCAAAAATCAAGGCCTGCGATCTTTTAAGTGTACCCCTTGGTATAAAAAAGCAAAACACAAAGTGTAAATCTAGGCAGGTGTGTTAATAATGGTAATTGACCTGTGAGTGGAGTGCAATTTGGTCAGAAATCATACATGTGATTTCAAAAAGCGCGAGGTCGATTTGAAATCACAAGTATGATTTGTGACCAAAATTCGCCCCACTCGAGTCAATTACCACTTTATTATATCAAGTCCATAGAAAATATTTTTTGAACCAAATGAAGGGAAATAACCAAACTTTTAAATGCAGCGCATGCTAGAAGTAGAACATTCTGCTCGCGCAATGTCAAAAATCTTAAATCAGGTCAATTTATCTAAATTGACCTGCTGAGAGCCAATCAGATTGCAGAACACGCGTGTGATTTTAACATGGATATAATAAAGGCTTAACATGGGGCTTTATGCACTCGTACAAATGTCTCATGACAGTCAGCTTTGTTGTGCCATCCTTAAGATTCTTGTTGCCAGAGCAACCAAATTAAGAGGGGATGCTAATTTTGCTTTTTTGACATTCACTTGACATTGGGAACATTTAATGAACATTTTACCATGAACTACATGTATTCAAATATTAACTGTAATCAGTATACTAATGGGCTTTCTATTGCATCATTTGATGATGTGAAATGTTGCCATAGTAACAAAAAATCCCTGTCTATCACAGTTATATTGGGCAGGTGGCATGCCTTTTAAAAAGACAAAACATTTTGAGGAACAGCATAACTAATAAAAAGGTAGGTATTGTTCATCATCTTGGGGAGTAGGGATTCATCATCTTGGGGAGTAGGGGAAAAACTTGCTCCTGTTTCACATGAAAAAAAAATTGCACCACGTTATCTTGGTGTTGTGGCTAACACATGCAGCATGCACAACAAATAAAGTTGGCCCTACCCCAGAGACAGACAGTTTACATGGAGCTGATGGCTATCCTAGCTACAGAGATACCATATCTCCCAACCCAGAGTTGTCTCGGTCACATGTGAATTGGGGATTGTATAGCAGGGATGTCAACTCTCCAGGTTTTGCCAGGAGTCTCCCATTTTTTTTACCTCATCTCCGGGTCTCCCGCTTTTAAAGGCCCATCACCAACCAAGAGAATTTGCGGACTCTTACCCAATCAGAGCACCCGAAAAACAATGGATCAATTTGAAAACAAAAGAAAACTTGGCGCAAAGACTCCCAGTTGGTGATGGGCCTTTAAGTAAAATCTCCCAATTTTCTTTGAAAAATTGCTATAGCTTTTTTTTTTTTGCTTCTGGTCAGCAAAATTTTTGACATATTTAGGTATTTCCCTGTGTCAAAAGCCCTATATTTTGGTATCTTAAGGTTTTTCGAGCGACAGGGTTGACGTAACTCAGTATAGAAACTTGTCCAACCACCTTAAATGGTTTGCCATGACAACAAATTGTCATTATTTTAAATATGGCTAGCACAAATAAAGTAGACTGCCAGGTTTGGTTGCCTCAGCTGTCCCTCAACAGCAAAATATTATTTTGATCTGCATATAAGCCCCCATTGTGCTTGTCAAGCCTTTACATACCGAGTACAACAATCAATTTCTGTCGCTTAAATTTCCTTTGATAGCTGCACAAAATTTCAGGGCATCTGACAGGGTGCATTTTTTGGAAATTGTGCGGAAATTTCAGGGCAAAATGTGCGGAAGAAAAGACAAATTGTGCAGAAAAAGATTGTGCGGAAATTTAAATGCCTCTAAAACAAATTTAATTCACCTCTAAAACAATTTCAGAGTTTAAATATGGTCTACCATTATGTATACACATTAAAAGATGCTTTTGCACACAAAAGCTTTGATAAAACAGGGGGGGAAATGTTAAAAGTGAACTTAGCTTAAGCTTAAATGTACAGAGAAATAGGCTAAATCACTTACTGGATTTCTGATAATAACACCTCTGAAACGGGTCTAATTCGCCTCGAAAACAATTTATACATACTGAAAGTTGCACTCCAATCTCCATCAATAGGGCATTTTTGTACTAAAAAGGGCAAGAGGGCAAGTTTTTGGACAGAAATTTGACGAGAAACTCTCAGCGAGCTCTCGTTTTTTGAAAACAAGGGCCCAGGCTAATTTGTTCACCAGGAAAGCTGGTGCAGGGAAAGCTCTCAAGGTGCGGAAATGACCAAATTGTGCGGATCCCCACCACCGCACCCTGTCAGATGCCCTGTAGGTACTGATAAATAGTGAATAAATCAGGTCTTGGATCCTATTTTTGGGACCAGGGGCTCAAAAGTATAAAGATGATGATGGGGCGGGGGGGGGGGGGGGGGGGGGGGGGGGGGGGGGGGGGGAAGGGAGCTAAGGCAGGCATCTAGCCAGCAAAAAAACAGCGGGTGTATCCTCAACATAGGAATCCAGTGAAGCTTAATGATTGCACCCCACAAAATACAATACTGGGGTATTAATAGCAAAACAGCAGAAATATCAGATTTGAAGAAATACAGCATTTACACATTTTGCACTAGTTTGTCAAGTGTTTTGAATCCCCCTAAATATCTGGTAACTATTAAGTCGTCAAAAAGTCTCTGCAGTTGCAAATTTTGTCAGACTAAATGTACTTAATGTGTGTTTCAAAAAAATATCCATCCCCCCCCCCTATGGAAGGGATTGGAAATTCAGAGGGGTGGGGGGGGTCAATTACTTGATCTTTTCCATACCAACACGAATTTTTCTTCCGAAATTCCAGAGGGGAAGGGGGGTCATTCTCCAATACCCTTCTGTGGGGGGGGGGGGGGGGGGTATGTTTTTGGAAACACAAAATCAAATTATTTGAGAATTAAATAAATTTAGTCTTTACAAATTTTGCAGCTGCAGAGACTTTTTCAGAGCTGACAAGATAACCAAATATTGATAACAAATATTGATAACTTGATTAATGTATTGCTTGGCATGTGTGCCATGTCAGGATAAGCATGTTCTCAGCAATAACTTTCATGATTTGTTCAGGACAATATTATCTTGGTGGAAACATGCATTATCTGAATAATTTTGTCACCACTGAAACAAAATAATCCCAGCAAATTGAACACTGTGGGACACTTTGTCAAGGTGGGACACCTGAAAATATCTTTCCTACAAGTGGAATAATTGTACTTTGTTATAGTGTTCAGTGGGCATGATACACAGGCACTCATTACCGGTATGCAATCATTATGTTTGTCGGGGAGAGAAACAAAGTGAACTTTTTTCCTATATTTTAAGATTCTCCGGCATGTAGTCCCCCAAAAATTAGCATTCCCCCCAACTGATCATCAGAGAAATAATTATGAGACATTTTACTAGGATTCCAGACAATTGTGGCTACAAGTGGCCAAAAAAAATAGTTACTGAAACACTTAGAAGCTCTTGGCTTGATTGCGGTTTTGTTTGGAAGAACTGTAAAATATGCCATAACAACTAGTAAAAATTGAAGAGTTCATCACCTTGGAGTACTACAATAGGAAAAAAAACCATGCAATTATAAAAATCGTCAGCGTATATTGTAAATAAACTGAAATTGACTTTCCATGTTTGCCATCTAGATTTCATAATGGAAATAACATGAGTTACTGTACTTGCATGCAGACCCTACAAAAAGATTAAGGGTGTTAAATCATTAAGTCTAAAGTGTTCCAAAAATTGCATGGGTGGAGCAATTTGGGGTCATCTCCAGTGTAAGAACCATTCCCTGAGGACACCTTTGTGTTTAGTCACTATTAATCATGATGGTTCAACCTTCGTCTACCAAACAAAGAAAGCTTTGTGACGCAGCTGGTGAGTTCTTACACTGGAGATGAGCCCAATTTGGATGGAGCAAGTTTCATGTTCACAAGATGCACATAAAAGAATCTTATGGTACTCTAATTTCACCTAATTGCACTTGAATTACTGAAAATGGAGGTTTCGTGGGAAAATTGAGAAAATAAGAATGAGAAATAAAAGCAAAAGAATTTCAGTTTGAGGGGGCATTTGCTCCCCTGAGAAAATTTGAAAAACTTGGAACAAGATACTCTATATTCTGTCTGTTTCATTTCCTTCATCTCTTTCTAAAATTCCATAGCCTATAGAATTTTAGAGAGAGATGAAGAACATGAAACAAAGACAGAAACATAACAAGGGCTATATTGATACTGAGCCAACAAATGGGGAAAACGTGAGTGTCTTATATGCACTCTGCTAACTTTTTATCCGGCCTTGAGCAAGGAAAATTTTCTTGATAATTCACATTTCGATTGAGGTAACAAACCGATCACTCACTCAGAATCCAAAACAAATTTAACCACATGTTGAAGGTTTTATCTTCAAGAGATAAAAGATAAGCGTTATCAGTGTCAATAGAATAAGTAATTCTATAATTCAATGAAAGACCAAAATACACAGTTGAAAGTCTGATCATCTTTTGACTGTTCTAATACCGAGGAATCAAATCTCCTTTGGACTCGTTCAGCATACAGTCATTGAAAATCCATACCTGTCCAATACTGTACCCATTTACCAATGGTCACGACCAATTGACAATTTGTCATTTGGACATGACCAATGGTCAACCATGATTTATTCATATACTCACATTGGCTCACATTGTCTGCAGGGGGTCTAAATAATTTATTGTACTGTAAGTATACATGGCTCTCAAGCAGGCCCCTATGAACCGAGTGACCAATGGTCGACCAATGGTCAAATGGTGTCATTTGGTGAAAATATAGGGGAGGGGTGGTGTATAGTGGATGATGAGATACCAACTGATTGTACTGTAAGTATACATGTCTCTCAGGCAGGCCCCTATGAACCGAGTGACCAATGGTCGACAAATAGTCAAATGGTGTCATATGGTGAAAAATATAAGGGGAGGGGTGGTGTAGATGATGAGATACCAACTGATTGTACTGTAAGTATACATGGCTCTTAAGCAGGCCCCTATGAACCGAGTGACCAATGGTCGACCAATGGTCAAATGGTGTCATTGGTGAAAATATAAGGGGAGGGGTGGTGTATAGTGGATGATGAGATACAACTGATTGTACTGTAAGTATACTTGTCTCTCAGGCAGGCCCCTATGAACCGAGTGACCAATGGTCGACCAATGGTCAAATGGTGTCATATGGTGAAAATATAAGGGGAGGGGTGGTGTATAGTGGATGATGAGATACCAGCTAATTGTACTGTAAGTATATATGGCTCTCAAGCGGGCCCCTATGAACCGAGTGACCAATGGTCGACCAATGGTCAAATGGTGTCATTTGGTGAAAATATAAGGGGAGGGGTGGTGTATAGTGGATGATGAGATACCAACTGATTGTACTGTAAGTATACATGTCTCTCAGGCAGACCCCTATGAACCGAGTGACCAATGGTCGACAAATAGTCAAATGGTGTCATATGGTGAAAATATAAGGGGAGGGGTGGTGTAGATGATGAGATACCAGCTGATTGTACTGTAAGTATAAATGGCTCTCAAGCAGGCCCCTATGAACCGAGTGACCAATGGTCGACCAATGGTCAAATGGTGTCATTTGGTGAAAATATAAGGGGAGGGGTGGTCTATAGTGGATGATGAGATACCAACTGATTGTACTGTAAGTATACATGGCTCTTAAGCAGGCCCTATGAACCGAGTGACCAATGGTCGACCAATGGTCAAATGGTGTCATTGGTGAAAATATAAGGGGAGGGGTGGGTATAGTGGATGATGAGATACCAACTGATTGTACTGTAAGTATACATGTCTCTCAGGCAGGCCCCTATGAACCGAGTGACCAATGGTCGACCAATGGTCAAATGTCATTTGGTGAAAATATAAGGGGAGGGGTGGTGTATAGTGGATGATGAGATACCAACTGATTGTACTGTAAGTATACATGTCTCTCAGGCAGGCCCTATGAAACCGAGTGACCAATGGTCGACCAATGGTCAAATGGTGTCATTGGGTGAAAATATAAGGGGAGGGGTGGTCTATAGTGGATGATGAGATACCAACTGATTGTACTGTAAGTATACATGGCTCTCAAGCAGGCCCTATGAACCGAGTGACAATGGTCGACCAATGGTCAAATGGTGTCATTTGGTGAAAATATAAGGGGAGGGGTGGTGTATAGTGGATGATGAGATACCAACTGATTGTACTGTAAGTATACATATCCCTCAGGCAGGCCCCTATGAACCGAGTGACCAATGGTCGACCAATGGTCAAATGGTGTCATTGGTGAAAATATAAGGGGAGGGGTGGTCTATAGTGGATGATGAGATACCAACTGATTGTACTGTAAGTGTACATGTCTCTCAAGCAGGCCCCTATAAACCGAGTGACCAATGGTCAAATTGTGAAAATATAAGGGGAGGGGTGGTCTATAGTGGATAATGTGATACCAACAGATTGTACTGTAAGTATACATGTCTCTGAGGCAGGTCCCTATGAACTGAGTGACCAATGGTCAAATGGTGCCGAATGGTGAAAATAAGAGAGAATCTACAGGGGATGATGAGACACAAACTGATTGTACTGTAAGGCCTGGTGCACACTTGTGACATATAAAGACATAAGAAAAATATCACACGAACAAAATTTAGTGGTTTTAAAATGTCGAAGTTGACAAAAAAATAACAGAAGATTACTTTTGTGAAGTAATCTTATGATGATTCATAGAAAATATTGATTATTTCATTTATTTTTCCATGCTTTTTTCGTGCCCTCCCACAAATCCAATAGCGAGGAGTGAGCCATGTAAATAAAGGAATGAACCCTAATTTATGTTTTCCTCGTTCTCAAAGCGTGCCCTCCCACAAATCCAACAGTGAAGGAATGAACCCTACTTGATGTTTTCCTTCCTCGTTATCAAAGCTTGCCCTCTCACAAATCCAATAGTGAAGGAATGAACCGTAATTGATGTTTCGTCGTTCTCAGAGCGTACTCTCCCACAAATGCAATAGTGAACGAATTAACTCTAATTTATGTTTCCTTGTTCTCAAAGCGTGCCCTCCCACAAATCCAATAGTGAAGGAATGAACCTTAATTGATGTTTTCCTCGTTCTCAGAGCGTGCCCTCCCACAAATCCAATAGTGAAGGAATGAACCCTAATTGATGTTTCCTCGTTCTCAAAGCGTGCCCTCCACAAATCCAATTGTCACTCGGTTGTAGGGGCTGCTTGAGAGAAATGTATACCTACAGTAAATATACTTGGTGTCTCATCATCCACTATAGACAACCAATCAACATCTGACACCATTTGACCATTGGTTGCGACCATTGGTGATCATGGTCACTCGGATCATAGGGGCCTGCTTGAGAGACATGTATACGTCCTACAGTTAATCAGTTGGTATCTCATCTTCCACTAGAGACCACCCCTTCCCCTATATTTTCACCATATGACACCATTTGGACCATTGGTCGACCATTGGTCACTCGGTTCATAGGGGGCCTGCTTGAGAGCCATGTATACTTACAGTACAATTAGCTGGTATCTCATCATCACTATAGACCACCCTCCCTTATATTTTCACCAAATGACACCATTGACCATTGGTCACTCGGTTCATAGGGGCCTGCTGAGAGACATGTATACTTACAGTACAATCAGTTGGTATATCATCATCCACTATAGACCACCCCTCCCCTTATATTTTCACCAAATGACACCATTTGACCATTGGTCGACCATTGGTCACTCGGTTCATAGGGGCCTGCTTAAGAGCCATGTATACTTACAGTACAATCAGTTGTATCTCATCATCCACTATACACCACCCCTCCCCTTATATTTTCACCAAATGACACCATTTGACCATTGGTCGACCATTGGTCACTCGGTTCATAGGGGCCTGCTTAAGAGCCATGTATACTTACAGTACAATCAGTTGGTATCTCATCATCCACTATAGACCACCCTCCCCTTATATTTTCACCAAATGACACCATTGACCATGGTCACTCAGTTCATAGGGGCCTGCTTAAGAGCCATGTATACTTACAGTACAATCAGTTGGTATCTCATCATCCACTATAGACCACCCTCCCCTTATATTTTCACCAAATGACACCATTTGACCATTGGTCGACCATTGGTCACTCGGTTCATAGGGGCCTGCTTGAGAGCTATGTATACTTACAGTACAATCAGCTGGTATCTCATCATCCACTATACACCACCCCTCCCCTTATTTTTCACCAAATGACACCATTGACCATGGTCGACCATTGGTCACTCGGTCATAGGGGCCTGCTTGAGAGCCATGTATACTTACAGTACAATCAGTTGGTATCTCATCATCCACTATACACCACCCCTCCCCTTTTATTTTCACCAAATGACACCATTTGACCATTGGTCGACCATTGGTCACTCGGTTCATAGGGGCCTGCTTGAGAGCCATGTATACTTACAGTACAATCAGCTGGTATCTCATCATCCACTATACACCACCCCTCCCCTTATATTTCACCACATGACACCATTTGACCATTGGTCGACCATTGGTCACTCGGTTTATAGGGGTCTGCTTGAGAGCCATGTATACTTACAGTACAATCAGCTGGTATTCTCTCATCCACTATACACCACCCCTCCCCTTATATTTCACCATATGACACCATTTGACCATTGGTCGACCATTGGTCACTCGGTTCATAGGGGCTGCTTAAGAGCCATGTATACTTACAGTACAATCAGTTGGATCTCATCATCTACTATAGACCACCCCCCTTATATTTTCACCAAATGACACCATTTGACCATTGGTCGACCATTGGTCACTCGGTTAATAGGGGCCTGCTGAGAGACATGTATACTTACAGTACAATCAGTTGGTATATCATCATCCACTATAGACCACCCCTCCCCTTATATTCACCAAATGACACCATTTCACCATTGGTCGACCATTGGTCACTCGGTTCATAGGGGCCTGCTTGAGAGCCATGTATACTTACAGTACAATCAGTTGGTATCTAATCATCCACTATACACCACCCCTTTCCTTATATTTCACCATATGACACCATTTGACCATTGGTCGACCATTGGTCACTCGGTTCATAGGGCCTGCCTGAGAGACATGTATACTTACAGTACAATCAGTTGGTATCTCATCATCCACTATACACCACCCCTCCCCTTGTATTTTCACCAAATGACACCATTTGACCATTGGTCGACCATTGGTCACTCGGTCATAGGGGCCTGCTTGAGAGCCATGTATACTTACAGTACAATCAGTTGGTATCTAATCATCCACTATACACCACCCCTTTCCTTATATTTTCACCATATGACACCATTTGACCATTGGTCGACCATGGTCACTCGGTTCATAGGGCCTGCCTGAGAGACATGTATACTCACAGTACAATCAGTTGGTATCTCATCATCCAACTATACACCACCCCTCCCCTTGTATTTTCACCAAATGACACCATTTGACCATTGGTCGACCATTGGTCACTCGGTTCATAGGGGCCTGCTGATAGGAATTCATACTTACAGTACAATCAGTTGATGTCTCATCCACTATAGACCACCCCTCCCCATATGACCATTTGACCCCTCATGCTATTACATGCCATTGATGAATTCCTCGTTCTCAAAACGTGCCATGTAACTTGAAGCTGAGATTTGTACTTAATGTGATAGGCACATCCCTCTTCCCAATGTAGCTGGCTCATTATAGATGAATAATGTGAGTTTGACCATTGGTCATATGGCAAGGCTTATAGTCATTTCAATTTGACCATTGGTCACTTAGGCACAGTATTGGACATGTCTCTGAAAATCATGTAAACGGGTACAAAACATTCTTAACCAAAGTGTCTTAGCAGTTTTAGTCCACCTCATAAGCTTTAATTCGCCCATTTCACTGAGGAAAATAAGCTTACCGAATGTTTGTCCAACTGCAGGGAACAGTGAGTTTCCAATCCCCACCGCAAACATATATCCGTAACTGGTGATAAACGTTTTAGTTCCTGTGACTTCAGCTTTCCTGACACTTTCGTATTCAGTGGAGAAGTAGAACATGCGTGTTTTAACAGAATTGCAGCCTGTAATTTTTCCTCGTGTGTTGGTGCTTGTGTACAACTAGAACTCTAGTCAGGCTCAACTTCACTATTAACTTTTGCCGCGTCGTGTCACGTGTAGTGGTCTGAACAATAGAAACTTGTTTCCACTATTTCCGCTTCCTGTAAAGTAAAGTGACTGTGATTTCCGGTGATTAAACAGAGATGAGATCCAACAAGTTATTTTTGGGACCAGGGGCTCAAAAGTATAATGTCTTATTTTTTACTATACCGCGCATGGTTTCGACGCGTCGACGCTACTCGTCAGGAGTTGTGTCGTTCAAGATGGTAACGGAAACTTTGTTTTACAAAATGATCATGTTAGTCCCCATCAGCTCGAGGAGAGCCGAACATTTGTGTTTTTATGGCTCACTGAAGGTCTGAACGAGACCGTTCCTCCTCGACTATCGAGTATCTTGTATAGATATGATGGTTACCTTCTTTCTGCTCTGATTTACCCGGCTTTTCCGGTCGCTGTTTCTAGCTCTGGTGCTCCAGTTTGTTTTTGGCGTTTCTTTCTGCTTTTCTGATAATACGACCCATTTTATTTGTATTCGACGGCTTTCTCTTCACGTTGTTTATCCTTGTGGCATAATTATTTATAGCATGGTACTCCAGTTAGTTGTCTTTTCTTCTAGTCCTTGAAACTCCGACTGGGAGAGAATTTCAGGAGCAAGCCGGCAAACTTTCATGCACGTTAAATTTCAAACACCCCCTTCCCTTACAACGCGACGTACCCTCCCCCTGTTAGCTGAGCATGCTATTGTGACGTCAGCGATCACGGCCACGTTACACATCCGGGACTGCCAAGACGTCCAAAATTTGGATCGACCCCTAGCAATTTCCACAGGTTACCCAATACTACGAAATGCTGTATTTACAGTATCTGACTTCATTTTGACGCTGTTTTCTTAGGTATGGTGCTCCGCTTTGCGGCGGCCTTCGGCCGCCGCAAGGAGCTCCGCTACAATGTGTTACCAATACGGTTGAATCTCTTTTCAGCTCATGCTATTATAACTGATCATGTTTTAGAGATGCATAGTTTCTTCGAACCTGAAAATGTTCTTACAGACATTTCATTTTAGTCGTTTCCGCTTTCTCTCTCTCTCTCTCTCTCTCTCTCTCTCTCTCTCTCTCTCTCTCTCTCCCTCGAGTATTAAATGTTGACAAGCCCAGAAGGTGCAAATAGGTGGATTCCTTCCTTATTTGCCATGTTTGCTGTAAATAATGCGTCCAAATTCGCTTTTCGCTGCTAAATCAACAGCATCAAATATTCCATATAGTTCCCAACTACATCTCAGTTGCATAAACCTGTGCAGTCACGGGAACCTGTTTTATTTGTTAACTGGTGACTGGCGCTGAAGATGCGAAGTATCAGTTTTTAAGAACCTTTTTGTATTCGAGCTTGTTGTCGGATAATTCATTGTAAAAATCTACCAAATTTATTCGGTATCGGTCTTTCGTTTGCGATTTCGCGGTCCACGACAAGGCGGCAAATATTTGTGGAGAAGGCGCTGTTTGATGCAGGAATATGACTTTGTGCAAAATATACCAATAAAAAAGCCAGTGCAAACAAGTCATTATAAATCAGCAAAAATCAGCTATTTCAAAATGCAAAAAGTGAAAACACCCCCCCCCCCCCCTCCCCCTAGCCGTTATCGTTACTTTGCCGGTGTAAATAACAGAAGACATGTGATGAAAATTATCATTGATTTGAAAAAGCCGTTTGTTGAACGTCGTCCTCAAGGGAAATATATCAGCCTTTTGGTGTACTCACAAATATTTTGGTTCTGGTATGCCACATAAAACAGTTCTTAAATGAGTTCATAGAGCCATTTCAAAATAAAGCCCGTCTAAAAGTATTGATGTTTTATCTACATCAGGGTGATTTTTCATAATCTGAAGGTACACCTGCTCTCGAAATTGTTCACTAGGTTGGTTGTACTTCACGATGAACAATAGCCGTGCACTCAACACCTCCCTGTCGAACGAGACGGCTGAGGGGTACACCTACTTGGATGAAGGGTGTGAGGCATTTACCGAAACTGCAGTCGAAAAATGGACCAAAGTAACAGCATGTCTACTGGTTCTTATAACAGCGGTTATCGGGAACATCTTTATTGTAACCGTCGTGTCCCGAGGGAAGAAATTACAGACAGTAACAAACTGTTTTGTAGCAAACATGGCAGTCTCAGATCTTCTCATTGCGCTTGTCAACATACCGGAGTTGATAAAAGAAGAAGTTACCGGTAGCGATAACTCTCTCTTCGTGGGAGGACTGGGCAGTTTTTATGCAAGTTCAGCGTACTGACCCAAGACGTTTCGGCATTTTGCTCCATACTCAGTCTCATAGCCATCGCCTGTGACCGATTTGTCGCGATCTGGCTTCCATACAGAAAAGTCATGACAACCAATAACGTTAAATATGTTGTTATTATTATCTGGATTGTCTCATTTATCGTTAGTTCACCATTGCTATATGCTAATAAGCTACTGAGGATGAGTATGGTCACTTCTGCAAGGAGGAATGGACACCAGCTTTCAAAAAACTCCATTCAGTCGTCACGGGCTTACACAATAACAACATTTATACTCCTCTACGTGCTCCCTCTCCTCATAATTTCCGCACTATACTCGGGAGTCATCTACCAGCTTTGGCATCAAACAGTTCCAGGCGATCAGCGCACTTCAGCGAGTCGACAGCAGCGTGCAAAATCCAAGAAACGAGTTCTGCGAATGCTGATTCTCATAGTAGCGATCTTTGCGTTGTGCTGGGCTCCATACCACGTGTACTATTTCTTGGATAACTATTATTACACCGGAGATTGTGGAGGTCCGTGGAATCTATATTTCTGCGGCAAGTTTATCGCTTATGCCAACAGTGCGGTGAACCCCTGCATTTTATAACATTGATCGAGGGATGAGAAGATTTATTTCGAGTCAAGTCCATCCGTGTTGTGATATGGTAAATGAGTGCGTCGCTAATCACGTACCACGAGCACCTCGAGGTTTTATACAGCCAGCAATACTGGACAGGATCCGTCTAATGTAAAGGGTGTCAAGCTTACCCGGTTGAATTGAATAAGATGGAAGAAAATGGTGAGGTTTGCGAAGGCTATGGTGACGTCACACGCTCTGCGTACCTCCCAAGTCCTAGTTTTAGGAGTCACGAGAACAATGGATTTAACCGAAGCGAGGACCTTTAAGGTTATTCCCCTGAAATAAAACTTGTCGTAATTTTGTTTTCTTAATTTGTCTATTTACTATTTAGTATATAAGAATTGAAAATATGAAATGAAAAGAGGGGGTGCCCATGCTCGTTTAGAAACCGTGATGGCGCAAACATAACGCATTTTAATGCTAGAGGGCTATTTTGTTAAGGGTGAAACAAGAAATTGTGATAAAACGCTCACTAATGAAGCAATCCAGTTCGCTTGCAAGATTGAACATAGCTGTGGATGCTTCATTACCTACAATAAACATTGGAATCGTTAATTTTCTATGTATGTTGCCGTTACTATTGAAAATGTGCAAAAATGTGCGCGACGCTCGTGATAATTTGAGGCTCTTTCGTACCTCATTTTAGGGCTTTTGATGACGATTGCTCAAAAACCTGTTGTTAGAATATATTTAAACTTTTTTTTATAACAGGGAACGGATAGTCTTATCAAAATGGTAAAACAAAACAATGGGGGTGCCCATTCTTGTCTTCGCGCAAATTCCCAAAAAGCGAACAGGGTGCGCCGTGCAAAACAGGGGAATAACCGTAAAACGAACTGTAAAATATTGTTTCTTAACGTTCGAGAACACCACATCACATACATATAACTGATACAAAGAGACTCTATTCTTCTAGGTTCACTGTACAGGTACAAAAGGTACAAAATTCGCTATAGAATTAGGCATGGCTAGAATAGACCAATTTCGATATTTTAAAATTCAAACTTGGATACGAGGCTCATGGGAATAAACAAAAGAAATAAATTATTCATTTTTCGATGCCGATGCTATTTATTTTAAATGTGTTATTCCCATGAGCCCCTGACTCAAGTAAGAATTTTAATATATCGAAATTGTTCTCTTGGAAAGGTTGTTAGTTCAGACATAAATGTCATCTCTGCGGTTTACATAGTTCTGCGAGCTCTTTGCCTACCAATCAAAAATGTCTTCAAAGCGTTTAGAGAACGATGAGTGTAGAAAGCTAAACGCAAACCAATAAGAAATAAAACCCATTTAATAACCAACCATTCAGGAGGCGTAGAAAACGCAAAAACAAAAAAAATCTGATTTACCTTCGGCACTTCGACTGAAATCCGCGCTTCATTAAAAGGAATCCCGAGGGGAAGGCCGAGGACGCGAATCATTTCGCTTTGACGAGATTCTAATTTGAATTACATGCATTACCATGAATGCGCTGAAAGAGGCTTTGCTCGCTACACTTATAGCCAGAATAAGAGCACCAAGAAAACAATTTCTACTTAGTTGAAAGGGTAAAAAAAAGAAATCGATTTAGGATAAGCTGTTTACGCCGTCCTCATTAACAAATACATAATTTATAGCGCAAGAGTGAAGTCACGTTTCCAAGATGGCGGCGCCCACGAAATTCAAATTACAATCTCGTCAAAGTGAAATGAGACACGTCGGCCTAATTGCGTTTATTTTCAGTTATAAACTTTTGTTGAATGTTTTTTAGTTGTTTATCTGAGAACTGAGAAGGCTAAACAGCCAGGATTCCCTTTAAGAAAGTGCTTCTGTTTTTTTTTATATTGAGCAAGGCTATTTGGCCGAGAAAACGCAAACGGTCTTTCTTTCGTATGGTAACACCTCTTAGCGATTCTTGTGGTTGCTAAAGTTTAGTTGTGCAAGGTTTGTCCGTCGTTTAAAACTTAGCAGATTTATGAAACTGCTGCAGCAACCATCTTTAAAACGTTAGTTGCAAAAACAGGACAGAGCGACATTCAAAAACCGGTGCAAATGGGACATAATATAAATTTGTTGCTAAAGAGGCCATCAACAGGAGCCTCGATCTACTCTACTAGCTCTAATCATACACTCGCACAGGAGAGAAACGGGAAATAAGCGTTAAAATGTTGGGTTCAACACGTGCAGTGCGATGGCGTAGCTAATAATTAAAACAACTTCTCGCGGGATTCAAAATGTACAATCTGAGGAAAGATTCATCTATGTCGGTGCTTTGGACACGTCCACCAGTAGGTGATGGAGGCTCCTGTTGATGAGTCCCGGTTGTTCGATTTAAGGGTTTTGGTTAAGGGTTTATTTTTATACGCGCCTGGGCAAAGCAGTTTCTATAACTCAACACCACTCAAGTCAACTTTATTATCTAAGCTGCTTACTTGATTTCTAAACGTTTTTTGAATATTTAATATTGTCCTTGAGGTATGGGGAAAGATCATTAAGGTATGAGGAAAGGTTCATGGGCTCTTTTGCCAAAACAGTTGTAATTTCAACATCTTTTAAGCTGCGTACATGTATTATATATCATTTTAAAACGCTTGAAAGTAGAACACAGATGTTATATTTCATTAATTATAAATGAATTATTATTAAAATCAATAATTATTTCTTAAAAACTGTTTTGTCGTTTAACCAAGTTCTAGTCCATCAGAATTCAATAGAACCACCAAGTTTTGTACCATCTGGGATGACCCTAAGGAGGACTCCAAAAATGTGCCAGCGATGTTTTAAATTTTCCTTTTATTCCAATTTTATGACGATTTTTTTTTCAGTTCGAGCTTTTTCGGTTGCTAGCAATAAAATCCTAAATATCGAACATACAAACATTTGCTGGCACACTTTTGGAGTCCACCTTAGTATCATTAATTTTGGCACAAAACTTGGTGGTTCTTCGAATTCTGAAGGACAAGAACTTGATCAAACAAGAAAATCAGTTTTTGCCAATAATTAATGTATTAATAATTAATAAAATATCCTATTGTGTTCTACTCTTAAAAAGCTTTAAAATGATTATAATACATGTATCTATCTTAAAAAGAGACGAAATGACAACAATTTTACCTCTTGGACCTTTCCCGGCATACCGCAATTTCCAAACAATTCTTTGATAACAGACATGCAGGCACGGTTCCGGATGACTTTCACAATTGTTTTCGGGTGTTAAAGAAATGCCAGAATAAGTTTGATTGTTTAGTTTACGAAATGTTGCTCATTAAGCAATTAAGACCGTGCTTAAATGTACAATCAGACTCAATTCGCGCCAAAGTATTTGTCTAATCCATGCACATTAGTGACTGGACTCTTAGATACTCTTGAACTCGCATATTTAATTCAGTTTCCCTTGACAATGGCGGTAAGATGTCGCCGAAACGTCGGACTCTTATGTCGTTAGTTTTCGCATGTTATGGGGGAACTTTTATCGGGGATGCTCGGCCCAGATTCTGGACCCCTTACCCTTCTTTATACCAATTTCAGAGGAAACGGTTTTGCTTTCGCGTTGCGGGTGAAAAACCGGTGAAATCCAGACCCTTTTATACCAAAATTACAATTTTTCCTACTGTTTTTATAACCAGTCAGCCTGAAAACCCCACCCCTTTCTTATACCCAGCCTGAAAACCCTACCCCTTTCTTATACCTCCAGCTTGAAAAACTCTATACCCCTTTCGGGCCGAGCATCCCGTATAGTCCATAGTCCCCAATATAGGGAGTACCCCCCCCCCCCCCCCCCCCCCCGGATATCTGAGCGGAATCTAGCCTACTGGGGCTGGTTCCTGAAAGGTTGGATAAAGTTATCCATGGATAAAAAAATATCTGTTGTATAGGATTTGTTCAGGATTTATCCGTTGGATAAGCGTTTATCTACAGATAACTCTTAACTGACCTTCTAGGAACCGGTCCCTGAAGGTTTAAAATGATCACATAATGTACCATATCCCGGCTCTGCCAAAATTAATTACAAATATTTAACCATTATCCTGCGAGATTGCGCAGAATATCGTCTGATACTTAGCCGACGAGGGACGCAGTCCCGAGTTGGCTAAATCAGACGATATTCTGCAAAATCGAGCAGGATAATGGTTTTTATTCAGCACATCGATAGCACACAAAAAAAAACACCGGAAAAATCATTACTTTTGTCAGTTATTTACGAGCTCAACACATCATATTTCCCTAGACGACAGATATCGCAGGTTATATCCCAGTGATCAATTTTAACGCGCGCTCATTGGTCGAAACGTATCACGTGGTGCATTTTCACAGGACAGATATCAGACGATATTGTCCGTCGGAAGTGATATCCGTCCTGGGAGAAATGTTTTAAGCAAAAACTGGATATTCTCTGTCTAAAAAATAATGGAAAACAAGCAACCAAGCTTTTTGTCTAAGAATGTTGATGAAATACGGAAATTGGTGGCTGAGGTGACACCGGAAAACACAAAAAGTCAACTAAACAGGTCGTGAATGTTTTGAATGGTTTACAAAGTTGTTAGTTTTTTGTTGTTTTCAATTCAAGTTAATTCGGTTTGACATTCGCGACAAAAAATAAACAAACAAAAAAGAGCAAAATTACGATTAAAGAATGTTTTTAAACTTACCATTTTGTCGTAGCTTGCAAATAGAAAACCAACTTGCAATCAGCTCAACCACTACACGAGTGTAGTCCAGCAAGCCAACTTCCAAGTTCGATCAGCAGCGCTAAATTTTCCAACTCTGCATTTCACGGCTTTAATTATACTTCAATTCACAGCAGAACAATTAATTAACAGTCCGGCAAGGAATTAGATCTGAAAACCCGAAATCTGTGCTAGATTTCTGTAGAAAAGCACTCGGGAAAGCACTAGAACTTGTGCGTTGTAAATTTGTTTTGTGAATTCGCTCTAATTTCTTCTAGCCCCACGTTAGGGTTTGACTACAGTTTTTGTGTCAACCAATCACAGCTCGTATAAAAATATATTAACCAATCACCGCTTACGATTTGCCTTTTCGCGCCATACTGCAGTTTAGTGGTTTTCTCACGTTCACAATGTTTTTTCTCTCGAGTTTTTCTGTGAAGTCGCTGGAATATAAAATAAATAAACCCCTTCTTGGCTTTCTGTAATATCGGCGGATAATGTCCGCGGATGAAAAATGGTCCTCAAAATTTCACAGTTGCCCTCGAAGCTTCGCTTTTCGGCCTACTGTTCATTTTCGTACCATTTTTCATCCTTCGACATTATCCGCCGATATTACAGCCGCCAGAAGGGGTTTATTAGTAAATATCTGTCATGTACAGAAGACAGCTATTGGCATTTCAATAGTTGGGCAATGCATCGATGTGCTGAATAATAATTTTTTTTAGTTTGTCGTCTTTCATAAGTTATGATAACTCGTATAAGTTGTTGTATAAACAAAGTAAAAAACTTACTCGTGCCGACTTCTTCTAAACAAATTCATTTATTCACTCAGTGGCATTAATATGGCTCTAAAGCGAGGGCCTGCTTTTTTGTAACTTCGTTATTTTTCAAAGAAAATCTTTCAAACTTGCCCACAAACACGTTTTGGAATTCTGATTTCGATTAAATTGTTGTTGCCATGGTAACGATGTCACGTGACTCACCACCCCCTATTTTGGATGAAATTTTTAGCGCCCGCATGGTATGTAGAGAAGGTGAAAAATAGAAATCTCTTCAGCATAATCTTTCTATCATTGGTCTTTCTGTAAACCTAATTGGATATCGTGGATCATGTTTCATAAAGACATTTTTCACAATATAATATATTTTAAAAGCACGAAAAATCTAATAATTTCTTTTTTGTTGAGAAATTCCAAGATATCTAATTAGTTTCATTTGAAGGAAGTTGTCCTGTATCTAAATATGTGTTTACCTTTCAAATTCACCTTTTCTTGTTCTTCAGAGGGTCTAAATAAAAACTCCAAGATGGTCGCCACTGAGTCACGTGATAACCGTTTCCATGGTAATAAAATATGTCAAAATAAAGCTCTTGTTAAAGATTGTACTGACCAATTTGATGATGATCCATACAATAGAACACGAGTTATAGAATAATCCCTTTTTCAGGCAAATGGTTTTAAGATGCCTTAATGCCCAGGGAGACTAAATAAATAAAGGAATAGACGTTCTTTCCGGTAAAACTCTTGCGTATGTCTATTCAAAATACTGCTAATAGCGTTTTCTTTAAGGAATGGTCCATGCTTAGTGTGCGTATATCCAGTTCTGGAAGCACGCGGATAGTTGAGAGAGCACGAAGGTAGCCATTCTCGTACCCAGAGCTCCCCGACTCGTCTGCTCGCAGGGGAGGCTCTGGGGACATCCATTTGAGGGTCGTCGCTGATTGGCTGATTTTGAGTGTTGGAGCATGCGCTGAAATGTCTTTCTCTCAGCGGCTCTGTATTAAATTTCGCGCATGCGTCAGTGGTTGTCACCAGAGCCTCCCCCACGAGGTTACGAGCGGGGAGCTCTGGGTTCGAGAATGGAAGGTAGCGTAAAATCATGCTCAAAAGGGAATAAAATGCGACGTTTCCAATTGTTTATTGGTTGAAATTATAGAACTGGATATACACACGTTATAGTTACACTGTAAGTGGACTTTTCAAAAGCTAGTGGAAAGTAATACATCGCCTTGCGTGTAGCTTACTTACAGTGGAAGCAATTCAACAACATCGACATCATATTGCATTCAACACTAAATTTTTAAAAGGAAACCCTTTTCAAATTAAATGACAATATCAAACTTGACTATTTCGTAGAAAATATGATGAAACAGAGTATTTTCCGATTCTCATATTTTATTAGGCAATCATGTCAATCATGGCATTGCAAGAGAAACGAACACGAAGAAAATCGAAAGCAGCGAAGGGAACCTTACTCGCCAAAAGAGAAATTGCAAACTACTAAATTTGAAGTAGCTGATTTCTGGGTTAAAAAATATTAATCCCAAACAAAATTAATTAGGATCAATTGATTTACTTACCTGCTAACTTGTTCCTTTCACGAATATTTCACATGACAGTTGTGTGGCCGCTCAAGTAGAATTTTTTCCGGACTGGGTTCTTACAATGGTAGTAACTTTCATTGAGATGATGTGATACATCAGGAAGGGATTGGAAATTCCAACTATCCTGACTTTTTCCATACAAATACCTTTTTTTTTTTGGGGGGGGGGGGGGGGGGGGGTTACTTTTCAACACCATTCCTTGGGAGGAGGATGGATATTTTCTGGAAGGTCCACAGAATGCCAGATTTTCAAATGCTCATCTCCCATGGTGGGTTTTGCACACATGGAAGGTAGGGTTTTTTTATTTCAAGGGGGTGGGGAGAGGACTGGGGAATTTCAGAATTTCTGTTTTCAATAAAGTGTTGCCCCTACCTTGCATTTTTAGGGAAAACATCTTACCCCCAGGGGTCTAGGAAAGGTGCAAACCTCCCCTATTACGAACTCAAGTGTATATATAAAATAGTAGTTAAGTTATGAACTAGGAGGTATTAAATGGACAATTCATTAAATGGAAAGTAACAATGTAAAAGAATTGTGCCCTCCCCTGAAAAGCTTTCAAATAGGTATGGCCCTCCCCTTGTGCCACCCTACCCCCACTCCCCGCCACTCAAGAAAAAAAAAACGTTCCTTCCCTTACAATGGGAATTTCCAATAAATTTTACACAGAAAGATCAGTAAAAATACCAAAATTGGCAACCAACTACAGTATTCTGAATTCTCTGCTTATTCATGTTGGACAATAAAGCCTTAAGGGCTTATCATGGTTTTTGAAATGTTTCTCTTCTGTTGACAATGTTCCAGTGAAGGTTCTCCTGAAGCTCTTTTCTTCCCTTGTGGTACCGGTGGTATTATATGGTTGTGAAGTCTGGGGTTGTGAAGTTCTTGGGAAAATCAAGGATTTCGATTCTTTTAGATGTAAATTTTTTACAGTTATGACTCTGATGGAAAAGTTGCATTTAAGATTTTGCAAGCGTGTCTTGGGTGTCCATTCAAAATCTTCAATATAGCAGTTTACGGAGAGTTAGGCCGCGCCCCACTTATTACCCAAATGGTTCCCTTGGTAATCAAGTACTGGTTACGTTTGAAACATCCCTTTTATCTTGATTCTCTAGTTGGAAAAGCTGCTTCATTGAATATAAGTAACAACTACAAGCCCGTAATTTTTGTAAATTATGCTCTCAAACTTTGTGGTTTATGGAATGCTTTTGAGATAACGGTTGATTATAAGGATTTAGGCAATTTTGCAAGGAATATTAAGATGAAACTCACAAAACTTTTATACAGCAGTTCCTCTGATGATCCGCAAAGCCAAGGAAAGTTGAGAACCTATAGAATAGTCAAACCTACATTTTCTTACGAAAAATATTAGATCTGATACCCAATCTTAATGACCGACAGGGTGTAACACGGCTGCGTATTTCCGCCGACAGACTTCCGGTGGAACGGGGCCGCTATAGCAATATTGCATATGTTGATAGATTGTGTAATATTTGTGACAACTCATGCATTGGTGATGAATTTCATTACATAATGGAATGTGATCACAGTATGGTCAGTCGCTTAAGATTTGATTTCCTAACAAGTCTGTACCGAATTAACAGTGCCTTTAGATATTTTGATAAAAGGTCATTATTTCTTTATATTTAGCAATGAAAGATGATTTGGCCCTTAAATTGTCTGCAAGATATTTTAGTGAATTGCTTAACAAAGTCAACTTGTTGGACGTCTCTGAATAAGTTTTATTATTATTATTGTAAATTAATAACATGTATGATTAACCGATGTATCTAGTTATTGGATATAAGGTCAATAAATATTATTATTATTATTATTATTATTATATTATTATTATCAAAAAGCAAGATGTCGAGAAAAGCTAAGGTGAAATGGACAGAGCAAATGAACAAGGATGTTATGGAATGCAAGAGAGAAGCGAAGGCTCTAACATCTGCGGAAAATCCACCTGCAACCGTAACGGGAGAAAGAAAGGCTATATTGAAATTATGAAAGAGTTATGGGACGGGAAAGGTTATGGACACCTCGAGCTGAAAAGCCAAAACTTACGAGATCAAGCGTCGAGACTGGAAAAAATGGAACATGACGGTAGTGTAAACGTTGCGCGGAGTGTTATGGAGTCTGATGAGAGTGATCTTAGTTTATCTGGTGCTGTAGCCGCCGATCATGGATCAAGCCAAGAAAATATCGAAAATATCGAAGGCGAAAGTGGAAATATAATGATCACCGAAGCGAAAATGCTAATTATTCTTTTCCACCCCAAGTAACTCGGATTTGCATACGCCTACTACACAATCCCAAGAGGACCCAAGATCTGTTGACGAGCCGCTAGGTGTTGCTGAAAATCAATCCCATTCAGAGGTGCCGGGTCGTTTACCTGATTACGATCCCGTGAGCAAGCCGTCAAGCGTTTACTGGGGGCGCAAAAGTGATGGAGCGGAAATATGGCTCAACACAACAGCTATTGTTAATGCATACAATGAAGTGACGACCTGGCGGAAGAACACCTTTCTGGTCCCATATGGGAAAATCGGTCGAGATTTTATTGACCAGATCACTAAACACATCAATGACTGGAACAATAAAACAGAAACGCAGCATATAGCTTTAACGGCAGCCATTGTACTCTTGGCACTCGCGCTGCAAAAACCTAGCCAAGGTTCAAAAGCCAAAGATCACCAGGAGTGCTTATCAAGGAGATTAGCATTATGGAAAGAAGGCGAGCTAGACTCACTGTTGCGCGAAGGGCGAGTGATACAAAAGCGCCTCGCAAAACCTCGAAAATCTCAGCCTCCGAATAAAGCTAAGATTTTCGCAAAACTGGTTCTAGAGGGACAGATAAATTCCGCTTTGCGGTACCTGAGCGAAGAGGACTCCGGTGGCGTGCTTCCACTTACTGACGATGTAATGAAACAACTTATGGATAAACACCCGAAAGCACAGGAAGCCCAGCTAGGAACTCTGCTCTATGGTCCAATCGAGGATGTCCCCCAAGTCCTATTCCAACAGATAAACGGAGAGATGGTTAGAGAGGCGGCACTCAAGACAAAAGGATCTGGTGGCCCCTCAGGGGTAGACGCTAACGGATTTAGAAGAATGCTCGCCTGCAAGTCTTTTAAAAAGTCCAGCACAAATCTTTGCGATGCCATTGCGGTTCTTGCTAAGAGACTTTGCACAGAGCTCATTGATCCTGCCACAATCGAGCCGATTCTAGCAAATCGATTAATCCCACTCGACAAGGGTAATGCTGAGGTTCGGCCTATTGGAGTTGGAGAAGTGATCAGGAGAATAACCGCTAAGTGCGTAACGAGGGTGACGAAGCCGGATATAATTGAGGCCAGCGGTGCACTGCAAGTGTGCGCAGGCTTGAAGAGCGGAGCCGAGGCAGCTATTCACGCCATGCACAGCATATTCGATGCCGACGACACTGATGCCGTGTTACTTATTGACGCATCGAACGCATTTAATTCGCTGAATAGGGCCTCTGCGTTACACAATGTCGCGGTGCTATGTCCCATCTTAGCTACATACGCCAACAACACCTATAGAACACCTGCGCGCCTTTTTGTTACGGGTGGTAAAGAACTGAAATCTACAGAGGGCACTACACAGGGTGACCCTTTAGCAATGAGCTTCTATGCCATAAGCCTCCAGCCTTTGATAACTCGTCTGAATCTATCCAGCAGCGCTAATCAATGCTGGTATGCAGATGACGCAACAGGTGCCGGTTCGCTCGAGGAGCTAAGAAAGTGGTGGGACTGTCTGAATGAAATGGGACCTAGCTTGGGGTATTTCCCCAATGCTAAGAAATGTTGGTTAGTTATCAAACCAGAAAAGGAGCAGGCAGCGAGGGAAGCATTTGGTGACACGGCAATAAACATCTCTACTCAAGGCCAAAAACATCTCGGCGCCGTGTTAGGCTCTAGATCTCACCTGGAGGAGTATGTGAATGGGAAGGTGGAAGACTGGGCTGACCAAGTGGTGAAGCTTGCTGAATTTGCAGTAACAAATCCACAGGCCTCGTATGCTGCCTTCACATTCGGGCTGAAGCACAGATGGTCGTATTATTTAAGAACACTCCCTGACATCGAGGACCTTTTAGCGCCTCTAGAGCGCGCAATTAGTAACACCTTCATACCAGCTATTACAGGGCACATGTGCACGCCCGCTGAGCGTGAACTGCTTGCACTTCCCGTCCGCATGGGGGGAATGGGTCTCACAAACCCGTGTCAAAATGCCACCAAAGAACACGAGGCGTCAACTACGATAACCACGCCCCTAGTGCAGCAAATAGTGGCTCAGGAACATGCACTCCCGGATGATGACGCAATAAGAACACTGCAGAATAGCAGCCGCAGGAAAAAGGAGGATCACCTCAAAGAAAAGCTAGAGGAAGTGAAAAGTGCTCTCCCGACAATACGAAAAGAGCCGCTGACCTTGCTACAGAAAAAGGCGCGTCTAGCTGGCTGACGGTCATTCCTCTCAAAGAGATGAACTTTACCCTTAATAAGAGAGAGTTCAAGGATGCCATCCATCTCCGCTATGACTGGCCCATAGCGGATACGCCCTCCACTTGTGTCTGCGGAGACGTATTCACAGTCGATCACGCTATGATTTGTAAGCGAGGGGGATTCGTCATACAAAGGCACAATGAGCTGCGCGATCTCGAGGCGGACATGCTTAACATGGTCTGCCATGATGTACAAGTAGAACCGGTCCTCCAGGAGATTACTGGCGAGGTATTGACGAGAGGAACAAATGTAGCAAGAGATGCCCGGCTAGATGTTCATGCCCGAGGGTTTTGGGACAGACAAAGCTCTGCCTTTTTCGATGTGAGGGTTTTCCACCCAAATGCAGAGTCTTATAAGGACCTTACCCTGGATCAAATTTACCGCCAGCATGAGAACGAAAAGAAGAGGGCGTATGCAAGTAGAGTGTTAGAGGTAGAAAAAGGGACATTTACGCCACTAGTGTATACCACAACGGGTGGAATGGCCAATGAATGTAAGCGCTATCATAGTCGACTAGCAGAGCTAATTTCAACAAAGAAAGGCGAGCATTACAGTACAACAATCGCATGGATACGAACAAAAGTATCCTTTGCTATCCTCAAGTCAGCACTTCTTTGTTTACGCGGTTCACGCAGTACTAAGCGTGTTCCATTGAATATTGAACAATGTGACTTTGACGTGCAAAGAGAAATGGGAGGAATTAGAGGATAGAGTTTAGGAGAGTTTTACGATATAGATTTTTAGCATATAGTTCCTTTTATTCGCGTCATTTTTAAGAGTTATAAGCCACTTTTATTATCATTATAATTATTGCTGTAAATAATGTATATCTCCACTGTTAGATTTTTTTTTTTTTAAATATTTGTAAATAGGAAAAAATCATTATTATTATTATTATTATTATTATTATTTGTAAATACAACTTTAAATTATTATTATTATTATTATTATTATTATTATATTATTATTATTATTATTATTATTATTATTATTATTATTATCATTTAAATAAAAATACACTGAACATGTTATAATATGGTACATGTATGGTATGTATATGTGTAATATTAAAACAGCTCATGACAAAGAAAAGCTTTTCTCTTGATTACACTTTTGTGCCTTGTTAGAATTATTCCATTGTGAGGGGTTAGTACCTAAATTTGTTTTACCTTTCTTTGACAGGTCGTGCTTACTTTCATCTGTATCTCTGTATACTGCACATATTTAGAGATATTTTTTTTTTCTTAAAATATTATTATAGTGACAAACCATGTACACAACCGAGAGCTCCGCTTTTAGCCAGTGGCTAAATCTATATATTAGAATTTATCCCGTTGGGATGTGTGTACATACACATACCAGATCACAAACCCGAAAATGGAGCAACTCCTACTGGGATTCCTAAAACATGAGGAATTCTCGTCCCGTTTATATTCCTGTCTGCTAAATAACGATAACTGGAGCAGTGGTGGTGATAAATACGTAATATTTGACAGGGATTTTTCACGATATAGCCATGATGATGCCTCATTAAATGTATAATAGCGTTTTCTCCACCATCAATAGCCATCTTAAACTCACACCTCTTGATCATTTCTTCGGAAAATGGTTGTTGAGCACGGAACAAAAATGCGTCGTGTGAACCAATGTATGGCAAATTACAATAACCAGCATGTGTTACTGACTTGCAGTTTTCATATTCTCGGCAGTTTCGTGTCTGCTTAATGCGTACGCTGTTCCCTTATCAAGAAGAGTTTCATTAACCTTTTCAAATCCTTCGCCCAGAAAGCAATCAGCATTGATGACCATTGTCGTTTTGTTGAGAAGATTTCCTGAAACGTATCTGAAGAAGTCGCTCCAGTGGACACGCCTCCCATTGTTATGAAAGATCATCTTCGCCGCGTTTGGGAGATCAATGCGTTTAATGTAGGGCACGTCTTTGGGTCGCTCGTATAAAATATGGATCTCCTTCACCTAAAACCGAACAACAGTTCAGTAAGAAACTGGGATATTATTAAAAGTATAAACGCAAATAACGATCGAAGTATGTTAAAGTATTGCTAACGACAGACGACCAGGTAAAATGATACCTAGGGCACGCTTCAGAGGGTGGCGTAACCCCCGCCCGCTTTACCGAATAGCTGGGTCTGTCACTGGGTCTCTCAGTAAACAGGCCCTGCTACGAACCCCATTCTTCATTCTCGAACCTAGAGCTCCTCGCAGGGTAGGCTCTGCTGACAGGGATTTGAGGACCTTTGCTGATCTGATAGACCAAAATCGGCTAACGGTTTTTACATCTTTGTTGTCATCCATGTACAGATCATGTGATGATTCCTCGAGTGATTTCAATTGCTAATCTTTCCTCGCTCGATAGATTGCAGAGCTAACAACATATTCCACCCAAAGGATTCATCACATGATCTCTTGATTTGGTGGCAAGAAGATGTAAACACCGTTGGCCTTTTTCGGTCTATTGGCCAATTTGAACGTTGGTCTGCTTGGCAGAAAGATCTTCCAACGACTCTGTATCAAATCTCGCGCATGTGTCAATGGCTGTGACCAGAGCCTTTCCCACGAGAATATGAACCGGGAGCTCTGGATACAGAATGCACAATCTATTACTCACATGTGTATGGTTGAGATTTTTCTTTAAGGTGTATGTATACTCGTCTTGCCTCGTGTATAGTATTTCATCAGTCATGTTTCGTACAATAACAGGATACTGCATAACCACATAAACGTAAGGGGGAGTCACCTCTGAAATACAAAACATTTTTTTTTCATCATTTCATTTTATAAAAGAGTCAAGATAGTACGTGCGCTCTGATTGGTTGAAAGCTGTACATTATCACATTTTAAACGCACTGCAGATGCATTGCTATTTTATAAAAGCGATACAAATCGGACTTTAGTGGCTTATAAGTATAGGTAATCATACGACTTCGAGTTCAATTTGGGATTAATTGCACGAGTGAGTTTTTCAAAAAGTATCGAAATTGCACGAGCCCGTTAGGGCGAGTGCAATTTGAGCTTTTTGAAAAACTCACGAGTGTAATTAATCCCAAGTTGAACGAGAATAGTCGTATGATTACTTATTAATAATATGGATGCAAAAATTTTCAGAGAAAGACTTATTTGCAGCGGCCACAAATGCACTGAACGCGTGCGAGACAAGCGAGCAAAGTTTACAAAACCTAACTTGACATAAATATACTTGACACAACAAATTTATTTCATGCTAGAAGCAGGTGGAATTCTGTTTTGACAATCATAAACTTTATTTCAGATTCCAAGGTAAAATAACATAAGAGAGCATGTATTAATTAATTGGTTGGTTTCTTTCAGTTTGAATTGCTTTTGAAAGCTTAACTTAGTTGCTTGTGCATTTTCGGTCAACAAAAATGGGCAGAATTTTGTCCAGAAAGGTGAACATAGCTAGGTAAACTTCCACAGAAGACATACCTGAAGTATTCTCTTGTGTAAACTTTCTTGTAACAGCTAAACAACCAAGATTGACAGGAATTTGATCCGGAAAACTGTCCGTATCGCATGTGTTCTTGTAAACTTCTAGTTCATTTTCATCGCTGGCATTTCCCGCCGCTAGATTCACAGTCAACGAAGATTTCCCTTCATATCCTTCCATAACAAAGAATGAAAACTAAAACAAGTCTTGCTCAAGTCCATAAGGAATTCACATTTTGCTTTCCAAGGGTTTCGGAAGATGATTTTCATGAAAAGGAACCGAATTTCTCCCTCCATCCAAAGCCATCTATTGATCTCCCATCTTGTTGACAAGGCTCAAACAGATCGAGTGGCGTGACAGCTAGCGCGCATTTGATTGGCTCGTTCGCAAAATCCATTGTTTATTTAGCCAATCAGCTTCATGAAATACCTGCACCCATTTGAGTGCAATTACTTTTTTGGAGTGCAAATTACTTTTGTAATTGCACTGCTCTCGACCAATCAGAATCGAGAAATGTTTGCATCGATATTATTATGTGTGATAAACGCACTTGGATGCTGGAAAAACACTCGAAAAAAACACTCGCCTACGGCTTGTGAGTTTCAAACTTGTAAACCACAGAAAGCCGCTTTTTATTGCTTACAAAATCGTTCCAACCGGTCGACACTCTGCAAACGACCTTCCAGTCCTTTTTTCCGGTTCGTGCATCATGCGCATTTGAAAATCAGTCTTTGATTAAGACTGATTGACATTTGCGCAATATTTGAACAACAGAACACAGATTTCTATCTTATGTGATAAGTGGTTTTCACCCTGCAGCGGCGGTTGACTGCAAAGATACCGACGGAATGGGTATTTTTGGAATCAGTGGGCTTCAACGAATAATAGTTTCTCAATTACTTGTGGGTCACTTTCGATAAACTTTGGCTTTCTTTTAGAGTTTACTCAAATTTCTTTTTTGGAAAAGACAAAACGTGCATCTTCATGAAACAAATAACTTTTTTGACACCAAATGACGATACCTTACTAAAATATTTATAGTCATTTTGGTTGAGCCAAATAAAACGAACAATAAAATAAAGAAAAACGTTTAGCGGAACATTTTTCACTCTTGCTTCAGCTCCATTAAACAGTGAATTGCCAGTCAGAGGTACGGGAGCCAGTCAGAACACGCACTTTTGTGCTGTCCATTGATTACATAGATGCTCAAATACGAAATTTCCTTCGCTCTTGATCTTACCTCACTTCGTGAAGTGAAGTACGATCGAGAGGTCTGAAATTCAGGCTATGGGTGATGTCATGTTTGCCCTTCTATTATGCCGCTAGGATAAGGCCTAAGAAGTACTTGGTCGTTATTGGATTTTCTTTTTTTATTGATAATGGAATAAGCAAATGGATTTTTTTTTTTGACGTTGATTTCAAGATCAAAATTAGGTAAAAGCTTCTTGAGAACGCTCCTTCTTTGTTTTGGTATCCTCTCCTCCTTCATTGTAATTTTTTATGTATGAGTTGCCCTGATGAAGCCGAAAATTTGGCACCAAGGTTTATTGTCATTTTTCAGCATTCGTTGCTTTTTTTTTCTTAAGGTGACTCGTTCGAAATGGTTTGTGCGCTAATCTGTGTCCAGAACTGGACTACCAGGTTATAAATATGGGATTATAACTTTTGCGGGTTTTTTGCCGATCCCAGTCATTCGTTTTGTAAATCAAGCACAAATGATCCTAGATTTCCTGTGAATTCTCCGATCTTTTCAATCTATTTTACAGTCACAATTCTTAAATACAAAGACGACCCCATAGTTTTTAATGCCCTCTCATAAAAAAATCTTGCAGATATTTCCGGCTGAAATCTTGAGGATGCTCATTAGAAGACTTGGACTTTCAGCTGGCCAAGTTTTAGAAAATTCGTAAGCGCAGAAATGTAGTAGACAAAGTGCGGATCGCCATCAGTTTCTGTGCTTTTGTGGTTTTAAGCCCCAAAGAAACGGTACTTCTAAAGTTAAGTGGTTTGGATTTAAAGCAATCGCTCTTAACATACAGTTCGACATGTATCTAGGTAACGTGTCCTAAAAATTGATAGGTTGAAATGAGTTTATTAGTGCGCAAGAAATATTTACATATGCCTAAGTGAAGGGCTTTATTTGTAGTGCGTTGTCGGCCTCGACCTCGCTAATACAGTTCTGCGCCTACGAATTTTCTGAAACTTGGCCAGATGTAAGCTCAAGTATTCTAATGAGCATCCCTAAAAATTCAGACGAAAATACCTGCAATTTGTTTTCTGTGGAGGGCATTAAAAACTATAGTGTCGTCTTTGTATTTAAGAATTGTGACTTAGATAAAATAGATTGATTGCAAAGATCGGAGAATTCACAGGAAATGTAGGATCATTTGTGCTTGATTTACAAAAAGAGTGACTGGAATCAGCAAAAGAAAAACCGCAAAAGTTATAGCCCGATATCTATAACCTGGTAGTCCAGCTCTGGACACAGATGAGCGCACAAACCATTTCGAGCGAGTCACCTTAATGTGATATACGAACTTAGTAAATTCAATCCAATTTTCATGCGTTACCAGAGCGACATCGCGCGAGAAAAAAATGCCGAGATCGCGCTGAAATTGTACCTTGTTTACACTAGTAATTTGTTTATTTGCGATTGCGCGTGAGAAAAATTACCGTGACAGACACGACAAAAGTCGTGTCAGCCGCCATGCATTTTGACAGCATAGCAATATACCAAGTCCGAGAAAGCATCCATCGGCTGATTTAGAAAAAGAGCAATTTTCTCGATTGAATTTGGCAAATCAAATCTGAAACTTTGTTTCTAAATGTCGATTTAGAGATTTCTACACGTAATTCGTCTTCTCATATCGAACAAATGCCCCGGGGGGTACTCCAAAACGTTGTACGGGGATGCTCGGCCCAGATTCTGGACCCCTTACCCTTCTTTATACCAATACCAAAGCCGAAAAAGGTACCCCTTTCTTATACCAAGCCTGAAAAAGGTACCCCTTTCTTATACCAAAGTGGCTTTGTGCTCTGTTAAAAAGGAAACGGTTTTGCTCCTGCGTTGCGCCGTTGAAAAAACAGTGTAATACAGACCCTTTTTATACCAAAATTGCAATTTTCCCATTCTTTATACCCAGTCCAGCCTGAAAACCCTACCCCTTTCTTATACCCAGCCTGAAAACCCTACCCCTTTCTTATACCTCAAGCCTAAAAACCCTACCCCTTTTTCGGGCCGAGCAACCCCGTATAGTCTAACAATAAAAAATGAGTGGCTGACACAGGAAGTGTTCACCTTACCTCGACAGACAACCCAATAATCTCGTCATAAAAGAAAATTATATTAGTGAATAAACACCAATGAAATACCAGCTGATCTGCCGCGCGCAAACTTGTTATCTTCACACGTGAAAATAACATGTTTTTGCATGTGCTCCATGCTCGATTTCTGGGTTTTACTGAAACAAAATGGGATTGCGGTATTTTATTGATGTTTATGATGTTTATCATTTTGTACTTGAGGGTGTGATGGGAATACGGGTTTGATGGAATACCCGGCATAAAAATATTCATTATGAAGGCGCTTTGGCCTCGTTGCAGTTCGACAGAGTGTTTTGCTTCATTCAGAACTGCGTCGCTTGATTCTGCCACCGATGGTTCCTATGCATCATTGCATAAAGGCTGGTTCCCATGATAAAGTCGTATCAGTCATCCCGATCATATAGCATGAGGGTTTTTGTATAGTCATCTGAGGCGTATAAATTTCATACGACTGATAAGAAATGGAAACCAGGCTTACGGGATGAGTTAAGGTAGCCGGTGACTATACGTACATGCTTTCATCACTACATGTCCTACAAGTTGTTTCATGTGCATGAGCTTTAAAATTCTGGAAAGTTAAATCAACCTCCTAAACTATTACCTGGAATAATCTTCGAAGTGGTAACTCTGGCAATATTCATCACTGCTTCCTTACTCGTGTTAGAGCTGTTTGTTGGCAAATATCCCGTCCTGAACAGAGGAATACTAAGCGACTCATTTCCAATCAGCATAATTACAATGAAACCAGGAATTGTCGCCAAGACCAATACTAAAAAAACGTTTCCTTGGGATAAACATGGCTTTAAAATGGTTCCTTTTCGTGTAGAGACAAGATTGAAAGGACTCTAAGCCGAAATGTAGTATCTAAAAGGTGTCGATGTGAACCTGAGTTCTTTTGAGAGCAAACGTAGAATCAGTACCAGAAAATAGCAGATGCAGGCGCTGCCAAGCCGTGTAAGTTTGAATCACCGTGGGCTCGCGGGCGCATAAAATCACCGGTTTTAAAACGTGGCAAGTTTTCCCTTGATTTGGATTGTTTACGTTACCATGGGGGCGCGAGAAAGTTTCAGGCGTAAAGCTTGCGCGGCTGCAACGAACGTTCGGCAAAAGAGTGTTATTTTGACCTTTAACGAAACCTGATTGTAATAAGTAAACCATGTCTGATCAACGTTATTATCCTTCTTCGATAATGAAGAAACAATGTTTCAAAAATAAATAGTTTTTAATTTTTTCTTTGGCGACTTTCCTACAGCATCGTATTTCGCGCGACGGCGGTTGTCAAGATTTATATAGCGCGCGATCCAAACACCCCGAACTTCAAGAAACCTAGGATGAAAATTATGCAATCATTTTAAAATCTAAAAAGAACATCTTGCTCATTATTTTTCTGAATACATTTTAATATAAAAATCACCAGATTTCTCCCATGTTTTCTAAAGTTATAAGTCGAGGCTCTGCCAGGGAAAATATCGGAATATTGAACCGCCGACGGGTTTCCGAACACTCCACGAAGATTTGCTGCCCTCCTATCGTTTCTTGTCAACCATCGATAATTTTTCGGCTACAGACCGAACAGATATTGATGTTCACCCTGTCTTGGCGGGAAACCAAAGGAAGACATCTTGGCATACAGGCGCGATATCGTACAGTTTTCGTTTATCCGATATTTACTTGATAATTATCTTTTGTCTATTATCGGATGTTTATCAGATACTTCATTTAAGGAAGATATTATCAAATATTTATTCGATAATATCATAGGTTGTGAGGGTTGAATTAAAGATTAATGGAATCTAGTAACTGATATTTATCGGATATTTTTACCTTGCAACTGATAGTTATCGTTTATCGGATATTTACTGATAATTATCTTTTTGTCTATTATCGGATGTTTATCAGATACTTGATTTAAGGAAGATATTATCAGATATTTATTCGATAATATCACAGATTGTGAGGGTTGAACTATAAAGATTAATGGAAATCTAGTAACTGATATTTATCGTATATTTTCACCTTGGAACTGATTGAGTTTTCGTTTACCCGATATTTACTTGATAATTATCTTTTGTCTATTATCGGATGTTTATCAGATACTTGATTTAAGGAAGATATTATCAGATAATTATTTATTCGATAATATCATAGGTTGTAAGGGTTGAACTATCAAGATGAATGGAAGTCTAGTAACTGATATTTATCGGATATTTTCACCTTGCAACTGATAGTTTCGTTTATCCGATATTTACTTGATAATTATCTTTGTCTATTATCGGATGTTTATCAGATACTTGATTTAAGGAAGATACTATCAGATAATTATTTATTCGATAATATCATAGGTTGTAAGGGTTGAACTATCAGATGAATGGAAATCTAAACTGATAGTTTTCGTTTATCCGATATTTACTTGATAATTATATTTTTGTCTATTATCGGATGTTTATCAGATACTTGATTTAAGGAAGATATTATCGGATATTTATTCGATAATATCATAGGTTGTGAGGTTTGAACTATAAAAAAGAATGGAAATCTAATAACTGATATTTATCGGACATTTTCACCTTGCAACCGATAGTTTTCGTTTATCCGATATTTACCTTATAATTATATTTTTGTCTATTATCGGATGTTTATCAGATACTTCATTTAAGGAAGACATTATCAGATATATAGAGGATATACATGGCCGCGCGGAGATACGAATTTTATCTTCGAGTGTTGAAAATTTATCTCACGAGTGAGCGCAGCGAACGAGTGAGATAAATTTTTAACACGAGAAGATAAAATTCGTATCTCCAAGCGGTCATGTAATGTTCTGTTTATTATATAAACATCAATGAAATACAAAATTCAAATTTATTTGAGTTAAGCTTAAAAATCGAGCATTCAGCAAAGGCAAGTGTGATATTTTCACATGTGAAAATAACATGATCTTTCACGTGTGAAGATATCAAGTTTTCGCGCGGGAGATCACCTGGTATTTCATTGGTGTTTATATAATAATTGTTCAATAATATCATAGGTTGTGAGGGTTCATCAACTATAAAGATGAATGGATAACTGATATTTATCGGATATTTTAACCTTGCAACCGGTAGTTTTTGTTTATCCGATATTTGCTTGATAATTATCTATTATCGTATGTTTATCAGATAGTTGATTTAAGACAGATATATAGAGGATATTACACGGTGGCGCGAAGATATGAATTTTATTTTCGAGTGGCAAGAACAATATTTTACGAACGAGCGCAGCGAGTGAGTAAAATATTGTTTTTGACACGAGAAAATAAAATCCATATCTTCAAGCCACCGTGTAATGTTCTTTTTATTATATGGATAAGAATTGACATAGCGGCAAAATATTACAAATTGAACAACTCACTTGGTAAAGTCGAAAGTGTTTATTTGTGAAATGCTCCCTCAATCGTTCTGATTCCCAGTGTCGTTAAGAACTAATTTCCCTTTTGTGTTGCTGTAGCTTTCTCTGCCATAAGTAGTATAGTAGGTATGGAATTAGCCGTTTTTTTGTGGTGGAATACTAATTTTGTGGTGGAGGTCAAAGGTCACGTCAGAGCCACGTCAGGAATGTTGTGGTGGAGGTCAAAGGTCACGTCAGGAATGTTGTGGTAGAGGTCAAACGTCACGTCAGGAATGTTGAGGCGGAGGACAGGAATGTGAAGAATGTAGGGTATCAGGTTTCCTTTAGTTATGTGGTTAACGCCCCACATTCATACGCCAGCAAATGGCATACTAGGGGTATCAGGTACCTATAGTATGGGGTACCTTCCCCCTCTTGTTTTTCAAGTAAGGGAGATACCCACCCCCTCCCCCCTACCTAGAGTTATGTGGCGTTTATTTATTCAAGTAAGGAGATACCCTCCCCCTCCCCCCTACCTAGAGTTATGTGGTGCTAGGGGTATCAGGTTACCTATAGTTATGTGGATCTACACTAGCACTTTCTACGCCAGCAAATGGCATACTAGGGGTATCAGGTTACCTATAGTATGGGGAACCTTCCCCCTCTTGTTTTTCAAGTAAGGGAGATACCCACCCCCCTCCCACCTACCTAGAGTTATGTGGCGTTTATTTATTCAAGTAAGGGAGATACCCACCCCCCTCTCCCTACCTAGAGTTATGTGGTGCTAGGGGTATCAGGTTACCTATAGTTATGTGGATATACGCCACTGGAGGTATCAGGTTACCTATAGTATGCTATAAAAGCAGACGTCCTTCCACTGGAGTCAGTCAAAGCATGATGGAAGACCACTTACAAGCCGAGTTGGACGAAGCCATAGCTAATCTTTTAAAAGTTACTGCTGAAATGCAAACGGAAGATCCATCCATTATTCCAATTCAAGATTACTTTGGTCGGTTCACCACACACGAAGAGTTTGAATGCTATATTCAAACCGAGGATATCCCGAGCGAATACATCCCAAGAGCTGTAGATCGACTCATGGAACTCACCTTTGGTGATGACATACAAGAACCATCCTCTAGGTCGTTTCAGTCAAACCAAGAAGATATACCAAGCCAAGATGTGTGTAATATCGTCGACCACTTGGCGGAGTTTGTTGAACCTACTGAAGTAGATGCTCCAAAACCTGACCTTGAACAAGAACTATCTGAAGCTGTGGAAAGAATCAGCAAACAATGTCAAGAAAATCAGAAGCTTGGATTGAGATGGAGAAAGAAGTTCTTTCTCTTTGCACAACTGTTAAAGACTCTACTGCTAATACAGCTGAGATCCAGTCTCGAGATGTACATCAGTCTCCCAACAAAACAATCACACAGTTTGGAGGAAAGATACCTACCACCGAAGAGCCTACCGCAGCTACTAAGAAATCGAAGTTCAAGTGCGAGACCTGCGGTAAGGCTTTTTCCAGACCTGATGCCCTAAAGCGTCACCAAAAGATACACGAGAACAGGAAAGAGTACAAATGTTCCGAGTGTGACAAGACCTTTGACCGAAAGGACAGCATGTCGCGTCACATCAACACTACCCACAAAGAGCGAGGGATGGAACGCCAGTACACTTGTAAGACGTGTGATGCTACCTTTAACAACAAGGCACCCTACAACGAGCACATCAAGACTCACAAGAAAAGACCAGCACAAGATAAACCCGCTGAAGGTAACTCTTGTATGATATACCTTTATTATAGTAAGAAGTGTTATTGTATTTCTCACACGCGTAATTATCAGTATGATGCTCGCCGTTTTTTTTATCACGTGTTCTTTTGTTCTGCAACACGCGATTTCATTTTGTTTGTTTCTAAATACATTATTAACTTAAGGTATATTTTTATTTTAGAACCTAAACCCAGAGGGTCAAGCCCAGTCCTCCTCCTGTTCTCAGTGCTGAGCCCGGTACAAGTTGGGAAGAAGACCCTATCACCATGCCTCCCGATGTTAGCTCTGTTCCCGAGTACCACAACAACTGGCATCAGATCCGGACTCGCTTTTCCCGAAACCACCGATTGTCGGACTGGTATAATTTCCGACTAATCACCCTCAACCTGGATGACGTCATCACCTACCTGGACCGCATCTTTCACGACCAAACCACAGTCTTCAAACTGAACCTCTCCTTTGGCTACTTACTGCGTAACAACGAGACTGGAGAGCTCCAGTACCATTATACCAGCCGCAACAACAATCAACTCTTTCCTGAACCCTTTCTCATTGCCAACGCCGCTGACCTCGATCAAGTCCGGGAAGCGTTACGGAATATCGACATCTTGGAATGGGTCCGCCAGCAACGACCTAACTCTAAATGGGTGGTGGATAAAGTATGTAACGTCACCTTTTATATCTCCAAACTCCGTCAACACCCTATTGGACGTGGTAAGAATCTTCCCCATTATGTCGTGGAAAACCGCGGGCTCATCCCTCTTGAACAAGATAAGAACAGCAACAAGAGTTATGAAGACAATCTTTGTTTCTTCCGAGCCTTAGCCGTCCACAACGGCTACACTTTAAAAAACCTGGAGAGAGACACTCAACACTACTACGAAAGGTACAGAGCTACACAAGAAAAACCCAAGAAGAAATTCCCTGGAGTCACATTGGAGGAACTAGACGAGCTGGAAGAATTGTTCGAAGTCAATATTTTTGTGTACTCTTTGGAACCCACAGAGGAGGAACACGCTACCCACCCAGAAATTGTTGCTCAACTGGTCCACCGTTCCCATCGTCATCACGCCTCGACCCTCTACCTCAACTTATACGAAGCCCATTTCTCGTACATCAAAGATATGGCCAAGTACTCTAAATCTTTCGCTTGCTCCCGCTGTCGAAAACTTTGGAAGAACAGGTTTTCACTGAACCGTCATGAAGTCAAGTGCGATGGGAAAGTCAAGTACGAATTCCCTGGAGGTGTTTACAAAACGCCAAGAAACATTTTGACCTCATCGAGGAATACACGGATATTGGTATCCCCGAAGAGCTGCGCTATTTCCCGTACCATGCCACTTTTGACTTTGAAACCTACTTCAAGGCAAACGATACTCCCAACGATACTGACAAGTTAACATGGCAAGCCCGACACGTTCCCTTGAGCGTGAGTGTTTGCTCTAACGTCCCTGGCTACAAAGAACCTAAATGCTTTGTGACCGATGGAGATTCTGGTCGACTACCTCCTCGAAATCAGTCAGGCGAGTAACAGAAAAATGTCGGAAAAGTTTGAAAACATCTTGGATATGTTGGACGAGTTGATTGACAAACAGGGAGAGGGGAGTGAAGAGGAAGATCTCTGGTATCTGACGAGGAAGAGGAAGAAGAGATGGAAACCGAAGAAGACCGAGCCTTCATTAATAACGAGGTGGAAGAACAAGACCCTTCGTTCTATCGCGCCGTCAACCAAGAGCTCGGAGACCCTGTTATACCCCCACGACTACCTGAAAAGGAGGAAGAAGAGCCCGACAACTTTATAAAAAAACTCAAGAAGAGTCTGGAAGCGTACTTGAAGGAACTTCCTGTTCTGGGTTTTAACTCGGGGAAATATGATTTGAACGTCATCAAGGAATTCCTGTTTCCCATCTTTGTCAAGCAGGAACAAGTGGATTTTACCATCAAGCGTAACAACAACTTCATGGCCTTGAAAACCCAACATCTCAAATTCCTTGACATCACCAACTTCCTCGCCCCAGGCTTCTCGTATGATAAATTCCTGAAGGCTTATGAATGCGAAATGACCAAAGGTTTCTTCCCATACGAATGGATGGATACTTTAGACAAGCTCGACCACCCTAATCTTCCTCCGCACTCTGCCTTCTACTCTTCTCTCAAGGGTACCAATATATCCGAGGAAGACTACCAGTTCTGTCACCACGTCTGGGAAGAAAACCACATGGAGACCATGAAAGACTTTCTCATCTGGTACAATAATCTCGATGTCCAACCTTTCTGTAAAGCCGTCAAAAAGATGTGTACCTTCTGGAAACACCGCCACATCGACATGCTTAAACAAGGCATCTCTATCCCCGGGGTAACCTTAAACTACTTATTCAAGACCATTCCTGATACTGTGTCCTTCTCCCTGATTGATGAGAAGAATAAAGACTTGTACAAACTCTACAAAAACAACATGGTGGGGGTCCTTCGATCATTTTCCATCGCTACCATGAAGCCGGTATCACCAAAATCCGAGAGAAAGAAATGGAAGCTCAAGGCCAGGTTCCTAAGCTCTGTGAAAAGATTGTCGGGTACGATGCCAATGCTCTTTATCTCTGGGCCATTATGCAGCCTATGGCTACGGGTCAGTTCACAAGACGACGAGCGGAGACTGGATTCAGAAAAGAAGGTGGAGTCAAAATGGCGACGGAGTGGTTGGAGTGGGAAGCGAGTCAACGCAACATCAAGATTAGACACCAAGGCAACGACGTGGAGAAACGTATCGGTTCTAGAAAACTCCCAGTAGATGGTTACCATCGAGAATCCAAGACCATCTTCCAATTTCATGGTGAGTTTTAAAACATTGTTCCCTAATGCATTGTGGGTAAGAATTAGCTCATTAGTATTCTGTGTTATCCCACAGGCTGCTGGTGGCATGGCCACCCCTGTCATCTCACAGAGGACCAAGAGATAAACGAGCGTCGGCAAAGACCCATGGCAGAACTTTATGCTGAAACCCAAGCCAATACCCAGTATCTGAGAGACCAGGGTTATACCGTCATCGAAATCTACGAGTGTGAGTGGCGAAAGCAGAAAAAACAAAATCCAGCAATCCGTCAGTTTATCGAGACCAACCTCTCCCGAAAGTTAGATAAAAAGTGGACCCTGACCGAGAAACAACTCTTAAAAGCCATCCGTGATGACAATCTGTTTGGGGTGGTGGAATGTGACATCAGAGTCCCAGACGATCTGAAACACCACTTCTCTGAGATGTGCCCCATTTTCAAGAACACAGAAATCTCCCGTGATGATATTGGGGAGTACATGAAAGCGTTCGCTGAGGAACACCAGATGATGCCCCGTCCTCGTCGTAGTCTGATTGGTAGTTACTTCGGAGAAAAGATCCTTTTGGCGACACCTCTCCTTAAATGGTACCTGGACCACGGTTTGGAGGTGACAAAAATCTACCAGGTGGTGGAGTACGACCCGAGCCCCTGTTTCAAGCCGTTTGGGGAGGCTGTGTCTAATGCTCGACGTGCCGGTGATGCCGACCCGAACAAGGCCATCATTGCTGAAACAATGAAGCTGGTAAGTTTAATACCTTCTCCCCCAGAGACTAATGGTGAATAAAGACTTAATTCTTTGTTTTTATTGTCAGGTTGGAAACAGTAGCTATGGGAAAACCATCACCGACCAAGAACGGCACCGTGAGGTCAACTACTGTGAAGATGCCAAAGCCACTAGAATGATCAACACCCCCTACTTCAGACAACTGGATAAAATAGATGATGATACGTATGAAGTCCAGTCTTGTAAACGGCACATCAAGTTAAATCTTCCTTTACAAATCGGTTTTTTTGTTTACCAGTATGCCAAATTACGCATGCTTCAGTTCTACTACGATTTTATAGACAAGTACTTGGACCGTAGCGATTTCCAGTACTGTGAAATGGATACAGATAGTGCCTATGTTGCTATAGCTGGGGAGAGTTTCGAGAGTTTAGTGAAACCCGAGTTAAAGAATGAGTTTGAAGTTGACAAACACAACTGGTTCCCGCGCACCGACACACCCGAGAACAAAGCGTATGATAAACGCACACCGGGTTTATTTAAGGAGGAGTGGTCCGGGAAAGGAATAATTAGTTTGAGTAGTAAGACCTACTATTGTTTTGGGGCATACGATAAATTTAGTTGTAAAGGCATTAACAAGAAATGTAATGATATTGATAAAGACAAGTATTTAAATGTTCTCATGACCAAACAGTCGAGTTCGGGTACCAACAAGGGATTCAGGGTCGTCAACCATGTGATGTATACTTACGAGCAAACACGTGACGGCTTTTCTTATTTTTATCCAAAGCGGAAAGTACTCGAAGATGGTGTCACCACGGTAGCTTTAGATATCTAACTTTATGAAAATTTATATACTAGTAACGATTGGTAAGTCAATAAACTATGTACATACACACGTTAACGTGTCTCCTTTTGTCTCCTTTTGTCCCCGTTTTTCTATAAATATCAGAGTAGAGATGCCGTTTGATCCAGTTGAACTTTATTTTGATAGCGTAACATGGTTCGGAGAATCTGTCGAGACTGTCCTATTGAAGGAAGTCAAGTTACAACCAATAACAGTTGTCCGTGATTATCTAACCAATCAGAATCCTCAGTGGGTCATCCCCAACTATAAATAGGACAGTTTGACATCTCAAGGACCATTTTGGAGTATGGACGTCAGACTGAAACATCCTTTTAACGCAATCGTTGCAGGACCAAGTGCCTCAGGGAAGACCCACTTACTAAAGCGAATTTTGGAAGAGGGAGAACACGTGATTAATGGAGCACCCGAACATATCCTATGGTGTTACGGAATCTATCAACCCACTTATGATGAGATGCAACAATCTATTCCCAACATCACCTTTGTAGAAGGCGTACCAAATGATTGGAATCCCAGCTAGATCCTAACCTCCGAAATCTTGTGGTGATTGACGATCTCATGAGTGAACTGAGCAACGACCGCCGCCTCACACAGATTTTTAGCCGCTCCTGTCATCATAAGAACCTGTCTTGCTTTTTTGTGGTGCAAAATGTATTTATCCAAGGCAAAGAAATGAGAAACGCCAGTCTAAATGCTCATTACATTTTTCTGTTTAAAAACCCAAGAGACGGTTCCCAAATCGGTCACTTGGCACGTCAGATGTTTCCGGGGCATACGAAGTACATGCAAGAGAGCTTCGAAGATGCGACCTCTAAGCCTTTTGGGTATCTTTTATGTGATCTCAAGAACGACTGTCTAGAGAGGTATCGTCTCAGAACCAATATATTCCCGGAGAAACTCCGTGTGCCTATGTCAAAACGGTATAAATAGACCGACGCTAACGTTCTATAGTCATTTGAACATGAGTCGTCGAGCAAAAAACAACTACCATCTCCTGAAAGTACTCACCAGCAGCCACCCTGCGCTGACCAAAGCCATACTTAAAGAAGCAGACGATCAACTGATTCGGAGTATTTGCGAGTGTGTTTACAACGTTCTTCAAGCCACGGTTCCCTTATCCCCAAAGAGAAAGCAAAAGTATTGAAACACGACACCCATTTATTGAAACTGGTGGATAAGGACCGTTCTTTGGATCAAAAACGTAGAATTCTCGTGCAGCACGGGGGACACTTTCTCAGTCTTTTATTACCTCCCGTTCTTAAAGTGCTGGAACAGTTTTTGATATGAATCACGCCAGGAAAATGGCCTTGGTTCCAGAACAGATGCTGGAGCGTCTTCAACAAAGGCAAAAGATTAGTACCGCCCCTTTAACGGACCGATTGACTTCATTGGATCGCGATATGCAGCATGCTTTGCAAAGTCAAGACATGACGGACGAAGAGAAAGTCAGGAATTACGTAAATGGTCTTCAGTCATACCTCACTTATTACAACAAACGAAAAGACGAAGCTGTACCAGTGACCATGAAATCTAAACCGACCTATTGCCAAAAGAGGCAGAAGAAAACAAGGAGACTGAGGAAGACGATAAAATCGAAAAGGAGATCCTGCGTTCCCTCCCTAAGAATCTCAAGCATCGAGGCAAACTTTTGATTGAAAAAATCAAAGAAAATCCAGAAATCATGAAATGGGATAACCAAGGACAGTTGATTTTTCAAGAGCAACCGCTGGCCGGCTCTCACGTGGTCGACCTTGTGAGTGATTTTTTAAAGGCTCGTAAAGGGTTTGACCCTGTAGGATGGGAAACCTTTGCGCAAGGTCTGGCGAAAATGAACACGCCAGAAGATCTGGTGCGTAATCAAGCACGAAGGATGGCTTTGAGAGATTTGAAGTCAAAATCTAGAGAAGACGAAACCCCGACCTTTAACCTCCCCGACACACCCCAGTCCATAGGCCCTATGAGGGTCAACACACGAAAGTCAAGGAACCAATCCCGTCCACGCTGGTTGAACTTTAATGGTTAAATGTAAACATTTAAGATTCCAATAAAGAGACTTGATATTTAAAAGTGTTTATTTCTTACTTCTCGATACTTGGTTGATTACATGTTTTTTCTTTTTTAATAATATATAGGTATAATATTTCATGATAAAGCAATACACATAGCGATCATTGCTTCTCGTATTGCTTGAAAATCGTTTTACAATATTTGCGAGTGAGATATTTCGACAACGAAGTAACAAAAAATAGAGGGTATATTGTCCACAGACGTTAGAGTCTATACTTTGCAGACATTTGGTATTGTAGGTCCAGTCTTTACAGTTTTTAACTAAAAAGTCTTGAAATAAAGGCGTATAGTACTTGGGTTCTTGTCCATAAGAGTCAAAAAAGATGCCTTTCTTGTCTTTGGTAATAAATACTGCGCACCAGTGACTTCCGGGCTTGTTGTGAGGGTCCACATTCATTACGATGGCGGCAGGGTAGCGGTTGATTGATTTAGGAAGGCGATCTGACGGGTATACCCCTTGAAAATAAGGTTGGGTGTAGCGATCGGCTTGTAGCACGGCTGCAATCTGTCCAGTGTTCATGAGTTCCAGTTGTAGGTCACGTTGCGATTTGAATCAATCTGAATCAACGAATCAAACTCAGCGTAGAGGATGCAGTTCACGGTAGCTGGCACGCCTTCCCCAAACTGAACCTCGATACGCAGGTTACCCTGTTTTATAGGGGAGACGTGCGGTCCACTTGAGAGATCAGGACTTAGATCAAATCCAAACAAGGCATAACCATCATCGTAGTCGTCTCGGGTAATCTGGTTCCCTGTGTCATGGAACATAGTGCCAGAGCCATGGAAAATGCTCATATACCCCTCTAGAAACTTTTTCTGTTCAAAGTTAAGCTCAAGAGCTTTCATAGGTGTGGCTTCTCCGTTGACGTAGACTCCAACTTGCGTCGCTTTGAAATGCTTGAAATTAAAGGGATTCTTGTTGAAATCTCCTACAAAAGCAGCATTTTCAACAAACCCAAGAAGAGGCGCCTTGGAATAGACCCCAGGAAGACATCATCTGGTCTGAAAGACATGTTTCCATTTGCAATGGAGATGGACTTGCACTCCACGCGTCGAATAGGGTAAAGGGCAGGAACTTTTTCTAGCGCGACAGTGAGACCTAGAAAGGCGTCGTTAGTCAATTTGACTTTGCGCACCATCAGTTTTGCTTCGAGGATTTTCACTCTGAAATCCGCTCCAGCCGTTGGAGACACCAGACAAAAGGAGTTCTTGCTGCGATTGAGTCTAACACGGACGGTTACACCATTAAGCAGTAGACGATCTTGGTGAAACAGATCGAGATGTAAAGGTCCTAGGAGCTCGACTGGTTGACTTCCCTTGATGTGCTCGTAACGTTGGAACAGACCATCATTTCTTGCCCCCTCTGCGGTCAAAGGATTGTTAACGTCCATTTTACCAGGAGTATCTTTATAAAAAAGCTCGGCCCCGAGTTGTGATTTTTTGGCGTCAGATCCATAAGTCAGCAACGTGGTCATCATAGCTCGGTAGGGGTTGGTATTGGTGGACGAAGAGACGACTTTATCGTTGATGGTCAAATCCACTTGGCTAAAGAGGGCCTGGAGAAAAAGGTTGACTGGACCGACTTCATCGGCAGCCACTAGATCCGCCCCATTCGCCTTGGTTACTTTAGCTCTGATGTACGTCCAAGATTGTCTTAGATCAATGAATTCATCTCCGCTACCGGATATATTAAACTCTATTGGCCCCGTGTCGGACAAGTTCGATACAGGGAAATGTTCCACTATTTGTCCTTTCTCGATGGCCGTCTGGATACTAGGGGCTAAAAATAAATCAAGCTCTGATTTGCTGCATTCGGATGATCTAGTGGGATGGGCCATGATAGATAGCGTATAGATCTTTCTTTCCTTTCTTGGGAGGAGATCTTCTCTGTCTCTTGGCTGGAGCAGACTGATTCGATTCGGCTGCCTTTCGCCTTTTTGTAGGTTTTTACCCCCTCCTTGCGATGCATTCTGGGACTTCATCTCCTCAACGGCTTGCTCGCCTATTTTTCTGCCTCGTTGCAATGCTGACTGTTTCAGATTTTTTCCCTGCATATAATCCTCGGCCAAGCCAACACCCTCTTTTAATGCTGCTCGTCCTACAGATTTAGCAGCAGCAGAAACTTTAGGAACGGCCCAACGGAATAACCCTTTGAGGATAGAGCCTAGACCATACCCTTGTTAGAAATTAGCTCCACGAAAAGCGGGAAGAGTTCCACCTTTTTGCTGAGTTTGGTTTAGATAATACGTTTTGTAAAAGTCACGTCCCATGTTACTAAAAGTACGGAGACGCTCTGCGGAAATGTAGTGTGATCAATACGCGTCCAGCTTCAAATGGAACCCTCGATCCGTTGGAGCACTTTATATTGCATTCGATGGTGTCAAGTTCGTGTCTGCTGACCGGTAGGTACTGCGGATTCAGAAATGTTCGAGTAACGCGTTCTCCGTCTTTTCCTTCAACGGGAATCACACGTAATAAGGGAACTCGAGCATCTCCCACAAATTGACTCTTGATGATATCACAGTAAATGTAGAGGTTGTGGAATCCGTGTTCTAAGTCTGCTTCTCGGGTTGCGGTTGTTGTTTTAGTGTAAACCTTTTTAGGTTCAAGCCCTAGCAACTCCGCCATTCCTCCTCTAAATAATATACTTGTGTTTTGCGGAATATGAAGGGTAACCTTTCGTGAGAGTGTATTGTAGGCTAACTTTAGTCCACTCTTTGATATGGATACAATTTGGCTATTCATCGCTTGCACCAAGGCTTCAACAGAGGGGTAATGTCCTGTCGGTACAATACAGACTGTGGGTAAAGCTCCTTCAAGGATATAGAAATGGTTCCAGTCATCAGTGGAGTGAACATTATTCCACGTGTGGGGATATTGCACTTCTGTTAAGGCTATCTCATAACTTTCTCCCAATTGAATTCGCTGAGGGAGCTGGACTCGATATTCTGTTAAAGTGTTGTCGGGAAACACGTCCATGCTACTGTCAGAAGGAAGGTGGAGATAAAACTGTGTGTTCTCCATCGTGACCAAAAACAAATGACGACTCAAACGATGTGTTGCATAAATATATGCTTTATTTCACAACCGCTTTATTTCACTAGCTGGAATGTACGAGTTAAATTTACTTGGATAACCAAGCCATTTTACGAGGTATTCTACTTTTCCTTTTCTCTTTCGTTTGCCTAACACTTTTTCTATTTGTATACGTCATCAATTTTTTCAATCTTCTGCAATTCAGCCCCATAGAACACGCCCCCCAACATTTCGTTCATCTCATCTTTTAGTCGATAGACAGGTGGGTTTCTCGGCAATCGTTCTGCGACGGTAAAGATTTCCTCACTCCAGTTGGCTTTATAACCTTTGTCAAAGATTTTTTTGGCAATGCTCACGCGCACTCGGTCCCCGACTTGAAATTTAAACCGCACGGGGACCTTGAGAGTCTTTCCATACAGCGTGTACCAGACTTGGTCTTCGTTTTTCTTGTTGACATCAACAGGGCGCATGCGTATACTACGATGGTAGGCGTGGTTGTACGACTCTACAAGATCGGGTAAACATCTACATAGACATGTGTGTTTTTGTAGGTGAAATATTTCCACATTTTCGATTTTAAAGTGCGATTGAATCGCTCTACCACGGAACTTTTGGTCTCACTATGCGTGGTGAAAAATCGGACATTTTGCTTTTTCAAATAAGCTTGGAAGGTCTTGTTTAAAAATTCAGATCCTTTGTCTGTCTGCAAGATCTTGGGTTTCTGTGACTTGAAAATCTTCTTGAAAGCCGCTGTAATTTCAGGTCCTGTCTTTGTCTTTAAGGGAACGGCCCAGGCAACTTTACTAAAGACATCTATACAAGTCAGCAGATACTTGTAACCCCTGTTAAATTTACTGAGAGTCGATAAATCAACCAAATCCGCTTGGTACTGGACACTTGGACCACTGGTAATGACTGGATTTCTCTTGAAATTGTGACGAACTTGTTTATGAAATTGGTAGACTTCTTGTTGTTTAAGCCAATCCCGTACTTGTTGGCGCGTTATGTTCTTGAGGCCTTTTAATTTGGCAGCACGGAAAACAGCTTCTGCCCCCGAAAAGCTTGCACCGCTTTTTGGAGTCAGGTAAATTTTTCGAAGCTCCTCGTCTACTTGGGTCTGGCGGTCCATCGATTTCAGATCTTTGAATGGTGATTTTCCACCACAACAGGCAATCGTGCAACGTACTCTCCGAAAAATATCTTGAAATGAGAGGTTTGGAAGACCACTCAGACATCCGCATCCCATGACCGAATAGGTCAGAATGACAAAAAGTGCAAACTGTTGTCTTTTTTATAGTGTTCAGTGACAGTCGTGGCCAATGCGTTTTTTGCACAACCAACAATCGTTTACGCATCGTGGAGGACTCAACATCCTCAAAGGGTCCTGATAATCTTGTACCACACAGTAAATCAGAGGTAATATTACTAAAATCATCATGGCAATAAAGAACATGTTGCTTCGACGGAATGTAGGTTGTAAATGATGAAACTTACTCGGACGCCTGTATTTATAGTCACTTCTAATACACTGTAACGGTCCCAACTACATTCAAAACAAAGTTGTTCGTTGACATATTTTATTTAAAAACACAAATTACTGTATCGGAAAGTTTTACAACATCGAGTAGTGTGTTCAATAGTTGTCCATTTTATTGTCCGCGCACACGCCGGTGCAGATTTCACAGAGTGATCCGTAATAGATAGGTTTCTCACAAACACGACACTTGTAGGATTGCTTTCTTGTTTCTTTCAACATCTTATCCAAGGAGACATAACGATCCGTAGACGGTGTTGCAGCGGGTTCCTCAGGTAGCGCAGAGGTCTTCATATTAGCATCTTGTCTCTCCAACTTAGGTCGTTTTGGGCAAGGGGTGTCACACTCGTTATCCGAACACCCTTCGGCAATGCGTTCGAATTCGTACACCATTTCTTCCATCTCATTCATCTCTCTTGTTAGATCAAAGAACTCTTCTTTGGTCAACGCAAGACCATCCTTGGTAGGAATCTTTTTGTCCGGTGTTTCAATAAACTTACGAATATGAAACTGTGTCTTGCCTCGGAAATGGGTGACGCAGGCCCAATAACCGCGGTTGCCTAACTTGTATTTCGCTTCCATCTTTTTCTTCGAGCTCTGATCTGTCTGACTGGATAGTGTGAAATGACTCGAGTGGAGGGACGTCTGCTTTTATAGCATACTATAGGTAACCTGATACCCCTAGTATGCCACTTGCTGGCGTAGAAAGTGCTAGTGTAGATCCACATAACTATAGGTAACCTGATACCCCTAGCGCCACATAACTCTAGGTAGGGGAGAGGGGGTGGGTATCTCCCTTACTTGAATAAATAAACGCCACATAACTCTAGGTAGGGGGGAGGGGGGTGGGTATCTCCCTTACTTGAAAAACAAGAGGGGGAAGGTTCCCCATACTATAGGTAACCTGATACCCCTAGTATGCCATTTGCTGGCGTAGAAAGTGCTAGTGTAGATCCACATAACTATAGGTAACCTGATACCCCTAGCACCACATAACTCTAGGTAGGGGGAGGGGGGAGGGTATCTCCCTTACTTGAATAAATAAACGCCACATAACTCTAGGTAGGGGGGAGGGGGGTGGGTATCTCCCTTACTTGAAAAACAAGAGGGGGAAGGTACCCCATACTATAGGTAACCTGATACCCCTAGTATGCCATTTGCTGGCGTATGAACGTGGGGCGTTAACCACATAACTAAAGGAAACCTGATACCCTACATTCTTCACATTCCTGTCCTCCGCCTCAACATTCCTGACGTGACGTTTGACCTCTACCACAACATTCCTGACGTGACCTTTGACCTCCACCACAACATTCCTGACGTGGCTCTGACGTGACCTTTGACCTCCACCACAAAATTAGTATTCCACCACAAAAAAACGGCTAATTCCATACCTACTATACTACTGCCATAGTTGAAATAAGGTTTTTGTCGTTAGAACTAGAACAAAACTTAGTTTTGTGGCTTAAAACTCGAGTGACCGAGCGAGATTTCACTGCAGACGAAAGTGAGGAAAACAACACTGCAAACGTGCACATCCGGGACACTCGGTACATAACTTTTTCATATTTTCACTAGTGAAGATATGGAAAATACGAGTGTTTTAGTTTCCGGTAAAACACTGGCATCCATATAATAATATCAGATATTTTTTCGATAATATCATAGGTTGTAAGGGTTCACTTTTCAATGTGAAGTATCAAAAAGACCAATATATAGTCATGCTTTCAATCTGTAAATCAGTCAGACTACACTTAATGACTTCAAATTTAGTGTACCTATAGACTGATACTTGTCAATGGTCTCTTCGTAAAATGTGTGCTCATATGTATGCCAGTTTGTCCGATAATAAGTCCCAAACACGGCCAATTTTGCTAAAAATTCGAAATTAAAAGCGCACTTTTCCCCTACTTTGAGTCTCTGTCTGTTGCCATAGATACTAGATACAGCGCCTAGCAACGGATGATTGATCAATGACTATCATTCGTTGATTACTACAATAAGTTTGAGCTACGTTAAGTGAAAACTCGCTGCTTCACAGCATTTCTTGAAGGCGCGGTATTTGGGTAAAAATTGACTTGTCAATATGAAGTGCTAAAAAGACCCATATATCCTGCTTTAATTTCAAGAATGACTGTAGATCAGTCAGATTACACTGAACCTCCGTCAAACTTGGTGGTCGCAAAGACAATTAACCGACCAATCCCTACGTAAAATCTTGTACTCATATGTATGCCAGTTTGTCCGAGAATTAGTTCAAAATAGTTCAAAATGCGGCCAATTTTGCGAACATTTCGAAATATAAAGAGCGTTTTTCCTCGATTTTAAGTCGCTGCCTGTTGCCATAGATACAGCGCCTAGCAACTGTTGACACAAATTGATCAATGACTATCCTCCATTGATCACTACACTAAGTGTAAGCTAGGTTGAGTGAAAACTCGCTGCTTTACAGCATTTCTTGAAGGCACAGTATTTGGGTAAAAATTTGACTTGTCAATGTGAGGTACCAAAAAGACCCATATATCATATTTTCAAGAATAGCTGTAAATCAGTCAGATTACACTCAAATGACATCAAATGTAGTGTACCTATAGACTGATATACCTGTCAATGATTCCCACGTAGAATGTGCGCTCGTATATATGCCAGTTTGTCCGATAATAAGTCTCAAACCACGGCCAATTTTGCTAAAAATCGAAATTAAAAGCGCATTTTTCCTCAACTTTGCGTCTTAGTCTGTTACCATCGATACAGCGCCTAGCAACGGGTGATACAAATTGATCAATGATTATCATTCGTTGATCACTAAACTAAATTTGAGCTACATTGAGTGAAATCCCGCTGCTTTACAGCATTTCTTAAAGGCGCGGTATTTGGGTAAAAATTTGCCTTTTCAATGTGAAATATCAAAAAGACCAATATATCATGCTTTCAAGAATAGCTGTAAATAAGTTAGATTACACTCAAATAACACCAAATTTGGTGTACCTATTGACTGATACCCATCAATGATCCTTACGTAAACTTTGTGCTCATATGTATGTCAGTTGTCAAATAATAATTCCAAAACACGGCCAATTTTTCGAAAATCTTGGAATAAAAAGAACGTTTTTCCTCGATTTTGAGTCTGTCTTTTGCCATAGATACAGCGCCTAGCAACGGGTTATAAAAATTAATCAAGGACTATTATTCGTTGTTCACTACACTAAGTTTAAACTACGTTGAGTGAAAACTTGTTGCTTTACAGCATTTCTTGAAGGCATTAGTATTGGGTGAAAATTTGACTTGTCAATGTGAAGTATTAAACAGACCCATATATCGTGCTTTCAAGAATGGCTGTAAATACGTCAAATTACACTGAAACTCGATCAAGTTTGGTGTACCTATAGACTAATACCTGTCAATGATCCCTCGTAAACACGGCCAATTTTGCTAAAAATTCGAAATTAAAAGAGCCATATTGTTCCTCAACTTTGCGTCTTTGTCTGTTGCCATAGATACAGCACCTAGCAACGGGTGTACAGATTGATCAAGGACTATTATTCTTTGATCACTACACTAAGTTTGAACTACGTTGAGTGAAAACTCGCTGCTTTACAGCATTTCTTGAAGGCACAGTATTTGGGTGAAAATTTGACTTGTCAATGTGAAGTATTAAAAAGACCCATATATCGTGCTTTCAGGAATGGCGGTAAATACGTCAGATTACACTGAAACTCCATCAAGTTTAGTGTACCTATAGAATAATACCCGTCAATGATCCCTCGTAAAATTTGTGCTCATATGTATGTCAGTTTGTCAAATAATAATTCCCAAACACGGCCAATTTTTCGAAAATCTTGGAATAAAAAGAACGTTTTTCCTCGATTTTGAGTCTGTCTTTTGCCATAGATACAGCGCCTAGCAACGGGTTATACAAATTGATCAAGGACTATTATTCGTTGTTCACTACACTAAGTTCAAACTACGTTGAGTGAAAACTTGTTGCTTTACAGCATTTCTTGAAGGCATTAGTATTTGGGTGAAAATTTGACTTGTCAATGTGAAGTATTAAACAGACCCATATATCGTGCTTTCAAGAATGGCTGTAAATACGTCAAATTACACTGAAACTCCATCAAGTTTGGTGTACCTATAGACTAATACCTGTCAATGATCTCTCGTAAACTTTGTGCTCATATGTATGCCAGTTTGTCCGATAATAAGTCCCGAACACGGCCAATTTTGCTAAAAATTCGAAATTAAAAGAGCCATATTGTTCCTCAACTTTGCGTCTTTGTCTGTTGCCATAGATACAGCACCTAGCAACGGGTTGTACAGATTGATCAAGGACTATTATTCTTTGATCACTACACTAAGTTTGAACTACGTTGAGTGAAAACTCGCTGCTTTACAGCATTTCTTGAAGGCACAGTATTTGGGTGAAAATTTGACTTGTCAATGTGAAGTATTAAAAAGACCCATATATCGTGCTTTCAGGAATGGCTGTAAATACTAACTACTTATTAACCAAGCGCGAGGTCCGTACAGTAAAATATCAGCCCGAGATCGTTTCGTTTTTGTACAAACCTCGCCGTTGTACGGACCGAGCAAGTGAGGTTAATAAGAGTTTTATTATATGGCTTTTTGCGTTATTATCTTTGTACCGGAAATATACGGAAACTTCCGGTGTGCGCGGGATCACGTGTCAAAAGGTCAAAATGCTAATGAGCAAATGAAAAACTTTCTTTAGCTTAGTAAAGCAGAACGAAAGCAGAACACATTGTTTCGCCAAGAGAATGTTTTTAATTTGTTTTTCATTTTAGAACAAAAAGGAAATTGCTTATACAAGGCATAAATCGTAAGCAAATGTCTTAAAGGATTTGAATAAATCTGCAGAAAGCAGTAAGAAAATGTTTCATTCATGCGAGTGCTTCAAGCAAATCCAAGTTCAAAAATGGCGAGCAGCTAATCCTCTTCATCGCTAATCCTCTTCATCGCTCTCGATGATTACACGGCGCCGTTTCTTGGAGCTCTCGAAGGTGACAGGACCGTTGAACACTTGGAACTGGCAATTGGAAATGTTTGCTCCCGCAAAAATCCCCGGATTGCTCGAATCAGATGTGCTGGCAGATGATACCAAGGCGCTCGATGAGAGATTCGACTTCACTTGCATTTGGCCTTGGCTTGTATGGAGGATCTTGCTGCAACTGTAAGAGGCAGTGGACGAGCCAGAAATCAGCGCATTATTGCTTGAACTATTGGCCGACCTGCTAAGGATACAGGACATCTGGCGTTGGTGACTTGTACTGGCTGTTTTTTACGACTGGAGACTGTCGATGCTTTTGTGGCCACTGAGTTGGGCAATGAATATTTCTGGTGCGTTTGCATCCAATAACCGTGAGATTTGAGTTTTCCTCACAGAATGGTTACTGATCTTGCCATCTGAGCTTATAATTCCGGCATTGGATGCTGCTGTTGACAGAAATTTGCCGATTTGGGATATACCGAGTGGTGCTTTCTTGTACCAAACTTCGGTTCGCGAGTTCCTGTTGTGGTTTATAGCCAAGAAGAATGGTGACTCGGGTTTATTCATTTCAACAGGTCTGTGGCTTCTGAACAGCTTGTACGTCTCCACAGGGCATCTGTCGTTGCCAGTTGCATAGGCCTTTGGTTTGAACGCTCTTTGGTGGCCGTTCTCCTGTCCTTTTCGGGTTTTTGTACCTCTCTCTGCCTGCCAAACGAGGAACTCGCGTTCGTCAACAGGGTCTCGGTGAAGCTCAATATCTCCCCAACAGAGCTTACGACTCTCGTCTCTTGCACGAAAGCCGAAATGGAGAGCCAAAACCACCATACTGTTCTCTGGAGGATATCTGGGGTGGAGTGGCCAAGCTGACCGGACTGAAATAATCGGTCTTCGTCTTCTTCGGTGAGGGCTTTGGTCGCATTTGGCCGGTTCCCCTTTCCGGCGACATTCACCAGCTGTTTACGTTTTGCCGCCAGCACCTTGCGTGAGTCTTCAAATTCCTCGTCCTTCAGAATGTTCATTGAGGAATTTTGCTCTGTCAGCCAACGCTGGATACTCCTCTGGATGCTAGATAGGGAGTCTGGCTCATACTCTTCACCGTTTCGCTTACGCGCCTTGATGAAAAACTTGGACAGCAATTGGTCAAGTTGTTTCACAGGTAAAGTCTCTATTCTCAGATCTTCCTCCAAACCTTCCCCTTCCAAGAAACGACGAAAACTTTTCATGTCAGCAGTTGTTTTCCTGACTGTGTTTTCGCTTTTTTGTTCGTTAACAAAGTCTCTTATTTCCTGGCTATCTGATTTATTTTGAGGCTGTGTTTCCTCGATGTCTGTTTCCTCGGTTTCGACATTTGCAACTTTTTCAATCGTGCTTTCATCTTCCGCCGGCTCTGGGAAATAAAATTCACTTTCTGAGTGTTCCTGCTCACTTCCACTCATTATTTTTCTTCTCCAGTTAAAGACGTTATGATTATGTAGAAAATAAATCCTTTCTTCTTTCAGGAAATTTAGTTTTAAAAGTTTAGGTTGTTTTTCTTTTACGAGAATCGCCTGGATTTGCTTAAAAATGTAAACAAGCACACCGGCGGGAAAAATCCGTATCGGACACGGCTTGTACGGGGAAATACAAGCCTGTCAACAGCCAATCAGAGCGCGCGTAGTATCTTAGCCATATAATAAGTCAGATTACACTGAAACTCCATCAAGTTTAGTGTACTTATAGAATAATACCCGTCAATGATCCCTCGTAAACTTTGTGCTCATATGTGTGCCAGTTTGTTCGATAATAAGTCCCGAACACGGCCAATTTTACTAAAAAGTCGAAATTAAAAGCGCACTTTTCTTCAACTTTGCGTCTTTGCCTGTTGCCATCGATACAGCGCCTAGCAACGGGTGATACAAATTGATCAATGACTCTCATTCGTTGATCACTACACTAAGTTTGAGCTACGTTGAGTGAAAATCCGCTGCTTTACAGCATTTCTTGAAGACGCGGTACTTTGGTAAAAATTTGACTTGTTAATGTGAAGTGCTAAAAAGACCCAAATATCATGCTTTCAAGAATGACTTTAGATCAGTCAAATTACACTGAACCTCATCAAACTTGGTGGTTGCAAAGACAAACAACCGGCCAATGATCCCTACGTAAAATTTGTACTCATATGTATGCCAGTTTGTCCGAAAATTAGTTCAAAATACGGCCAATTTTGTGAACATTTCGATTAAATATAAAGAGCGTTTTTCATGGATTTTGAGTCTCTGCCTGTTGCCATAGATACAGCGCCTAGCAACGGTTGATACAAATTGATCAATGACTATCCTCTGTTGATCACTACGCTAAGTTTAAGCTAGGTTGAGTGAAAACTCGCTGCTTTACAGCATTTCTTGAAGGCATAGTATTTGGGCGAAAATTTGACTTGTCAATGTGAAGTATTAAAAAGACCCATATATCGTGCTTTCAAGTATGGCTGTAAATAAGCCTCAGGTTACACTAAAACTCCATCAAGTTTAGTGTACCTATAGAATAATACCTGCCATTTTTGTATACAAGAACAATTCTCATTTTTCAGGCTCCTCATGTTCTTATGTACGAGTTACATTTTTGACCAAATTTCAGCCTGAGTGTTCTTAATCCACTTTTATGCGGGTTTTTACTGTACTTCAGTAGTCAAAGGGTTAAGGTGGATCGACCTAGTAATTTTGCACCCATGCCAACCAATTTTGAATCTCTCATATAAAAGCATGTTGATTTTTATGGCACAGCCAATATATGTAACACAAATACTACCCATAGACTGAAATTCATGTCAGTACAAAAGTTGGGGAGATCGGAGTTAGTATCATGTGACAATTAGGCCACGCCTATTTCTACTCTCACCAGTTTCGACTGTACTGACATTTTTTTCTAAAAATGCTCTACGGTACCTCGAGATTGACCGACCTGTAACCGAAGTTTGACTAAATTCTACAAGCCCAATCTGAAGATAGGATTTATAAATCAGGGCTATAATTATGTAAAATTCAGCGAAGTGAATTAACATGGCAGAGTTTGGTACTTCATGGTTATAAATTGAAAGTTTATATAGTTCATTCTATTTGTGTTTGTTTGAGGAAGGCCATGCTTCTTTTTAGTAAGAATTCGATGAAATCTATGCGATTTCATCGACTTTAATGTCCAATGAAACTAGACAGTGTAAAAATGCTTCTCAAAGAACCTGCCACTGGTTGTTTGAGTTGCATCTCACATAAAAACTCCTTGATTAGCCAAAAAAAAAATAGAAATCATTTCTTTCATTCTTGATTTGATCAATTCATTATTTTTATGACTTTTATAATGGCAAGGGGTTCCAGTATGTTCCTTACTAAAATTTGCATGGTGAAGGGGGTGAGGGGACCACTGCCCTCTTTTGGGGGGAGATTTTCCCATACATTTGCTGGAACTTTTGGCCCTATTATCACTATTTGCCCACCCTTTTCCGAAACTCCTGGCTCTTCTCCTTGTATGCATAGCCATACATGGTATTTAAGACATACAAGATCATCTGTGTTTAGGTTCACCAGAGTTATTAGTTATTCTCTTTCAATTTCAGCATCAGGGCAGCGGCCAGAGACATGGTTCTTGCCTTGGACAGACCACATGGCACAAGTCAAAAATAATATCAACATTATTACTGTACATGGACTGCGGAGAAGACTCTGAAGTGAGGGGGATCTTCAGAGAATATGTATGGCAATGTGCGTGTGCGTGTGCGTGTGTGTGTGTGTGTGTGAGGGGGGATCGTTTAGAGAAAACATGAACCATTGCAGATTAGTGAAGGATACACCCCCCCTTCCCCCACCACCACCACCACCGCGAGCTCTTCCATCCAGAATCACTTTAATGCATTTACTACCATGTGATCCATCCATGAAGTGTGACATTTTTCAAGAAGGTTTACTTTTCAAGTGTGCATGTGTCATGTTTCTCCTTCACTGATGGCTGCAGTTTTGACCGTTATTTTTCAGACAATCAGAGAGCGAAAAGTGTGACTACTTTTGACAAAATGTGCACCTTTGAAAAGTAAATATTTCTGAAAAACCATCACACTTCATGGATTGATGAAAAATGGTAGTACATTGCCCAGAGGGGGGGACTCCCATATTTTTGAGGCAGGGGTGCTCGTGGGGAACTTTCGTTTTTACCCCTAAAAGGTACCAAACATGGCGTCGCTTAGTTGATTTTGACCCCTAAAGGTACCAAACATGGCGTTGCCAGTTGATTTTCCCTAGTAATTTTCTCGCGTATCTTTTTACAGGGAAAATACGTCTGATATTCAGGCTACCAAGAAGTGTGATTTGCTTGATTTGCTAGAACGGACCTCTAATAGGTACCTATCTGGAAAAAAATACACGTTTTCGAATTTTACCCCCTAAAAGGTACCAGAGGCCTGGTTTTAAACCCTAAAAGGTTTACCCCCCCCCCCCCCCCCCCCCCCCACCCGGGCTACATTGCTGTTATAATTTTTTTTTTGTCTAAAATTAGTCTAAACCAGCTGATGAGGGTGCAATAGCTGAGGATTGTAAAATGATACACAAAGCAATTGGCATAGCATGCGCTAGATCCTGTCTCAGTCTTGTGTTTTTGATTAGAGTATTTTATCCAATATTATTGGTTCATCTGGTTGGTGAACACTAAAACAATAGATTACTTGCTCTAGATTTCCATAATCTGAAAGACTCCTCATTCACACTATGAGCTTATAATAATGTAATCTAGCCCAAATGAACCTCTAGCTTGTTATAATTTATTGTTACATAAATGTGTAATATCAGAATAACCATGCTCTTCTCTCCATGGTGGGATTTTGCACATAGGATAGGTAGTTTTCTTAGGGGGAGGGAGGAGAGGACTGGGGAAAAATCAGCAATTGTTTTCAAGAATGTGTTGACCCTCACATGCATATTAGGGAAAACATTACTTCCCATCTGCATGGGACTAGGAAAGGTACAACTGGTTCAAGCCCTCCGAGTAAACTATGCATCATCAAATTTAAATTGAGTGTATATCTTAAGTAGTATTAGTAGTTCTAAGGTAGTCCATTTAAAATATTGACCAATTGAATGTAAAGCAACATAAAGAATGCTGTGACCCTCCCCTGAAATGCTCGCACATAGGTATGGCCCTCCCCTTATGACCTCCCCCCCCCCATTTTCCAAGAAGAAGAAAAACGTTCCTTTCCTTACCATTGGAATTTCCAATAAATGCAAAGGAGGATGAATAGAAAATAAAGACGGCAAGTGACTATTCTTACTTTCTCTGCTCATGCCATGATGGGTTATTTCTTGAATGACACAAAGCACAAATAATAGCTTTTCTCTTAACTGCAGTTCTGTGCTTTGTTAGAGTCACTGGGAGAGTTTATAGTCTCCCGTATACCTGTATTCCTGTATACATCTTTTTACATATTTTGTCAAATATTTTTTATGGTCACATGGGCAACCCTGTTTCACTCATACTCGGAAAAACTGGGAGCTCCGCTTTTAGCCAGTGGCTAAATCTATATATTACGAATTTCGCACAAATGACAGATATATGACAGAAAAGGCTAAATATGCATGTCATATGCAGAAGACAAGCATTGGAGTTGACCATATTGGGCGGTGCAGCGATATTATGAATATAAAAGGATTAACTTCGGTCACGTGATCCACCAGCAAAGGCACATTCAACAACTACTTGTCAAAAGATCAACAATGTATTGACCGTCGCAATGCAGATAAAATGCCACATTGCTGCCATTCTACAAATGGTTTATCTACGTGGGTCCTACATTTCAACATTGCTTCGTTCTACAAATACTTTATTCCCAATTGGTCCCTCATGTCCACATTGCTTCGTTCTACAAATGTTTAATTTCCATAGGTCCCTCACTTCCACATTGCTTCGTTCTACAAATGCTTTATTCCCAATTGGTCCCTCATGTCCACATTGCTTCGTTCTACAAATGTTTAATTCCCATGGGTCCTTCACTTCCACATTGCTTAGTTCTACAAATGCTTTATTCCCATTGGTCCCTCATTAACATTGCTTCGTTCTACAAATGTTTAATTCCCATGGGTCCTTCACTTCCACATTGCTTAGTTCTACAAATGCTTTATTCCCATTGGTCCCTCATTAACATTGCTTCGATTTACAATGTTTAATTTAATAGGGCCCTCATTTCCACATTGCTTCGTTCTACAAAGGTTTATTTCCATAGTCCCTCATTTCCACATTGCTTCGTTCTATAATTGTTGTTGATATAACATCTGTTAATATGACAATCTTGGCATCCAATATAGAGAAGGGAGGGTATCTAAATAGATATCTAGTAGATTCTAATACCATAATATCGGATAATATCGCAATATCGTGGGGTCCAGCATAGGAACGGAGGGTATCTAAATAGATATCTAATAGATTCTAGGAAGATAATATCGGATAATATCGCAATATCGTGGGGTCCAGCATAGGAACGGAGGGTATCTAAATAGATATCTATTAGAATCTAAGATGATAATATCTGATAATATCGCAATATCGTGGTGTCCAGCATAGGAAAGGAGGGTATCTAAAAAGATATCTAGTAGATTCTAATAAGATAATATCTGATAATATCGCAATATCAAGGGGCCCAGGAAGGGAGAGAGAGGTCTGCGTAAGGGAAAGGGAGGTAATCTAATTAGATATCTATTAGAATCTTAGATGATAATATCAGATAATATCGCAATATCAAGGGGCCCAGGAAGGAAGAGAGAGGTAATCTATAGAGGATATTACATGGGCGCGCGGAGATACGAATTTTATCTTCGAGTGTTGATATTATCTCTCACGAGTGAGCGCAGCGAACGAGTGAGAGATAATATTAACACGAGAAGATAAAATTCGTATCTCTAAGCGACCATGTAATATTCTGTTTATTATATGAACTACAAATTCAATGATTTTCGAAAAAGGCTTGTGGAAACACATTAGCTAAGTGGTTCCCAATTTATCTCTCATAAACTTTAGAAGTCCTTTCATTTTTCAATTAAAAAAAAAACAAGTTTTTATCATCAAACTACAAATTAAAATGACCAAGAGTGCACAAAACCCACAAATTCTTGTGGCATTAATTATAAAATGATCGGCAAGTTCCTTACTTTACTCCTGACTTACTTTCTTGTCAGACTCTCGTCGCTACTTCCCAAAGCTCGTATCGACCCGTAAGCGTAGCTTACTTGTTTCCATTTTTTACTTCTTCAAAAACTGCAGAACTCTCTCGTTTTTCAGGGGATCTATTTTGTTGCAAGTTGACATTGATATTTAACGTTCAACCTGTAATTGTTCCAGTATTGAATGAGAGAGCCAAATCCCGTTGTCGAAGCAGTTTGTTGCACCGTCTCTGCCGGCATTTTTTGCATACGAACACACTCGTATTTCCTACTCGGCAGGGAGCTGTTTTGTCGTCGTACATGAGCTTGCCGCAGCAATACTAGTGTACTAGCTGGACCTCTGAAGGACAAGATGTTGGATATCCTCTCTTTGTTGATTATCTTGCAGAGACGAGTAATTATTGTTCACCTGAAGTTGACCTGAGCAGTTCGGGATTTGGTTCCTGAATGAAGACCATTAACATTTTGACGTCGTAATTCAGTTTTTCGTTTCATGTTAGCGTTTTCCTGCTGGTCTATGAATTCAGTAAGATCTTCATCAGTAAAATCTAGCTTGAACCTTTGCACACTTGCCATGTTTGATATGATAGAGAGCTGATTTATCCACTGCGAAATCGGAAAACTAAAGCAAAACATGGCGATTATTTTTTGCAGAGCGACTGCCAGCACCTCATTTGCATAAGCGCGCGAAAATACTGAAAGCTCATTGGTTGAAATTTGATATCACCACATGTGTTGAGAAAAATCGTATCCCCACTGGTGGGGGTGGGGATACCGATTGTATCATTTTGATGTCACTCAGTATCCCACTGCAGTTCATATAATAAAATTAGATATCTACTAGAATCTAAGGTGATAATATCAGATAATATCGCAATATCAAGGGGCCCAGGAAGGGAGAGGGAGGTAATCTAGTTAGATATCTAGTATCATTTATCAAGTGATAATTATATGATAATATCTATATCTAAATATCCGATACATGATAATGTGTCAATAACGCGCCTAACTCTATCTTGGTCGAGGAGGCGAAGAAGAAGACGAGAGTTTCGCGCGCGTGAAAGGTTTTGCTGGCTGACAAGAACTTGACAGCTGAATGGACACGAATAAGTACCCATTGAGATTTTATTTGACTGAACAATGAAATTCGGAAAAGAACAATTTGTTTACATTTGGTGGAAGTAAACATTGCATTAGTCTCAAACGTGTTAGATTTGTGGTTTGGGGGTTATTTCAATTGCGAGCAGTCTTCGCCAAGAAAGAGTCCTGCAACAACAACAGCGACAGCGGCGGCCTCCTGTTCGATCTCGGAGCGCTTTGCAATCGTTTGACTCCTTGCTTTACTCGATCTTGTTTGAAGTCCTGTTCTTATATTTCATGGCTTTGCTTTTAGTTCTTTCAGATTCTATTCTAAGCTTACATAGCTTTTGACTTAAGCTTATTACTTCTTGCAATGTCTAGGCTGTACTTACATCCTGAATCCTGTTCAAACAACTTCATTGTTCATAATCATGCTCTGTTTAGCGTTCAGTTCCTAAACGGGACAGTCAATCATCAGGGCTTGCTTCTCTTTCTTGATTCATTCATTTCTTCTTGCCTTTCTTCCTTTAAAAATACCTATTTATAGATATTGACCGATGTGTAGATAGAGACAGGAAGTGGAGATGGGTAGAACGAAAAAGAACAACAGGCATAAAGACACACAAGAGGTTTGCAGGTTACAAGACAAGTTGACAAAGTTGAGGAGGCTCTGCAGAGCAAGGGATGACTATGAGGAGCTTAGCCCGGATAATTATTCTGGAAAATATGACGTAAGGGTGCATTGAATGCACCCTTACTCTCGAGAAGGTGTGATAATCCTTCACACGAAAAGGAGCGGCTTTTGCTTATGTGCTCTCTCTTTGTCAACAAGGGATTATTCATACACAAACAGTGATTGAATTACATCCATAGACATAGACATGTCGTGCTTATTGTTTTACTCATAATTTTAAACTTTCTTTACCTTGTTTAAACACCAAAATGCGGAATATACACAGTAGAGCATTTACTAGATCGGCATTCGCTCGTTTAAAATTCATATACTAACAACAAAACCGCGATGCGTTTCCTATACGAGATTTATTCTTTCGGGGCAGGGAAGCATGCAGACCCATGTGTCGGAACTCTATCGTGGTAAACAACTATTGCGAAGGTCCAGTTTCGCGAGAGATCGAAGTTATCTTGGGGCCGGATTGGAAAACGGAACACAAAAAGTAGAAAAAACAGTGTAGTACTGTGAAACATTGCCGGAAAAGGGCCTGAAGGTGCAGCAGTAGTAACAGCTATTTACTGAAACACGATATTTTATTTCAGCAATCATAGTCAAATTTTGATAGCCCACGGATAAACTAGTGATATCTGACAAACTTGTTTTGAAATCAGGCCGGGAAAGTTAAGAAATTTGGAACCACAGATAAACTCTAGTATCCAAGTGATATCCAACAAACTTGTTTATAAATCAGGCAGGGAAAATTATGAAATTTTAATGCCACGGATAAACTAGTATCCAAGTGATATCCTACAAGTTGTTTTGAAATCAGGCCGGGAAAGTTACGAAATTTTGATACCACGGATAAACTTGAGTATCCAAGTGATATCCAAAAAACTTGTTCTGAAATCAGCCCGGGAAAGTTATGAAATTTTAATATCACGGATAAACTAGTATCCAAGTGATATCCAAAAAAACTTGTTTTAAAATCAGGCAGGGAAAGTTATGAAATTTTGATACCACGGATAAACTAGTATCCAAGTGATATCCGACAAACTTGCTTTAAAATCAGGCCGGGAAAGTTATGAAATTTTAATATCACGGATAAACTAGTATCCAAGTGATATCCAAAAAACTTGTTTTAAAATCAGGCAGGGAAAGTTACGAAATTTTGATACCACGGATAAACTAGAGTATCCAAGTGATATCCAAAAAACTTGTTCTGAAATCAGGCCGGGAAAGTTATGAAATTTTAATATCACGGATAAACTAGTATCCAAGTGATATCCAAAAAACTTGTTTTAAAATCAGGCATGGAAAGTTATGAAATTTTGATACCACGGATAAAGTATTGATATCCTGCAAACTTGTTTTGAAATCAGGCCGGGAAAGTTTCGAAATTTTGACACCACGGATAAACTAGTATCCAAGTGATATCCAACAAACATAATTTGAAATAAGGCCGGGTTCGAAAGGTATGCAATTTTGATACCACGGATAAACTAGTATCCAAGTGATATCCAACAAACTTGTCTTGATATCAGTTACCGTAAATTTGATACAACAGATAAAGTAGTACCCAAGTGATATCCAACAAACGTGTTTTGAAAATCAGAGCTTCTTGGCAGCTTTTGCTCGAGCTCCAATAACATATGATTTTTCTTTAAGTTCGTCTTTCAAGACCTTTATTTTCCTCTTCAGAGCTATTTCGTTTGTCGATTTACCGCCAAAATGTTAGCCGCCATTTTGATCATGATATGACCCGTACTGCAGTTACGTCTCTCTGTCGAATAAGACCGGCACAGATTATTTCAACGTAAGTCTTCGGTTGTTTGTTTACGAGTCTTGACTGCATGAATTAAAGACCACCATAACGATCCGGGCAGCAATTCTATTTCAGAGCATAGTTGTTCAGAGCATGCTTTAGATATGCTACGTGGACAATGAGATTTACCGCCTATTCCTTGAAATACAACCTTTCTAGCTCTCTTCAAATTCTCAAACAAAGTTATATCCTAAATCCCGAGAACAATGAAGGTTTATTCATTTGAGTATATTATAGTGCAAAGTAAAATCAACTCTGATACATTTTGGCGCGAAATTGATCGCTGTATGTTTCACTCAATAAATCAGCGTTTGCAAAAGCCGCATTAGTAGTACAGAAAACATAACTTCCTGCCCTTTATACAAATTGCAAAGGCAAAAACCTTTCCCTCCGAATAACAACTTGAGTTTGCCAGGTAAACGTGACTACCAGTGCCTGTTATTTTCCCGAGTAGCAGCAAACCAGCGTGGTATTATAAAGATAACAAAGCTGTGTTTAGTATACAACGTTAATACTTCTCTATAGTGGTCTCCCGGGGTAGCTCTACCACTGCTTGTGACACAACAGGACTCATGATCAGTTCGCTGCTTAGTAAATCAAAGAAAGCTGGCTATTCGTGGACAAGAATGGGTCACAGCTCTCCTATGCTTGTGTTCGAGCGCGCAAAAGTGCGTAGTTTCCGCTGTGACCTTTGCGGATGCTAATTGATGTTTACCAGCAAATGTCAATAAAACCAGGCAGTGACTTGGCAGGGATTAACACCTTTCTCAAGTGGTGGGGGCGCATTTTTTACTTGCCCAAAGCTCCTCATGAAGCTCGTCGCATTAAGGCAAAGGTAGAAATATTGAAATAATATTATCTGTTTTTTATTATTATGTGAAATTGTTATCTTCTGCACATACGGAAACTCCAAAGGCATACATACGTGTGATGGTGTGGGCGAAACATGCGATGGCAACAAACATTTCGACTAGGTGGGTTTATATTTATTTTAATTTTTTTTAATTTTTTTAATTTTTTTAATTGATTTTTTTTCACACGCATTAGCCTATGGGGCTCCTCAGGAGTTCCGCTATAAACCCACCTAGTCGAAAATTCTTGGTAAATGGGGATATCCGCTGCCCTTTAAGTAGCGCCGGCTCTTTTCTGCCCTGCCCCTACAACCTCGTCCCCAGGGTCTTCTCGGTCGTTTTTCAAAATGGCGGTTTACTTCAGAGAAGACCCTGGGGGAGGCTGAGTCACATGACTATTGTTTGAAAACATGGGAATGAGGTTTGTTCTTTGTTTCGAAACGGTCATGTGACTCAGCCTCCCCCAGGGTCTTCTCTGGAGTCAACCGCCATTTTGAAAACGATCGAGAAGACCCTGGGAACGAGGTTGCCCCTAGACCCCAGTGCCTCACGGTATGAAAATTCAGGCCAACGAAAGGCGAACCGACGCCTGACTGTTTTTCGAGTTTTTCTTCTGCTGCTTTAATGGTAGTTTCTTGCAGCCCAGCGTATATAGTGGTTTCAATAAAGTTTGTCACCCCAAAGACTAAAGCCTACAAGCTGTCGGCGCCAAACATTGTGGGTCACTCGTGCTTTGAATAACAAATATTCTCCATCAGTCAAAAATGCCGCGCGCGATGAGCAAAGTCGACCTTAGACTTAGCTTGTTTCCGAATTCGAGTGAGAGAATTGCACTGGCATCTAAAAAAGTGAATGCTTAAGGCTACTGTCAACCTTCGAGGCAAATTTTTTTCTTTTTTTCTTTTTTCGGCTGAACTTAAAGTTTGTGTCATAATCTAGCAACTCGTAAAAAGAAAATACAAAGAAGTAGTGTTTTCATGCGTAAAAACGAGAATAATTATTCATTTCGTCGGAGCATTTACTAACTCAGCCGACTTTAATCCTTTAATCCTGTTTACATATGACACAGGCTCCCCACTGATTGCGCGCGAAAACATAATCCGGGACTCATTAGCATATTTACGCACGTTTCCTTCAAACATCGAACTACAAGTGAACGCGAACAACTCAACTTTCAATCTCACGAATTTCAACCATTAATACAACGTTTTGAAGTATTGTACATTTCTGATTCGTCTTGGTGGCTTTCGCGCTTGGCCATGTCTCTGCGTGCTATTTAAGCGTATCCGCAAAATGCGTTCCGTCAAGCTGAAGTAAATAGATTCGATATTTCCAAAGAAGCTAGATAATCTGATCGTTCTCGCTACTCGAGCTCGCGTTCCCTGAACATGATTTCCATGTGATTTACATCGGGCCGCTGTGACCGCTGCTGTCTTTTGTTTTCCTCCCTTTTTCCTCTTTGTTGGAGAGTTTTTAGTCTTCCTACTTTGATTTGCAGCGCTTGATTTGCGTCTGTTTGATTTTGGCTTTGCCATTCCATTATCCTGATAAGTCGAGGCTTAAAACGATAAACAATGCTCTTGAAATTCGAGATCGGTAGAGCTTTCCCGCGAACTTTCCTGGCCCAACGGGGCGCTTCGTTCTCATTGGTTATCAGTTGACATCTGCTTGACGTTTGTACTACTACTATTGAGCTTTAAAATGGTATATAGTTTATATGTATAATTGTGTTTGCGCGCGCAAGGGATTTTTTTTAGCGAAGGGCAGCTTCGAACGTTTACAGTCGCCTTAAGAGCGAATGTCTGATAAAAACTTCAGCCAAAGCTCAGCAAAATTTGACATTTCACGGTCACAACCCAAAATCTAATTTCCTTCAAAATTGTTTGGATGATACAATTAGCATTCTGTGTTTATTTTGCTCAGCTTCTCAAAGAAATGAAATAAACTTACAATTATAATAATTGTACTTCGTTCCAATCGAGTGCTCAATTGAAATGTTATTTCGGGCGCCTAGAAAGCTTTCTGAAGATGTATCAGATGTATTAGCTTATCAAGTAAATCACAACAATTAAATAAATTTAATCAAGTCATTTTGATCATCAATTAAATAACACTCAACTTTTTTCAAATATTTTTACGTGCACATAGTTCGACAGTGAAACCCCAATTTTTATTCAATAACTGCATACCATGTGGGGCGGTTACTCATTTATTTTTTGTGTCCTTATAATTTTCCTCTCTTCATCTGCTGCTCATAGTTCTTCTGGTCATCGCCTGACTGGCTACTATGACAACAGTAGACCCAAATTTCTTACCCGATCGAAGATAAGACGACATAAGTGTCCACGTGCCTATTACAACAACACGTGTGCCACATTCCATCTACCGCTTGTTGGTGATCTTGTTTTCAAGTTGAGCCCAGGTCCCGAGGGCTGTACTATTTCTAGTGCTGTGTCTAGGCGTCCATGTCCTAGGCATGGGATACCTGTGGTTGTTTCAAACAGAACCTGCAAAGGCCTCTTGACCCCAACATGTAATAGGAGAAATTTAGCCAACTTAATCCATCTCGAACGTTGTCTTTCCCCCGCTTATTCTTCACTTCGATTTGCTGTTTGGAATTCACAGTCGATGAATAAAAAGTCTGCATCCGGTCTGTGACCTTGTTATGTCAAATAGACTTGATTTCCTGGTTTTGACTGAAACCTGGCTGTCTTCCAGTCGCAGCATAAACAACACTATTGCTGAAATAACTAATGCCCTTGCCGACTACGATTTCATCCATCTTCCGAGAGTTGTGCGAGGAGGGGGTGTTGGCTTACTGCTACGAAAAGGTTTCACTGTCAAACATAATCAGGTCACTGAATTTCAGTCTTTGGAGTATCTTGATCTTTCGATTTCTACAGGCAACAATACCTTTCGCATTGCTGCAATCTACAGACCCCCTCCTTCCAAGAAGAATAAACTTACAGCCTCAATGTTTTTTGATGAATTTTCCTCGCTGCTTGAGGTTCTTGCTGTTGCTCCAGAATATCTGCTCATCACGGGAGACTTTAACTTTCATATGGATGTCGCATCAGAAGCGGAGACCATTAAAATGAACGATCTCCTCGAGTCGACGGGACTACGGCAACACGTAACTGGTCCAACGCATCGCAAAGGTCACACTCTCGACCTTGTCATCGATCGCCAAGAGAGCAATCTCCTTTAAACACCTTGAGACGATCAAAGATCTGCCATCTGACCACTACACCTTGATTTGCTCATTGAATTTACCTTAGACCAGCATCTACTAAAAAAATGATTAAATTCCGTGACCTCAAACGCATTGATAAGCGGCAATGGTGTGAAGACACTGAGTCATCTCTCTCTAGTCTTCCTAAATCCGGCGCTGATGCGATCACAGAGCAATTCAATCAGACTATGACCTACTTCTTGATGAACATGCACCTGAAGAGGCCCGCTCTATTAGGTTGCGCTGTTCATCCCCATGGTACAATGACGATCTAAGAGTTTTAAAAAGAGAGAAGCGTCGTCCCAGGGGGGTACTCGGTTAAAAAATGACGGGGGGGGTCCGACGGAGTTCCAAATTCATACCCAAAAAAATACCCGAGTCAAAAATTTGATAACCAAAAAATACCTGCTCCCAAAATTTGATACCCAAAAAAATACCCAACTTTGTTAGCCCAAAAAAGGCTATTTATACCAGCACTACACATGATGCCCTGTCCCATTATATGTTTCAGCTTATGGCAGTATCTTGATGATCAACTAGCCTGCTGTCAGAAGTTTAAACCCAAAAAATACCCGCAGATTTTCAACACTCAAAAAAATACCTGGTAGAATTTTCAACCCAAAAATACTTTTACTACAAATTTCATACCCCAAAAATACGTCGGACCTCCCCGTCATTCTTATGTCCGAGTACCCCCCCTGGGAGCGTCGTCTTGAGCGCAAATACATGTCTTCGCGGCTGGAAATCCATCACCAGATATACATAGATAAATGTAAACAATATATCGCGGCGATAAACTCCGCCAAATCTGATTACTATAAAAACAAAATAAGCGAGTCTAACGATAATAAACTTTTTAAAGTTATTGATGGACTTTTTCAGGTGAAAGCTATCACACCTTTACCACGTCATGACTCCCTACACAATCTTGCTGAAGCTTTCAGCTCCTTCTTTCTCACAAAAATAAATAATCTGCGTGATGATTTAAGTCGGTCCGCATTAATATCCGAACGTATTTCCGTCCAAGTGAATCCCTCTTTATGTCAATCTTCCTTGACAACCTTTGCGCCACCTCTGAAAGCTTTGTATCTGAGCTTCTACTTAAATCTCCACGAAAATCTTGTGCACTCGATCCTATCCCAGTCCCACTTCTCAAAGACAACCTAGCCCCCTTGACACCCCATATAACTGATATAATCAATGCGTCATTCTCGGAGGGTGTTTTTCCTTCCAGCCTGAAAGATGCCCTTGTGTTTCCGTCGCTCAAGAAAGGCAACCCTGATCCTAACCAATTTTCTAGCTTTCGCCCAATTTCAAATATCGCTTTTCTCTCCAAGACTTTGGAACGAGTTGCATCAACTCAGTTTACTAGCTATCTTTTAGAGAATGGTCTTTTTGCTAAATTTCAGTCGGCTTACCGACAATTTTATAGCACTGAAAGGGCCATGCTTTGTGTCACGAATAACTTATTTGCTCTATAGACTCTGGCAAGCACGTAGTTCTAGTCCTACTTGATCTCTCCTCTGCATTTGATACGCTTGACCATGATATTCTGCTGGAGAGATTGCGTTCTCGTTATGGCTTTGGAGGTTCAGTCCTCTCATGGGTGCGCTCTTATATATCCGACAGACATCAGTCTGTCATTGTCCAGGGCACTGCATCATCCAAAAAACCTCTGTTGTATGGTGTGCCACAGGTTCTGTGCTTGGCCCACTTCTTTTCTCTTTGTATTTCTCCCCCCTTGAGGACCTTATTTCAGCTCATGGTTTCGACTGTATGCTATATGCCGATGACACTCAACTTTACATGTCTTTCAATGCGTCCAACAAATTTTCCATGATCAACAAGCTTGAACTCTGTGTTAAAGATATTTTTATCTGGTGCGCTACTAACAAGCTCTCTTGCAATTCATCAAAAACTGAAATACTGAGCTTTTCTTCGCAATTCAAGCAGTGCGAGCAAATTCCTGGTATTTCTATAAATGGTACCAATATTTCTCCTGTTCCAACCGCCCGTGACCTTGGAATTGCTCTTGACTCACACTTAAAATTAAACTCACATGTAAATAATATCTGTAAATCCGCATCTCTCGCTATCAGAAGTATTGGACGCATCCGAAAACACTTGCAACAGAGAGACTGCGAACGTTTTGTTCACGCTTTTATTACTTCGCCCCTTGACTCCTGCAATAGCATTCTCTTTGGTCTTCCCGATTCAATTATTTCAAAACTTCAACGGATACAAAATACTGCAGCTCGCCTGGTATCTCTCTCTAAAAAATCCGATCACATTGTGATGTTCTACGAACAATTATTAGCTTAGTCTTACATTTGTTGACATTTATTTCATTTCCGGTACAATCAATTTCCGGTACAGTCAGGCCGCCGGACCACGTGACTACCTGCCCGGACTTGTTTAGCTCAGTTTTAGATTTTTGTCTAGAGAATTCAGAAGGCTCAACTGCAATGTACAACTCGAGTTTAATAGTCATTTTAGTCACTCATTTCAGCCTGGAATAACGTGAGTAGTAGCTTTCAGTGTTTCTTTTCTATATTATGCAAAGCTAGTGTGTAATATTTTTTATTTCTTTTTCTTAGTTCTCACCTATTATGTACGGTAACACGCGAATAAAGTTGTTTGTATTTATTCGAGTGCATGATTGAGTTCGAGAGTCTTTGCTGAACGATCTCCGCTCCGGGAACGCGACAGTGAGAAGTTAACGCCGATTATTGGAAGGAAATACGGAAATCCCATCGGTCAAACGCCAGTCAAGTTGGTCTACACGCGTGAGTTATGGCCACCGAAGGTAAAACACATCTAGTTAGCTCGGCGGACGACACGAAGTCAGGAGGCACTCGTTCAAGCGAGCTAACCAGTTCAGGGTCTCGAAAATCCAGTGCGGTAAATCGATAAGGTTTTGGCTGACAAAGAAAGAGAACGTAGAAAACTAGATCTAGACTCGCAAATGAAACGTGCAGACATAGATTACGAGATGGCAGTCTTGAAAGCGGAGAAAACTAATGCTATGGCTAGTGCAGAGTTAACTGCAATCGAGGAAGTTATCCGTGAAGAAGCTGAGGAAGTCAGGGAACAAAGTATAGAACACTTAGGAGCAGAAATGAGTACATCTGACCGCACGGATGCGTGGGTCAGGGAACACTCTCCCGTATGTTTTGCGCACGTGTTGCCTGATATACCCAATCCCGAACAAATGTCCCCATTCAATAACCCCTTCTATGAGGAAGACACACAGCCCTCTCGTTGCCCCCCTACTCCGGCGCGTACTCTTCACACCCAAGGGGGAGGTAATGATCAAAATATCGCTGTGGTCCCCCTGAAAGCGTTAAATTAAACTTCGCCTCGCCATCGCAAGAACTCGCTGGTACCCAGTCCACCCAGGGACATGCCCCGAGACAAGTAACAAAGACCGTACCACAGATATTCACTTATGTCGAGTCCCCTTTCACAACCCACGAGACCCAGTCCCCGTCAAGTAAAGACCCCAGGAATGACAAGGGCCTACCCCAGCCTCCAGGCCAGTCGTTTTTAATTAGCAAAGGCGAAACTAAAATGGTGGGAACCACGCCCCCACATGGGAGAAAGGGACCGAGCCCCAGAGCTCCTCCAACATTCCTTTAGCGCCCTGGAACGCGCAAACGCCCTTTTGCAATCACGCCCAGCACGAAATTTACGTCCCTAGATACCATTCCCCTCCAGGGAACCCCGCGTTTTCCGTACCGGACCCGGAAAGAGTGAACGCCCAGTCGGCGCAACAGCCCTCCCCGCAATGTTTCATGGGTACGAGTTGGTCACCCACCATCCCGACAGGGGTCCCCCAAGTCGTAAGCTCGACACCCAAGGATCAGTTGCTGACCGCGCACCTCGAATCATTTAATCTAACCAACCAGCAATTAGTGTCAAATCTCGCGAAACAAAGTCTCCCAAAATGTCACCCGGATGTCTTTAAAGGCGATGTTGCTATATTCCATTCGTGGAAGCGCTCTTTTGAGGCAATGATTAAGGACGCAGACATTACAGCGGAGCAAGAACTAAATTATCTTACACAAGCGGCGACGCCCAAGAACTAGTAGACAATTTTCGTAAGAGACAACAAAGTGATCCTGCTAAAACGCTTAAGGAATTATGGGTAGAACTGGAGAAACGCTTTGGCAACTCGGCGGCGCTAACGCAAACATTGATCACACGCTTATGCGAAGCTGCTAAATTTGGGGATAAGGATAACACGAAGCTAAGAGAGTTTGCAGATCTTTGCGCGGACATAGACTGTCAGGTTGCGCAGCTACCAGGGTTGGCTTGTCTCAACTATTCTATCGCGATACGCCCCGTGGTAGAAAAGCTCCCAGCTTATCTTAGAAACAAATGGGAAAAGACGATCGTGGACTATGCGGACAAACACCAGGACGCGTACCCTACGTTCCATGAATTTACGCGGATGGTACAGAAGCAGTCACGGATCAAGAACCACCCGAACGTCCTCGCCACCCCCGAGAGCGGCACCCAGGAACGCCGCCCCGATCATAACAAAGGAAAGGGGCGTGGCAGTACACCACGAGAACCGGAAGAGAGACGCACCTTGAAGACGAGTGCAACTTGCGATGCTAAAGAAGTATCCATCCAAACTCCATCGACACGCGTCAAAGACGACAAGCCCGGCGAGGGCCCGCCTACAAAGTTTTGTCCCTATCACGACAGAAAGAGCCACGGTCTAGCCGACTGTAGAGCCTTCAAGGAGATGTCCCCAGACGAGAGAAAAGAGTGGATTTTTCAAACGGGTCTCTGCTACCGTTGCTTTTCGCCATCCCACAAGGCCGCAGCCTGTAATACCGACACGAAGTGCTCCCTGTGTGGAAGTGAACGTCACCCGGACCTCCTTCACAAAGATCCCACAGAGAAGAAAAACGTCGGTAACATTCGAGAGGGCGACAGCGGGTCGTCTGAGAGTCACGTGATAAGCAAGTGCACGTCCGTTTGCGACAAGAAGCCCGGTGGTTTCTCTTGCAGCAAAGTCGTCCTCCTGGAAGTCTACAAGGCCGAGAATCCAAGCGAATCTCACCGTACGTATGCCATTCTAGACGATCAAAGTAACGCTTCTATGATAACACCGGAGCTCGCGGATAAACTTGGGTTAAACGGCACTCGATGGAAATACTATTTATCTACCTGCAGCGGCGAGAAGGAGGAACGTTACGGCCGTAGAGCGACAGGTCTGGTAGCCAGGTCAGTTCAAGGAAGTACTGCGAAGCTACCCACCCTGATAGAATGTGACGGACTCCCCAGAAACAAGGAAGAAATCCCGACACCGGACATCGTCAAACAGCATTCCCACCTGCAAGGCATATCAGACGAGATCCCGCCTATAGACAAAGACACGGATATAGGACTCCTAGTTGGAAGAGACGCGCCTGAACTGTTAAAGGTGCGAGCCTTTAAGAATGGCCCTAAAGGCGCCCCGTGGGCGCAGAAGACAACTTTGGGATGGACGATTTCCGGACAAGCTTGTCTCGATATGGTGAACGGAGCTATCCACGTCAACGCGAGAAGAACAGTTGTCTCGGTGAACGAAGAAAGTGAGGACCCGTCACACGAACTACCGCCTCAGACAGCGGCGAAGGTGCCAGAAAAAGAGTTGTCGAACTGCCCTTATCACCTGAATGTCAAAGATACGTTCATTCAACCACAGGATGAAGATGTTTACCTCACGACGGCGAACGACAACGACACAAGTTTATCTCAGGAGGATAGGCGATTTCTTGACATCATGGAAAAGACCATTCATAAGGACGCCGAAGGATTCTGGGAAATGCCTCTACCGTTCCGTTCAAGCGATGTTAAGATGCCCAACAACAAAGAGTACGCAATCAAACGCCTAAACGGTCTGCTACGGACACTTAAACGTAAACCAGACATGCAACAAGAGTACGTAGAGTTCATGGGGAAGCTGTTAGAGCGCAAGCACGCAGTTCCGGTACCGCCCGAAGAGCTTTCAGCACACCAGAGCGACGGCAAGAGTTGGTATTTGTGCCATTTCGGGGTCTACCATCCCAAGAAGGGTCAAATTAGAGTCGTGTTCGATTCTTCAGCCGAATATCAAGGTGTTTCTCTGAATAAGGAACTTCTTGCCGGCCCAGATATGACCAACAGCTTATTAGGTGTGTTACTGCGCTTCCGCCGAGAGGTCACAGCGATATGCTGCGATGTTGAACAGATGTTTCATTCTTTTCGCGTATGCAAAGAACATCAAGATTTCTTAAGATTCATGTGGTACAAGGACAATGACCTATCGAAACCTATCATCGAGTATAAAATGACGGTGCACATCTTTGGGAATTCTCCAAGCCCTGCGGTGGCAGCATTCGGTTTGAGAAGGTCAGTTGTGGACGGCGAGGAGAGCACAAGTGAAGAGGGGAGGCAGTTCGTACGCAGGAATTTCTACGTGGACGATGGCTTAATATCGGTGCCGACCCCCGAGCAAGCCGTTTGTCTAGTACAAGAGACTCAGAAGGTGCTTGCGAGGTCGAATCTAAGACTCCACAAAGTAGTCTCCAACTCAAAGGCGGTCATGGAAGCTTTCCCTTCGGAAGATATAGCCAAGGACTTACGAGATTTAGATTTCCGCAGCGACGGTCTGCCGGCGCAACGCTCGTTAGGTGTTCAGTGGGACTTAGAAAGTGATGCATTCGCGTTTAAACTCTCTATGGCCGACAAACCGTTCACAAGAAGGGGCGTTCTCTCAGTCATCAACTCCGTATACGACCCGATCGGCCTAGCCGCGCCAGTGATCATAGAAGGGAAACGACTGCTCCAGGAGCTGGTAGTACTGGGTAAGCACGGCAATGGAAGCGAACCCTTGGGATGGGATGATCCTCTTCCCGAAAGTAAGATGCAACGCTGGAAATGCTGGAAGGAAGCTCTCGTCGACCTCGAAGGCGTTAGAGTGCCCCGATGTTATCACCCGAAGGAGTTCGGAGCGATAGGAAAGGCCGAGCTCCATACATTTGCCGACGCGAGCAAAGATGCAATTGCAGCAGCTGTTTACCTTCGCCTCATTAACGGAAAGGGCGAAACCACCACTTCTTTCGTTTACGGCCAGGCGAAGGTAGCGCCATCACACCCTACGAGCATACCAAGGTTAGAATTATGTGCCGCTGTATTAGCTGTGCAAGCTGCCAAGAAAGTCGCAACAGAGCTAGACATCCAAATATCCGAAGCCGTCTACTACTCAGACTCCAAAGTTGTACTGGGTTATATTAACAATGAAGCGAGACGTTTCCACGTATATGTTGCCAACCGGGTTCAGATAATCCGAAGCCTCTCATCCCCTACACAATGGAAGCATGTACCAAGCGAAGACAACCCCGCGGAATTGGTCACACGAGGGATACGCCCTGATGCCTTGAAAGAGTCAACATGGATCCAAGGCCCGGACTTCCTCAGGAAGGGGAAGACTTGAAGGTAACATCAGAGATGCCAATGAATCTGGACGAGAGTGACCTTGAAGTAAGAAGACAAGTGAATACGCGCAAGACGGATCTCGGAGACTCCCGGCGTAAAGGTCTGGGGTCAGATAGATTCAAGAGATTCTCAAGCTTTGCTACCCTAAGAAGGGCAATTGCCACCTTGATCGCCAAGATCCGAGAGTTCAAGAGACAGAGAATCACAAAGAAAGTCTTATCGAATAGGACAAGATCGAAAACGAGCATCCCAGACCAGGGCAGAAGACTGCGACTGCCGACAGCTGAAGAGCTCGAACAAGCTACAATAGTAATCCTGAAGGAGACTCAAGAAGAAGGTTTCAGTGGTGATACGGCATGGAAGCTGAAACAAGTCAAAGGGAATGACGAACGTGTGAAGCGCAAGCGTGAAGTAGAAAGAAAGAAAGCCCTTCGAAAGTCTAAGTTGTATCGACTAGACGCGTTCATCGACCAAGACGGGATCCTGAGAGTAGGTGGTAGACTCAAGCGCGCGAAGCTGGAGCACCTAGAGAAGCTCCCGATTCTACTCCCGAAGACTCACCATATCACAGCGCTGATAATTCATCACTACCATCAGCTACCGCCAGACAGAGTGGAACCCGGTCCAGCCTTCACCCAGGTAGGGTTCGATGTGTTTGGACCGTGGTCAGTGCAGACAAGAAAGACGCGAGGTGGAGCCGCTGATTCCAAACGTTGGGGTTTATTTTTACGTGCTTGGCTAGCAGAGCAATTCACGTGGAATTGATAGAATCAATGGACGCGAGCTCGTTTATTTGTGCTCTTAGACGCTTCTTTGCTATACGTGGACCCGCCGAGCTTCTCCGATGTGATAGAGGAAGTAATTTCGTCGGCGGCAAGAATGAGATCGATGATGCATTAGCGGAAATGGATCACGATGCTATACAGAGGTACCTGACAGACAACGGATGTGAGTGGATTTTCAACCCACCCTGTGCTCACCATTTTGGAGGCTCATGGGAGCGTCAGATAGGGACAATAAGGCGTATCCTAGACGCCATGTTCGTCCAACTGTCCCAAAAGCTCACCCACGAGTTACTAGTGACATTGATGTCAGAAGTCACAGCTATCGTCAATGGGCGACCTCTTACAAGTATCCCCACGGACACAGATGAACCACAAGCGCTCACCCCGTCAATGCTTTTGACGCTCAAGACTCGTCCCCTCGGACCATTACCCGGCAAATTCACTCCCTCAGATGTCTACGCGCGACGCAGGTGGAGGAAGGTTCAATATCTCGCAGATCAATTTTGGTCCAGGTGGCGGAGGGAATACATCCAGAATTTGCAAGTGAGACCGAAATGGAACCGAGAGAGACGTAACCTTGCAGTTGGTGATATCGTACTGATGGAAGACGAAGGCGCGCACAGGAACAGCTGGCCGCTTGGCAAGATCACCAAGGTAACACCAAGCGCGGATGGAAGAGTACGGAAGGCCACGGTGCTAGTGCACAAGGATGATACTCGGAAGGTGTTCGACCGGCCGATCAGCGCGCTGGTGCTGTTGGTTCCTAAGGACGACGATGACAACTCCACTACAGATGATTAGATAGGTAGCAAGGATCGCCGATCCCTGAGCGAGGAGTGTGATGTTCTACGAACAATTATTAGCTTAGTCTTACATTTGTTGACATTTATTTCATTTCCGGTACAATCAATTTCCGGTACAGTCAGGCCGCCGGACCACGTGACTACCTGCCCGGACTTGTTTAGCTCAGTTTTAGATTTTTGTCTAGAGAATTCAGAAGGCTCAACTGCAATGTACAACTCGAGTTTAATAGTCATTTTAGTCACTCATTTCAGCCTGGAATAACGTGAGTAGTAGCTTTCAGTGTTTCTTTTCTATATTATGCAAAGCTAGTGTGTAATATTTTTTATTTCTTTTTCTTAGTTCTCACCTATTATGTACGGTAACACGCGAATAAAGTTGTTTGTATTTATTCGAGTGCATGATTGAGTTCGAGAGTCTTTGCTGAACGATCTCCGCTCCGGGAACGCGACACACAGAACTCCCGTCTTAATTAACCTCCACCGGCTTCCTGTCCGTCTTAGGATATCTTACAAATCCTTCTCATCACCTACAAAGCCCTTCATTCATTGGACCCAACCTATATTTCTGAACTCATTCACCCGTACACACCTTGTCGTTCACTCAGATCGTCTTCCAAGCTCCTGCTCCGCGTTCCACGATCACACACAAAAACTTATGGGGACAGGGCCTTTTCCCACTGCTCTCCCACATTGTGGAACGATCTTCCAATGGACATTAGACGCAGTGAAAGTGTTCAGGTTTTTAAATATAGGTTCAAAACATAGGAGGAGGTCTTGCATAGAAATTCAAAACCGACCGCGGAGCGGGAGGTTTTGAATTTCTATGCAAGACCGACTCCGTAGTTTTGAACTTGTTTACATACCTATCACACCCAAATTCTATTGTTTTTATGGAAAGCTCATTATCACTGTTTTATCGCTTTCTGTGTGCCATTGTCAGAAATGGCAGAAATGGACCAAAAGTCCTGATAACGTTACCCCGAACAAAAGGTTTGTTAACAAAAGGTTAACAAAAGTGTCTTGTTCTATAGAAATTCTATCCAATAGCAGAGCAACACAACGAGTCGCCTTTTCTAAGGCTTGGTAGTGGGATATTTGAATTTCAGATTGCTTCAATGCTTGCCGTGTGAACATGTCTGCGGAAAAGTTGCGCATTTTGTAAACCAGATGGCCAGCAAAATTTGGGATGAACGTTCAACATCGTCCATGGGATGGATAAAGACAGGTAAATACGCAATGTTTGAGATTGAAGTACATTTTTGCTTAATTTCAGTTTCTGTAGTCAAGAAAACTGGTGTACATGATTGAATAGCCTAATTCACACTATAGAGACGAGTTTCCGCCTGAGACGAGTTTCTCGTCAGAAAAATTTGCTGTCTTATGTGAATTCTAGTCGGAAACTAGTCGGCTTATTATCGTCAGACGTTCTCCTTCAAAAACGTTTTTTTTCGCGTGATCACAGAAGAACAGGGAAGAACATTCAAGACGAGAAACTCGTCTCAGACGGAAACTCGTCTCTAGTCTGAATTTGGCTAATCATAGTATAATGTTTCTCGCTCTATTTTGTTCTAAACGTAGCTTTGTATACATTCCTAACATGTTGCATTTTCTTCAATTTAGATTGGACAATTTGTTTCCTGGATATTACTGCACGCCGGCGAAATATGACAAGCAATGACGATGTTTGTGAGTTTCAATTTGACTTTTGTCTTGAAAAAGCAAAGGAAAGAAATACAATTTGTATTGAATAGAATTGAACTGAGGGATTGAACATGATCATTGTATTGATTTATTGTTTACATTAAATTTCCTAACGATAGTCAATGGATATTGTTTTACTGTAGTGTAATTTTGAGACAGAATAGTAGTAGTGCACAATTTAAATTGATTTGGGGAGCGGGACTAATTATTTTTATTCTGGTGCTAGGGTTGATTTGATTAATTTAGAGGAGTGTGTAGCTGAATGTAAGACCCGGTACAGGTTTTACATTTGGATGTAAGACCTGTACCGGGTCTTACATTTGAATGTAAGACCTGTACCGGGTCTTACATCAGCCCCACACTCCCCTAAATTATTCAAATGCCGCTACCATCTTTTAAATAGTCATAGGTTTTGCATCAGGGTTCAAGACCTGCATAAAACAATAGGATTTGGGTGTGGTAGGTTTTTAAAACTAAACTTAAAACACACCTGTTTAGTAAACATTTTGTTTAATTTGTGTTTTCAATTTTGCTTTTATTTTCTATCATATTATCCTGAATACAATTTTTAATGTAATTTTATATATTTTAATGATAATTATTAATAAGCGCGTCTTTTGAATTTTTACGCGAGCGTTCCGATAATTTACTTTCATTATACCTTCGAAGGTATAGGATGACTAGCAAAAACGGACAGAATAGAAATATTTCTTTCCTTAGATATTTGTTCTACAGAATATTCCAGCGGAGTTTCAGTAGTTCTGGTCTCATGCAATCATCTCACAAAATACCCCGTCAGTATTTGATTTCCTTCTTGAAAAGGAAAAGCGTGAAAAGTAAAATGGACAGCTTAATATTGTACGCAGTACTGTCGTTCACGTTTAAGAATAAAGTTCTTGCGCCCTCCAATTCGAGATTTAAGTGCACTATCAATTAAAAATCGCGCTGTCCCCAAAACGCGCGTAAATCGAATTGAATTTTGATTAGCACGTGAGACAACAAATGACTCTCAATTGGCGCCGACAGCTTGAGGCTTTAGTCTTTTGGGTGACAAACTTTATTGAAACCACTATATACTAGGCACACAACTGTAGACGAACTCTCAGAAAAGATAACCTTTGTGCTATCTGTCTATGGCTGTTCGCAAACTGGACTTGGATTAGTGATCGATAAAGTTGTCTTGCCCGGATCTGACAAAACGGAAAGAAGTCAACCAGTCGAGAGGTTTATTCTTGCTATGAAAGGCTTTTGAGTAACAACACAAGGGAAAGAATCTCCAGCTTTGTTTTAGCTAAAGCACGGAAATAATTAAATTGTGAAAAAGAAGCATTTCTCGTGGAATTTTAGCCACGGTTGTATCATCGACGCTCGTGAATTACAAGTCACTCAAGCTCTAAATACTGCTAAATAAGAGAAATACGAGAAAGAACTGCGACTCGTTTTCTCGACAAAGAAATACCGGAAGGTGCAGTTGCTTTGGCAGCAATATTCAGGTAAGCTTTTAAGTTAAGCTTATTTTCGAGCTTTTTGGTTTTGTGTGACTGACCAATTTCTCACTGAAGAAAAAAAAATGTTCCTCTTTGCTGCATGGCTGCAGATGTGAGATCAGTTATTCTAATTAAATGCAATCAAGAGAGTAAATTAATGCTATACTTTATGGCAGTAGCAAAGGATTATTTTTGAGTTTTGACTTTCAGAATAAAAACCCAAAAAAATTATGTTTTGCCTGTGTGCTTCAGCTTGCTCTGATTCACACACATCAACTCATACACACACAAAAAAGAATAAAATGAATATTCAAAGCTGAGTTTAGTGGATGGAAAACTGCTGTGTTTTTGCCAAACAACAATGTTCGCTGCTGAAAAGTCCCAGGAGGTGCGGCATGGCAGTCAGGTTTCAACATTTCTCACCAATGAGCCTTGCACCTTGCATCCTGTGCTAAGTTCAATAGGATTGTAATAGTGATTACATGAGACCAGTATTTACTGAGATCACTCTGAGTTGGCACCGCGGAAATACGTTTTTGTGCGCCCGGTCACACTTTTTAGCTGGTCAGCAGCAACGCCCCAAAAATTACAAAAGGCCGGCAACTTTGAATTGTTTTCCCCGATACCCCAGCCGGGTCAACAAAAGTCCAAAACTTAGTGTGGAAACGTAAAACTTAGTTTTAATATCCTGGCGAAAGTTGTAGCACTAAATTTTACAACACTATATTGTGCACAGCTTAAACAAAGTTTGCACACGGGGCGAACTTTAGGAGACAAACTCGGAAGTCGGACTTTCCCGCACGGTATTCGTGATTTTGTTGAAGCTCATTACAGAAGATTTCATGCAGCACGTTGGGAGGACGCAAAAGTACATAATTCGAGTAAAATATTTGATACAGTAATGTGATAATCAATTAGTAATGTGATAACCACTTAGTAATGTGATAATGACCACTTAGGGTTTTGTTTATTCCCCTTGAAATCAATCACGTGCTCTCTCATTGCAACTCAAATGTTCTTGCATTCCAATTTGCTCCCTGTATTTGGTATTTATTTGCTTTTGTTTTGGCTCACAAAACCCCAAGGGTCAGATACCCAGATTTAGTTCTTTAATGCGTTGTATTTGGTCACACAAAATGACTTGCTAGAAAACAAAAATAAATATAAAAGCTTGCACTGATTTAGTATTCAAATGAAGCATGGTTGAACAATCTTCAAATTATTAAATTATGCCATTTTCATGATTGCAAGATTTTCTCACTTGTGTGATGGATAGTTAGTGAAGAAAATGGTCAAAGGCACCGTCAGTGCCTCGGTGAAATCGTGGATACTGTTTATCCAAGGTTTTGACTTTTGGTCCTGTTCCTGTTCCCAAGATATCAATTTTCTAGTTGTGATGATGTCATCGATGACGTTATACCACATGACATTGGTACTGGACGGCCGTTGTCACTCAGATAACTTTGTCCAAGTTTGGCCATTTAGCGATGTTCCGTTCTCGAGATATTAGTTTTTCTAGTTTTGATGACGTCATTGGTGACGTAATGTCATGGACCCCCTTTGTCACTCAGATAACTTTGTCCAAGTTTGGTCACCTAGCAATGTTTTGTTCTCAAGATATTATTTTTTCTGGTTTTGATGACGTCATCGATGACGTCATGTCATGTGACTTTGTTGCTGGACCCCCTCTGTCACTCAGATAACTTTTTCCAAGTTTGGTCACCTAGCGATGTATTGTTCTCGAGATATTAATTTGTTTAGTTTAGATGACGTCATGAGCTATTACTTGAGTTATGAGCGAGCGAGTGACATCTGGCCCACTATAATAATTTAAAAAGGGCTTACCGGTACCCTATCCCCCATGCATATAGAATTCCATCAAGGTTCAACTAGCTTCCTGCCCCCCCCCCCCCCCCCCCCCCAATGCAAGCAGAGTCAGAATTTCCAAATGCTGCCCATCCCAGGGGTACATAAATGTCCTGGAATTGTCCATTAGGTGGGTGTCACAAGCCTCTCACATGCATAATGATTGCAAAAATGTTCATACATTTCACCTGCATAGACATTATCATATTTTATTGGCACTGTGTAGCCCAAGTGGTTATATGGACTTGTTTGCCAATAAGAATAGCATTGTGCGGAAGGGCATTGGAAATTCCGTAGGGGTGGGGGGGTCAATTTACCTTATCATTTCCATACAAATACTGTATTTTTCCTTGGAAATTCCATAGGGGGGTGGGTGGGTCACGTTTCAACACCCTTCCAGGGGGTATGGATGTTTTCTGGAACCACACATTGTCACTCTCAGAATTTTTTCATACATTTTTTGTATTTACCTGCCACACACAAGTATCTCAAAATGTTTGCCGTTGCTGGGTAGGCCCTTTCTAGTCTCAGTGGACTTAAATGTTCTCATAACCTTAAAATGTATTGAATGAGTCAGTAAAATTCATGCAAGGAATTCCAGGGATAATTTCTGGTTTCACAATTTGACTCTGCATATTTTTGGTCTTCTGCTCCCTCTCCAAAGCAGTAGAGAACTAAAGATGATGATTCCAATAGGCATATGTCAAAAAGGTTGATATCTATTGCCTTTACTTTGGTGTGATTTTGAATAGGTTCTCATGAAAGAAAGTGGCAGTGGTGAAGTTCGACCAAAAAAAGCAGTGGTAGTCATGTAAAAAAATATCACTGAGACCAGAGATAATGAATGTCAAAGCTTTCTGAAATAATACAGGAAAGTACATAGGATTACCATTGGACCATCACAGCTAATCAATTTTATTATTCAGCACATCGATATGCACTGCCCAAATATGGTCATTGGAACCCCAATAGCTGTCTTCTGTACATGACAGACATCCTGCGATATCCATCTCTGAAGGAAATGTAATGTGTTGAGCTCGTAAATAATACACAAAAGTAATGTTTTTCAGGGGGGGTTTGTGCTATCGATGTGCTGAATAATAAAACCATTATCCTGCTCGATTTTGCAGAATATCGTCTGATTTTAGCCAACTCAGGACTGCGTCCCTCGTCGGCTAAGTATCAGACAATATTCTGCGCAATCTTGCAGGATAATGGTTAAATATTCACTATAGTCCATTATACGAATTACACCCTCAGGGGTGGGAATCAAAGCCAGTCATTGCAATTCGATGATGCACAAGTCAATTGAAACTCCCACCTCCCCATGGTCACAGGAAGGAGATTATTTAGGAAAGTAATGTTAGCACGTTTGAATGACAATATGTCTGTATTTGAAAAGTACCTGTTAAACCCTCTAGAAAATCAGGCAAAGTTACCCTGATCCAGGCCCCTAAGTACATAATTTTAAAGAATGAAAATCCCCTTTTATACTGGCAAAGCAATTCACTCCTATGTCAACATTCTTCTCTATTCTTTGCAATCTCAGAAATAATTTGCAACCTTGGCTGTTCTTCAATGGTTCAAGTCTGTAGCATGATTATTGCAAATCCCTTCGTGTAAATAATGACACTTGTCCTGCAAAGGAAACGATAATGGATCCATTGTATGACTTTTGTACTCCATGGGAAAAATTTACCATTCATGCGCTAATCCAGACACAAGTCACTATAAAATATGCGTGGGTTTTGGGGATTTTTTTCTGTAAAAATGAGCTGCCATTTCTTCCAATAATGCATGACGATGTTTGATACAAGTCTCTTTATAAAAACACAACAAACAGTATTCTAGATAGGAACTGTAAACTGGGACGAAAACTATTCTCCAAAAGGCAAAAGGACAAAGGGAAAAACTCACCTTGGATCGCATGCTATGATTGATTACTAAAGTCGCCAAGTCAATCCTCTAATCAACAGAGCAATAGATAAGCCATGAAACTGTTTCCTTGCATGTTTGGAAGAAATATAAAGTGAAAAAAGTTGCTTCGAAGTCTTGAGATAGGTGGCCACACCTCGCCTGTTGGGCGCCCGAAAATTCCACGAATTCAAACCACTCACTTACTAAACGTTCCTCTTTAGCATGATTTTCTGCTAAAGCAACTCCTTCGAGTGAAGAAAAACCGTAAATAGAAACAAAATCCTTTATATTGGCGAAATATTCGAGCTACACTCGTCTCCCTTCTTTTCATTTCTTTGCAACCTGAGAACGGAAAAAGCCTAATGGGTTTAGCCGCTGGCCACGGGATGTGACGTCACAAAATCGTATTTCCGCGGTGCCCTCTGAGTTGATATTGGTCTCATGTAATCATCACCTTTTGTGATTGTGTTTATGTGAGACCGGTATGGACTCGAAAGTTGTTCGTGTCTGGTCAGCAACCAAAATGAACGAGTGTGCAAGCATCTGGACTTTTTTCCAGACTGACTTCATGTATATGCATGTAAATAAATTATGAGAGCCAATACCGCTACAAACTTAGAGTGGTTCACAGATCACTCTGAGTTTGTACCAGTATCATGTAATCACTGCCTTAGATATCCTAACAAGATTCCGAAGTACAATGTAAGGGGGAGGCATGCTCATGCACATTTTGAAAATATTTTCTGATTTACTTTTACCTGTAATAGGCTAGGGTTATAGATTTGCACCCACCACCAATACATGTCCCAAGTCGAGTTACCGCTTAAAATTGTCATTATTTTATCGCATGTTAATTCTTTTAATCAAATTTCACTTTGTCACATGAAAAAAGCAAGTTTCATGTTTTTATACACCAACATTTGCTATGTTTTCACTTTTGTTTTCCTTTATGTTGGCTAAAGTATCTAATGAATAATGAATTCATTAACAATGGTCCGTCCCTTAGTTTTGCTGATAATTCGTTCATCGCTCCTGGAGCATGCACATATCATGACTAGCTGCCTTTAATGTTCTCTTCAAATCTATTAGACTTTAGTATATACCCTTTCCGGGATACGTTGTCACCCAAAAAGCCTATAAGCTTGGTGCGCTAGGGGAGTATGGGTAAATATTTATTTAAATTTCTGTAAAATATTAGAAACAAACATGCTTGGAAATGTGCTGAAATTTAATCATTTCACCTGTGGTTGTGATAACTGTCTGAATTCAGATCAAACAGTAGCAGTTTAAATGCCCCCATCATCCTTTGCGCTTCAAGCTTATAGGCTTTTTGGGTGACAACGTTTCCCGGAAACGGTATATACTACACGGGAACCTCCATAGATCGCGCGTTTTGATTGGTTCGCTATCTCGGGATATTGCCACAATATTCCGAGATCGAAAGCATTATCCCGAGATTGAGAAGCCCGAGTGCAAGTGGTTCGGATATTTTTACTTTCTAAAGGAACTATCTGATTCGAAATGCAACGGAAAAATCCTTCTCAATTAACTTATGTTATCTCTTTAGTTTTTCAAGGTGAATCAGAGAGAGAATGTATTTCTTGAACTTCGAAAATGTGCTGTTCTTGTTTTTCAGTTCTTCGGAATCACAGAGATCGATGATTCGTTCGCGGCACTTTTGAGAGACGAATTACATTCACAACAACATATTAATTAAGGCAATTTTGTCGAAAACATATCTACTTTGCCGAACATTTACATGTACCTGTAGATTGGAAGGGACAGTAAATCGTAGAAGCAAGTCATTGAGTGCAGAGAATTTCAGTTAAGCTTACCGTCGACTTGTTGTCAGATTCGCTTGATCACGAGCCATCCGACATCAAACGTATTTAAAGTGGTCTCTCTTTTTATGAACAAGGTCTTCCTCGTTGTCCCAGAGTTTGAAGAGGTTAATTTCCCAAATTTCTGCTTGAATATTCCAAACGAATCTTGAATTTCTCTGCCAGCAGGTTGAAAAATATAGTCATCCATCGGTGGTGAAATGGCGACAAAGGCAAATAGTGTTTTCAGCGAAGCATAACTCTGCAGTTTCACAATCCATAATCCAAGGCTCAAAATGCGAATTTATCCCTTGAATCCATCCTTGCAACCTTCTAAAAACTTAAATCGTTTATCGTAGTCGATATAAGGTTTTAAAACAAGTGTTTTCTAGCGTTTTTGCTTCTCTAAAACAGCAGCAAGTTTCCACCATGTGTTCAGTAGCCGAATGCTTGTTTAGTGAAGTCTGACGTAATGTCACGTGCGTGACAAACGTCACGCATACAGAAAGAGGCTACAAAATGTCGGCAAATGCCACATTTAGTGTCGTTCGGATATTTTTGGAGTGTTCCCGTGTAGTATATACTAAAACAATTATTCTCCTCAGGCTCAGTGAATAGTGGCGAATAGTCCCCTCGACCTCCGGTCTCGGGGACTATTCGCCACTATTCACTTCGCCTTCGGCGAATAATTGTTAAATAGACGAACTTTCGGAAAATCGTACTTCATGAGGCATTTTTTAGTAAAAGCTGGAAACAAGTGCCATCTTATGCGAAATTTTACGCTGAATCCGAATTTTTTTGTTGGTAACGCAGATTTTGCATTTTAAGAGGTGAAATGACGTCATGATTGACAGCTGTCACACAAACCTTTACAATGAATTTTTCGCCGATTTTTCTTTTCAAATATTAACGGCCAGTGAAATTCAAATGTATAAGTGGCAATGTGATATTCAAAAAAATGTATCTATATTATGGGATAGAGTGATGCCTCATGAGCCTTAAATATTGTAATTTTCTGATATTTCGTCTAGTCTATATTGTGCAGACCATTCTCATGACGACGTGAATTCACAAACCGGAAAATGGAGCAACTCCTATTGGAATTCCTAAAATATGAGGAATTCTTTTCCCTTCTATGGTTCTGTCTGCTTGATAACGATAATTGGAGCAGTGGTGGTGATAAATACGTAATATTTGACAGGGATTTTTCACGATATATCCATGATGATGCCTCATTAAATGTATAATAGCGTTTTCTCCACCATCAATAGCCATCTTAAACTCGCACCTCTTGATCATTTCTTCGGAAAATGGGCGATGGGCACGGAACAAAAATGCGTCGTGTGAACCAATGTATGGCAAATTGCAAAATCCAGCATCTGCCTTGCAGTTTTTCATGTTCTCAGCAGTTTCATGTCTGCTTAATGAATACGCAATTCCCTTGTCAAGAAGAGTTTCATTAACCTTTTCAAATCCTTCACCTAGAAAGCAATCAGCATTGATGACCATTGTGGTTTTGTTGAGAAGATTTCCTGAAACATATCTGAAGAAATCGCTCCAGTGCACACGTCTCCTATTGTTATAAAAGATCATCTTCGCCTCGTTTGGAAGATCAAGGCTTTTAATGTTGGACACGTCTTCGGGTCGCTCATATAAAATATGGATCTCCTTCACCTAAAACCGAACAACAGTGTAAGTGCCATTGTTAGTAATAATAATAATCAATAATCAAAATAAATTTGTTCCCCTGAGCCTCGTATCCAAGTTAGAATTTTGAAATATCGAAATTGTTCTATTGGCCACTGCCTGGCTTAAATTTTAGGTGGCATTTTGACACAAATTCGACTGCCCAAAAAATCATCGGTTAGCTCTATTCCAACATTAAACGCCCATCATCAACCAGCAGCTTTTGCACCACGTTTGCCTTTGTTTTCAAGTTGATCCATTGTTTTCGGCTGCTCTGATTGGCTAATAGCTCAAAAAGACTGTCAGTTGATGGTGGGCCGTTGAATCAAATAAGGGGAGAGGTCAGAACATCCATACTCCTTAAATAAAATATATATTAAAAAGGTGTATGCTCCAACGCTTTCCTCGCAGCGAGAGGAGTCCATATGTGCAATAATGTAAGGTACCCCTTCATCGTGCTCTGAGAAAATTACGTCTGAAAAAAGGGGTATTGGGTACCTAAGTGGGTAGATTTCGGTACCCACCACCTCCCCTGAACAAATTGGGCACCATTCGAGTACAAGTGTTTTGACCTCTTCCCTAACGAACAACGCTCATGACACCACCCAAGCACTTATATATAGTACAGACGAAATCCTAACAGTGACAGACCAGGGGCTCATAAGTAGGGGCGTCTCTCTGATATAAATTCTTGATAAGGCGTTTTGACAGACCTAGCAATTTTTAGATTGGTATTTACTATTGTTTCTATGCCGCTGCGGTTCCGTTTATTTAGAATAAACGCACGTGCATATCTTGCCAATGACAGACGTCTGATACAACGAATTTGATTGGCCAGTAAAAAAAGCTTTACAATTGTATAGCGGTAAAACCGTTCTAAAAATAACTAGGTCGTCAAAATGCCTTATCAATTGGGCAATACTAGGGAAAGACGCCCCTATTTATGAGCCCCTGGACAGACTAAGAGCCTATTTCCTTTTGGTAAGATCTAGCCTGTACATTTGATAACAATCATAACTCATTACTATGACAACAAAATGACACCTACTTATAACAAACGTTGTGTAATGAACAAATGAACACCGCAAATTACCACCGCAAAGACCTTAGAGGGGTTGACGTAAACCTCCCCCCCCCCCCCCTTACGGGTAAATGGTAAATCCCATCACGAACATCGATCATGACGGAACCTGTGTGTTTAGAGCGGTTTTCACATGACTGTCATGAAAACAATTGCAATTGAGCAATCACTAGCCAATCAGAATCGAGAGAAATCACGACTTGCTCCTAAATGGCTTTTTTTCTCAGCAATTGCAAGCCGAACCAATTACTAAGTAATTACAAAATAGTATTTACTACAGAATTTGATTGGCTGACAAAAGCGAGTAGACAATGAGAACGCAAAGCAATCGCAATTACATAACAAGTCTTGACAGTCATGTGAAATCCGCTCTATATAGTACAGGCGCAAAAAAATCGAGTTCCTAGTTATTATCGTCGGAGACTGTACTTTCGCGTGGCCGCCATCTTGGATTTGTGACAAAATGTGACAAGTCGGGGGTAGGGGGGTTTCTTGACCTAAAACTACTCTCCAACGCCTGCGATCTTGCTAAGTTATGACAGGATGTGTTTTCCTTTGGCAATCTTACTCTTGCAGAATGAGGTTCCAGTTCGCTGCCAAATGCTGTAAAAGTGCGCCTGCTTTGCCAAATAAACAGGGAACGTCTGCAGTAACCCATATACATGGGAAAGCTGAATTTACCATTGTAGAAGAATGGGAAGTGTTCAGATTTCCCATGGCTATATATATGAACCCCGGACGCTTCTCATGCGTTTGCCACGGGAATTCAATTTTTCCCTAGGCTTCTGCAGACATTCCCTGTGATATCTGTATTCTGGGCCTGCCTCTTGTAAACACGCTCTGCTAAAAGAAAATTCTCACAATCTAATATATAGATTTAGCCACTGGCTAAAAGCGGAGCTCCCTGTGACATATTTTTCTGTGTTAATGAGACAAAAATAGATAGCCTGTCAACAGGCTTTGGTTGTCTGAGCTTCCCTTCCCGAAATATGATTAAAATAAATGGAGAAGGGTCTGGGTTTACCAGTGGCAGCAGACACGCACGGCCGCCCGCACGCGCCCGCGATACATGGGAATACCGCTGAACCATGAAAAACGAAGTCGATCGTATACCTGAGTTCTACTTGGAGCTATTGTATTCCACCTGCGATACCTATGGTGCTCCGCTCTTCGGCCGTTAAGGAGCTCCGCTATTACTTACGTGTCTATGGTTGAGATTTTTCCGCAAGCTGAAAGTGTATTCCTCTTGCCTCGAGTATAATATTTTATCTGTCACGTTTCGCACAATAACAGGATACTGTATAACCACATAAAGGTAAGGGGGAGTCAGCTCTGAAAAACAAAACACGTTTTTCGTGTATTATAAATTGTACCTGCGTCGCAGGTACTTCATTAAAGATCGTCTGCAAATTACCTTATTCTCCTTTTATTTTCACGGATCTTCAATTTCGCGAATATTTCTCGGGCCACACTTCGCTAGTCTATAGTTTAACTAGAATACAACGAAATTGGCGATTCTATGTCTTATTTTGTTTCTTTTTTTTTTTACAATATGACAAAGGCAGTGGCGTAACAAGGAGTTTGCCAAAGGGGAACCCAGAGATAGAAGTGGTGGATTATCCCATAGATTTAGAACTTTTTTCATATGTTTTCTGTATTTAAATCTTCAAAAGAGCCCCCTTCCCTCTGGATACGCCCCTGAAAGTAATATACTGAAAAAGGAGCTGGACAATAAAACGTCCGCAAACGAATTGAACGGTTTAGCTCGTCAGTTCGGACGCATTAAGCCACGTTTTCTCCGTCTCTTGCCCGTCTTCACACAAGACAAAGCAATTGACGAAGTAAGAGACACACTAAACATCATTGTCTAAGTCGTCTGGACGAATTATCCGTCTCTAGTGTGAAAACGGCAATTATACGGCGAAGCAAAGTGAAACAAGTCCTTCCATAATCTACTCAAATTTCTACACAATTTCCTTTTATTTTCATTAAAGAATAAATCATAAATGATATGCTATGTGACTTTTTCCGCGCGATTTCTTTAAACTTCGTATTACTATTAAAAGTTTTAAAGTATAGGGTGTAGGCAGAACATGTTTAGTCGCCGTGCGTGGACGGTTATGCAATCGACATAACGTTTATCGTTCTACTCGTGGCGGGTCTGTTTTGAGTCTGGTTGTTTTGTTGCCTGTTTGTTCTACAATAGGTGTGTTTCCTAATAAGGAGTGTTGAAAGACTGGCGCTATACCCGGAATTTGCATCTTAAGGTGACTCATTCGAAATTCAAAATGCACCCAACTGTGTCTAGAGCGCAAATCTGCGTCGCCAAACTCAAGACTATAACTTTTGTGTCTTTCCTCTATTGTTATAATTATTTTTTCAAATCCTACCTTAATGATGTATAAATCAGTTATTAATAACCGATCTTCTTGGAAACGAAATCTGACGTTTCGCCAGGGGGAGCACATTTAGGCCTACTCTAATCAGCGAACAAAGAAAGCTTTTATCATAGTTTTTAATGTTCTATAGGGACTTAATCAGACAATTGCTATTTTCGGAGCGTGAAGATTTCATTATCATTCATAAACAAGAGAGCTTCAAATATGCGTGCAAAGTAGAGGGTGAATGTCGTAACTTTGTAATGTTATTCTATACCAAATAAGCACACATAATGGTCAAATTTGGTTACTAAGATTTACCAATGCCACAAGCTTTTCGTCTATATAAATCTTAGCAAGAAATTATACGTAATAACGACACATTTTAACGCGACATTCTTGTAATAAATTCATTGCGCTTTCACGATTTCTTTCATTGGTAGATAATTTTCCAACATTTTAGTAGTTCATGGTGTTTACAATCTGACCTTCGGTAAAGTTTAATACATTACTATACAATATAGTGCCGAAGGAGGAGCCCCAAATAATGAGTTTTCGGAGTACTATTAAAATTCAATTCAAGTCAAGCTGAATCAGCCTTCTAATTTGGCCAAAGTTGACGGCATTTTTATTACCGCGTTTCTGTTCCGACGAATCTTCTGCAAGTTAGCTCGATTTGAGATTACTTTAACTGGAATCGATTCCTGGAGTTTGAGCCAAAAAAAACGGCAATTTTTTTTCTAGTACGACCTGAATATGAAATTAGGGCCTCACAAAAATGTTGATTGTGACTTCTAAAAATGTTTTCAAGAAGATCGGTTATTAATAACTGATTTATACATCATTAAAGTAGGATTTGAAAAAAGAATTATAACAATAGGGGAAAAGACACAAAAGTTATAGCCTTGAGTTTGGCGACGCAGATTTGCGCTCTAGACACAGTTGGGTGCATTTTGAATTTCGAATGAGTCACCTTAAATTTTACCATTGAATGACTGAACCTCTTAGATTCTTAGAGAAACGAGAGAGCTTCTGGGGCTTTAGTAAAAACGAATACAAAGCTGCTTTTATTAGGATCTTGAAGCACAAACCGTTTAGTTCTCAAAAGCAATGAATTGCAGACTAATAGGAATAAGCGCCCAGGGAATTGTCTCTTGAATAATTCCCGTACCGATTTTCCGTCGAGAAAAAATATCCTAGTATCCGCCACGGCTAACGCATGAAATACAATTTCATCATCGCTTGTAATGGCCCTAAAGGTTCACCAAGATATCGCAACTAAAACTACGGATGCATTAAAATTATTGCCACGCCAGTTTGAGTCGCTACAAGCTTGTCAAAGGACTGAGCAGACACGTAAATACATTTAGTACATTTACTGTAAAAGTGTGGAACCATTGTATTGCTTTCTGAATACATCTGGTCCCCGGCTTTTGGGAGATTCCACGATGATGCTTATGGCCCGGGTTTAGTTGGTGGTAGAACAGACAGCCATGATAATAAGAATGTGAATAACCGCCACGCTGATGCAATGTTTTAAACTGCCGTGACGACTGCGTGAGGCAAGGTCCGGAACACGAGTACTGTAGCATGAATAAAGCTATTCTTGGTGACCAAGCAAGTGATCCTTGGTTGTTGAATGGACGCTATTTTGTAATGGTTTCTTTGTAATTTATATAACGTTTTTTTAAATGCTAATTGTGTAAGTTAAAAAAACCTCCTCGAACTCTTACCTGGAATAAAAATCTTCGAGCTGGCAATATTTGTCACGCCTTCCTTAATATTATAACCCGTCTTATTGCTGTGTGCTGTCCTGAACTGCGAAATTGTTAGTCCTGTTTTACCAATGAGCAAAGTGCCAATGAAGCCAAGTATTGTCGCCAAGGCCAGTGCTATCAGACGTTTCCTAGAGACAAACATGCCTTTGAAATGGTTACCACTGGTGTGGAGACCCTTTGATCCAAAGTTCCAATAAAGATAAATATTAAAGTCACAAACGCGAATTCAAGCACGAAACCTTATTAGAAAGTCGAAAAAACGGACTTTCAGTACAAGTTAAATTTTCATGCAAAGCCGTAAGAGGAGGTAAATTGTCTTGCTGGAATGCGAGAAACTCACTCAAATTTGCATGAAAATTACAACTTTTTATAACTGAACTAGTTGTAGAGACTTATGAGCGGAACGATAAGCAAGAGGTCCAACTTTGGAATTTTCCTGCGAGTCGTTGGCAGTCCAGGATAGTGCCTATATAGGAAGCAGGTTTATTTTGTGTTGTAAACAAGCGAACGAACAGCCAATGAGATGCGAGCTTCGGTAATGACGACATCGTTTCTATGGTAACTATCCCTTTGGTTCAAGATCTGTATTGAAACAAAGATGGCGGCGGGCAATGGTATTACTAATAGAAGAGTCGCTTTCATTCAATGATCTTATACAAACACGCCAGTGAATATGTACTCATTGTGTTTTTAAGCAAATTGTTATTCAAATGACGGATCTTCCAGGAATCCAATCAAATTTATTCGTTTAAAGTAGGTCAACAACAGAGGGTTTCGCACTGTTCGTGAGCGATGGATATTCATCCTCGGCACAGCTGACTTCCCGAAGTAAACTCTTCAAGCTTCTCCATCAAAGTCAAGTCTTAGGGATTCATGATTATATCGACAGAAAGGCGTATAGACACGGAGGATAATTGTACGATTGGCCAGTGTCGGTGGCATCGCGTTTTCTCCGGGAGGCCCGTAAAACCAGCGGAGAGTTATTCGAGATGTGTTCGTGTTTTGTTCCTCGTATTCCCGGCGTAATCAATCGAACGTTCGGTAATCGAACTCAATCGAATACCAATCGTTCGATTGATTTTCGACTTGTTCGGCAATCGAACACAATCGAACTCACAGCAAAATCTTCACAATCGAACAAAATCGAACGTTCAGAAATCGAACTTTTAAACATACTTAGATTTTTCTCCCTAAAGGTACCAAATTGGGAGTGGAGATAAGGAATTAACCTTGTGTGAAAGCTAACGTGCTAATGAAATGGTCCCATGTGTGCTTATGAGCGTTAGCCCTAGTAAGCGGAGAAAGAGAAAAAATCTCTGACCCCGGTTTTATCTGGTTTATCTGATTTTGACTTCAAAAAAGGTACCAACAAGTCCGAATATAGTACAGAATTTTAACAGACCTAAGCTACTAGAAGTTTTAAGCTACAATAGCTTGTAAAAGATTCTGTGCTGAGACAATAAACCAAATGTTGCACTCCAAAATATGATACCCTAGCAGAGGCTTTTCCTCGGTAATTTGCTCTCTCGTTTTGTTGCTAGCCCTCGCGGTTTTGTTGTTGTGCGTTGTTTTCATTTGTTATCTCGACCCCGGCCAAAACAACTAAGGGAATGTATGACACGTGACTAACTTCGTAAAATTTTAAAAGACTGACAGAAGAAAGCAGGTTAAAATGTGGTTTCTTTTTACCTCCAAAAGATACCAGAGGGCCGATTTTATCCCCTAAAAATTACATGAACCAAAAGCATCCCCACCCCAAAGGTTTGGGAGTCCCCGTCTTTTCGATTGGTTGGTGTTCGATTTTGTTCGAAAATCGAACTCACAGCAAAGCTCGCGTTCGATTTTGTTCGATTGCCGAACAAATCGGACGATTGGTGTTCGATTGAGTTCGATTGATTTATTGTTCGGATTGTGTTCGATTGATTACGCCGGGCGTATTGCGAAGGGACTTAAGCTAACTTTAGATATAGCCTTACATTCTAGTCAATTTGCGCATCAGTGTACATCAAAGTAAGGGCAACGAACCATACATTATATTTGAAAACAGTGTGGAAAATAGGCATCAGTAACACAAAAATGCCATACCGAGTATGATTAGAGTAAGAAGAAGAATATTTTATTTAAGAGAAATTTTTACGGCTTAAAAGCCGTTTCTCCCACACCCCTAATCCCTTCCTCTCCGCTGTGATATATTTGTTCTTGAGAAAAATTAAAACAAAACTAATTTTCAAATATTGAGGCACAGGAAACACACTTTAAGAGTGTGTGTGTTGGGACATAACTAGTTGTAAAACGCTTTCGAGTGGCATACTGCAGAAAATCCCACACGTCACTTGTATATTATGGTATACACACGAGCCTTGTGGCGAGGGCATGCTAAGAACATATAAGGGACAAGTGAGATATCATGCACGATGCCACGAGAAATCATTGTATAGCTATTGTTTTCTACGCTACAGAAAATAATAGATTTATTTTCGGCATTTACGAGTGTTGTTTTAGCCTTTTGTTCTCTCCGGTCACGTGACCTTTTGGATCTCTTATTATTCGTTTCTTGGCGTCTCGTCAACCAGCAAACCTAACAACTCAATCACTTTCGCTATTTGCTGGCTGGCCTTCCTCCACATTGTTGTCACTGTTTTCTCTTGTTGTGTGGAAAACAAATGTTTTCTATTCGGCTGAGCGAAGCGAAAGAGAATAGAAGTCCTCTTTCAGTTGGGAGTAATGTTGCTCCATTTCAGATCACGTGGCATTCATTTAAATAATATTTCTTTGTTTGGGAACTCCCATATTCATATTTAGTCAAATCACACTTCTGTGGTCTATTGTCAATGCTGCGTTCTGATTGGTTGAGCTACTAGTAGGTTATAAGCTATAGCCTACTAGTAGCGAAAAGTGTCGGATTTGAAAGCCAGAAAAAGGCAAATGACCAGACCAGAAAACATTTTTGGCTATGAAATTGCCCTACTAGTGTTATTTGACTAAAACAATTATTCCCCGAGCCCGATGGGCTCTGAGTCAATAGCCCACGAGGCCGAGGCTTCATAGGCTACTTACTCAGAGTCCGGGCGCAGAGCGGGTTCGAGGAATAATTGTTAATTATCCTTCAGTGCGTAGCAGGAATACAAAGAAAGAACACCCAGTCTGAAATGGGACAGCATTACGCCCAAGCGAAAGAGGTCTATTAACGTAAAGTTTTACGTAAATGCGACGGGAAGGTCAAAGGGAATACCTCCGAATATACATTCCTGCATTCTGGTTGGCTGTATGTTCTGTGGCGTGGTATAAAGAGTTTACGCATGGCTAAAATATGCATGATACAATCAGATTGCCGTCTATAGTCAGCAGGTGTACACAAAATAAGCGTCCTTTTTCCGCGACTTAAAAAAAAATTCTTGGATTACTTTTTCAGAAATGTAAGATACTGAACCCAGTTGAAGTATTGGTATACACGTTTTTTTTTTCACTGGGCATTGGCGTCAAATAACGGTGATAGAGCGGTTTTCTCATGACTGTCGTGAAAGCAATTCATGAGTAATTCACTATCCAATCAAATGCCATAGTAATTCAACAACAAACCGATTAGAGAGCGAGGTAACTCGCAAATCTCCCCTTTCGTAAGCGAAATAATCACAAGTAATTGTGTAATTGTTTTTCTCTACGCGATCTGATTCGCTAAAGGATCAAAGATAGCAATTACTGATAGTCCGACGGATTAGCGTAAAAATTGCGCACTTTTGGCTAAAGACACCAAACTTTGCATGTCAATAGTTTTTAGTAGTTTATTGAAGATAAGATATGGAGGCACGCTAAATTTTATTCGTAGCGAAAGCTAGAACAGTTTTAATGTGAACCATTGTTTTGCCATTGGCAGCCATCTTTGAATCCTTTGTTATTCATGAGCTCTGCGGCACTTAGTGAAATCTTCTATCGTCCGTGTTTATAGAGTATAGCACAGTACTAGGTAGAAAATATCATGTGAAAGTTTCAGAGACAAGCTTCTTTTTACATATTCGACACATGGTACCAATTATCTTGATATTTTTTAGAATTTGTTGGTCATTCTTGAAACATTTTATCAAATCTCAGTCAGGCTATTGTTTTACAATATAAATTACAAACATTCCCAATAAACTGGTCGTGACATTTAATAATCACCCAAAACTCTAAGGAGACGTTCATCCGAAGTCAGTCAAACCAATCCATAGTTCAGAATTAGCAAATGTTGAGCTGCTATGGCTGTGCAGTCTAGAGAACAACTTGAAAGTTCGCAAGCTAAGTTCTAAACCTCATTTGAATAACAAAGCATTCAAAATGGCTGCTATTGAGCTAAACAATAGTTCACTCTAAAACCTCCCTAGCTTTCGCTACAAAAGAATTCTAGCGTGCCTCCATAGGATTTAAAAATACATTGAAAACTATCACCTGGCAAAAAATTGGAGCTTTAGCCTAAAATGCGCAATTTCCTCGAAAATTTGCTCTAATCCGCCGGACGAGGAATTTGTAATTACTCGCAACAGTCATGTGAAAACCGCTCTATAACGTTGACATTAGGACATGATTGCGCCAAAACGTTATTTATGAACATTTTTTTATCAACTTGTACGTTTGCCTAACGTTGGCTTACTGCTATTGTCTTTATTCTGCGAACACAAAACTGGGTTTTGGCTCATTTTCCGTTCATTAAACTTCTCAAGAACAGCATATGACGTTTCGTTTGCTTTTTATACTGAAAAATTGGGTTTTAAAGTCTAGGTAATGCCAAATCCATTAAGAGATCGAGCAATTTCAGGCTTTGATGAACAAAATCTTGTACCAGAGTTATATCAAAGATATTCAGATTCTGTGCATTTTCTTAAAGCTAGAGATGTTCTCTAAGGCCTAGGGCATGCGTCGAATTAGGGTCGCGTCGATTAGATTTTTTTTTCAAAAGATACAGACTCATTACACTATCAAATAACAAATTATCTATTGTTTTAAATGCATTCGACGCGACTCTAATTCGACGTATGCCCTAGGCCTAAATCAGCCGATTGAAATGGATGCTTTCTCCGACATGATATGTTGCTATGCTGTCAAAATTGCGGCTGACACAGGCTCTTTAATAGTTTACAAAGAACTCTAAAAGCCTTCAATGGCGGACAAAACTTGTTGGGACACTGCCCGTTTTTGAGCGCCCAACGACGTGAAACGAAGAGCTCTAGCAAAATAACATGAAAATCCCATCTCCCCGATCACAATGTTGGGAAATTAACTCGGTACACTTTCTAGTGCTCTTAAGCAACATTGTACCGGTGGAGGGGGGTTGACAAACATATTTTACAATAAAGAATCATGAAATGAGGGTTAAAAGTTTTGTCCGCCATTGTAGGTGAAATCACCCAGAGTTGTTCAATCGTTTGATTGACGGAAGCCAAACCGCGGTTTTGTTAGTTGGCGTAGAATTCGCAAAATTATGAAAATGGCAATAAGTTGACGTCACCCAACGTACTGCCATAAAGTGCTTCCACTGAGTTTAGATTTACATATACAGATCACAAACCCGAAAACGGAGCAGTTCCTACTGGGATTCCTAAAATATGAGGAATTCTCCTCCCTTTTATGGTTCTGTCTGCTTGATAACGATAATTAGAGCAGTGGTTGTGATAAATACGTAATATTTGACAGGGATTTTTCACGATATATCCATGATGTTGCCTCATTAAATGTATAATAGCGTTTTCTCCGCCATCAACAGCCATCTTGAACTCGCATCTCTTGATCATTTCTTCGGAAAACGGTCGATGGGCACGGAACAAAAATGCGTCGTGTGAACCAATGTATGGCAAATTACAATAACCGGCATTTGTTATTGCCTTGCAGTTTTTCATACTCTCGGCGGTTTCGTGTCTGCTTAATGAGTAAGCAGTTCCCTTATCAAGAAGAGTTTCATCAATCTTTTCAAATCCTTCGCCCAGAAAGCAATCAGCATTGATGACCATTGTCGTTTTGTTGAGAAGATTTCCTGAAACGTATCTGAAGAAGTCGCTCCAGTGGACACGCCTCCCATTGTTATGAAAGATCATCTTCGCCTCGTTTGGAAGATCAAGGCGTTTAATGTAGGGCAGGTCTTCGGGTCGCTCATATAAAATATGGATCTCCTTCACCTAAAAGCGAACAAGATGTTAGTAAGAAACGTGCAGATCCAGCGCACGATGTTGAGCACCGTATGTGTTATCCCAGAACTAGCTATCAAATTTGTTTTAGAATTGCCGTCATTCTAGAGGTCTTGCACTAAAACTTTTAAAATTTCTGGAAATAACGGCAATGTTATTGTAGTTTTCAAATATAGTTCCATCGTTTTGTGAGGTAAATCGATAGCAAATAAAATAAAGCAGTTTTGACATCCGCCAAAGGTAAAATTTTGCAAACGCTGCGGAGCACTCGAGACCTGAAAACAGCGTTTTCCTTTTTTGCCTAAGTTTCCTATTTCTTGCCTTGTTTCCTTTTCTTTTTTTTCCTCTATAGTTTGCCTATTGACGCACTTTTTTCCTTTTCCTTTTTTGCCCTTTTTTTCCCTACCTTTCACGACTTTTTCCTTTTCCCTTTTTTTGCTACTCTTGCCTATTTTTCCGTTTTTTCCTTCCTTTTCCCTTGACTTTTGGTCCGTTTTCAAGCTCAAGCTCCCAACTTAGTGACAACTCGAGTTTTCGAGGAAAAGTGATAACAGGTAAAGTGTATTTTTTTAGTTTACCATAATTCGCCTTTGGCCACTGGATGAGAGCGAGTTCTGTTATTAGTAAATTTTGAAGCTCATCCTTGAAACAAAGAAATGAATTTCGGCAAGTAAATTTTACACAAGAAACTTATTGGGAAAGGTCGAAGAATGATGAGAAGAATTATATCAACGAAAGGAAATATGACGGAAAATCCAAAGAGTAAAATGCAGAGGGAAACTCTAAGGCAATAAAGGGAAGTCAAGGCAAACTAGCAGAAATCACTATCGGCAAGAAGGGAAAACGTTCGCGTGCAAAAAGGATAAATCAAAGGAAATCAGAAAAAAAGGAAAAAAGGAAAAATACGGCAAAAAGGGAAAATCAGGGGAGAAAACAGAAAAAGGAAAAAAGGGCAAAAAACGGCAAAAAAAGGAAAACACGCGGGTGCAAAGAGGGAAAAATAGGGAAAAATAAGGGGAAAAAGGCATAAGGCTAAAAGGAAAAAAAAGAAAAGAAATCACATTCTTATGTACCCAAACTTCGTTTTCGAGGTGCACATCAGTTATATCGTATTTGTGGAAAGTTATAGAATTCAAACGTTCCTGTGTCCATAGATATGGTGCCAAACCTAGCGTTAGAATTTTTGTTACGCGTTTGGTGCTCAACTTCGTGCGCGAGGCCTTGAACGAATATCATGTTGAAATAAGTACTGAACAAAAAGGAATGGTTCTTACACGGAGGTTAAACCCGACTTTAGGCTCACAGTTTCGACTGACCAGAAAATCATGTACGTATCAGTTAGCTCATCCAAACGAGCAAACACTGAAAGAATCATGGTATGACTAGTTTTACGGGAAAACTAGGTGGTCTGCGTCGGCGGAGACGTGAACATGAACAACAACAACCAAAGGTTGAGATTTATGTTAAACGCCGTGGAAAAAATGGTGTTTTGCTGACGTTTCGAGCGCTAGCCCTTCGTCGGAGCAAAAGGGAAAGAAAGAATTAAGCGCCCAAGCACATCGACTTGCTAGCTTTTACCGCGTAGCGGTTGACCGCGTTTCTACGTTGGATTCTGCGAATCTGGTTGATTCTGAAGTCATCTGTCAAACTTCTGAGCATGCGCCTTAGCATGACACTGTCCTTTTAACCCTCGGACGTACAATAAGCGATCTCGTATCCCCACCCAGAGCGGAGATGACCTGCTAAAATCACCAAATTTCAAATAGTAAGGACAGGTTAACTCAGATAAGCTTGAGTTTTTGCATAGAAACTCCTTATGTGATGAAAACATCGCGCAGAATCCTTTTTTCTAAAGCGTCATTTTTACCAAACAAAAGAGAGCTTGTTTTGCTGGATGTCCCTCAGTGTAGTTCAGCGCTGATTATAAGAGCATTGTTAGGACTGTGTCCTGATTGGCTCTTTGTAAATACTCGAGCTATCACTAAATCTCAACCGCTAGCCCCGAAACCAATCAAAGTTAGCAATGAAGAGATAGAGAGAGAGTTGAATTACTTGGAGTGCATATTCAGAGTAACCTTAAGTGGAACGCACAATATAGACGAAATTGTAGCTAGAGCAAGCAAGTGACTCTATTTTCTCCGTGTGTGTCGGAAAGCAAACTTGCCTACAGAAGTTGGACTGACTACTTACGTTACTAAGATACGCCCACTTCTTGAGTATGCCTCGCCTATTTGGGGTGGTATCCCCAACTATCTTGCTAAGGACATCCAGCGCATACAGAATCGCTCAATGGACATCTTAGGCCTTGCTAGAGACACCTTAGAGCCGCTTAATGTTAGGAGAGACAAGCACACGGTGCAGGTTTTTAAAAAAAACATCGTAGAGTCAGACGATCACCCATGTACGAGATTCATTAGCGAAGCACCAAGAACTTACACACTCCGATCTCAAAGGGTGCGAGCACCAATTCCGCGCACGGACAGGAACAAGATGTCGTTCACTCAGCGCGCCACAAGATTATACTCGTAGTACTAGAACTCATAGAAGGAATTGTAGTAAAATCGACGTAATTCTTATGCTAAAGTTGAATAATAAAGTTTATTATTATTATTATTAAATGTCAATTGTTCATCGAAGAAAGCGCAGAGGCCCGCCATTACTTGTAAACTAAACTCGATCGTCCCTTTAAAATACGACACGGGTCACAACATAACTTATATCTTATGAAAGCTTGACATTATCACAAAGATTAGGTTCATTGCTTATTTTGCGAGTTTCGTAGCGCGAATGAAAATTCGAATTCCGATCGGTTTACAAGAACGACAAAGTCCGCCATTTAGTTGTCAACTTAACTTCCCGCTTGTCCCGCTAAACTACAGCACGGATCACAGCACAACTTAATAAGACAATAACATGACTTTTGGAGGGCATATAGTTTATTTGTGTCCCGAGTAGCATCATTTGCGCCCGAGCGCTGCATTATTATCACTACACAAGGCCAAATAACAGAAGTATGACAGTGTTCGTCCAACCGAATTGAACACTGTAGATAAAGGCAAAAACAATAATCGGTTACAATTAATTTCAACCGTTGAGATTACAAACTTAGGTTAATACATAACACAAAACGCTTCACAGCTTTTAAAAACACATAGAAATTTACTCTGCTAGCAGGGTAATAAAAATCCCAAAAGGCAATACAAATAAAAACATGGCAAATGTTTTTTAACTACAGTTTTTTGTAGGCTTACTTCTAGTCAGCTCTCGCCAACCCTCCTGTTCTCGACCCGCGAAATGAAAGCACAACAAAAAACAGATAAATTCAACCAATATCTCCGGATCCCTCCATTTTCCGTCGGTGTTCTGTCCGTGGCAGTCGAAACTAAGTACTGATTCTCCAGACTGAATGGCGAGTTTATGTTTCGGTTAAACATTATTTTCTTTACTAAACAACATCGCCTTCGCTTCGAACATCTTGTTAACTGCCATGAACTCGCTATGTTGAAGGATGTTGATGTTTCGGCTGACCGGTGCAGATGTGATTTGGCCATGAATCGCTGCTCTAATTCCTGTCAGAGCACTCGGCGTCAAGATTTCCCTTTCTCTGTTTTAACTTAAGGCGTAGAATTTCCGTAGAATTTCACTTATGACTTGTCTGGTTTTACGATGGTAAAGTCGACAACAACGTTTCGCCTGTGGTGGCATCATTTCTCAAACTTTCTTATTTCCCACTCGGTCGCTTTCTTTGTGTTTTTTGCTTCTGCTTTTAGCTAACTGATCAACGTTCAAGTCTGAGTTTTGGCTACTGAGAGTGAGAAACGGGGTTTCTTCCGATTCCATGGCAATAAAGAAACGAGAGAAAGTTAGAGAAAAACTCACCCAGTGCATTCCCGCCACAAACTCGCACTAAAATGGTATCCGCGTGATCTGATTGGTCTAGCGTGGCACAGAGCGCCACCACCGCCAATCAGAATAAGGGCGGTAAATGTATTTGCGGCCCGCTGTTTTGCCATTTGGCCCGCAAAAATAGAACGTTTTAGAGAGGGCGGTTTACAATTTGGCCGCGCGTAGTGATAATAATAGGATTTTATACAGAACAAAACAAAACAACTAATATCTCGCGAAAAGAACCACCTACAGCAACCAATCTTTGACACGATTATCTATGGGGTAATTGCTTTTCAACGCACTGGCAGTTTGGCATGGCGCCATCAATGAAATAATATATAGATTTAGCCAGTGGCTAAAAGCGGAGCTCCCGGTTACATATTTTTCTGTTAACGAGGCAAAAAGGTTGTCATGGTACATAGGCGTAGTCTTGTGTCGTCATACCACTCGACTTGCACTTGCACCCCCTTGCCATTTTGGTTGTCTGAGGTTCATCCCTTTCCGAGACATATTCTTTTTCTCTTGTGATGACGTCATCGATGACGTCATACCACGTGACCATGCAGTTGCACCCCCTTTGCAACTTAGATAACTTCACCCAAGTTTGGTTGTCTGAAGTTCATCCCTTCCCGAGATATGTTCTTTTTCTCCTGTGATGACGTCATCGATGACGTCATACCTCGTGACCATACAGTTGCACCCCCCTGGCAACTAACACAACTTCACCCAAGTTTGATTGTCTGAGGTTTATCCCTTACTGAAACATAATCTTTTTTCCTATGATGACGTCATCGATGACGTCATACCACGTGACCATACAGTTGTACCTCCCTTGCAACTAACACAACTTCACCCAAGTTTGGTTGTCTGTGGTTTATCCCTTACTGAAATATGTTCTTTTTTTCCTATGATGACGTCATCGATGACGTCATACCACGTGACCATACAGTAGCACTCCCCTTGCCACTTAGACAACTTCACCCAAGTTTGGTTTTCTGAGGTTTATCCCTTCCTGAGATATGTTCTTTTTCTCCTTTAGTGACGTCATCGATGACGTCATACCACGTGACCATACAGTTGCACCCCCTTGCCACTTAGATAACTTCACCCAAGTTTGGTTGTCTGAGGTTTATCCCTTCCCGAGATATGCTCTTTTTCTCCTTTGATGACGTCATCGATGACGTCATACCACGTGACCATACAGTTGCAACCCCCTTGCCACTAACACAACTTCACCCAAGTTTGGTTGTCTGAGGTTTATCCATTCCCGAGATATGTTCTTTTTCTCCTTTGATGACGTCATCGATGACGTCATACCTCGTGACCATAGAGTTGCACCCCCCTTGCCACTAACACAACTTCACCCAAGTTTGATTGTCTGAGGTTTATCCCTTCCTGAGATATTATCTTTTCTCCTATGATGACGTCATCGATGACGTCATACCACGTGACCATACAGTTGCACCCTCTTGCCACTTAGATAACTTCACCCAAGTTTGGTTGTCTAAGGTTAATCCCTTCCAGAGATATATTCTTTTTCTCTTTTATGACGTCATCGATGACGTCACGTCACGTGATCACGTTACAGCACCCCCCTGACCCCCTGGTGGCACAGAGAAAATACCCCAAGTTTGGTTGTCTTAGCACGTTCCCTTGAAGAGAAATAATTTTTTTCTTAGTATACCACAGGGTTCCCATGAGTTTCCGCGTACGGCGGACGGACGGACGGACGTACGCTATACCTTTTATACGAGGAAGAAAGAAAACAAATCACATCTCAAGAAGGGAACCACCTATGGCAACCAAACTTGGACACATTCATCTTTTGGGCGATACCATTTCAACTCCCTAATCATTTGACTTGGTGCCGTCAATAACGTAAGCAAAATGAGCGAGAAAGCCCGTGACGTTTCAAAATCAACTCCATAGTTATGCCTAGACGTTATTTCCTTAGGTATGGTGCTCCGCTTGCGCGGGCCTTCGGCCCGCGCAGGAGCTCCGCTAAAAAATGAATTAAATAACCCGTGACGTTTCAAAATCATCTCGATGGTATACCATACGGTGCTCCGCTTGCGCGGGCCTTCGGCCTTTGCTGGACCTCCGCTATTACCATACCTTGAAAAAAATTAACTTTTCTAAAAAACAACCGTTGAAACTCACTTCGAATAAAAGAACCCAAAAGGAGATATAGGCCAAAGTTGCGCCCTTGTGATAAAAGACTTCGCAAAACGCTTAGTTCTGACACGAGGGACTTCAAACTCTCTACGCTTCCTTAACTCGTAAGGTTGACTTCTTGACTACATTTGCTGGGCAGTACGTCATGAAAAGCTGATTATTCTTATCCTTGCTTATCGAAACAAATAACAGCTTCCTGATGGTCACTGATAGAATTTAAACTTCATACGACAGGCCAGGGAAAATAATACCTAGGGAACGCGTCAGAGGAGGGTGGCGTAACCCCCGCCCGCTTTACCGAATAGCAGGGTTCTGGGTCTGTCACCGGGTCTCTCACTAAACAGGCCCTGCTATGAAAACTATTCATTCTCGAACCTAGAGCTCCTCGCAGGGTAGGCTCTGCTGGCAGGGATTTGAGGACCTTTGCTGATTTGATAGACCAGAATCGGCTAACGGAGTTTACATGTTTGTTTGTCGTCATCATGCAATGATTCCTTTGAGTGGTTTCAATTTTCAAAATTTTCTTTCTCGACAGAGTGCACGAGTATGCAGAACTAACAAAAGTACCGCCCAAAGGATTATCACGTGATCTGAATTAGGTGGCAACAAGATGTAAACACCGTTAGCCGATTTGGTCTATTGGCCGAATTTGAACGTTGGAGAGCATGCACATAAATATCTTTCAACCACTCTGTATCTAATCTCGTCTTAATGGCTGTCAACAGAGCCTTCCCCGCGAGAATATGAGAATGCACAGTCTATTACTCACATGTGTATGGTTGAGATTTTTCTTTAAGGTGTACGTGTACTCGTCTTGCCTCGTGTATAATATTTCATCAGTCACGTTTCGTACAATAACAGGATACTGCATAACCACATAAACGTAAGGGGGAGTCACCTCTGAAATACAAACCAATTATTTCCATCATTTCATTTTATAAAATAGGTCAGCTAGTACGCGCGCTCTGATAGGCTGAGAACTGTGCATTTTACACTACAAACGCAGTTCAGACGCAATCATGGGGAGAAATACCGAATGGACATGCGCACTTGAGCGTGGCACTTCTAAAATATGGACTCAGATTACCTTCAAATAATTTACTGTAAATGTATGGCAATACATGCATCAAGAGTTTCCCGCTTCCGGTTGGCGCGCTATGCATTCTGGGATGGCCCTTCGAAAAAAGTGAGCACCAACTCTCGAATGACAGCCATATTGGATTTCGCACATTAATACGTGTCGTGTTTTCAACTCTTATATTGCCATTTTCTCATCGAATAAGCATTTTTGAGCTAACAAAATCGGATAACAAACCCATTACCGGTAAGTCAGCCGTATTTGTACTTAATTGTATGTCTTTTATCCACGAAGATACAGTGGGATATGGTGAGGAAGTTCCGAGGACATGGCAAGAGATCCCCCCAAGAGATCATCACAACTTGACCCTACTTCGATTCAGCTAGATGTGACCTTTGTCTAATCATTAAATTCTTTATACGCCTATAGGTATGGGATTTGGGAACCGCAATTGTGTTGTTGTTGGCTGTCCGAACAGCGGGAAAAGGTTGAACAAGTGGACAAAACAAATGTGCAGTGTCCATGACTGCTTGAACGCGACAGAAGCTTGTAACTGTGAGCCACCATTCAAGCTCTTTCCTTTTCCTACTCAGAAGAAAAAAAAGCAGCAAGGGTTCGATGGATGAACAATATTAACAGAGAAGTAAACGGCAAAAAAGGTAAAATGTGGACTCCAAAAAATTCTTCTCGAGTTTGTAGCAAACATTTTGTCGATGGAAAACCAACAGACGAAAATCCTGATCCCACTGAGGACTTGGGATATGACTTCAAAGCCAAACAAGCAAAGCTGAAGGGAGGAAAACGAAAATTGCCATATGATAGGACACCAACTCCTGTAAAGCGACGAAAACGGACAAAGAAAAGCAGAGAGAAAGCCAATGTTGAAGCAAATGAATCGGCTTGTCTAGACATTGGCACCACGTGTGATTCTCCTTTAGCAGAGACCTTGACATGTACTGTTTCTATTTCCGGAAATGCAGACAGTCCAAATTCACAGCCTAATAAACATACTGCAGCCATTGACAATGATGGAAAGGATAAATTGATAAAGGAACTTCAGGACGAGATAAAGGAACTCAAGCAGGAACTTAACGCCTATAAAGAAAAGCTGAAAACTAAAAAGCAAGGTCTTAGTTATTCAGACTTGAAGAAAGATAAAGAAATAAATCTACTAACTGGAATTCCCTCAAGAAAAACATTTGATACTTTGTTTGATTTGGTCAAAGGCAAAGTAAAGAAGGTTCGATATTGGGCTGGGCCTAAAAAATCTACTCGAAAGGGGAGAAATTTCAAGAAGAGTCCCAAGAAATTTGGTCCTAAAAGGTTGCTTCAACCGAAAGATGAATTTCTACTTACAATGATGAAACTTCGCCTTGGCTCGACCAATGCCGACTTAGCTCAGAGATTTGCTATCTCTGCTACAACTGTAACAAATGTTTTCACAACATGGATAAAAATTTTGGCCAGTGAACTAGGGTGTTTGGTGTACAACCCTCCATTTCAAGTCACCAGGAAAACTTTACCTAAGAAATTTAACAAGCCTGGTTATTCCAAAGTTAGACATATAATTGACTGTACGGAAGTGTTCATTGAAACACCAAGTGATCCAGCTCTGAGAGCTGCTACGTGGTCTGACTACAAACACCACAACACTGCCAAGATATTGCTGTCTATTACTCCTGGTGGGGCATTTAATTTTGTGTCGAAGGCCTGGGGAGGCCGCACATCTGATGTGTACCTAACCCGTGAGTCAGGATTTTACGACATGTTGGAGCCCTATGATGAGGTCATGGCTGACCGGGGATTCACCATCACTGAGGATTTGCTTCTGAGGCATGCGCGGCTCCACATCCCGCCTGGAAAGCGAGGCCAGGAACAATTCAGTAAAGCAGATGTAAAAAAAACCAAGAACATAGCAAACTTGAGGATATATGTGGAACAAGCAATTAGACGGTTAAAAACATTTCGACTGATTAAGCATGAGCTGCCAATTTCTTTGATGGATAACTTAGACAATATTATTCTTGTCTGTGCAGCGATTTGCAATTTGTACAAACCCTTATGTAAGACATAATTGCCTATTTCCTCAATAACATGACATGAATTATAATTGTTGTTTTTTATTTTTTTTCCTAGAGGGCATGGTAACAAATTCTGCAATTATTGGTTCTTAGAGCACGTGCGCAGGGGCGATATTTTCCTATCTCTGACCTAGGTCACAGTAACCATTTGCTTGCTTTCATCGAAAAAATTTTCGAGTTGGAAAAAAATAAATAAGTTATTTACAGGCTTTAGGTCGGTCCGTATAGGGAACAACTGTGGCCTCTGCCTGGAAAATGTTGACCTCAGCCTCCCGCCTCGGTCAACATTTTCCAAGCCTCGGTTGCAGTTTTTCCCTATATGGACCTCCCAGCCAGTAAATAACATATTTATTGCAGTATAGATTCAGCGTGGCTAGTGGCTAGTCACAATAACCAGTTCAAATGCCAACCATTTCATAAAGAAACCCCAAAAAGCCTAAAAACTCAAAATAGTAGAAAATAACGAGAAGAACTAGATCTAAGATAGAATAGTAGAGACCAACTTGCATACTCTATCACAAACCAGGTAAACTGTTTGGCTCTCATGCCCACTATCTATCACAATAATATAGTGAGTAGCAAATTTAATTTCTGGAAACAAGGAAATCTATAATTTTGGCCATGAGTGAAGTATGCTAGCAGGATTTTACTAAACTGTATTCTCACATTTCTATGAGTCATCATCTCAGCAATTCTTGTTGCATATATTCTAATGACTCATATGGAAATTGTAGTGTAGTTATTTAAAACTATTTTACTACATGTATTTGCTTCTTTGCCTCTATGGCTGGTTTTAAATGATTGATGTAAAACCATTCTAGACTGTCTTGCAGAGTGAGCCAGTAATCCTGATCTAGTTTGACTAGTTCCATGTGATACCCCTTCTGTGTGTAAACTAGGAAATAGCACCAGTTCCTCTTAGATATGGCCATTTGTCCTTGAACTTGTGCAAAATAGTGATGATTTTTTTTTAGAGTAACTTGGTTATTAACAGTAACAAGATAATTTAAGTTGTTTGTTGTTGGAATTTCATTTGAAACAGAGAAAGGGCATTTAATCTCCAGGATACCTTTTCCACAGCATGAACATTCCAATAGTAAATCAGGTGATGCTCCTAGAAATTGTTTTTCTTCGTGAATAAAAAGTCCACATTCTCGATGTTTTCCATTATCATGGTTTTCAACAAACAGTTTAATAAATGCTGCTTTTGCCACAGGTTCCATTTCCCTGCCATATTTTAATGCAGGTACATTTTCAGGTGGTGCAGTTTTACCCATCAAGCTACCCACAAGTGTCTCCGAGCTGACATGTTTTCTGGCAGTTTTCAGACTTTCGACTTTGGTCCTCACTTTGTAGAAGTTTGAGGCAGTTATCCTTCCCTTGCGCTGCTCATGCCATGCAGGATTCTCAGCCTGTCCAAGTGTGGCCTGTTCGAGTCTTTTAATATCACCTACAGTCAACTGACTACTGTTAGACAGTGCTTGGAGTTGCTGGTATTCCTCTTCTTCATGCCCAGCATTTTGCATCAATACAAAACAAGATTCTGGGACTGCATGTCTGAGACCATCATACAGCACTTTCTGCCATTCATTTTCAGATAAGGCAACTTTCTTCTCTGCAGGCTCAAAAAGGGAGCGTCGTCTGTCCACAGCAGGTCTGCTGGGCTCTATAAAGGAACAAAATATTTTTGCTTAACGTCAAGTTGAATATCTATGTGCATACAGATCCTTTCTTTTGGCATGACATCGGTGCAACTAGAAACATTGGTTAATAGAAATCAAAATCAACTTTTATGTGTGCCTTTAACTGGTGAACATTTACATTTTTGTGGCTCTATGACCTAAGACCTTATGTCTGACTTGCATAACACCAAAGATCATGTTGAACCATAAAAACGTTGAATGGCAACAGACATGCACTTTCATACACCAAAATATGGTAATTGTATCATCAAGGTAATAAACAACAAACTGGCAGTCATATTTTCATAACTGACAAAACAAAAACATTGTCAGGCACAGGGTGTTCCAGAAACCTATGACACATAATATACCTTTGTTCAATTTAGATGCTTTCCAGACCATGTCAGCAATTTTCTTTGGTTGTACTACTGTTCTGCCTGCAGGGACAGTCCATACACACTCCTTTGAGGTACAGGCTGGGTTGGTAAGGCCATTTCTGTTTGCAGCTTCAATACGGAAAAGCAGGGCAGTCACATGAATACACGAGGAGCTCATTCTATATAGAAAAAATATATAAAAGTGAATAAGAAAAGAATCAAACATATATATTCGTGGT